>CM076847.1:167395151-167995151 GCA_039519185.1 Astragalus membranaceus | reverse complement strand
TCGATGAGGGGATCTTCGGACAACACCTAGGAGGACGAGCCCTGGCAACAAAAGCACTCAGAGCACGCTATTACTGGCCCACAATGAACGAGGATGCACAAAATTATGTTAAGAAATGTGACAAATGCCAAAAGCACACCGACGTGCACATCGCTCCTTCATCAGAACTAACATCCGTGACCTCTCCCTGGCCTTTCGCTTGGTAGGGGATTGACCTCTTAGGTCCTTTCCCCTCCGGCCCGTGGCAGGTAAAGTATTTGATCGTGGCAGTTGACTACTTCACCAAGTGGATTGAAGCCGAGCCCTTGGCCACCATCACGGCAAGAAACTGTATAAAGTTTTTTAAGAGGAACATCCTGACCAGATTCGGCATACCGGAGGTAGTCATCACTGACAACGGCACACAGTTTGCAAACAAAGGATTTAGACAACTGATGATTGACCTAGGCATCAAACATCGCTTTACTTCCGTGGAGCATCCACAGACCAATGGCCAGGCAGAGGCAGCCAACAGAGTAATTTTGAGAGGATTACGAAGGAGGCTCGATGAGGCAAAAGACAGCTGGCCAGTAGAGCTACGCTATGTCCTGTGGGCATACAGGACCACCCCACACTCATCAACCGGGGAATCACCTTTCCGTTTGGCATACAAAACAGAAGTAGTCATACCTGTGGAGATTGGAGAATTGAACTAGAGGACCAAACACCCAAACCCTCTGGAAACCAATGAGCAAAGGCCCCGAGAGGAGTTGGATATCGTAGAAGAATTCAGAAACCAAGCAGCCCTCAAGGACATGGTAATCAAGCAAAAGATGGCAACGAGGTTCAATGCCAAAGTGGTCCCTCGAACCTTCGAGGTGGGCGACCTAGTTCTACGAAGGGCAGATGTGGGTTCGAAGAATGCATCCCAAGGAAAACTAGCCCCTAACTGGGAAGGTCCATACAGAATAATCACAAAAACAGGAAACGACACTTTCCAATTAGAGACTTTGAGCAAGAAGCCAATACCTAGAACTTGGAATGCCGATAAGCAAAGAAAATTTGTTGTATGAATGGAACACGAGTGTTAAGAATGAAAAATCAATGTATGAATGAATGAATCATCAATATGCATGAATGAAATCTTATTGTCATAAATCAAAATATTATTTTGCAAATATTTATCACCACTTGCAGGATAGGAAGCCAAGTCCCGACACAAACTGAGGGGGACTAGGCAGCTAACACGAAAGCCTGATGGTAGAAAGGGGCGGCATGAGATCGACGCTGCGATCGTTTGCGCTTTCCTACAAACTGTGGCGCGAGTCGGCCCACTCGCTTCGCGAAGCAACGAAAAATGTGTTGCAAACTCTAAAGGGCGAGTTAGAATCAGACCGGGTTCTGATAAACTATCCCCAGAGCATACTTGACTAAGAGATGGAACTATCCTCGAATGAAAGATCGATAAAAGCAACGTCGATGATGAAGTAAATTCGCGCATGGTAAAACAAAAACCAGCGTTAAGGCAAACATGAACGATTCATTAAAGCAAACATGAACAAGCATCGTCTCGGAGGCGGCCGAGCCCTCAAATTACATAAACATAAATTAAGGCGACCTCAAAACAAGGATGAGGCCCCCGTCACAACTCAAAGTGCCAACGAGGAGTACATAACTAAATAAAATTCAAAACAAATACATAATCATGGGGAATTAGGAGATGCTGGGGCAATGATGTCATAACCCGACTTATCGGCACGAGCCTTCACAATCTTCCCACAACGAACCTCATGATTAAAAATGGATGATTGAAGGATCCAACTCTACTTCTGGATATAAGCACTGAACTTGGGCTAAGCACTTCTTGAAAGCGGCCTTAGCAAAATCCACGGCCTTACGCGACACTGATTGCAAATTTTCTTTGGATTCCTGTTTCACCCGACTTAACTCCTTCTGAGAATCTGTAAGCTGGCCACGAAAGTCTCTATTGGCAACTCAAGCTCTTTCATCTTCTCGTCTGACACAGACTGGGATTTCTTTAATTCCAGAACAACAGACTGAGACTTATTTAATTCCTGGACGGCATTCCCAGCATCAGCAAGTTCCTTTTGGAGCTTTTCCTTCTCCAACTTGAACCACACTCGCTCCTCTCTAATCTCTGCAAAAATAGATTGCAACGTAAGTTGAAATCAAAGGCATATCAACTAAATCTACGGAAACCACTGGAGTAGGAGTATAGAAAGATTACCTCACTTAAGGTCTGCAATTTCAGCCTCACGTTTCCTGAGTAGAACAGAACCATAATTGGTCACTTGAGAGCATAAAGCAAAGGGATCGCTCTTGTAAGCTTCGTACCCAGCTCGGTCGAGGCCTTCAAAAAGCTTCCCAGGGGAAGAATGGTTCATCCTATCTTTATGACGCTTGGGATTCCTAGTCTGGGCACCTTCAGGCGACACCTGCAGATTCTTGCACTTTCGATTAGCTAGTAACTGAGCTTGAGACTTTCCTTTCCCATGTGAGTTCGCTCCTAAAGACATCCCTGCCTTAGACTTCGATCCAGATACCTTACGAACGGTCTTAGAAGCAGGAGGTGAAGGAGTAAGCCGGGTTGATTCTGCAGCCTGGGCATCATCATCACCAGCCCAAGCAAGAATGTCATCAAAAGATCCCTCCGTGCTCATCTTATCTGAAAAAGAAATAGAGATTATGAGAAACGAATATTCAAACATACTATACATAAAAGTATATACAACAAGATAAACTACCCAAGGCCGTGATGACATCGGCCACGCTCTCACATTTTACTATTTCCCGAACTTTGATGGTGCGACCCTTCAACTTTTTAACCACAGCCTGAAGCATGGCCCAAGTTCACCGGTCCTCCGAGTCCATTTCTTACAGGTCAACAAAATAGTCTCTCCTGGAATACGTGACACACTCCTCACTCCAAGCCAATGGGAAGTTCTTCTCGTCAAACTCACCATTTTCATCTAAGGTTCCCACAACACTCGCCGCTTTATCGTCACTAGGCACCACCCAGAAATACTTGTGCCTCCACTGCTTCTGAGAATCCATATACCTCTTGAAAATTGGAAGGTTAGGTCGGCAACAAAAAGACACATGCTCATAATGATGTCGATTCGAACCACGAACACGTCTCCAAGAGACCTTGAAAACAATAAAGAAAACATCGCTAGACGGAATCCTCCTCATAGCTCACAGCACAAGCTCGAAAGCCCTCAGAAAGGGCCACCCATTAGGATGCAAATGGGAAGGGGCGACCCCAATAAATCTGAGAATTCCTTGCTGAAAAAAGGTGAAAGGGGGCGAGCACCTATCCTGGACAAAATGTAGTGGTAAATCATGAATTTCAAGGTTTTGGGAGTCTGGCAGATACGCTCTCCTTGTTTAACACCCTCTAACAACCACTTTTGGCCTGGATCCCCAATAAAGCACACAAGGTCTGACAGGTCCTTTTCAGAACTAAAAATACTCTTTGCACCATGAAGAGTCCGAGATACCCAATCATAGTCAACCTCGTCAAACTCTTCCGGCTCGGATTGAACCACCTCTACCTCCTCAATTTCAGATTCAGAGCCAGACATCTCATAAGTCAATGGAGAATTTGGGGATGTTGAGGAATCAAGATCTTTCTTTTGCCTGACGGACACACGACCACCATACGGGACTTTCCTCGCCATCTGTTTAGTACGGGGCATCAACTAAACCTGCAGGGTGGGAGCATGTAGTCAAAACAAGTATCTAATAAGAATAGGGATGACTTGTTGTTGACAAACCCCTTCCTGAGGCTGCCTAGGCAGAGTTAAAAAGAGGGGGAAGGGTCTACGTAACCAAGACTGCCCGAAAATAGAGACCTAAAGAAAACTAAAGTTTATCAAATATGGAGACGAGCAAACTACCTCGAGTTTAGATGCTTAGATTAGATGATGGTCTCCTTCGAACGGTAATCACAACGTCTCGGCCTAGACACGCTGATATTTTGTTCCTGAAAAGTCACGAGACAAAAGATTAAGCATAAAGAGAGTACACTTCATTTGTGCAAAAGAAGAGATCACAAAGTACCATGTGAAGAAATAAAATGATGAAGTGATGGACTTAGCATGTGAGGGAATAAAATAATGCATAATTAGTACTCCCTTCAACATGGGCGATTACAAGAGGTGTTCGGCCCTCACTTCCAAAAGCTAATCACTCCCTTTTACAATATATAATGTGATCAAGCCTACCTATTAATTGTGATCGGGCCTACTTATCATACCTCACTCTCTCAGCGCCTCACTCATGATGCTCAGTTCTCTCTGCCGCAGGTCAATGACCACTAGGATCATATGTCTGACCACAAAAACAGTGAATTTCCCTTCTCATGTGCTCAGCCATCTCACTCTCCCAAAGCTTCTCCATGTGATTGGCCCTCATCTCTAAAAAAACACCTCGCAAACAACCTGATCGAGCCTCACCCGCACACAGCTTGATCGTCCCTCACCTCGCAAACTATCAGGGGCGGTCAGGAGAAACCTGATCGGCGCTCCCCTTTCATTCCTGATCGATTCTCTCTCCCTATCAACCAACAAAATCCGACCACATCATTAAGCATCATCGGCCATCTCACTCTCTCAAAACCTCACTGTGCTCACCCCTGCTCTCTGATCGGTCCTCACCATCGTGCTCGACCCTCTCCCTTCTAAGGAGGTCCGACCACATTCTTTTTGGTAGAGAACCGATCACGTTTTCGATCCATCTATCAATAAAGAGGACCGAGCACTACCCTTGGTCATCGCTCTCTCTCCTCTGGTCGGTCCTGGCATTATCTCTCCAAGATTGGTCATAGCTCGCCTCTCTCACCTGAGCGTCCAGATCTCTCTCCCTCTCAAGCACGCCACGTGACCGGGCCAAGGTGGCCGGATCTCTCTTCCTCGTTTACGCAAGGTGACCAGGCCTGAGTGGTCAGTTCCCTCTCTCTGGCACACACTAGTTCGCCAGGCCTAGGCGGGTACATCAAGCGTAAATGAGAAAGAAGGAAAGAAAGAAAGGTACCTCGGAATTTCCGTTGGTGAAAACGTGATTGGTCCTGGGCAATCAGCGAAGAGGAAGACGTGATCGGGCCAAGAGGAGAAGTTGTGGTCGCCCCTCCCTCTTTCTCTCTCAAAGGATTTCGCCTCATACCCTTTCTCTCTCTAAGAAGTCTTGTTTTGGCACTTGTGAGGGGTAAATGGGAAAGGGGACCACCCCCTATTTATACAAGGTAAAAAACAATTAAAAATTACTTACCAATAATCACCTCGATCAAGGCGAATTAGTAAAAAATATCAAGAGACAGACAGGATAATTGCTGTGATCAGCTGTCAAACTTAACAGGCCTGACGACGGCACGAGCCGTGAGGGCGACCTAGCCGACAAGGGCATCCTTAACGACAACATCAAGTCAAAACCATCCCCCAGGATAATCTCGACTTGGGGGGAAACTGTTCTAGACTGGATCATGAGACCCACTCCAGCAATTGGACATGACTAAGCCCAATAAACTTTGGCCCATATCCATGATAAATCAGCCCATTTATGGCTATCATGCCTCAATGGCTCAGATTCACCTGACCAATTCGACGGCTCAAAGCTGGCACATATCCCTATAAATATTGACATGCTTTGCCATTAAGAGTTAGATTCTCATTCCTAGCTATCCTACTCTATTATCCTCAATACTGACTTGAGCGTCGGAGTTGCTTCGCAGGTACCCCACCTGGGAACGTTCTGACACCTACTCATCATCAACAATCCTGCTCACCCCATGGCCCAGTCACAGGCAGACCCGATCACAAGCAGCATTCCCCGATCATACCCATTCAAGCTCGATCAGTACGCTACCTCTCGGTGCTATCAGAGGATCAACCAAGCGAAGCAACTGCCCTACCAACTACCTGCTCGGTCCGATCCGTGGTAAGGTAAAGGTACAGAACAACTTTGTTGCTCACGACTCTCTTCCGTAAGATTCCAATTTTATTTTATTTTCTTCCACCGCCAAATCGACTTACTTGTCATTTTTTTTGTTAAACACTCCTCGTTTTCTATTATTGTTCAAAAATTTAAGTTAATGTAAAATATTATTATTTTGACAATAATACCTCTGTTTCTATTTAATTAATCAATAAGTTGTTCATATAACTAGAAAGATAATGAATTTTAAAGGTAAAATGTATATCTGAAGATCATTAAACAATTTTAGTACAAATGAGTATACTAGGAAGTCCACTATAATAATTAGATGGAAGTAGAAAGATTGTAAATTCCCTAATGTTGATAATCTCAGATGCTTAATCTGTTTTGCCTAGTATAATAATTCCGGAAATTAGTTGAGATACAATATTAGACCAAGATTGTTTGAAATATTATTGGACCGATCAAGCCGACTAAGGCTCCCAAGACACGCCACGTGGTCTCGGCCTGATGAGTCATAGAGCAGACAAAGGTGCCGCCTGAAGAACGCACTGCGTGTACTCGGCAATGTGACTCACCAATTCGAATAAGAACGACATGACATCGGTGAGGCACAGACCGAGATGATAGACGTCAGCAAGAGGAAAACGGAAGGAAACCATCCCGGCAGTTGACGATGAACTTGTTGTAAATTTTGTGATATTTCAAAGTTTCTGAGTGAATTTTGTGAAACAATAATTTATGAAATATTATTTTTATCAGTCTACCCGAATATGCCCAATTACTGGTCAAACTGATTTGCAAAACAAACTTTGTAACAGATAATTTATTTCGTAACTAAACTTAAATTTCTTTTATTTCGTAACTGCAAATTAAACCAGCTTTATTACAATTCATTTTGTAACAGACTGTAACTGGCTATTGAATGGCTGCTGGAGCGTATGCTACAAACGGCTATTTCATAGGCCTATATAAAGGTTCTCCAGTAGCACTTGAGAACACACCAAAATAAAAATCCATTTCCCTCTTCTAAATATCACTCTCCTGGGTTCATCTCCGGTTCCATCTCAAAAATTGTTCTTGCCAGTTCCGAGCCCTCAATCACTTCTGCGATTGGGACGAGACCGGTTGTACCTCGGGGAATTTGCACTGTAGAGGAGAATAAATTCTTCAGGGCAGTCGCAAGGCACCTCCGGTTGTCTAACGCTTTCTTTGTTCGCAGGTTTTGGTTCACAGCATCTCTGTCTCTTTGAATTTTCGACTACATCTGTCTATCTGCAGATTCGATTCGATTACAACTGTCTCAGCAGATTCGACAACAGATTCGACTACAACTGTCTCAGTAGATTTGACAACAGTTTCGACTACATCTGTCTCAGCAGATTCGACCACATCTGTCTATTTGCAGATTCGACTACGTCTATCTTTGCATATTCGACAACAATATGAAGAATTTATCTCATGTCTGACGGAGGCATGCTGTAGAGTATTGTTTGGCGACCTCGCTTGTGGGTTTTCCGAACAGAGAGTCGATACGATGATGGAAATACATTTTCAAATTTGAAGTCAATCTCCAATAACAGGTTTCGGTTCATTCAACTCTCTTCACATTTTATTCACTTATACATGAGCTAATTTCAAATTTCCGTGGCTTTGTCTTAAAAGTAATATGACTATAAGGATTCATAATTAGTTGTGATTTTCTACTCGGTGCTCATCTGTATTTGCAATTTTGAATATATATGGTTTCTTATCTAAGCTTTTCTGTAAAATGGTATATGCTTTAATTTGTTGGGATGGTTATCAATTTCCATAATAGTATTTTTCTCTTTTAATTTTTTTTTTAAGATGTCTTCACTAAGACTGTAGTAGCATGGGCACGGAGCAGTAAGCATTTTGCTCCAAGGTATATAGGATTGAAAACAAATGTATATATAAAACAATGGATACAGGTAGTAATGTATGCAACTTTGAGAGTCAAACTACGGCACTATTATAAGCGAGGATAAATTTAGAATATTGTGAAAATTTTGTGTGATTTGAACTAGATGACATGGTCTTTCTACTGAGTTGTGATTTATGTTGTTCTGGAATAAAGTTTGTTATGATGACTTGAAAGTATATGTGATTTACCTATGTATGTCGTCAACTCATTTGACTTTCAAAGGCTGTTTTATATTATTTGGATTTGAGGTTGCATACTTGTCTGTTTATTTTGATAAATTTCTATCACTACATCTTTAACTGGATGTATGTGTAAGTGTATTGTCCAAAGTGATCACTCTTTAACTTGGTCAATATTTTTTGGGATGGACAATAAATACTGTGAGCCGATTTTATGTCAAATTATTGTTATTTATTATTGTATGCGATAACAAATCTTCCTTTTGATGAGGCTCATTCGGTGAGGAGAATAATTCTACGGTGGGTGAGAAGGCCTTGTCCAAGCCGGAAAACGCAAGATGTAAAATTCTCTATTTGATGGGCTCAGAAAATTGAGTTTGTTTAATGAAGAACTCCTCTACTTGAGCATGGAGGTAAGGTATATCTCCTTACTATGTGAGATTATTAAAATTGTTTAAAGAATTAGAATTTTTTTAATTCTCTATAACTTGAAATTTTTAAAAGTGTGGGGGTGATTAGCTAAAGTTATGTTGCCTGATCCTAAGAAAAGAAAAATTGGTTGCAAAACCTCTGATTGTGTTTTTATAGGATATGCTGAACATAGCGCTGTTTATAGATTTCTTGTTGTGAAAAGTGTTGTTCTAGATAAAAATACTATTGTGGAAACTAAAAATGCAGAGTTCTTTGAAAATATATTTCCGTTGAAGCATGATAGTATATCTAGACAACCATTAGTAACTACTAATGATGAAACTCACGAGGAACCATATGAAGAATTAAGGAGAAGTAAAAGACCAAGAAAAGAAACATCCTTCGGAAATGATTTTTATACTTATCTTGTTGAAAAAGATCCCGAAAATTTTTCTGAAGCAATTTCTTCTTCTGAGTCAAGATTTTGGAAAGAAGCTATTAAAAGTGAAATAAATTCAATTTCCAAATGTAAACTGTGGACTTTAGTTGATTTACCTCCTGGAGCAAAACCAATAAGATGTAAGTGGATTTTCAAAAGAAAATATAACCCCGATGGGTCTATTGATAAATACAAAGCTAGATTAGTAGCAAAAGGTTTTTCTCAAAAACAACACATTGATTATTTTGATACTTTTGCTCCAGTAACAAGAATTTCTTCTATTAGAGTTTTAATAGCTTTGGCTTCTATTCATAAACTTGTTATTCATCAAATGGATGTTAAAACCTCTTTTTTGAACGGTAACTTAGAAGAAGAAATTTACATGACTCAACCCGAAGGATGTATAGTTTCTGGTCAAGAGAACAAAGTATGCAAACTCCTTAAGTCCTTATATGGTTTAAAACAAGCACCAAAACAATGATGTGAAAAGTTTGACAAAACTTTGATTAATGATGGTTTCTCCACAACTGATGTTGATAAATGTGCTTACACTAAAACTGTGTGTGGAGAACATGTGATTATATGCTTGTATGTAGATGACATGATCATTTTTGGTACTTGTCCTGATATTGTTACCAGAACAAAACCTTTTCTCTCATGTAGTTTCGATATGAAAGATATGGGCGAGGCAAATGTAATATTAGGAGTTAGAGTCATCAGAGAAGGTGATAGCATTATACTTGTTACCAAGTGGCTTCAGTCTCAAGAGGGGGGGGGGGGGGGGTGAATTGAGATTTTAAAAACTTCTCCCCTTTTAACGACTTAGATTAATTTTCGCGCAGGTTTATGGAAGCGAAGGAAAAAGAAAATAAAGCAATAAAAAACACAGCAGATTTATACTGGTTCGGTCACCTCTCAATGACCTACGTCTAGTCCTCACACCCTTGTGAGATTTTCCACTAACACAACAAGGCTTACGGGTGCCTTGGAAACCTTTACAGACTCAAGCACTCTTCCCTAGGATACCCCACCTATGAAGAGCCCTCAAATCTATTACAACAATAACAAGAGATACCTCACCCCTGTTACAACCAGCTGCCCCAGAAAGATACCTCACTTCCAAGTACAAACAACTACCCTAGAGAGATACCCCACTCCCTAGTACAAAATACAACAATAAAATGATTACAAATGTAAAGACCAAAATACCTCTAGTGTAGGCAGATATTACAACTTGAAATTTCCCCAACCCGACTAACCCTTGAGAGAGATCAGCTCTGACAGATGCAGAATGCGTGAAGAGCAAAAGCGTAAGTGAAAGGGTTGTTTTTCGTTTGAGCGTAATCGTAGAAATGGGTTGTGTGAAAAATGATTTGCAAAGCCTTCTATTTATAGGCTTAGAAAAATATGACCGTTGAAACAATTATGGAAATGATGAAATCGATTGTATGCCTGAATTGCCTAAAGATGATAATCGATTTTATGCTTAAATAGATCTAGGATGATGATCGATTATGTGCTTCCTTAAAACATGAAGAAATCGATTATGTGCTTCCTTAAAACATGAGAATCGATTATGTGCTTCCTTTAAAACATAAGAAATCGATTATGTGCTTCCTTTAAAAACATAACGTGAAAATATCAGCAAGCTCTTTTGACGATTCAACAAATTCAATCACACAATCGCCTTTTTGGACATGATCTCTGAGAAAATGATGTCTAATTTCTATATGCTTGGTCCTAGAGTGTTGAACGGGGTTCTTTGTAAGATTGATAGTGCTGGTGTTGTCGCATTTTATCGGGATATGATCTT
Organism: Astragalus membranaceus; assembly: GCA_039519185.1. NCBI lineage: Eukaryota > Viridiplantae > Streptophyta > Magnoliopsida > Fabales > Fabaceae > Astragalus > Astragalus membranaceus. The sequence continues at coordinate 167,984,433 of CM076847.1, read as the reverse complement.
GTTCTACACCATAGTCAAGAAGTTGTTGCTTCATCCAGAGGATTTGTGCGCAGCAACTTCCTGTTGCAACATATTCTGCTTCAGCAGTTGACAGTGCGACACTGACTTGTTTCTTACTGTGCCATGAAACTAGCGCACTACCTAGAATGTGACATGTTCCACTAGTGCTTTTTCTATCCAATTTACAACCTGCAAAATCAGAGTCTGAGTATCCAATAAGACTACATGTGGCGCCTTTGGGGTACCATAGACCAACATTTTGTGTGCCTACAAGATATCTCGTTATACTTTTGACAGCTACTAAATCCGACTCTTTTGGATTTGCTTGATATCTAGCACACATGCAAACACTAAACATGATATCCGGTCTACTAGCAGTTAAATAGAGAAGAGAGCCAATCATACCTCGATATTTGCTTAGTTCTACCGGTTTACCTTCTTCATCTTTGTCTAAGTAGCACGAGGTGATCATTGGAGTGAACATTTCTTTTGCTTTGTCCATTTCGAATCGTTTGAGTAATTCTTTGCAATATTTTGATTGGGAGATGAAGATTCCATTGTTGGTTTGTTTTATTTGAAGCCCGGGGAAGAAGTTGAGTTCTCCCATCATCGACATTTCAAACTCACTCTGCATAATACTAGAAAATTCTTTGCACAACAATTCATTAGTAGCACCGAAAATAATGTCATCCACATAAATTTGCACAAGTAAGATGTCAACTTTTGTTCTTTTTATGAAAAGTGTAGTATCAACTTTCCCTCTTTGAAAATCATGTTCAAGTAGAAATTTACTTAGTCTTTCATACCAAGCTCTTGGAGCTTGCTTTAGGCCATAAAGAGCCTTTTTGAGTTTGAAAACATGATCATGTTTTTCATAACTTCCAAAGCCAGGTGGTTGTTCAACATACACTTCTTCTTGAATAAAGCCATTTAAAAAAGCACTTTTGACATCCATTTGATATAATTTAAAATCCATGATAGATGCAAAAGCAAGGAGCATGCGAATAGCCTCTAATCTAGCTACGGGTGCAAAAGTTTCATCATAGACTATTCCTTCTTCCTGATTATAACCCTTTGTGACTAGTCTAGCTTTGTTTCTAACTATTATGCCCGATTCATCTAGTTTGTTTCTAAACACCCATTTTGTGCCTATTATTTGATGCTTATCAGGACTGGGAACAAGATCCCACACTTTGTTTCTTTCAAACTGATTTAACTCTTCTTGCATAGCGATAGTCCAGTGTTCATCTTCTATGGATTCATCTAGATTCCTAGGTTCAATTTGAGATACAAAAGCCATATGATCACATGCATTTCTAAGAGAGTTTTGAGTAGTTACCCCTTTTGTTACATCACCTATAACATTTTCAAGCGAGTGGTCCCTTGGGATTCTCCATTCCTTGGGTAGCTCACTGCTTGATCCTTCTTCAATCTTCTCTTGAGGAGTGAATTTTGTCCCTTCCTCTTTATCTTTCTTCTTTTCATCTAACTGTAAATCTTGAAGTTCATCTGCAACATTATCAATAACCTTTCCCAGCATTTTGGGGTTAGTCTCATCAAATGTAACATGTACAGATTCCTCAATTACTTTATTTCTTTTATTGAAAATTCTAAAGGCCTTGCTAGATAAAGAGTAACCGAGAAAAATTCCTTCACCAGCCTTAGCATCAAATTTTCCTAAGTTATCCTTTCCATTATTTAAAACAAAGCATTTGCATCTAAATGTGTGTAAGTGTGCAATGTTTGGTTTTCTCCCCTTGTAAAGTTCATAAGGGGGTTTTCTTTAAAATAGGCCTAATCAAAACTCTATTCATAACATAACAAGCAGTACTTACAGCATCCGCCCAAAAGTATTTTGGGATGTCGTGATCATTTAGCATTGTTCTGGCAAGTTCTTCCAACGATCGGTTTTTCCTTTCAACTACTCCATTTTGTTGAGGAGTTCTAGGTGCTGAAAAGTTGTGATTGATACCAAGTTCTTCACAGAAGCTTTCAAACCTTTCATTTTCAAATTCTCCACCGTGGTCGGATCGAATGGAGATGATTTTCAATTCTTTCTCATTTTGAATGCTACGAGCAAGTTTCTTGAATGCTCCAAATGCCTCGCTCTTATTTGCGAGAAAGAGTGTCCAGGCGTACCTTGAATAGTCATCTACTATAACGAGAGCATAGTAATTTCCACCATAACTTTTTGTCCTTGAGGGACCAAATAGATCCATGTGTAACAGCTGCATTGGTTTGTTAGTAGACACAATATTCTTTGATTTAAAAGACACTTTGACCTGTTTGCCCTTTTGGCATGCATCACACAGTTTATCCTTTTCAAACTTGATTTTGGGAAGACCACTAACTAGATCCTTAGACACTAACTTGTTAAGATGGTCCATATGAATATGAGCTGTTCTACGATGCCATAACCAAGAATTTTCTTCCTTACTAATGAGACAACATGCATTATGAGATGAAACACTATCAAGACTCATCATGTATATATTTTCTACTATGTTTCCTATCATTCTTACTTGTTTGCTTTGTTTATCCTCAATGATGCATGAACCTGAATCAAATATTACCCTATTTCCTTTATCACATAGTTGGCTAATGCTTAGTAAGTTATGTTTAAGACCTTCAACATAAAGCACATTATCAATAGCAGTAGATAAATCTTTACCAACTTTACCTTCACCGAGGATTCTTCCTCTGTTGTTGTCACCATAAGTCACATGACCGCTTGATTTGGGGGTAAGAGTTAAAAACTTTGCTATATCTCCAGTCATGTGCTTTGAGCATCCGCTGTCAAGGTACCAATCTGACCCCCGTACCTTGAAGCATACCTGCAGTAATTTAGAACAAGGTTTTAGGTACCCAAATCTCTTTGGGTCCTTGTGGGTTAGTGTTTGGTATGGTCCTTTTGGGAACCCATACCTTTTTCACAGTTTGTCTACCTTTTGCCATGCAAACGGAAGCAGTATGTCCAGGTTTATCACAATAATAACATTTAATACATGGTCTAGTGGAAAGCTTTGGTTTGTATTGCACATGTCTTTTTATGAAATTGTTTATAGGAGGTCTATGATGCACATTTCTTTTCACAAAATTATTTCTTGGAGCCTTAGGATGCACATGCTGTAAGTTGGACATTTTGCCTATCGTCCATTCAAGCTCATAAATTTTCTTTTCAAATTCAACACATTTATCACACACATAATTGGCCTTAGAACATGCAAGACTATCATTTTCTTTTCTAAGCTCTAGTTTTTCTTTAGTTAAAGCAATAACTTCATTTTGTAGATGAGAGATGGCTTTCTTAGAGTTACTTAATGCTTTAGCTAGTTTTACGGAATCATCATGCAATTCAGTAAATGCTTCATATAATTCATCATAAGCATCTTGTAAAGTTTCAGGTTTAGAGCTTACCTCATTTTCGCTTTCGCTTTCATGATCTGCCATAAGTGCTACCTGAGCTTCTTCATTTTCTGACTCATCTGATGAATCCATGTCATTTTCTTCCCATGCAATGTAGGCTTTTCTACCTTTGTTTTCCTTGAATGCCTTCTTTTCGAACTTTGATTCCTTTCTCTGTAGATTAGGACATTCCATCTTCATATGCCCTGGTTTCCCACATTCATAGCAAGTAAGAGGACCGGATGAGCTTTCTTTCCTTTTAGGGTTGAAGTTCTTCTTAGCATAATTTCTCTGTTTCATGAACCGTTTGAACCTTCGAACCATAAGAGTCATGTTTTCCTCATTTTCTGAATTGTCACTCTCACCAAGTCGACTTGAACTAGACGCTTTCAGAGCCAAGCTTTTCTTTTTCTTGTCTGTATTTTCGTGCTCAGCCAAACGGGCGAGCTCTAGTTCATGCTCTTGCAGTTTACCAAATAGAGTGGCAAGTGACATAGTAGCTAAATTCCTAGATTCAGCTATAGCGGTTACTTTGGGTTGCCATTTTCTGTTTAGACACCTTAGGACTTTGTTGATCAGATCTTCAGCAGGGAATGACTTTCCCAACAGACTCAATTGATTCACTATGTGAGTGAACCTCTTTTGCATCTCTGGAATAGTTTCACCTGAATTCATTCGGAATAGCTCATATTCTCTGATCAGAGTGTTCGTTCTAGCCCTTTTTACTTCATTTGTACCCTCATGAGTGACTTGCAGATTATCCCACATTTCTTGAGCGGATTTACAATTTGATACTCTAAAGAACTCATCGGGACTCAAAGCAGAAGTAATTATGTTTTTAGCCCGCAAATTGTGTTGAACTTTTCTCTTTTCTTCATCAGACCATTCATTTCTATTTTTAACAGTAAGAATACCATTTACCATATGCGTGGGGACATAGGGTCCTTTTTCCATAGCATCCCAGACATCTAGATCTACCCCTTCAATGAATATTCTCATTCTTTCTTTCCAATCTGCGTAATCTTTCCCGTTGAATCCTGGAGGACGGGTAAGAGAAGCACCCTCTTGCGTAGACCAACCTGAAGCCATTTCTCTTGAAGCTGCCAGGCCCTTTATACAAGAGTCTAGCTTTGATACCACTTGTTACCAAGTGGCTTCAGTCTCAAGAGGGGAGGGGGTGAATTGGGATTTTAAAAACTTCTCCCCTTTTAACGACTTAGATTAATTTTCGCGCAGGTTTATGGGAGCGAAGGAAAAAGAAAATAAAGCAATAAAGAACACAACAGATTTATACTGGTTCGGTCACCTCCCAGTGACCTACGTCCAGTCTTCACACCCTTGTGAGATTTTCCACTAACACAACAAGGCTTACGGGTGTCTTGGAAACCTTTACAGACTCAGGCATTCTTCCCTAGGATACCCCACCTATGAAGAGCCCTCAAATCTATTACAACAATAACAAGAGATACCCCACCCCTGTTACAACCAGCTGCCCCAGAAAGTTACCTCACTTCCTAGTACAAACAGCTATCCTAGAGAGATACCCCACTCCCTAGTACAAAATACAACAATAAAATGATTACAAATGTAAAGACCAAAATACCTATAGTGTAGGCAGATATTACAACTTGAAATTTCCCCAACCCGACTAACCCTTGAGAGAGATCAGCTCTGACAGATGCAGAATGCGTGAAGAGCAAAAGCGTAAATGAAAGGGTTGTTTTTCGTTTGAGCGTAATCGTAGAAATGGGTTGTGTGAAAAATGATTTGCAAAGCCTTCTATTTATAGGCTTAGAAAAATATGACCGTTGAAACAATTATGGAAATGATGAAATCGATCGTATGCCTGAATTGCCTAAAGATGATAATCGATTTTATGCTTAAATAGATCTAGGATGATGATCAATTATGTGCTTCCTTAAAACATGAGGAAATCGATTACGTGCTTCCTTAAAACATGAGAATCGATTATGTGCTTCCTTTAAAACATAAGAAATCGATTATGTGCTTCCTTTAAAAACATAAGAAATCGATTATGTGCTTCCTTTAAAACATAAGAAATCGATTATGTGTTTTAGGGAAAATAGTAGGAATCGATTTCTTTCTTTTTGAAACATCTTGGAAATCGATTCTGTGCTTTAGAAAATAGTTGATGAATCGATTACTCTCTTTCATTGTGAGTTGAAAATCGATTTTGATGTTTAGTTCAAAGTAGTGAATCGATTTCTTAATTTCTCAAAAATGCTTTTTATGTTTACGTGTGCATGCATACATTTTGAAAGAGAAAAGGCATGAGACTTTTGTGAGATGAGCTGACCTTCGGAAGCGGCTTACAAAATATCCTAAGACATGACCCAAACCCTAGAGACTACCCTTAATTCTTAAGTCTTTGATTCTTGAGTCTTTGATTGCCTTGGATAAGTTATTGTGACTTAGATAATTTGTCACTTTGGCTTCGGTCACTTTCATCATCAAAACCTCACCTGCAATACAAGTAACCTGCAGTACAAGATATCCACAATACTATCACAAGATCATTATGTGGAAAAACTTCTTAGGAAGTTTGGTCACTATAACTCTACCCCTTTGAGTACCCCTTATGAAGCTAACTCACACTTGAAGAAAAATAGAGGTGATCCTGTTGACCAACCTCAGTAGATCCTACGGTCGTCTGAGTAGGTATACTCATAACCCTGGTCAGGATCATTGGAAGGCAATTACTCACCTTATGAGATATTTGAGAGGTACCACGTATTATGGTATTACTTATAGTGGATTTCCCGCAGTATTAGAAGGATGATGCGATGCTAACTGGATATCTGATTCAGATGAGACAAAATCCACTAGTGGTTACATTTTTACACTTGGTGGTGGTGCGGTAACTTGGAGGTCAGCCAAACAATCCATAATGGCTAGATCGACTATGGAATCGGAATTTGTAGCTCAAGAATTGGCTGATACTGAAGTTGAATGGGTGAAGAACTTTTTAGCTGGAGTTCCTTTGGGAATAAAACCGACACCATCAGTGTCAATACATTGTGATAGTCAATCGGCAATAGCCGTTGCAAAGAATAAGATCTATAATGGAAAAATAGACATGTGCAATTGAGACATAATATTGTCAAACAATTGCAAAAATATGGAGTGATATCGATCGATTATGAGAAGTCAGAAATGGATTCGGCCGATCCTCTGACAAAACCCCTAGGGAAGAAACTGATATATGAGACATCGAGGGGAATGGGACTAAAGTCAATTGAAATTAAGAAGTGATGGTAACCCAACCTTTGTGATTGGAGATCCCATGAATAAGGTTCAATGTGGTAAAAACAAGTCACTTATTGATATTGCTAGCACTGAAAATTAATTCAAGTAATTAATTTTATTATTGTCCCTTCCTATGATGTTATTGTGATAGTGCTAGACTGCGGGGTTAAAAAGGATAAGCTTAAAGCTTTTAATGATTTTCATAGCCCTTATGGGTGGTGTATGACTTGCAGTATACACTTGATAAAATCACCTATATGAGTGTCAAGTGGGCCGCTTGCATGCGATTCTGACGAGATCTCTAGAGCACTCATGAATACCGAGCACGCGCACGGCCTAATAGCGCAACACCGCGGAAACAGCAAGAATTGTGGGGGTGTAATGTGATGGTAAAACTTCTAACATATAATATGTGTCTTGGGTTCCATAGCTTGTTAAACCAATTCACTGTATGTTATGTTTTATCTGTCTAGGACTGGTTCCATAGCTTGCTATACAGCTCCGATGCATTACATCTACGATGTTAACCCAGTAAACTTCTTTTTCTTTATTCACTTCTAAACTTTTGAAATATGTGGGGGATTGTTGTAAATTTTGTGATATTTCAAAGTTTCTGAGTGAATTTTGTAAATATTATTTTTATCAGTCTACCCGAATATGCCCAATTACTGGTCAAACTGATTTGCAAAACAAACTTTGTAACGGATAATTTATTTCGTAACTAAAACTTAAATTTCTTTTATTTCGTAACTGCAAATTAAACCAACTTTATTACAATTCATTTTGTAACAGACTGTAACTGGCTATTGAATGGCTGCTGGAGCGTATGCTACAAACGGCTATTTCATAGGCCTATATAAACGTTCTCCAGTAGCACTTGAGAACACACCAAAAAAAAATCCATTTCCCTCTTCTAAATATCGCTCTCCTGGGTTCATCTCCGGTTCCATCTCAAAAATTGTTCTTGCCAGTTCGGTGCCCTCAATCACTTCTGCGATTGGGACGAGACCGGTTGTACCTCGGGGAATTTGCGCTGTAGAGGCGAATAAATTCTTCAGGGCAATCGCAAGGCGCCTCCGATTGTCTAACGTTTTCTTTGTTTGCAGGTATTGGTTCACAGCATCTCTATCTCTTTGAATTTTCGACTACATCTGTCTATCTGCAGATTCGATTCTACTACAACTGTCTCAGCAGATTCGACAACAGATTCGACTACAACTGTCTCAGCAGATTCGACAACAGAACTCAGCTATAAATAGGACAAGTTAGGAAAAGGATAGGACATGCAAACATAGGCACTGTAATATTTTGACCGTGATAGACAAATAACTATCCGGATTCTCTGTACTCATTCCGACTTATCAATAAATTTTTACTCAAGTACAATTATATATATATATATATATATATACATATTATTGGAAGAGTATATCATGGGTTATAATTCCGGAAAAATATAACCCGTAATTGTCCTATTAACAATAAGCACAAGTATATCATGGTAAAATGTTTCTTTGAAAGGAATAAATTGATCAGTATATTATAGGCTTAATTACAGTTTTGGTCCCCCTATTTTCATCAACTCACGATTTTGGTCCCACAAGTTTTAATTTCACGATTTTGATCACGCTATTTTCCCAATTTGTAAAATCAATAGTCCCCCACTATTTTGGTCAAAATTGATTCTGACTTTTGACTCACTTAACCTACGTGGCAGTCCACGTAGGCATGCCTATTGTGTATCGTCTTCTTCCTCCTTCTTTCTTCCTCCTGAACCCCTTCAATGGCGCGAACCCTAAAAAAGGAGCAACCTTCGTCTCCCTGAATCGAACCTTCGTCTCCCCTGAATCGTACCTTCTTTCTTCCTTCTTTCTTCAACCATTTTTGCGATTCAGAGCTTCAAATCGCCCAAAATCTCTTCGTCTCCCTTCACGATCTGAACCCCTATATCTGAGTATTTTATTTCGTCACAAGGGTCATTGAGAAGAAGACCCATTCACTGCTTCTGTGGAAAGGAAGCTCCATTGGTGACTGGTTGGACAAAACAGAACCCTGGGCGTAGGTTCTATGGATGTGCATTATATGAGGTATGATTTCTGCCATTACACTGTTATTTCTCTTTGATCTCTATTTTAATCTCCTACTGCATAATTTTCAGAATTTTGGTGCAAAACAATGTAAATTCTTTCAATGGTATGATGAAGATATGTCTCCTAGAGCTAAGGAGCTAATTTGGTCCTTCATGAAGAAGGCTGGTGGCTTGAAGAACAAAGTTGTTGACTTGAATAGCAATGTTGCTCAATTGAAGACAAAGGTTACTGAGTTCAAGGAAGCAAAAAAGGCTCAACATGTTATGGGGTTTTTTGGCAATTTCTTGGATCATTATTTTCATCCTTGTTGCATTAGTTTTCAATCTTAGGGTTGTGGTTTAGGGGTTATTAATTCAGGGTATGTTTGTAATGAATGGCTTTATACCATTTATTGTTATGTTTATGTAATGATGTATGTTTCCATCTACTGATTAATGATGTATGTTATGTAATGATGTATGTTTCCAGCTACTGATTATGTAATGAATGGCTTTTGGCAATCCCTGAATGATGTATGTTTCCAGCTGGTAATGTTGCAGCATAATACAAGATTGCATACAGCAGATTGCATAGTTCTGACCCAAATTGCATAATACAGATTGCATATGCCACACTAATCGTGGGATAACTACATATATAACAGCTACACATAATCCCTTTACAAAATATGTGCCTAAAGGCATATGCCATCTTAACAGCTTCACAAAAAGGCATATCCCTTTACAAAATTTTGTGATTGTGACCCATCTACAGCAGCTGTCTTCTTCTTTCTTTGTGACTGTCGTGGTTGAGAAGGTTGTGACACTTGTGGAGCTTGTGACCCTTGTGATTGTGACCCATCTACAGCAGCTGTCTTCTTCTTTCTTGGTGCCTCTTGTGGTTGAGAAGGTTGTGACACTTGTGGAGCTTGTGCCTCTTGTGGTTGAGAAGGTTGTGACACTTGTGGAGCTTGTGACCCTTGTGATTGTGACCCATCTACAGCAGCTGTCTTCTTCTTTCTTTTGTTATTTCCACCTTTGGGTATCTCTCTATCAGCAGCAGTCTTACCCTTGCATGTCCTAACATTGTGGCCTAATTTTCCACATTTCTTACACTTCACAGTTTGCAGTAGCCTAGGGATCTTGTTGGCAAGCCTTGGCTCATCATTAGCCTTGTTTCTTTTCTTCTTTGGCGTCCCTGGTGCTCTCCTCATAACAGGTGGTAATATTGGATCAGTTCCAGTCTATGGCCATAACTTTGGTCCATTTGATGGCTTGATAATGTAGGAGTACGTGCTCATAAATGTTGATTTCCTTAGGTTCAAAAAACAATAAAACAGAATTAATATATACATTAGTAACAGCCATACAGAATTAATATATACAGAATTAATATATACATTAGTAACACAGAGCATACTCCTTAACAACCTCCTTAACAATCTGCTTGCTATTGAATTTCAGTCCCACTTCCAATTTAACAGGCTCTCCCATATTAGGCATCTTGAAATGTGGAAATTTAGGAGGTTGGTCCCCATCATTTTCACTATTTGGAGGTGTCTCTAGTTGCTCAGAATCTTAATCTTCCTCACCATAAAATTCAGTAAAAATTTCATCAGAATTGGTCTTGTTCCTTGACACTCCATCAGACTTCACCATGTTCCTAACTTCACTAATAGTTTCAGGAGGGAACACAGCTGTCCAATCCCATTGCTCATCATAATCACTATCAGTAAAATTGCCATCCACATTATCTTCATCACCTTCACTATCATTGTTTTCATAATCACTTAGGTCCCCTTCACTATCATCCAAATCTTCCACTTCATTAGCAACATACTCTTCATCTTCCTCACTATCTAAGTCACAGACTTCATCACAATCTACTACATTTTCACCTTCCCCATCAGCCACAATAGGGTTGTCAATGAGATGATCCACATAAAGTTTAACTACCTCATATCCCTTGGCATCTTCAATCATTTCCAACACATCTTTGTCAGATTGTAGTGGTTTCAAACCACCACGTGCTATTGCTAACTTAGGGTCCCTATACCAAAGGCATTGGAAGCTTCTATAATCCAAACTTTTGACCAATTTTGCAATCTCCATATAGGACATGTGGTCCACATCCCAATCCCAATTCATCTCAATCATTTCCCCATTGACATAGACCTTTGTGGGGTAATAGACAAACATACCCCTATGGTGGATTTTGAATCTAAGGCTAGTGTCATTTACAGGGCTGTTTCAGAAGAAAAACTGTTAAAATACACTACAAGACATTGTTAAACATACAAAAAAGGGACCACAAAGATAACAGTTCACAATATAATACTAAAAATCGTACCATCTACAAATCAACATAAAAAAGGATGGAAGAGAACACAGAGGATAAAAAATGAAGTACAAAAATGGTTAAACATACCGTTCCACATACTTTTGAGCCTCACTCTTCCTTGAAGTAGTATAACTCCCTCCATTTGCCTCCTTCGAACTCTGTTTTGCAGCCATTTACTTCCTTCGAACTCGTGTTCGATTTGATCAGAGTTTGGGTTCCTTCGTCTACTCAAATAAGTTTAGGGTTCAATTTGATCAGAGTTTGGGCTCGATTACAGTCGTCTAGGGTTCGCGAGTTCTGGAAGACACCATTGAAGCTTTCATGGTGCCAAACGAAAGAGAAGGGTTGGTGAGCTCTGAAAGAGAAGGGTTCGTGAGTTTTGCGTGAGAGTGAAAGTGAAAGTGGAACGATGAGAGTGAGGTTTCTGAAAGAGAAGAGGTCACAATTATTAAAAATAAACTTTTTAAAAATAAACTTAAATCCACGTGGCATGCCAGGTAGGATAAGCCTTTGACAGGTCACAGTCAATTTTGACCAGATTAGTGGGGGACTATTGATTTTACAAATTGGGAAAATAGGGGGACCAAAGTCGTGAAATTAAAACTTGTGGGACCAAAATCGTGAGTTGATGAAAATAGGGGGACCAAAACTGTAATTAAGCCAAGTATTAACTATATGTCACCTCATATAGATGTAAAAAAGAAAAGGAAACAAATGGTTTTGATGATTTGATTTTTGAGAAAAATTATCTGTAATGATGCAGCGGATAGGTGAAATGCCCTTGTGTCCTAAGCAGGTTATGTCCTATATATAGGTCATGGTCTAGGGTTACTTATGTGATTAATCTCTCAGGTGACTCTATTCACTTCCTCACAAAGGTCTCCAGAGCTAAAATCTCCTTCATGACATGGTCCACAATGATAGCTGGCTGAGACTTTCATGATAGTCAGACAGATGAACCCAGAATGACTGTCACTAATTGCCTTCGCTCATCCTAAGTTTCATGTAGACCCGGGTATAGGGCCCCACTCAAAAGTGTGTGCAAACGTGTAAGTGAGGTGTGTGATGAAGGCAAAATACCTAAACTAACAAAACTGGAAAAGATATACAACAACAATAACAAAAAAGTCGTCTACCCTAAGGTTCAATAATATAAAGAAATGCTAACAAATAAATAAAATAAGCATAAGGGCAAAAACAAAATATAAAATTAACAAATACTTACACATTTAGTTAATTTGGCTTGACTCTCTTAATTGATCCCCAGTGGAGTCGCCAGCAGTAGCGACCGAAAAATCCGGAGGAGGAATTCTTCGAAGTTTTTGAAATGAAGCCGCCACCAAAGTTGAGTTTAAGGGCAAACATTGGAAAATCCCTATTGAGTGGGTGGATAAGGGGGTTTTGCGGACCGGGTTTAGGCTTGAGTCGTTTATGCATAGGGAATGTATTAGCACCCCACGACATCCATCCTAAGGAAGGTTACCTTCTAACTAAATGCGTAGAAAAATTATTAATTTAAAAATAATGATTTTACCCTTATAATAATAAAAAAGGACTTGATGAACGGTTAGTTATTTTTTGTACTTTTTGAGAAATAGGAGAGAAATGAATTAAAAGAAAAAAAGTTTTTATTAATGCACTTGACAGAGGTGGGCCCCCCTCTGCTCCTACGTATCTCCTGGTAGAGAATCAAAGGCTACGTAGTTTTTGGGTGGAAAAAGTTTGTTGGTTGGCGTTTTTTAATTAGGGGTTTTAGAACTTTGGACCCGTACAGTTCCTTCGTCCTAAAACTATGACTAACCCGGCCATACGGCCGACTTAATCCCCTATTGTGAAAATAAGATTTTTTGGAGTAAAATGGATTGTGTATGGAGTGATTTGATTGAATAGGTATTTTAGGACTCTTGAGCCGTACAGTTCATTCATCCTAAAATGCTAACTAATCTGGCCGTACGGTCGACTTAATCCCCTATTTGTTTTTTTGGAGAAAAGAGTTTATTCTATAGAAAAATGTAAGTTTGTGAAAGAAATTGTTTGTTTTGTAGAAAAATACAAAAAGAATGGAAAAGGGGCGTATCTGTAAAAAGGGGGGGTGCATAAAGTAGCAGGGGATTGTATTTTAAAATAGCGGGTGTAAAAAGCGAGCCCAGTTCGTTTTCTGTGAACTGGGCTCCGCTTTTTAAAAAGATCGGCTTTCGCAGGGGTATTGGGTTATTGAAAATGGGGGTGTAAAAATAAATCTGATGTTTTTAAAATTAACACAAAATAAACAGAAATTGGAAAGGGATATAAAAGGAAAAAAGGAAATCAAAAACCTAATCTTTCTTTCTCTCTACCCAGCGCCGTCTCCACCCCATAGGAGAGAGAGAAGGCGAAATTTCCGCCATGAGAGAAAGTGAAGCTTTCGCAAAGGGGGAGAGGAAGAGAATGAAAAGAGGAACGATGGAGGGCGAGAAAGGATGCGATGGGAAGAAAGGAAAAGGAGGGACGACAGGAAGAAGGGAGAGAGAGGAACGGCAGAGGAAGGGTGAGGAGAGAGAGACGGTGGTGAGAGAGAGGTGAACGAAATACGTAGGGGGAGAGGAAAGGAAACAACGCGATGGCTGTGTTTGGTGAACGGTGAGGATGAGGCGAGGTTGGTAGTGACTGGCGGTGTGGACGGTTGTTGTGGGGTTTTCGCCGGTGGAGAGAGAAGGCGACGGTGATGGGGTGGCTGTTTGGGTGGTTCACGGTGATGAGGCCGCAGTGGTTTTGATGGTGGTCGTTTGCGAAGAGGGAGAGTGTGGTGGTTGCGAAGTGGGCGTTTGGGTGGTGTATATATGGAGGGCGTTTGGGTGGTGGTGGTGTACGGTGGCTTTGTGGCGGTGGGATGGTTGTTTGCGATGGTTCATGGTGGTCGTTTGGGGTTGTTGTGAGGGTGGCGAGTGGTGTTGACGTGAGGATTCTTTTGGTGGCTCACGGTGGTCGTTTGGCCGTGAGTGGTGATGATGATTGTTTGCACCGTGGGGGAGGATTGATGGTGGTGGTTTGACCGTGAAAGTTGTTTGCACCGTGGGAGAGAAAAACTGATTATAATAAAAGCAATATTCAAAACTGATTTTTCATTATATTTTTTCTATAATAATAATAAATTAAACTAATAACTATAACAATAACGATAAAATAACGAGCACCAAAATAAACACTTGTACACGGCTAGAAGTGAACACACATTCGCAATGAGAATAAAAATGCATGCATGATTAGAAATAACACGTGCGCACGAAGAGGAGTGACACACGTGCACAAAGAGAATAAAACCTGTACACGATTAGGAATGACACACGTGAACGACAAACATCATAACGAACAATATTTTAAATTTTTTAAATTTTAAATTAGTCGGACAAAATTAGGGTACAACAAATCCCAAATTTGGACTACTAGATCACCCTTGCTGATGCCTCATTGTGAACCTAGGCCCAATGGACGTGCAGAGCGATTTCTTACAGGTAATCTACATGTACAATATTTTTATCTATTTGATATTTTCTCAACTTCCACTGCCTTTCCTTCACCAACGTACACGGTTGGACAGAGCTCTGATATTGAGACTGCAACAGGACCTGTTCTTGGACCTCCTTGGCAACCCTCAAAGAAGGAGTATATTGTTAGATTCCCACATGGCTACTTGTCTCTCTATTTCGAACCTCATTGTTTGTAATTGAAGTTTCCATCAAGAATGAAAAGGACTATATGCTACTTGTAGGGGATTGTACGACTTGTACTTTGAACCTCATTGTGTGTTGTTTTAATTTTATGAGTGCTTATGCTGCTTGTAGTTATTTGGAAAGCATTGAGTCACAGGTTGATAGCTACTCGGCTACTCCTATGTGACAATATTTGAGCCACAATCTTTTGCTTCTTGCTTTCTTGGTACGAACAAAGATTTTGGTGCCTAATGCCCAAGATGAACCTATTGCAAATGGAACTAAGAAGTGGAAAATTAGGGCAAGGAAAAGGTGTAAAAGCGCTTGTTGTGGGCTCATATCCAAAGCTTGCCAAGCTCAAGTTTTTCCCATTGTGGCAGTTTTAGGCGGTAGTGGTGTCGTGGTCTATGTTGAAGGGTGGCTTTCTTCCAGGTCTTTGAGACGTCCCCACTACCGCCTAAAACTGCCACAATGGGAAAAACTCCCATTGAGTAGGTCGTCTTAATGAGTAGTTGTCCAGCAATGGGTTATGTCTTGGTTATTCGAGGCTGCAATAGTTTATTGTGTCTGAGTGGCTATCTGTCAGGAGCATCTCATGAACGTTTACATTTTTTAATCCTTGAGTTTGCACAATCTTGTACGGCACCCCAATAGTGGGTTGTTTCACTAAACTTGGTCTAATGTGTCTATCTCTCAAAATTGATCTAATGGCTCAAGTAGCATTGGCTGCTGTCATGCAGGAAGTAGTGAGGGACCGCAACCACTCCGGATCCCAACTCAAATGGTTCGGCATTATTGGATTTATCAGTATTAAATTAAATGACCATGATAAATGCATGGAAGACGTCATGGAGGACAATTGTAGTCTTCTTTTTCTCCTTTATTTGTTAGTCGTGACTACTCATAGTTACTACATTGGGTTCGATGTTTGTTTTCATATTGAATGAAAGTGATAGCGGTAGCTTGGGGAACAAAGCAATGACTCTGATACAAGTCCTCGAACAACGACAAACTCTAAAGCTGTAGCTTGGTGTGTCCTAGTGTTCGACATGAGTCAGTGTCCAACACCCGTACGACATGTCCAACAACGGAAACAAGGGTGCCAATTTTTTTTTTTTTGTTTCAATACATCTTAGACACTCTTTAGACAATTTTGAGACATTTATAGAGGTAAAGATATGTAATGAAAACTATGACTTTTTTAAAAAACTTTTTTGTTATGAAATAAATTGTCTGATCTAGATCTTTTATAGATAATCTTCATATTTTATTTAATTATACTAAGTTAATAATTATATATGTATCGGGTCCTATACTTTCTGAAATTTACAGTTTTGATGTGTCTGTGTCGTGTCAAGTGTCTGTGTCAAAGTAGATGCTTCATAGACGACAAAGGGATGCAGCACAATTTCTGCAAAAAATACAGTAGGTGCAAAATTTCAAGCCATACATACCCAAGTTTGACAAAGTCTACAATTTGCTGCCTCAAAGGCTCAATATATTAATACTATGTATATCAAAAACAGCTGCTTTCTTTCTTTTGGTTTCCCCCCCTCTTCAGTAAGTATTTGATCAACAAAAGTTTTGTATAGACAATAACAAAGAAGAACAATGATCATAGCACTTT
Organism: Astragalus membranaceus; assembly: GCA_039519185.1. NCBI lineage: Eukaryota > Viridiplantae > Streptophyta > Magnoliopsida > Fabales > Fabaceae > Astragalus > Astragalus membranaceus. The sequence continues at coordinate 167,968,036 of CM076847.1, read as the reverse complement.
GAAGATATGAGGTTCGCTCCAATGGCTGGCGTCGGTCAATCTGTAGTTACCCATTAATTTCGCTATTGACATCTAAAAGAATGAACAGATCACTGTAGATATAGAAAGGAATTATACTAGTAGTGTCTGCAAAGTTCTCAATGCTGTATTGGCCCAAAAAGAGTGAACATAATCTTCAACTGACATTGATCATCAGACAAATGGTAGAAGATCCCAGATTAAAATGATGGATGTTAGCACGATCCTCCAATCAAGTCAAGGAGCATAGCTTGTCTGAAAATTGAGCACACCATTAGTAAGACACGTTTTATTGTGAACATGGAAAACAAAATGTATTTAAATATTGTGTAAGTTTGATGAAGGACATTAATTTTTTTCCCTACACATTTTTTTGACTAAATACATTTTAATTTTCCAGCATTTCAAGTTCAACAAAACATATTGTCAAAAAAAAAAGTTCAACAAAACATAACTAAGAAAGTTACCCCTCCTTCCCCACCCCTTTTCCCTTAGTTCACTGCGAGAAAATAAGGAATGCAAAAATTGAGAACTGGAAAATCACCTTGTCTGATACTACTGCAGCAAAGCCGACTATCGTCTATATAAGTTGCTTGAACGCCCATCATCCATGAGCCCAACGATGTATCATCATAGGCATAAGTCTTCAAAGATACACTACATTTTGTTTTTTGATAGAACAAGAAATATTACTTATAGGAAGAGAAAATAAAAAAGTAAAAGTTATCTTCCAAAAGAAACCATTGAGTTAAACAAAAAGCAAAAACCTCCATAAATAAAAAGGCAGGAAAGGGGAACAGAAAAGCAGTACATTTAAAACAACCTAATCAGACAACAATTCAAAGACTAAGAATTTTTTTCCTAATGCCGTGCAACACATTTAATATCATCAAGGCTTTTTTATTTAAAAAAAAAACGGGATATTATCAAGGCTAACAGCATCACTGTCTGAGTTCCTCATATCCACCTTCTAAAGGTGTACCGATTGGTACTTGTAAAAACGACATCGTTGATAAAAAAGTAACAGGTTTTTTCCCCTGTAGAACAAGGCAGAATACCATTCTATCGGGCTGTTTGTTCACTACCTGTACCTCTTGCCAGCTCTCTCAAACTTGGTGGCCGGCCCACCCAAACACTGAACCTCATGCCACCTTTAGTATATGCTTATGTTAATGGAATGGGACAGCGGGGTTATAAATCTTACTCTTCGTTGTTTTGTTAAGGATAAAAATCACCCGCAGTTCAAAAAATTGTGAAGTGTACAGGACTTCCTTTCTAACTTCAGCTGTCATATATTTGCTCGACCTATAAAGTGAGAGTAGCTTAATTTCAAAACCACCCTTTAAAACACATTGTTGAGAACCAGGTCTTCATGCAGTGTGGTGAAAGGTGGAGAGTTAAGGAACTGCGGAATTATCTCGACAAACTTTTTAATTGTTTTAATAACATCTTTTATGGTGTTCTTTACTATTCTAGGAAGTAGGAACTAGGAACATATAATCATACGAAAATAATCAAGTAGCTTTAACTCAAATACCAGCCAAGAATATGGCTCAGTACAATAATCAATTCATATTCAAACCCTCCTCATTTTCATGTTCCTCAAATGTAATGGCATCTGGATCTAGATGCCACACTTCGTCAGCCAAAATGCTAAATGCTAAATTGAGGCAGCCATGCCGCAGAACTAAAGCTACCTAGGTCGGTTGCAAAGATTCCTACAAACATAACCTTCTCGGTGTTGTGCAGATAAGACAATGAAACTAACCTGTTAATGTTAATGTACTGTGCCAAATTCTTTGAAAGTATAACAAGTGAACCAGCTGCATGTCGGAAATACCTAAAGACAGAACAAAACAATTCAATATGGAGATCCAAATTACAGAAAAAAGTTTCCATATGCAATATTTATTTATACAAGAAGTAACATCTGCCAAACACTCGACACACATTTCCCATCAAGTTATTTATGCAGAAAAAAAGAACAGCAAGACAATTTTTATAAACATTCATTCAGATATAAGATAAGGGGCACTTGGCCATATCAAATAGTTTTACATTCAAACTCTCAACAGTACTTAGGTATCAAGTGACAGGATTAATAAACATTATCGTGTCGCATGTGATCTATAGATCTACTGATGTATAAACAAGCAAGATGTTACAAAATAGGAAAAGTATGCACAGTCTCTTCATTTATAGTTTGGCATGCACTTATTGTTGTCCCTTCCTTCTCTCCCATGGTTAACGGCTTAATGCTACTAAACTCACAGTAAAACGATCAATGATACACTTGAAGCAATCCATTACACTCCAAAAGATTGTTGGCAATACATCCAGCTTTTCACATTATTAGTGACTCTTAGAATTTGAGTTGAGTCTAACTAAACCCTAGAAAACCAACTTGTAAGCTGAGGTCTGCCTCCTACTTACACACTTTTTCAAGCTATATCACATCTGATATGGGACACTCAACACACACCCTACATTCTCAGAAAGAACTATCGATAACTGGAGTGTGACCCGAGTGGCCCGGCAGGTGGCCCAACAGTTCTTGGATAGACTCTGATACCATCTTAGAATTTGGGTTGAACTTAGCTCAACACTACAAAACTGGCTTATAAGGTGAGGGATGCCTCCCACTTATACACTTTTTCAGGTCATATCACATCAAATGTAGGAGTCTCAATCTCTGTAGTTAAGAGCGGCGGTCGCGGCCGCTATCACGGCGTCGTGAAGCGGAGCGGAGGTCCGGCGCCACGCTATGAGGTGTTGCGTCGCAGATTAGGGTTGCGCCAGTTGCGGCGCGATTGCGGAGTGAAAAGCGGATCTGGAGCGGATTCCACGCGGAGAAGAACGAGAAACAGTAAACTAACCTTGAAATGTCTAGTTTGCCCTCTATTTAAAAGGCGAAAAGTCTATAATACCCCCAGTTTTAAATTTTTTGTTGAAGTTTTAAATCCTTCTTTCTTTTTCACTGCGAGTTATTTTATATTAACCCAAATTCACCGTGGGTTATTTTATTTTAACCCAAAGACTCTTCTTCCTCCCTCTTCTTCGCACGTTGCGCGCACACAGAGGACATGACGTCTTCTTCTTCGTCGCTTCTTCGCATGTCTTCTTCTTCGTCGCAACACTTCCTGCTCATCGCTCTCCCTTCTCTCACGCATCTCTTGTGTCTCTTTTCTGCATATCTCCTCTTGTAACTTCCCAGCCCAGAGGTCAAGTTCATGACTTTTTTTTTTTGACAGCAAGTTCATGACTTTTTAAACTCTGCTATTTTCATTTTTTATTCAAACCCTGTTATTCAAACTCTTTTATTTAAACTCTTTCTTATTTAAACTCTTTCTTATTCAAACTCTTTTACGGTAATTTCTTAACAAAAAACCTTATTTTCAACATTTTTTTGTTGCAGCCTTTGTTCTGCTTGTGTTCTGTTTGTAATAGCTTAATTAGCTTTTTGTCACTTATAAGTTAAGATTATTAGTTGTGTTTTATCAACTTATGACTTATCAATCTTACTATTAATTAAGTTTTTAAAGTATTAGCTTAATTATTTTGAGTATTCTTATTTTTTTTAGCCTTTATATGTGTATGGTATAAACTCGGCATATTGTTTCCCTAGACTTCGGCGTAGCGGTCGTAGCGCTACCCGCTACACCGCAATAGCCTTTTAGGGGTCGGCCGCTACGCTATGCTATTTGCTATTAACTACAGAGGTCTCAATATTGACTAATGACATATTCAAACGAAACAACTAAATCAAAGACCAAATTATTCCATTAATTGATGGTTACATGCACAGGGAAGAGAAGAAATTATATTCATTATTTAGCAATTTGATTGAAACAGATCATGTAATAATTACAAATCCTCTTTTGAACAGTCTAATAGTTGGCAAAGAGATAAAAGCATATTATTGAAATATATTGAATATACTTAAGTCGCATATTAATCGTTCCCTCTAATATTCGTTGCGACTGAGCACTAATGCAATATATTGTGAAGACTAAAATCATTAATTTATCCACTCAATGATAAAACTAACACAAAAAAATATGGATTGGTTTCAGTTTAATACAATATATAGGCATAATCACATTGGAGATCATTCCTGCATGTATAAAATAAAATAAAAAACCAAATCGGCTAATCCAAAAGATATATTCCTTACGTTTTTTCATCGCCAAATTTCCACCATTCAGGTTCATACCAAGCCTTTCCTCTAAAAACGAAAACAAAATAAAGAGCTTACAGAAAAAATTGTAAAACAAAATGATTAAGCAAGAAGAAAACAACTTTGTAAGAAGTATATAATCACGAAGAAAAGATTAAGCACATAACAAGTCAATGTTAAAAAAGTTATTTGACATTAACAAAAATGCCGAAGGCATCCACATACACATCTGATGGGAATCTCTCACTACAGGAAATGCAAATTTGCTTAGCTAAGATGGTATATGCCTAAAGAGTAAAGACTTTCAAAGGGATGAAAATTAAGAAAATCAATGACATCCAGAGATGGGATAATTTTGGATTTTTAAAAATTACTGTGATAACCTAACACAGTGGTTGATAATGAATATAATTAAACAACAGTTAAATTCAGAAAAATGGACAATTTGAGAAGCTTGAAGCAGTCTTCTTGAACCATCTACACCATGTGAAAACTAGTAAATATATCCACAGATTTATTATTATCATATATATATATATATATATATATCAGAATTAATTCAGATAAGAGAAAGTACTCTTCTGATATCACATCTCCTGACTTCATGCATCCAATATATGCCCCATCCTGACCACGACGACGATCAAGAAGCTCAATTAAACCCTCTGTTAGGCCAGTGAACAGATTAAAGAATGTCACAATAATTGCACATAGTAAATTATAGTTAGTTCAACAAAATCTCCTAAATACAGGCATTAATTATTAAACAATTTTACCCAGATCAATGTCAATACTGTCATCAACTTTCACATAAAAATCAGCATCCCAGTTCTGAACTGCAGTACTAAAGAAGTTTTTTGCTTTTTTAGGCAACTCTTCTTCAGCTTCCTCGTGACTTTCCTGGTACAATAAAAACAAAGGGTCAATCTCTATACTAAGCTTGTTTGACAAGGTTCCTTGACTTGGAAGATTGCTCAAATGAGCATCTATAATTTATACATAAAGGCATCAATAAACACAATGGTCAATAATTGTGTCGCCCCCTACTCCGTCACTCCAAAATTTAAGTTTAGTTGTACCAGAAATAGAATTTTTATTCTGCACATACAGCCATCAATGCTTCAAGTCTCACTTAGTTTCAAAAAGAAAACATTTGATTATAAATGTGGGAATAATATTACCAGCTTGCTTATACATGTAATTAGATATCCTCCATGGTCAATGCCCTAATTATTAGGCATCTATAATATCCCAATTTTAAAATAGAATTTAGTGCTTCCTGTGCACTCACATCATCCACAATCAAAGATAGAACTACTTTATTTAAATTGCAGTAAACACTTCGCTTACAAGAATCAGGAAGTCCTTTGTTGAGCGGTTTTCCTCATCAATATTGCGATCCAAGCTATCACCTCGATTAGCACTGTAAATTATGAACTATTAGGTAAACATAAGTTTAAACCACTAATAATTTTGGTTTTGTGGGTACTGGAGTAGTACCAAGGGGATTAAAGCAGATAATATTCATTATAGCTTAATAAAGAAATCATATGATTAATATAATAGTCAATAAGGTAAGTCTGGGGAGAAACCTCCGACCAATCACAAAGCGTATAACCACTCCCCTGTCTTCAAGTTTTTTCAACGCATCACCTACAAAAAAGGAGGAGAGAAAATATCAGTGATATACAACCGAACCAAAAAGATAACCACCCATATAATATTCAAACAAATCAAACCCAAAGTACTAGATGAGAAGTATAACAATCTTGATTAGTATAATTCAATTAAAGACTAGAGATAAACCAACTGTTTATATTCTCGTGAACAAATATATTACTTGGCATACTTGGAGTATGATATAAATACAAACAGAAAAAACACATCAAATAATACAGATACTAATACAACTAATATAGTTTTCACATTTATCTACAGAAACTAATACAACTAATCCTAGAGAAATAAAGATAGAATAGATGCCCAAATCAACCCCAATTTCAAATTGAGAGCATAAAAGCACCCCAAAATCAAATTGCAGTTAGGATCACTGTCTTCTATTCAAACAAACCATGAAAACAATCAAAATCAGATCTCAGCCAATGAACTTGACATCAGGAAAGAATGAATCCAAAGAGCACTGAGCCACAGATCAAGTGTAACCAAGTTGCATGGGCCAGGATCAGTTTCCATTGAGGCCACAGTGCCTCTAATTTAGCCCACTCTCTGTCTCACAAGACAAAGTCTTAGACCTCCTTTATAACAAAAACACAGATGACTCAAGGGCAAAGAAAATTAGGAATTAGTGAATTTTTAACCAAACTCCAAACGTACCTCTGGGCATCCAGGACCCTCTGAATACATTTCTTTTCAATCGGCCTCCAAATCCAGTATACACTCCAATAACAGCAAGAAGCCTCTTGTCAGAAGAGCTCTTTTGCTGCCCTTGGCCTTTGAGGTAACCCTGGCTCTTGGCTAATGTCAAATCCATCTCAGCTTCCACAATTCTCCTCTCCAGATCCCTAAAAATCAACATATACATAAACTCAATACAAAACAACATCACACAAACTATCAAAATATCATCAAACAACACACATCAACCGTAGTTAAAAATAAAATAAAATAATATAACACAGAAGAGAACAGAATTACCTGCACCCTAGGACCATCAACTTATCTTCCACCGTAAGAACCTTAGGCCTCTAGCAATGGGAAAAAAACGCAATATTATAAGTTCATAGACTAAAACTGAATTTGAAAAGAGAAATGATTTTTGAACATAAAAATGAGACAACTTTCACGACAGCAATTTAGGTAGTTAAAACAGTTCAAATAGGTGATTAACTACGTTCACTAGCTACATGATTAATGGATATACTAAATGTCGAAACTTATAACCACAGATTTGAACATCCAACAACAGTGGTTACTCACTTCGAAATTTGTTATTAATGAAGTTACATTGATGATTAATGAGTTTCCACATCTAATATATTCATTAACCATTCATCTGAACTGCGTTAATCACTTAAATTGTTGTCGCGAATGTTGTACAATTTTTTGTGATTTGAAAAGAAGCATAAAAAAGAGAAATTAGTATTAGTTTAATTGATAAAACATAAATACTCTACAAAAAAAAGGACTTCGAAATTTCGAATTAATAAAAACCTGCGCTGAGTTCTTCTTCAGAAGACTGGCTAGTAAATTTCGGTTCTCTGCATCTTGCCATAACCTAACAATTCCAAAAACCAAACAAAGTAAATGTCGAAACAGTTAATCCTTCCGATCACCAATTCAAAACGAATAGCAGAAATTAACAGGAATCAAATTGCAAATTACAAATCTACTCGAAGCCACTGTGTGTATACAACAAGAATCGGATCCGAATCAAGTTCGCAGAAACAATTTAAAAAACAGATAATGATGATAATTGAAGAGAGAGAGAGAGAGAGAGAGAGACCTGCCAGCGACGTAAAGCCAAGCAACGCAAGAGAAGAAAGCCAAGACGAGAGAAGGCTTAGAGGTTTGAACGGCCTTCGATCTTCCTCCTCGCTTTGCCGTCGACGTCGTCGGCAATGTATCCATCTTCTTCCACAAGATTTTGTGTGATTTTTCAGTTCAGGTTTATAATTTGATGCAAATCACTGCTAACGTACACAGGCTACGTTACCTAACTGATGATAGATTATACTTTTCGCCTGTTTACTTTGTTTTTACTTCAACCAACACAATTAATAGCCAAAATTTGAAAAATTCATCTATCGTTGTTTAATTGTTTTCTTGACACTCAGTCAAAAAGAATAATTCTTTTCTGGACAGTTTTTTTACTTTATTATTATCAAAAGAGTTTAATTTCTTTAGCACTACTACTAATGACAATTCATGGAGGCATATGTTACCAATCACAATCCATGGATAATTTATGGAGTGATCGGTTACGAACCGACTAATTGGTAATTAGTAGTTGACCAACTTCTCTTAAATGATGTGTTATCATGTGATTAGTAGATAGTGTATAACATGAATAAACTTAGTTTAATTTATATATATAATATGTGTATACATGTTTTACACTATCTACCAATTATAGGGTGACACATCATTAAAAGGAATTTATTCAAATTTTTTTTTGACAACGGAAAAACTAGATCATTTCATTAATAAGTAAAGAGGAAATACAGGTCGGACTACAATCATAAAACCATTTGACTGCTAGTAGTAATCCCAATGCCTCTGCTTCTTGTGGTGAGGGAGTACCATGAAACCACATTGACTTTGCCTCTGCAAAGGACCCATTGCTATCTCTAATGCACATGCCAAGGCCAAATCTATTATCCTCAAATAGCGCAGCGTCGACGTTACACTTGACGGAGCCAGGAGCAGAGCGTTCCCACACTGCAGTAACGCTACTAGGCTGCCTGTCACGCTGCGCACGCTGCTGTCCAGTAGCAATAGCAGGGCGTCTAGCTTGCTGCCATTGATGCAGCAACTCCATAGCGTGGGTGTAGGATAAACGGACGGGCTTGACCACATTCTCCCAGACTTTCTCATTACGCTGTTTCCATATGCACCAAATAACCATAGCAACAACCTTCTGACTAGTCTCAGGTAGTGACGCAATAATAGTGAAAATTAGCTGGGAAAGATCGGTCATACCTGTAGAAAGATGTTGTTGGATTGTATTCCAAAGCCCGGATTGACGCCAAACCTCAATAGCACTAGGACACGCAAAAAAACAATGCATATCACTCTCTTCCTCATGCTCGCACCATGGGCACTCCGCGGGGCAATTGACATAACGCCGGCGAAGATTGACACGGCTAGGAAGAACCCCTCTCGCACACCTCCATAGATGTATCTTGACCTTATGGGGAACTTTTAATTTCCATATTAGATTCCAATCACCGGGACGACGTGAAGCCGAATTATCAACCATTTCATTCATCCGAACATAATATGCCGACTTAACCGAGTAGAGACCATATTTGCTCTTATCCCACACCAAGGTGTCCCCGTCATCCCTACCATAAAGAACCATCTTCTTGATGCGATTTTTATCCTCCTCATTCAAGAGTTGATCCAACAATGAGAGATTCCAAACCCCGCAAACAATTTGCTTAGTTTGCTTAGTTTATTGTGTCAAAATTACTCACGGTCACCATCTTAAAAATCAATTTAAAAGGCACCGTTTTGAAAAGCATTCAATTAAAAGAGACGGTAATTAATTGCACATATTGATTTTTCAGAGGAAAAAAGTCAAGGCATCGTTTTTCAATTGTCAAAAAGAAAGCATCGTGAATCTAGAAATTAACATTCTCTCACCCCACTAATATTGCTTATAAAAAAAAATCATTTCGTGAATCTATATATATATATATATAAAATATATAATATATAAAATATATAATACAATCCAAAATAATCGCATTAAATCATTTCACACATGTCAATCTCCCATTCATCTAGAAATTAATACTCCTCTTTGAATTTACAATTTGTAACAAAAAAAATTCTAACTAATGAAAAAAATGAACGGCTCTTAATGTCATCAATTACATTTCTTATATGAATTCATGAAAATAATAATATATAAATTAATTAGTATATATATATATATATATATATATATATATATATATATATATATATAACACACCTAACATTTCAAATTCTTATAATGCACTACGTACTCTACCAATATGCCTATTGATGATCCTTCTCACACACACCTTCTAGAATGACATTCTACATACATTAAGAGTGCCGGTTAATGCAATTTAGGTTTCAATGAATTTTTCAATAAATTTTGATCAAATTGACATTCTAAAGAAATGTGATCCAACATTTCTCTTACTCTCTCTTTAGATTAGCATGGAACAAGAGCTTCACTTCTGAGTTCTACCCTCAACAATCTCTCTGTCATTCCTTCTTCAAGCTCAATAGCAACCATCATCACACGTATCTCCTGTTTACTCACTTCATTTTCGTTTTCCTTTACTTTTCTGAATTCAATATTAGGTTTTTCCCCGTTGTAGCGCAACAAAAGGAGCTTCAAAGGAAGATGTATCTAACAAGTTAAAGTGTGAAGCCAATGGATTTTAGTAATGTCATATCATCTCTTTTGATTCTACTGAATTTTTAGCGGATAAAATTAAAATTTGATACAAATGATAGCAGCAAGTAGAGTAGTTAGGTAACAATTTAAAATTTCTGTAAATATGTCCACGATTTGAAGGTGTGGATTATTATTTCAATTCAATTTTGGTAGAAATCCATTAATAAAAACCACTTTACAAAAGAATGATGTCTTATCGTGTTCCATTACATTTTTTGGTGATTGCAAACGCAGGATGCCTTTGTCACTCTATGTATATCTATTTTATTTTCTTCAATTTAATTATTTAATTTTTTATAATAGTATTGGTTTAGCATTTTGTATATTTTAATTTTAGGGACCTACTCCATGGTTAGAATTTGTATTTGTATTTTTCAAGTGGCTCATGACGCATTTTCAGAGAGGTGTTGTTTTCCATCTATTTCATTTTACGAGTTTTCTTTTGTGTTCCTAACTATTTGTTGGGAGTCTTTTTAGACTTTTGCAACGCAGACCAAAAAAGTAGAAAGACCTTTGATGGTCTGAGTTATCTATATCTTCTCAGTTGAATATGAATCCAGCTAATCATAATTATATAAAATCAAGAATCGTCCACATCATCAGTCCACCTATGCGCCACGCGCATTCAGATTTAATTCCACGCAATTCTCAATAAAAATAAGTGGCAGCCAAATCAGCGATTTTCTGATCTTAACGTCTATAAATCGAAGTTGAAGCTGAGTCACAATCTAGACGGCCATGAAGCCACAAAATTGCGGCTCCCCTAATTGAGGAGAAATAACCGAAGCCAACACACATCAAATATAATCTCAGCGGCTAATAACGATTGTTAAGTCTTCTGATTAATCTCGACGGTCCAGGATCAATAAAATTGCGGCTATATATATAAGGAAAAAAGGAAGTAAATGACAGTAATAATGAGGGATTGAATAGGAATCAACATTCAAATCAAAATTGAATCAAAATGCTAATGTTGTGGAAACTTCCTTATTTCTTACGGAAAAACGATTTCAGCAACTCATATACTTTTTTTCCTGAGTTTTGATAGGTGCGAAAATGAAATTCAATGGCCCCCTCATCTTCCTCTCTTCTTCATTTCCATTTTTCTTTTGTTTTTTGTTCTTCATTTAGCACCTATATATTTTGATTTAGGTGCATATTCATGTTATTGTTCAATTCCTTATTTTGTTCAGGTGCTTCTTTAAAGCTCTTTGTAACCAATATGGAAATCATTCTCTCGGCCAATGCACGGGGAAACACTGGTATGCAACGAACACCAATTTCAGATCCATCCTTAAGGTTAAATTGTTTTAATGTGTATTATATGATCATAGTGATCCAAAATTTCCAAGTTCAAAAGCTACATAGATATCTGCTCAAAATGGTATACATATATAGTTTTCAAAAAAAAGATAATCAATTGATTTTGTCATTATGATAAGTCACGTCTCATATATATATATATATATATATATATATATATATATAGTTTTCAAGGTGTACTTCAATGTACAAATATATTAGTTTCAATGCAGTACTCTCTTTATAATATGTGCAAATAGATTAGTCTTGCATTCAAGGAGTTCAAATGGTGCAAATAATAAGGAATTTAAAAAATGCTTAGATTTGTACATGACACCACATGTGTAGAATTAGTCTTGCATTCAAATGCTTGACACCACATAGTTTGTTTCGTAGCCGACTATCAATATTCGTTGATCTTTTTATAAACAATAACAATAAACTTTGTGATTTGTTGGTAGAATTCTGAAGACCTTGGAACCAATGGATATGGGATGTTGAGTTGCAAAGGGAATTGCCGGAAGGCATGCAATGAACACAAATTTGGTACCCAACCTCGAGAGTTAAATTGTTTTAATGTATATGATCAAGATGCTCCAATGTTTTTTTAGAAAACGCTATAGAATAACATGCATCTGTTGGTCTTAGTGTAGTATTTAGAAAACGCTATAGAATAACATGCATCTGTATCTAATTTAAAGAATTTCTAATTTCCAACATTTTATGAAAAGATTTTCTAATTTCACCATTGTGCTATGTAACTGCAGCCACCAAGGCTAGAGGCGCCAATCTTAGAGTTCATTTCAAGGTACTTGCTTATGTTACTTTTTGGTCATTTATCGTTGTGATTAACTTTGGCATGAGATTGCTATGTTTTAGATTTGATTTGGATTTTCGTATGCATTTGTTAAACAAAAATGTTTCACGTATTTATACTTAAAGTAGGTGTCTGTGTGAACCAACCGCTGGTAATCTTTCTTTAATTTTATATGGCTAAATTATAGTTTTGGTCCCCTTATTTTCAAAAATTCAGACATTTGGTCCCCCTATTTTAAAACTCAGACATTTGGTCCCCTAATTTTAAAAAATCAAAGGCATTTAGTCCCAAGAGGAAGTTTCAGTTTTTTATGGCTAATAATCAAAGACATTTGGTCCCTCAATTTTAAAAAATCAAAGACATTTGGTCCCCCAATTTTAAAAAATCAAAGACATTTGGTCCCTCTTTGGACTAAATGTATTTGATTTTTTAAAATTGGGGGACCAAATGTCTGAGTTTTAAAATAGGGGGACCAAATGTCTGAATTTTTGAAAATAGGGGGACCAAAACTATAATTTAGCCATTTTATATAAATATAATAGTCAAAATTATAGCAATAACAGATACAAATTGGATAACAATGTCTATTTTAATAGTTATTTGAAAATTTAAACTTTAGCATATTTAAATGCCACAAGATAGTATATACATGCATCTAAGTTAGTAAAATTACGAACTCATACATAAAAAAACGTAATGTTAGTTAAGTTGTTCGGGATAAGGAGAGTCACTTCTGAGGCGATAATTCCTAGCTGTGTGTGAGGATCTTCACGGGGACTGCCCTACAGTGGCCCGTGAGTGAGTAATTTTTCCACGTGGAGACGGAGACGAGAGAGATAATTCCCCCACTGTCAACTTGGGGACGAGGATGGGAAGGGGGACCATTTCGCTGTCCGAGTACATTATATGTGTTTTTTAATTAAAAATATTAATAAAAAATAAAAATGTGCTAACTGTTATCTTTTATTCTTAATTTTATTTTTTTGCAATTCAAAAAATAAAAGGACTAAATTTTATATTAAACTATTAACCTGTGATTTTTTAGTTTAGCAATTATATTTTTTTTCCAATTTATTAGATTTTAATTTACATCCGTAGTAAATTTCTGATGATTTTACGAGGTCCCCACGGGGACTATGGGGACGGGGACAGGGAGAAAAACTCTATGTGGAGGAGATCGAGGGAGTACTCCCCCGACCCCGCCCACCTCATTTTCGTCCCTAATCACCTTTACAAATTTACGCATGTCTGTTCTCATGTATATGTCCAGCTCGACAAAAGTACAGGTTGAACTTCGCATTAGCGACAGAAATTCGGCCAGCATCACCAGACGTGGTTCCTTATCCCCCATTTTGTTTCACTACACCATCGGAATGCTTCGAACCATGATTTGACTCCAACTATTTAGTAGATAATGTGATATTTGTATTGCATATCTGTAATCTTTATGTTCAGTTCGATATTTAACTGTTCATATTATCTCTAAATTATATTGGCAATTGTCTTGGCAGATATCGTTGGCATACTGAATGGAGTTGGTGCTCTGTGTGATTATTAGAAAAATAACACCAAATCTACTTTGCTATCGATCGACTTATATATCAGGGGGTGTGAATGCAGTACATGTACGTTTTATACAAATTTAACAGTTGTATTTAATTAAATTTTCACCATCATCAAATAAGACTCGTCTTTTTACGACTAATCATAAACATCGACGATACATATACATAATATTTTAACAAAATAATAATTACAAATTAAATTAAAAAAAGATGTATACCCGTGCACCGCACGGGTCATAGATACTAGTTTAAATATAGTAGGGAGATGTAGGAAAAATTAGGAGAGCATCCAAGTCCAATAATATACGTCAATGTAGGATACTTATAATTGTAATTATAATTAAAGGAATGATTTAAGTATTTCATCAAACATCATAATACTTTGGTCTAATAGCATGCATAATTTGGTCCAAACTAAAAATGTAATATATCTATATCTTCTATATATTTTTTTTTGACAAAATCTTCTATAACTACCTAAGAAGTAAATGTTTTCCAACATTAACGGTTAATATAGAATTTTAAATTCTCTCCATGCACTACTTTCGGTTACTTTTCTCCATAACTACCTATGAAGTATTTTGTCCTCATAACGGTTTCTTTTGTGGAAATAATTGTTGCATTAAGGTTTTTCTCTCTCTAATTAATTTAATAAGTAAATGCTTTTTCTGGTTACATAATAAGTAAATGCTTAATTTAAAAATATGAATTTTAAAACTATTACAAATTTAAAATTAAAATAAGACTTTTAATTCATCTTTTAATTAAAATAAGACTTTTAATTTCCATTTTTCATCAGAATTAATTTCAATTGTTGTGGTCAATTCAGCTTATAATTTCAATTTATGTTGTTCTTAATTTTACAGTACCATGATGTGCTGCTCTCCAAGCCATTGCCCTTCCGCTAATGAGACTATTGTTACGGTTGTATTTTATTTAAAAATAGTAAAACAAATTATTTCATATTATTTTAAGAATCTTACATTTGCAATATTAATATTTCAAACTCATGTTTGAAAAAGTGAATTGATTTTTGAAACCGACATTTAAATCTATTCATTCTAAGCTTGAAAGCAATTCTTAAATTAATTATATTATTATTATTATTATTATTATTATTATTATTCATTATATATAATAGCGAACTTTGCATTTCTTTTAAATATCACACCTGTCGTTTTATACCATTAGCACCATATTAGCCGTTCGTAGCTTTTACTAATGTTAAATTAAGGTATTTTATTATTTTCATTTTTCTCAATTTAATGAAAAAGGGATCAGTTAGCTTATTATTTTGATGAAATAGAAAACCAATGTTTTCGGTAGTGATACACCGAAAAAGAAATAAACAAAACAAATTTGAGTTTCAAGATAGAGAAGTATTTTTTGGTTCATTTAGAATTTCGAACAGTAAAATTAATAAAAGTTTTGTGGGTGTTAGTTTTTGGGTTCTCTTCGATCTGTGAAGGGAGTTCTCAAACTCATATATTGGAGGGCTCTAATATCTGGGAGATGATGGGGTTGTACACTGCATACCAATGAGACGCAAAACGTCTTAAAAGAATAATTATCTGCATCCTATTTTTCTCTTCGTGTTCGTCATTGCAGCTTACGGTGACAAAGTAGTACGCAATGACTTTATTGAGACCATGGAGGTGTTTATCCATCTATTTCTCTTATAGTCATTTGTGTCATTTGATCCCTTCAAGATTGGATGATCAATTCATTTCTATTTTCTTTTCCTTTATACTTATTGCTTCTAAGATGCTTTGTCTCGATATATAATTTATTTGAGGCTACATTGGGTGATTAATTAGTTGAAGTGTTTTGCATTTCTGATTCTCTGGTTGCGGTTAATTGTGTGTTGAAGGGAGAAGTCCCTTTTTAGCATTTACACTCTTTCGATGAGAGTATGATTAAGCTAGAAGTCCCTGTACACTTTTCTTTTGTTCTTTCTAATTTATTTTTGGATGTTCTATATTCATCGAGAAATTATATGGAGTTTGAAACTGCCCATTTTTTTGTTCTTTCTAAAATTTTTTCTTTGCATATCCTTAGCTGATATATGAAGTTCATCTCAAAATTTTCTCAGGAGTGCACCTTCTTCAGATCATTATTCTTATTTTTTGCATATCAAAACAAAAGAAATGGGCACCGTAGATGATTAAAGTGGGAGAAAATTTGTCAATGAGTTATTTGGAAGGGCATTGCCTAACTGTAAAATCTCAAGGAGGTGTGCCTTAGCAACGCAAACCTTGCATTGAGAGTATGCTATTTGTCATTGGGGAAAGGAATAAATGTACACCATCAATCGAGAGGTTGGGATAGCAATAATCAATGGTATTGCATTATTATGTTTTCATTTGTTTTTGGTTTTTCTTAGCTATAGTTTTCCGGTGTTGCGTTTTGATAGAGATTAATTTTTTGTTCATATCTATAAAAAAATTTGAGAATTAAATGAGGAATTTGGCAATTGGCATCTATCTGTAAATATTTTGTTGTTACAATATTTATATGTTTAAAACAATGTGCTTACCTAAAAAAATGTGTTGTTCCAATGAAAAAATAATGTGTTTTTATTATGTAGCTCATCGGTGGCATCAATATAATTTTTTAATAAAAATTTTTAGGCATAGAACAATACAAGTACTTACAAATTCAAGGACCAGTCACTTACAAATTTTTGGTTTAACAATCTGTTTAGAAATTTCTAAATAGTTTAAAGATCTCCATGGTATTTAAACTTAAATATGTTTAATCAATCTTCATGATATAAGGTCATTTGCACCGAAAAATATAATGAAGCATATTCAAATACAATATTTATGATATATTTTAATATAATATTTATTACTTTCTCCTTTAATATGTTATAACAAGTGTTTGATAAAAACTTATAAATAGAGATATAATTTTATTAACTCAGACATAATTTAAATAACATAATATCACTATTTAATTAACTATTGGGAAATATTTTAATAAAATTCTATATTAATATAAATTTAAGGGTTAAATATGTTTTTGGTCCATATAAAATTTGAGAATTTTATAGTATAAAATATTATGAATGATTGAGATTTTGTATTGGTTGATACCATCTCAATCACTCAAAGAATTTAGTATTATATCATACGCTCAATTACACTAGTGAGTGACTTCCATGATCCTTCACCTTATAAAGTACCTACTATTTAACTTTTTTTTTGACAATCACCGTTTAATTTATAATGTATCTTTATCAAATTTTGCATTAATATAATTTTAGCACATGCCTACATATTACCTGATTTTTTTTGGTTTCATTACCTTTTCTGAATAGAACTTTCCGATGTAAGTAAATTTGTTTAAAAATTGTGTGATAAAATCTTAACTCATATTAATAGATTCTTATGTGTACAATAGTATTTTGTACTATAATATATTGTAATATAAAGCATATCATTGTGTCTGACTTAATATCTTATATTATTTAAATAAAATGACTTATGTAAGATATTATAAAATAAAATGACTTATGTTTGATAAAAACTTATAAATAGAGATAAAGCATAATTTTATAATATCTTACAATATCATATAATTCGATTTAATTATTTATCAACCATAACCAATTTTATTTTAAGTTACTAAAACTCACTTAACAATTTTTAAGTTACAATATCTTTGAATGATATATTACTCAATATAAATTTTCAACAAAACTTTTTCCCGTGACAAGAAAAATACGGCTTTGTTTGGTAGCAGATAGCATATAAACTAGCAGGTGAGCAGATAGTGGATGAGTTAGTAGATAGCAAATCATGTGTTTGGTACCAAGTGGGTGTGGCACAAGTGGTAAGTTGTTTGGGCTCCTTAAGCATGTGGTCAGGGGTTCGATCCCTGGGGGGTGTGTATGGAGAGATATCGCTTGGGAGATGTACCTCGAGGGATTAGTCTCCACAGTCGCCGTGGAGGATACCCGGGTTTACCCAAAAAAAAATCATGAGTTTGGTAAATTGACGGTTAAACTAATTAATAAATGTAAAATGAATAAAAATAGGGATTAAAAATTGTTTAGTTTAATTTAAAGAGGATAGAGAAGGAACTTAAGAAAACTAATGCCGATAAAAATGACAAAAAAAAATGTGTGAGACACTATATGTTATAAGCAGAGGCGGATCTTCCCTAGGACTGGGAAGGACCGCGGCCCGCCCTAAAAAAATCATGTGAAATTACTAAAATAGCCTTATTTTTAAATATCAACTACTAAATATATAACTATTTTGTGCAACAATTAACAAAATAAATGTATGGTGTAGTGGTTGTAAGGAACTCTTGTCATTTTCGGAAAGTGTGTTCGATTGTTCCTTCAGTCATTTTGTTAACTTTTGTCTTCTCATTTTTTATTGCTTTATTAAAGGTGTCTCGAGGGGCAAGACAGCTGGCCCGGAGTTTTAACGCTGCTCCTTACCCAAGGTGGGGATCGAACCCCCGACCCTTGGTTAAGGGAGGTCTAGCCCCAACCACATATTGAATGTATAAATTTAAAATAGATATAATACATTAGCAAAGTATGTTGTTTTATGTATTAATAATATTTAGTTTGCTCGATGTATAGGTAATATATAATAATATATATACACACACATGTATGGTATTTTTTTATATTTTTTGGAATATAAATTTTATTCATATTTTAATATTATCACACCTCTTATATTAGAGTTAGCAATTATGAATATATGGTTGATAATTTTCGAAAAAATATCTTCACGATATTAAACTTAGAATAAATATATTTAAAAATATCTTTTTTACAAACAATTTCAATTGAGTCTCTATGTGAAATCAAAATTACATTTTTAGTCATTTAATTTTCACTATAAATAATTTAAATTTATATTTATCTTTTTTAATTGTATTAGTGTTTCTGCGTCGTTGATGCGTTTTTTAGTTTCCGTGTATTACTTTAATTTGTTGCTAGTCTATATAAGTGACGGCCCACCCAGACATTTTTGTCAAGATCTGCCACTGGTTATAAGTAGCGTTTCAAAAAACGCTAATTGAAGTAGCATTTGAAAAACCGCTAAACGCTAGTGCTTACTGTTCTTGTATATAAAATCGGGGTTGCAACCCTTAAGCATTTAGTCTTACTAAGGGAGCCCTCAAAAAATACAGGAACAAAAAGTTCTCAATGCAATAGTGGAATGAGCTATTTATAATACAAAGAGAGTCCTAGGGTGTTCTATGCTAGAGGGAATCGATCTCTCTTGTGTACTCTACACCTGCCACCAAGGTAGTCGTGTGGCCACAACTTCGGTACTAGCCAATGCTCAGTTATCACGTCCTCTTTGTTTGTCTTCAACCCAGATGCATCCTGGTCTCCGCATGGTTCGTACAGCTACGCGTTTGATATGGAGATTAGTACTATCCATGCTTCCACTACAAAAAATGTTGCCTTTAGCGACGGAATTAGAGAGGGACTTTATGTCCCTCGCAAAAACTGATATTAGTGACGGCATTAGCGAGGGCATAGAGCTGTCGAATTTTTTTAAGCATTAGCGACGGAAATTTTAGCAATAGCGACGGCCAGGCCGTCGCTAATGGCCTGGGCGGGAAAAATTAGCGACGGCTATAGTGTCCCTCGCAAATATTTTTTGACCGTTCAACGCGTGGAACCGCGTGGAAATGTTCGTAACGGTTAGCGACGGCCCATGCCGTCGCTAATGCCGTCGCTAATGTCAAATTAATTTCCAAAACTGAATCTCAGAACAGAAACCCTCATTTCTCTCTTCTCCTCTCTCTCACCGCATCTCTCTCTCCGCCTCTCTCTCTCCGCCTCTCTCTCTCACCTACGACGGCCACCGCACCACCACCATCACCTACCTACGACCTCCTCTCTCCGTCACCTCTTCACTCCGGCTCTCTCTCTTCGCCTCCTCACCGTCTCTCTCTCTTCCTACGGCCACCCAAACGCCGCCAACGCCGCCAACGCCGCCAACGCCACCACCCTCACAACCACCACCACCATCCTCACCTACCTACGACAGCTCCTTTCCGCCATCTCGCCCTCTCTCTCCGCCTCTCTCTCTCACCTACGGCCAACAACCACCCACCACCACCGTCACAACCACCCACCACCACCAGCACCTACTTTCTGCTGTCTCTCTCTCAGCCTCTCTCTCTCTCTCACCTGCGAACCTGAACTGTGCACCGCCGCCGCCACCACCACCGCCGCCACGACCACCACGAATTTCTGCCCTCTCCCTTTTGTAGGTTTTGACATTTTTTTTATGATATTTTTTTGATATTGATTTTTTAAATTTGTTTTGATTTATGTTTTTTGATTGATTTAGGATTGACATCGTTGGTGTTTGGAGTTTAAGAACCGCACCAGAGTGCGCATCGTCACCGAACAACCGCACCAGACGTCAATCTCATAACGGTTAGTTTAATTGAAAAATATTTAATTATTGCTTTGATGAACCCTAGGTTAGATGACTGTGTGTTGTTGATGGAAAAGGGTGAGGGACATCCTAACCCCCATATTTTGCTCGAAATCATCTCCATTGAGATAATTGCGAGACGATACTAACAACGGTAAGGTTGGGAGTTATATGAAATAACTTCCTTCACTACTTGGATGGAAAAGGGTTTTGTGCTGTCCTTAACCCCCATATTCGGCTCGAAATCATCTCCACTGAGATCATATTGATGCCACTAACTTGAAATATTATTGGGAATGTTATCTAACACGTTTTCTTAAATACGTGTAGATGAATTTGTATGAATTTAATCGTGATTGGGTGTATGATCGGTTATATCCGAGAAGAGCGGGTTTAAAGGAATCTTTTGTAATTGGGGTTGAACAGTTTCTTGTGGTAGCGTGGCGACATGAATTGGCTCAACAGGAAAAAGGGGTTAGATGTCCATGCTTAAAATGCGACGGTGAACCTATTATGACCGATGATGAAATCAGGGATCACTTGTATCATTGGGGGTTTAGGCCTAATTATTGGATTTGGGTAGACCATGGAGAACAACAATTTCAAAATTTTGAGATAGGGGCTTCAAGCAGTTCTGGTGTTGGTGTTCCACGTAATGAAATTTTTGAGTCGATGCAAAACATGATTTGCGATGGTCTCAGGGTGAATGTGCCATTTGATGAGCCTCAATATGATGATAATGATGAACTTCCAAATGAAGAAGCACAAATTTTTTATAATTTGTTAAGAGATTCAAACACACCGTTGTTTGAAGGCTCGCCACATTCAAAATTATCTATGTGTGTGAAACTTTTAGCTCTCAAGTCCATGAGTAATATTTCTGAGGTGGGTTTAGACTATGTGACTGAAATGATGTTGGAAGCAACACCTAATAAGGATAATTTGCCAAAAAGTTATTATGAAGCAAAAATGTTAGTTTCGAAGCTGGGATTGAAATTTAAGAAGATTGATTGTTGTGAGAAAGGGCACATGTTGTTTTACAACAACGAATTTGGTAAAAATGATGGTGAGCTACTTGAATGCAAATTCTGTGGAAGCCCAAGGTATCATGATCGTAAAGGGGCAAAACGTAATTATAAACCTATCCCTGTAAAGTCGATGTTCTATTTGCCTATAGTTCCAAGGTTGCAAAGAATGTTTGCATCGGCCGAAATTGCGCAGAAAATGACTTGGCATTATGACAATAGGCGTACCTCGGACGACATTTTACGCCACACATCCGACGGTGAAGCGTGGAAGCACTTTGATCAAGTGCATTCAGATTTTGCCTCAGACCCACAGAATGTTCGGCTTGGTTTGTGCTCTGATGAGTTTACTCCATATATCCAAGCATCGGCGTCACCCTACTCTTGTTGGCCAGTCATTGTTACCCCTTACAATCTTCCTCCTGAGATGTGCATGACTAAACCGTATATGTTTTTGACTTGTTTGATACCTGGTCCATCCAATCCAAAAGCTAACATTGATATCTTTTTGGAACCTCTGATTGATGATCTTAAGAGATTGTGGGGGGGTGTTTTGACATATGATGCAGCACGGAAGAAAAATTTTATGATGAGAGCTGCATTGATGTGGACAATTAACGACTTTCCTGCTTATGGTATGTTTTCTGGTTGGGGGACTCACGGTAAATATGCATGTCCGCACTGCATGGAACACACAAAGGCGTTTACGCTAAAGTACGGGGGCAAGAGTTCTTGGTTTGACTCGCATCGTAGATTCTTACCGCAAGATCATAAATTTAGAAAGAACAAGAAGGCCTTCAGGAAAGGGGCAGTTGAAACAGATGGACCACCGCCTTTGTTGACATCAGGTGAAATCTGGAGCAGAGTTATGGATTTTCCAGAAGCCACAGAGGTAGGGGAGCTCACCCGGGTGGATGGTTATGGACGGTGGCACAATTGGACAAAAAAAAACATATTTTGGAATCTCCCATATTGGAAAGATAATTTGTTGAGGCACAATCTTGATGTTATGAACATCGAGAAGAATTTCTTTGACAACATATTTTTTCACTGTGATGAATGTGAAAGATAAAACCAAAGACAATAATAAGGCTAGATTGGATTCTGCTCTTTATTGTAGCAAACATCGATCTGATTTGAATTTGGTGGAAATGCCTAATGGGAAGATGTTAAAACCCAAAGCCAAATACTGTCTAACACCAGATGAAGCGAAAAATGTTTGTCGATGGTTGAAAGAATTGAGGATGCCAGATGGTTATTCTTCTAACCTTGCAAGATGTGCCGATGTGAACACCGGGAAGATGTATGCGATGAAAAGTCATGATTGTCATGTATTCATGGAGTGTTTGCTTCCAATTGCTTTTAATTCATTACCAAAGTGTGTTTTGGAACCACTTATTGAAGTGAGTCAATATTTTAAAAATATGTGCTCTTCAACATTGAGAAGGGATGATCTTATTAAGATGGAGCAGAATATTCCTTTCATTATTTGTAAGTTGGAGAGAATATTTCCTCCCGGTTTCTTTGATTCCATGGAGCATTTACCGGTTCACCTTGCGTATGAAGCAAGGCTTGGTGGACCAGTTCATTATAGGTGGATGTATCCATTTGAGAGGTAATTATCTATTTCAACATTTTTTTAAAATTATCTTAAAAGAATCTATTTCAACATAAAAGAATGTATGCCTCCACTTCATTTTTAATGAAGTATTTTTCTTTCAACAAATAGATTAATGGGTGATTATAAACGATCGGTGAAGAATAAAGCTAGAGTTGAAGGATCGATCTGCACAGCTTACCTACACCGTGAAACAATTTATTTTTGTTCACATTATTTCAACAACTTTATGTTGTCAGCAAATAATAGAAACGAAGTGGAGATTGAAGAAGAAAGACACCCGCTCACTTTATCTGTGTTTATCAAACCCGGTCGCCCTTCGGGTAAGAAGTCAACCAATTACTTATCAGATAAAGAGCATAAATCAGCACATGTTCATGTCTTGATCAATTGCACTGAAGTTAAACCATATCTTGAGTAAGTATGCTCCAATTCAGTTAATCTATACTGTATGAAGTTAAATAATAATTTGATCAACTTTCAATCTAAAGAGTAATAATATTTCTTTTTCAGTGCATTCTTACGAATTGAGGGTATAGGCGTTGAAGAATCTTCTATTCGTATACATGAAAGTTTTCCATCCTGGTTTAAGGCTAGAGTAAGTAACCAAATCCCCAAGGCGTTGAATAATTCTTTAAAGTAAATATGAGACATAACTTATTTTTTCCATATGTGGTTTACTTAGGTTTATGAAGCAGAACCAACTCCCCAAATCCGACACTTGAGGAACTTAGCCAATGGTCCTTTCCTTGAGGTGACCGAGTGGCACACGTACCTAGTTAATGGTTACAAATTTGACACCCAATCATGGAGTGAGGGAAAAAAAACAATTAATAGTGGGGTATATGTTAAAGGTGAAACAGGAGGAGGTGAAAATGACTTCTACGGTGTGATCGAACGCATATATGAACTTGAATACCCACGGTTAGACTATGAAAAGAGAATAGTTTTGTTTTTCTGTAGATGGTTTGATCCATCTGTTAGAGGAATGAAATTGAATCCAAAATGTAATACCGTGGACATTCGAATGAATGGAAGGTATAAACGTTATGATCCGTTTATCATGGCAGAAAATGTGAGGCAGGTGTATTATGTTCCATATCCATCAACTCAGAGAGGATGGTGTGTTGCAATTAAGACAAAACCACGGGGTCACATTGAAGGCACTGATGCGGAGGATGAGGTTCCTTATCAGGTGGATGAAATTTCGGGAGTAGATGAGGTGCTTGAATTTGAACCGATTGACTCCTTATGTGATGATAGACACCTAGTTGAAGAAGTTGATGAAGATGAAGAACAGGATGAAGATGAAGAACAGAATGACTATGAAGATGATGAAGAGATTAATGAAGATGAATAAGAGAAATATGAATTTGAACCGATTGACTCCTTATGTGATGATGACTCCTAGTTGTATATGATTAATCTTATATATGTTGTCTACTTATGTTGTCTTTAAATTTATTAGAATCATTAATATATCAATATTGTTCTTTATGACTCATTATGTTGTCTTTAAATTAATATATCAATATTGTTCTTTATCACATTTTCTTTCTATTTTTTAATAGATATGGATCCAGGAGGAGGTTCTGACCCACCACCGAGACGTCCTAATAAAGGGAAGAAGACTATGACCGATGAACCTCCTAGGAGGAGGCGTAATCGTGAGGTGGAACTTAATATTGGGAATATGAGGAGCCATAATTCGTTTGTGGGCCCACCATCTACTGCCCCACAACCTTCGGCTCCATCTGGCCCTGGATGGTTTCATTTACCATCTCATGGGCATTATACGGGCCCAACAGCTGGGTATGGCGCAGCAGCTGGGTATGGCGCAGCAGCTGGGTATGGCGCAGCAGCTGGGTTTGGCGCACCAGCTGGGTATGGCGCACCAGCTGGGTATGGCGCAGCAGCTGGGTTTGGCGCACCACCTGGGCATATAGGCTCATCATCTGGACATATAGGCCCATCAGCTGGGTTATCTATGCCTACACCAGATCCCCAGGATGATATTCAGCATGATGTACATGATGTTGGTGGGGGTAATGTTGATGCTGATTCATCCACTGATGACGAGAGAGTGGAGGTGATTGTTATTAATGGTATCAGACTCAAAGTCATTTATAGCAGTGGTAACGCGTAAGTATTATATTGCTTGTTTTTTTAAAGTTAATTATGCAACGACTTATATATATTTGATAATTGTTTGATATATCTTTCAATATGCAGGCTTCTTCCTGCAAAGGTAGCTTCATCAAACATCACTCATGTCATCCGCAAACGATATTTTCAAACGTTCCATAAAAAGTGGAGCAATGTCGAAGAAGATGAAAGAAATGATCTGCTAGACTTCTTTAGGGTAAGTGTTAATTATTTTGTCATTACTTATATTGTTTGTTTAAATTTTATGTTTAATAACGTTTAATATAATACAGACCAAAGTAACTTGGGACACAGAAGACGATGACAATGTGCGGAGAATTTTTTTCAGAAGGATGGGCGCTCAAATTTCTGATTTGCTTTATAAGCTCCGCTGTAAAGATAAGAAGCCTTCCTACATGAGTGATGAGATTTGGAATGCCTTCAAGAGCCATTGGGCTTCAGAGGCTTTCAAGGACACTACTGCAAAAGCCAAAAATAATAGAAACTCGGAAAAGGGTGGCTCGCTTCACTGCGGTGGGTCCATCAACCAGGCTCAGCATGCTGCTAGAATGGTAAATTATTTTTCACATCTATGTGTTTTTTATATTATTTAATTAGTTAGAAATTTTTAAAAATGTGTTTCATCTTACAGAGTAAGAAGGCAGGACGCCCTATCACTGCTCCTGAGCTGCATAGAGCCACCCATGTGAGGAAAGGCACTGGCGAGTATGTTGATGAGCGCTCCAAGATGACCCAGGTAAATATACATATTGATTTGTATTATATAATGTTCATTTGTCAAAATGGAGCGCTAATTTGTGGTTATTAAAAACAGGAGCAAATAAATGAGTTCATGACTCAGCTAACTCAGGGGAGCTGGAACCCTGATTCATTTGGCCAACTTACTCCTGAGATGAGAGATCTGGCAAACAAACATTGGGAGAAGACAGTAGGTTGGTCTAAGGGTCGCCTGTATGGTACGGGGCCCATGGCTCCATGTATGAGTCAGTCTGGGGCCGAGAGCAGCAGAAGACGGAGTCGACCAGCTTTTACTCCTGCGGAGACAGAGCATATCAGGCGGCTGGAGCAGGAGCTGCACGAGACTCGACAGGAGGTCAGGACCTCCTCTGAGGCGATGAGAAAGATGCAGCAAGATTATGAGAAGGTGACCCGTAGGCAGGAGCTGATGTTTAAGTATTTTAAGAATATGAAGCAAAATGAGCAGCAGCAAGATGAAGAGGAAGATGAGGAGGAAGCTGAGGAGGAAGCTGAGGAGTCTGATGGTGGCAGCTTTTAGTTTTGTTGATTAAATATTTTGTTATAACATTTCAGATTAAGTGTTGTTGATTCAAATATTTTGTTATTGGATAATTTTTATTTTAAACTATTTTATGTATTTTATGTTATTAGATTTTATTATTTATTAATAAAATAAACAGGTATAAAAGCAGATAAAATAAAAAAAAAATTTCATCAGGTTGAGCAGTAGCGTGGGAATTAGCGAGGGGCTTAGCGAGGGAACGTGGCCACGTGGTTGGGCAATAGCGTGGGGGTTAGCGAGGGAAGGTTGCCACGTAGCTGAGCATTAGCGAGGGAATTAGCGAGGGGGTTAGCGAGGGAACGTGGCCACGTGGTTAAGCTGTAGCGTGGGAATTAGCGAGGGAACGTGGCCACGTGGCTGAGCAGTAGCGAGGGAATTAGCGAGGGCGCGTGGCCACGTGGCTGAGCAGTAGCGAGGGAATTAGCGAGGGACACTGCCCTCGCTAATTAGCGAGGGACCCAAATCCCTCGCTAATCGCATTTGCGAGGAGGGAATTAGCGAGGGAAGTTGTCCCTCGCTAATTCCCTCGCAAATGACTGTTAGCGAGGGAAAAAGGTGATTTAGCGAGGGACTTTGCCGTCGCAAATGACCTTTTTTTTGTAGTGTTCCTCGGCCGACGATTGTGCTACTCGGCTTCCCCTTCCCTACTCGGCAAGGGTCTTCTAGAGCCCTTCTCGGTTTTCTAGAGCCCTTCTCGGTCTTCTGAAACCCAAGTCGACAACCAAACATGCTTATTCATTATTCGCTAGTCAAACCTGCTATCCCCTAACGGATAAGACTTGCCAAACAAAGCAAGCCTAAATCAAACTAAATGTAGCAATTAATGATACGTCGCAAAGCTACAAAATTATCCCCATTTTAAGCGGGAAAAACAAAAGTCCAATTCTACTTAGACTCACAAATACACAAATAATAATAGTACTCTCTCGGTTCCACTTTGTATGTTGTTTTGGAAAAATCAATTTGTCTCGATTTAATTATTGTTTTATACTTTCATTTTTCTTAAGGAGCGTTCCAAAACCTTAAATTACAAACAAAAAGCGAAGGAGAAAGTATCAGATAATATTTAAGATTCTCCATGAATTGATTGCCCAAAGTGCAAAGCTCCGTTGGCTTCCATGTTTTCCCAAGTTTGCTTCCTGTTGCATATGCTTCTAAAAGTTAATTCAAATCAATAGCCTAGAATTGCAAATGAGAAATAACAATTACACACATTGAACAAAAGCAAATGTTATGAGAAGGTTTATGAGTATCGTCAACAAAAAAAGTAGAAGAAACAATCTTAGACATGAAGAAAAAATTTCAGCACATAATTTGAAGAAAATGAAGAATGGAGATACAACTACAAAGAAATGCTTAGTATATCCGTAAGGTCTTGCTCAACTGGCAAATGCCGAAATTGTTAGGCTGGATATCATGTCCCGAGTTTGAACTTGGGACCTCACAGCTGTGTGTGTGAGTTTCAAGTGGCATTTGCCACTCCATCTAGAACCCAAAAAAAATGCTTAGTTTACTGTGTCAAAGTTAAGCACTAGTCACCATCTTAAAAATCAATTTTTTTTGACAAAAACAAACTTAGATCATATCATTAATAATAATAGTCTCAATACAGGTTGGAATCAAATCATGAACTTTGGAGCTAGCATATAAACGTAGTGCCCACGTAAGAGTGTGAGCGACACAGTTAGTTTGCCTCCTAATATAGCTAATCTTAAAGCTTTGAAAACTAGTAAACAAAATGGCTACAATAAGAAATTAGCATTCCAAACTCAGTGTTGGTGTTAGGTTCTCCCCGTACTCCATTAACCACTGGTAAGCAACCCAGCTCTATAGAGATTGATGGAAGTCCCAAGTCTCTCAACCAGAGCAAAGTCCGCCAAAGTCCCATAGCTTTTGCCTCTTGAAGAGATGGTAATCCATTAAACCACATCGTCTTTCCTCGATAGAACTCACCCAAGTCGTTATGAACCACGATCCCAATTCCGTACTTATTCTCCATATTAAAGATTGTTGCGTCCACATTGCACTTGTATTCTCCTGGTGAAGGTTTTTGCCATCTATTCTCTTCGTGCCGTAGTGAATTTGCTGGTGTTGCTGCTGTCCCAGCTCTACCTCGCACGACTGTCCAGTTATGCAGCAAATCCATCGTGTTCCTTACTGCTACAGCTGCTGGTTGGACGTTCCCCTCCCAAACTTTTTCATTCCCTCGCTTCCAAATAGCCCAACACATCATATCCAGAGTCCTCATTGCTAGTTCAGCCAAATCCTGCATTAAAGTAAAAAAGCATTCACGAAAACTCTCAGATCGTTCCATGACAGCCCGAATCTGGTGTGCTAGTTCGCACGCACTCCAAATGACATTAGCATGCTCACAATCAGAAAAAAAATATGCCACTCATTTTCCGGATTCCCTTCACACATTGGACAATGACCTTCACACGGAACATGTTTCCGTTGTAAGTTACATCTAGTTGGAAGACATCCTCTTGTAGCTCGCCCATAATAGCAACTTAGTCTTTTGTGGAATTTTAAGTCTCCAAATGGACATCCACTGTCCATCAACCCAAAGATGAGAGTTGTCCACCAATTCATTCATAATTGCAAAATACGCAGACTTCACCAAATAGGATCCACAACTCCTCCTCCACCAAACCAACTTATCCTCTTCGGATTCCACTAAACTTGGCATTTCTTTCACTCTATTCGCTTCCATTGGTGTGAACAATTGATCCACCATGTCCCTATTCCACTCTCTAGAATTTGGTAACCATAGATCTTTTACTTTCAAATGTTCTGTGCCAGTGACTATTGCAGATCGAATAAAAGTGTCATTCCCTCCTTTAACCCATGGATCATGCCAAACAGAGATACTCTCACCATTTCCAATCTTCCATCTTGACCCCAAATTGACTACTACCCGAGAAGCGGAGATACTACGCCAACAAAACTAGGATTATGGCCCAAGCGAGCCCCCATGAAATCACTATTAGGAAAATATTTAGCTTTGAAGACTCTAGCAACTATAGTATCTGCATGTGTTACAATGTTGCATGTCTGTTTCCCTAGCATAGCCATATTGAAACCATGAAAGTGACGAAACTCATACCTCCATGTTCCTTCCTCATCGTCAGTTTGTCCCAACTCAACCAACGAATCCCCTTGCGGTCCCTTCTATTTGTTCCCCACCAAAAAGAGTTCAACATACGCTCAAGCTCCTCCCCTAGAGTGGTTGGGAGCATAAACATACTCATACAATAAGCCAGGATTGCTTGAGCTACAGACTCCACAAGAACCTTCCTACCGGCCATTGACAGATGTTTCCCTGACCAGCTCTAGATATGCTTCCACATACGATCCCGAATATAGCCAAAAATCTGCTTTTTGTTCCTTCCTATCATAGATGGTAGTCCAAGATATTCCCCCCTGCCAAAACATTCACACTCCAAACTCTCTAAAAATCAATTTAAAAGGCACTGTTTCGATAAACAATCAATTAAAAAGCACAATAATTAGTTGCTATTGAGTTTTAAGACGAAAAAGGTCACCGTTTTTCTATTTAAAATGCCATGATTTCGTTAATATAATTATAATTACGAGAAAAATAAATCTGACTAAATGTAGAAATTAATGATACATGGCAAAGTTACAAAATTATCCTCATTTTAGGCGAGAAAAGCAAAATACCGATTATACCCCGACCACAAATATAATAGTACTCACTCCGTTTCATTTTGCTTGTTGTTTTAGAAAATTCGATTTGTTTCAATTTGATTGTTGTTTTATATTTTCATTGAAACATTTTTTATTTTTTCCATTCGTGCTCTTTTTTTTGGTAAACCAAGGTACGGTGACCTCTCCCAGCAAATGTTTTTCCATATGCACCCACCAGGGATCGAACACAGGACCAAATGGTTAAGGTACCCAAGTATATATCTACCACTTGTGTCACATCATGTTGGTACTTTATTATAAGAACCTTTTACGATATTTAATAAATGATTCATATTTATCTATTTAGAGAGATAAAAGGTTAAATTGTAACTTATACAACACTTTTTATAAATTCTTGACTACTACTCCATTCGTCCGATATACAACACTTTTTCTGTTTCATTAATGGTTGGTTGGAACATCCCGACTTCAGAGAATTTATGACTCATCCTTGGAACAGTTTTGAGGTGAAAGGTAAGAAGGGGTTTATGCTTAAAGAGAAGTTAAAGATGTTGAAGGCCAAAATTAAGATTTGGAATAAGGAAGTGTTTGGTCGTAAGGATATTGATATTAAAGCTTTAGCCTCATAGATGAATTCCTATGATCGGATTACTGCGGAGGGGTTGTTTTGGATGATATTTTTAAGCTAAAACAAATGACTTCATCCTTTTGAAATAATTTACATCATAAAGAGAACTTGATAAAGCAAAAGTCTAGAGCAATGTGGGTTAGAGAGGGGGGGGGGTGCTAATACAAAGTTTTTTCACGCTTCACTTCAAAATCAGAGAAGGATTGATTAATCAGATTGTGTCTCTTGATAGGGAGGGTCTTAGGATCCAAGGGGTGGTTGAGGTGAAACACAAGGTTAGGAATTTTTTTTGAAGATATGTTGAGGTCGATTTTCAGCGACCTATTCTCAGCGGCATAGAGTTTAGGCAGATTGGTGCAGATGACTATTCTCAACTTATTACTCCGTTTTCGGAAGAGGAAGTAAAGGAGGAGGTTTGGGGCTGCGTTGGGAATAAAAGTCTAGGTCCCAATGGATTCAATCTCACTTTTATTAAGGAATGTTGGAAGGTGGTGAAGGGAGACATTGTGGTTTTTTTTTGAGGAATTTCATTTGTCGGCGGTATTGCATAAATCCATCTCGGCATCGTTTCTGGCTCTTATTAAAAAAAGGGTTAAGGGATCATCCTCAAGGTTTGAAGGATTATCGCCTGATTTGCCTCATTGATTGTATTTACAAGATTCTGGCCAAGGTCTTGTCCAATAGGTTGAAGAAGGTACTTCCCGAGGTTATTTCTTCTTGTCAATCAGCGTTTTTATCCAGAAGACAGATTCTTGATGGGGTGTTGGCAGTTAATGAATTAGTTGATGTGGCTAAACGTCGAAAGATGGAGAAAAATTTTCAGTTAATGATTTGAAGAAAATTAAGTTGCAAATAATTGCTTAGTTTACTGTATCAAAATTAACTAATTAAGCACCCGCCACCATCTTAAAAATAACGGGTGTTTGTATCTCTTAAACAAAACTTAAGATCAAAACTTTCTCAACAAATAAAGGAGGTGAGTGTTCAATTTAAAAATCAAGAGGGTCTCTGTGTCATTTAGTCATAACTTAGGGCTGAGGCCGGTCTTGCTCACCCATATTAGAAATGTTGACAATTAGTTCAAATTGAAGTTTGACAAATTAGTTAGCATTTAATTGTTGGTAATTAATGTTGACAATAAGTGCAAAATTAAATTCCTAATTTAGGTAAACATAAATTATTGACAATTCATTTTCACCCATTTAAATTTACAAAGTCTCGCGGCACATTTATGGAATTGTCTCCACCTTGACCATATTGTATGGTTCTTCGGCCGAAGCGCCCAAAGCCCAAAGGTTTACTAGAAAGTCACATTTTTGTGCAATAGTTTTCAAAAAAAAAAAAAAGAACACAATCAAACAGGTTCTGTATCTCTACATTTCTTATTTTTATTTGTTATCAGGAAGGTTACAAATACAGAATGGAAAGCACATCCTTTTGTTGCTTTCCTTAAAACTTACAAAAACAAGGATTAAGGCATTGGTTTTCAACATATTACAAAAAACCCAGCACTCAATCAGAGTAGTGGAAGAATCACCAACCAAAGAGAAAAAAAAATGTCTTGGCCATAATAACCAAGAAAATAATGTGTGTTATAATCCCAACCTCTTTGTCATCCAATCTGAAAGATTAGCTATTACAAAGCCTGCAAATACCTGTAACTCAATGCCAAAATAATTCCATTAATACGCGGAAAAAAATGTTGAATATTTTTGATGACTATCTCTAAATGACTTAATGTTCTAGTCTAGACAAAATTTCCTAGGCTATTCTGTAAATCATTACTATAACTAGATGACTGGGGAATTAGCATGCATAAGTTCAGAAGAAGAGATAATTAATAGAAATATGCACACAAAAACTTGCATAAATACAGAGAAAAGTCCTCTTAACAGTGATGGAATGAAACAAACAGCATAACAGTTGTCAGTTAACACCAAGAGATGAATACGATTTTTTTTTTATAATTTTTGGTAAGTTTAAATATGTTTTTAATCGCCAAAAAGTTTTTCGTCTCACTTGGTCCCTCATTAATGAAAATGTGTGAAATCTGGTCCTTGTAGGCTATAGCTACTAAGCTAACTCTGTTAGCGAGAGAGCCTTGGTAAACGCTATCCAATCTTGGTTGAGTTACATTTGCTCGAATGGTAGCAAGTGAGCAATGATTTTTGGCACCAATATTTGGTGTTTCGTAGGCTCTTTGACTGACAGAGTTAGTTAGTTAGTTAGTTAGTTAGCTATAGGGACAAAAGTCGAGACTTTCAGAAATGAGGGACTAAACCAAGGTGCAAATTTTTTGGGGGACCAAAAGAAAAAATTACCATATTTTTGAGACTAAAAACATATTTATGCCTTTTTATTATTATATAATAAAAGAAGGATCCTCCAATTTGGCCACTGGCACCAGCTGAGACTGAGAAAAATATCAAGTTGTATACAATTTTAGAGACAACAAATACCTGAGCTGAGCCAAGAATGTATAATGCTGAATAATGCCGACCGTGGATTACCATGTCAGCCATCATAGCAAGAGGAATGGTGAGTGACATGCCCAGAGTGGCCACAAGTGGAGTTGTCCATACAACACAAAGTGCCCTGAGTAGATCAAATATAAACTGTAATGTAAGAGATTGCCATAATTGTGTTTGTGTAAAATAAATTACTCAAATTTATTTCATGTACCAGAAGTAGTCTGAGAGAACACTTCCAACAAATCCATTGGCAAGAACCACTTCATCCATTTTAGCTGTGTGGGGAATCGTAAACTTCGGTTCAATTCCTAAGGCTGATAACGGCCAAACTGAGAGAAACATAAAAAGAGAATTAGTAATCGTTAACTGCAGCAATGCGTAGATATTCCAATCCTTCAATGCATTAGGAAATGATTGAAATTTAGTGGAGTGTATGTGTGAGAACACAAAAAGCAAGTCAAAGGAGCACGTGATAAGGTGTGTTGACCTATTTAGCACTGACACTTCAGGTTGAAGACGTGTCCAGTGTCCGGCATGTCATGTCAAACACCGACATTGATACTTCAATTATGCCCATTTTTCTAATTATTACAAGTGTCTACGTGTCTATGTCAGTGTCGTGTCCGGTGCCTGTGTCGGTGCTTCATAAGTTTTGACTTTGATAAGTAACTACAGAAGTATTGCTGGATAAAACTTACTAAGCCACCATAAGGCAACCAGTGTGAACAATCCAATATATCCAAACAACTTTTGCACATCAACGCGTTCTCCTTCTTCTCCACAAAACTTTTTTAGAAGAACTGTGGCATTAATATTGAAGATGTCAATATTCATCAAAATTAAATAGAAAATAGAGAATCAACCAGCTAAAACATTGTCTAACCCGTAAATAGACCATATGACATGGCTGAGAGAAGGCCAAAAAGATCTCCAACAAGAGAGCGCTGTCCATTGCTGAACACAAATATCAACTGTCAACGCCCAAAAAATAGTATTACAAATAAAAAGAGCAAGCTAGTGATAATACATGAAATAAAGTGATAGGAACCATATATAATAGAAAGGTAAACAGATCGAAATTAACACTTGATGATCTCCCCTTGCCATTCCTTCTTCCTATATATACGGTTCCTCCCCTATGTTCTTTCTGATGTTCATACTTATTTGTAATAGACCTAGAAATATATAACCAACCTAGGATAAATAGCCCTTAGAAATTTTTATTCGGCCATCATATGATATATTTTCAGATTTGAAACATTTGAACCCCAAAACAACAATTCCCTTGTCCCTACACGCACTTCCTTTTCTCTGCGTCAAATTGGTATTAGATCAAGTTTACCAAATTCAAGAGAGTCTGAGAGTGGCGATAGATTGTGTTCCACACCAGAT
Source organism: Astragalus membranaceus (assembly GCA_039519185.1). Lineage (NCBI taxonomy): Eukaryota > Viridiplantae > Streptophyta > Magnoliopsida > Fabales > Fabaceae > Astragalus > Astragalus membranaceus. The sequence continues at coordinate 167,933,339 of CM076847.1, read as the reverse complement.
GAGGACGACACAATAGTGTGAAATCCCATATTTGCTCAGGTGTGAGACATGGAACATCAATTTATACAGATGATCTGCTCTCTTAACAACTTGGCTTTCAACCCCTTCTTTACTAACACCCAGCACAAAATTTTGAAAACTTCATCAATACTCGAAAATTATTTCTTTCTTCTCTCTTTTCCATTTTTTTCTTCAAAATATGAACTGCCATAAGTGATGCCATTACAGCTTATAGGAGGTAATCAAGATCAACATAGTCAACATAAAGATGGCAATTTTATAAGAGCATTGCTATTTGTTACAAAGAATTTTTGCAAGAAAGAGAAGAATGCATAAAAATAAGGCATCTGACCAATCGACAACTGGCTAACAATACACGGGAGAGTGTGTAATTATAATTTGTAAGTGTTACATACTGCCACATAGTATTTTTCTATTTCTTGCAAATATCTCTCGTAACATTTAACATTTTCCATTTTATAAATAAGACACTATCAGATGACCGACCTTTTTGTTTCCATATGGTAATTAAATAACAACCAAAAGCAATTTGGATTGTGGAATCGAAATGTTATAAAAAAAACATTGCTTGTTCCTTAACCAGCTTAGAGGGTATAGGATGAAAAAGGACTATCACATACTAGATGCATTAATTTAATTGACATCTATTTGATCAGTTAACAATCGAACAAAATAACGAAGGTGATTTGGTTGTCAAAAGAGATAGAAAAGGCTTACGAAGCACTAAATTTTGCGTCATCTGCAGCCCAAGTTTTACCCAGAGTCGTCATTGCAACCCCGGCCATGCTGACCAAGACGGCAACTACTTTTGCTACATTTAACGTGTCTTGGCCCATTGCCACACCAATGAAAAGAGTGAAGAGTCCAGAAGTAGATGACAAAACTGTTGTACTCGCAACACTTGTACGTGCAAGGGCAGCATTTGATAGATACTGAAAGCAACAAAATAAATAAATAAATAATTATCTCTGCTATCAGAGACTTCGGTACTGCCCAACTACAAAATGGCGTTATTAATCTGGAGTTACTTACCTCTGTTATAAACCAGATCGGTGCAATGTAAAATCCACAAGCAGCAATTTCCTTTGTAGTAAGTGCTTTCTCTACCTTTGGCAAATTAATATCATTATATTTAGCCACCAGTGGCTTGATTTCTGTAAGTGTTGAAAGGTCTAACTCTAAATCCGTTTCTTTTCGAATCACATTCCCCAGTTCGACTTCAAAGTTTTTCTGCACTCCATTGCCTATGAGAGGGGAGCTACTCCTGACAAACTCATCCCCGCTTTCTGCATTTTTTCCACTTTTAGAAGAACGGCGTTTAAGTAAGTTATAGAACCAGTCCTTAAGGAATGCTATTGGGAGGTAAACTACCATGAGAGAAGCTCCTAGATATGTCACCGCAAATGGCTGCTTATAATCTACAAAAATATCCTGCACAGACAGATTTAATTCAGAGAATCAATCATACATATAAAGCGTGGATACTGACACTCTGCAAATAAAAGATACCACTTAAGAAGAACCTCAAGTTACGGACTCATTGAAATTCAACAAAACGAACCAAACATGTCGAGTTAAAAATATAATTCTTCAAGCTTAGACGAGACAGTGTCCTCTAGTGGACGTATGTAAGACCAGTGTTATAGCGCCATAGCATAGCAGAATTTGAACAAACCGTTATTGTCCGTGATCTGCGATATGCCTATAAGTATTGTTAAATAGCAGCTATAGTGGCGCCATAGCGCTATAGCATAGCAGAATTTGAGCAAACCACTATTTTCCACAATCCACGATCAACAACATTGTGTAAGACATAACAACAAAAAGTTACAAAAACATATAACTGAAATAGGGACTGCAACTCTACTTAAATCAAAGTCATGGGGAGTTGTAGCACCGCCACTTCAAGTTGAAGACGTGTCCCGTGTCCGATACGTGTCATGTCGGACAATTACTTGCACTTTTAAATTAAAACATGTGTTTACGAGTCGTGTCGGCATCGTGTCCGCCTGTCTGGTGTTTGTGTATGTGCCAGTGCTTCATACTGAGGATTGCTTGGTTTTGGGATTAGTTGTATCAATATAAATCATTCTTACCCAGTAAAACTTCCTGATCTCACATCATCTTTAAGTTTTTATGAATGAAATATGAAGTTTCAAATAGTATCCGAAAAACAAAAAGATTGAATCCTAGAATTTAGGAAGCTTCAAAATCAAGTCACACTAAACCAAAACACCAGCCTACATCCATCTCTCAGATACAATACCATCCTAATTGATTGTTATGCCGATCATTTAATTGAATTGAACTTAAGGGTTTCAAAAACTAATAATAGAGAAAAAGAAACATAAACAAATTACACATTTACCTAATGTAATCATCCAAAGCTTGAAAGGAAAAAAACATAAATTTACATACATGGCTAAGGAAACTTCAAAATAGGGTAAAACATAGACAAATTGAATGAAATTGGTAAAAAATTTACCTGTGTGACTTCAGCGGAGGTGACCCAAATGATAACAACAGTAGCTATAAGGAACAATCCAACCTTATATCTCAAACCCATTAGAGAAAACTGAAGAAATTGAAGAGATCCGCAAGTTTCTGCTAGATCTCAGAATCACCCTTCAAAACATTAATTTGTCAACGCCATTATGTGAGGAAAAAGCTTCGACCTTGCGTAGAAATTGGACAAGAGAGAAAGAGAGGGGTCAAGTTACTTTGTATGTGTGAGAAGATTTTGGAAAAGGAAAACGAGGTTGAAGGATTTTTTTTCTTGCAATAACAGAAAAACCAGAGAAATTGGTTAGAATGGAAAGAGAAACAGAGAAATGAAATGAAGTGTTTTTTTTTTGACAATTTAGTAAAGTTTTGATCCGTAATTAGTAGTATTTAATTTGTCAAACATTTTGTCAACGTTACAGAGAATTTATCTTTTATTGAATTTCTAATTTTTTTCCCTATTTTTACCACTGTGTACTACCAGAATTCCTTTTTTTTTTTATATTCTATTAATTAATTAAATAAATAGGTAATAGGTAATTAATTAATAATTAACTAGAATTCCCTTTTAATATTTTATTAACTAATTAAATAAACAAGTAATTAATTAAAAATTAACTAGTGAAGTTTGTGGAAAGGAAGGGTAAACAACCATTTTGTTTCTTGAATGTGTAAGGTGTTGTCATTATAATCCCTCAATGTATCGAAAATTCAAAATCGTCCCTATGTATCTCTTTTATCAATAATTTTATGGACTAAATTGATCGGTAAAAAACACATTTTGAAGACTAAAGTAACTAACAAAATACACATTTGAGAACTAAAGTAACTAACAAAACACACATTTTATGGGTGGGAATGAGTATTTTCATGTTTGTTACAAGTTTGAAAAGAACTATTCACGGGTGTGAAGATTCCTAGGGGTCGTCTGTTTAATGGAGTAAAAAATTATTCATAAGACAAACTTACCAGAAAACATAAAGATGAGAATTTGTATGCTAGGTATTTTTTTATTAGTATTTAAGATTCCTAGAAATATTCATTTTAATTCTTAGGAATAACTAAATCATGTTTGGTTCATAATATTTATTCTCAATAATATAATTTATGATTCTTACAATACCCCTCACTAATTTTTTGTTTTTTATTTTTTATAGAAAGTGAGGACAAGAGAGGATATTCACTCTAAACTATGCATTACTGGGAAGGAAACTTTCCCACATCTATAAGCTTCCTGGGAAAGTTTTATTACTGGGCAGTTTGAAGTCTAGGATTAAGATTCCTGGGAATTCATAGACTAAGAAGGAGTATTCTCATGTTTGTTACAAGTTTGAAAAAAAATTATTCCAATGTATGAAGATTTCTAGGATTTAAGATAACTTCCAATAACCTCTATTGTTCTCATGAAAATATTCCCATGAAAAAGATTGGGAATAAGGATTCCCACGAGAATTAAGTGAAAATTTAAATATAAGAATTATTTTAATTTATGTAACTACCTTATTCCTGGAAATGTTTAAAAATTTACCAAATATTTTTTTAGAAGATACATTGAATTGTCATTCCTATCATTATATTCTTAGTATATTCCCAGAAGTAATTCTACTTAATTCGAAACAAACACCTCCGATGTGTCTCTTTTAAATTTGTCAAAAAAATAAAGCGTCTCTTTTAAATATTCACTTAATAGAAGAAAATAAACTATCTTAAAGATTATTTGATTTTAGATAAAAATCAATACATGTAATTTATTTAATTTATTAGTGTGAAAAAGGGAAGTTAGTAAAAGATGTAATTCTTGTCAAAAAAAAAAAGTAAAAGATGTAATTGGATCAAAAAAGTGATGCATCAAAGAATGGTTATAAGAGGAAAGGTTCTTTATTAATAGATATAGTGTGGTGGGTATAGCGGTAGTAAAAGTGTAAAACCATTTTCTTTGTATAAAAAATAATTCATCTATATCAATTAAAACTAGCTTATAAATCATATGAAATGCATGAGAGAAACAATTAGAAAATGTGAAGTCCAAAAATGACAAAAAAACACTTTTACAAATTTAAAAAAAGAATAGATTGTTACAATATAAATCCTTTCAAACATAATTATAAGAGTTAAATATTTTTTTAGTCTCTATAAAATTTGAGAGTTTTGTTTTTAGTCCCTATAAAAAACTTCATTCACTTTTAGTCGCTATATTTTCCTTCAATGTTTAATCCATCATGACTTTTAATAGTGTTGTTTTGGGCCTTTTAATAGCACTTCTAAGTGATATTCACTAGTGCAAAATTAGGAAAAGAATTAGACATTTAAAGTCAGGCGCTCAGATGCGTGACTTAATTGATATGTAGACGCGGTGGCAAACTTGTAATTAAGATGAAAAACTTTATCTGACGCGCGTGTTTTTAAGTCATGCGTAAACATGTCTGACTTCAAAAGTAAAAACTTTTAACATTTTAAGACAGGTGGGTATATGGGCTGACTTCAATAGTGCTTTTAACAATAGAAAAGTAAAACGCACTCTCTCCCTCAGATCATTCTGAATCTCGCGTTCAACCTAGCTTCCGTCTTCCGCGCTCTGAACCTTGCGCTAAACTCCTCTTTTTGTTTTCCAGGCAAGTTCTCTCTCTCTCTATCGCTCTCTCTCTCTTTCTCTCTATCGCTCTCTTTCTCTCTGCAGCTCTCCCTCTCTCTCTCTCTCTCTCTCTCTCTCTCTCTCTCTCTCTCTCTCTATCTGTTGCTCTCACCACAAGTGATGATAACTCTGTAATGTTGGAATCGAATAAACACAAACCCCCCTTCTTTGCGTGAAAAAGAGAAGCCATTACACCGTGTTCCTGTGAGCAGAAGACGACAAAAATACAGAAGAAAGAGAGAGCTCATCGGATTTGGGAATGATTTAGTAGATTCTCTGTATTAGGGTTTATGAGCTTTTAAAACTTAATTTGGGATTGATTTAGTAGATTCTCTGTATTAGAGTTTTTGTTTTGGAGACCAGGTTGTTTCACTTGTTATAGTCTTGGTTGTGATCTGTTGCTGTTTTTTGTGATCCTAATGAGTTTTTCAGAAAAGTAGCATTTGTTTGTGCTGCACAGGCACGAGCCATTAATGTTTTCCAGTCCCTCGTGGTCCATATAAGAGCACTCCCTTAGGAGGACGAACTCCTAACTTCTGGAATCGTTCCTTGTGGGTCATTGGCAAAACAATGGCTTCAACTAATTCTTGGATCCGTCAACAAAGACCAACAATAGGAAGAAAGATTGTCTGCAGTCAAAATAAACCATTATTGAATCTTTGGATTTGCAAAAGAAAACGTGCCACCTAATTTTGAAAAAGAAGAGTGTTCTAATCCTACTTTGGGTGCTGCAAATCTGTATATAGTTGCTTGCTATTTGCTTTTTGCTATTCTGGTTTTTGTTTAATGTCTGTGATTCCATTCAAGTTGTGTAGGAGAGTTTTAGTGGTGCAAAAGTCACTTGCCTTACCTGCAAAAATCAAAGAACGGTACGGAGAACCAAATATTAGACATCATTATACATAGTTTATATTTGATCATCAATAGTTTATAAATAAACCAATCAACTGCCTAGGTTTGGTATCAATTTCCAGGTTGCTTGTTGTTGTTCTTCTCAAGGATCCATTGCATTAAAAGGTGGTTCATCCATTCTGATCCCAACATAGGTATTATTTCAAAGATTTTACTTGTTCTATTTCATAGATATTCAAACTTATAATACCATTATAAGGCTTTTATATGATAGTTATAGAATTAAGGAGGAAATTGCATTGCTTCGTACTACGCCTCATAACGATTGTCCACCTAATGCTTTTTTCTTATCATTGTTTTTTTAATTCCCTTGAGAAGCCTAAACTTGTAATTGACTTGTTTGATGCCCTGATTGAAAGTGGGGTTGGTCCTAATATGGACACCTAAACTTATAATTGACTTGTAATATTATAAAGTGTCAACCGTAAAAACTGATCTCAAACGTTGAACCTGTTTCAACTCCATCCCCTTCATTTTTTTTCATTTTAAAGTCATATTATTGATGATATACATCAAAATTATATTTCATCTTCATTTCATTTAGATATCAGCTTCCAAGCTGCAAGGACAGCTTTTCTGAACAATATTTGTTATTCCTCAGTCTCATTCTTTGGTGAGGGCTATTGTTGCATGTGCTTGTCCAATTTTTATGCATTTTTTCCTAATATACATTACTATTAAGGGTAGAATGAAGCATTAGAAATGGAATTTGTGGTAGGAACTGTTGACCAAGTGACTTCAAACACAAGAGGGGGGTGAATTATGAAATTAAAAATTGCGATTAAAAATAAAGTCTTTAAAAGATTTTGATCAAGTAAGGCGCTTAAGAAAGTTTTGAATTGAAATAACAGTGATAAAACAATAAAATTAACTTGTAAAGAAAATTAAAGAGATGAAGGGAAAGAAGATGACACAAAGAGGTTTATACTGGTTCGGCCAAACCACGGGCCTACGTCCAGTCCCCGAGGAATGCTTCAAGGGATTTCAACTAATCACTAGCTTTTAAAACAGGTTCAGCTAGAAACCTTTACAATCAAGAACTTACAACACCGGGATATCACCTCCCTGAAAGAAAACCTTTAAAACCTAGAGATATCACCTCTCTAGAAAACACCAAGAGATATCACCTCTCTTGAATACCTTGGGATCTCACCCAACAAATGAGAAGAAAAAGAGATTTGATAGCACACTCAGTAGTGTGGATAAAACAAGTTGAAGCACAGTAATACAATATCAAACTATGTGAATTATAAAGCTCTCAACAAATAAAATATTAGCAAGTGAAAGAGTAGTATGAGAGTGATGAACAGAATGAGAGAAATGCGTATGAGTTGTGTGAAATTGGGTTGTGTTTTGAAATGAAAAAATGAGCGCCCTATTTATAGGAAAACCAAAGTGATTTATTTTAGGAAACTAGGTAATCGATTAGTTGCTTAAATCACTTGAGATGGATAATCGATTATGGGCTCAATTGTTTTCAGATAGATAATCGATTAAGAGCTTGAATTAATTGATTAGGTACTTTCCAAAAATGTTGATAATCGATTATGATGTTTAGTTATAAAAGTAGGGTAATCGATTATTTGCTTCACAAAATTCATGGATAATTTCCTTATTTAGATGAGTAATCGATTATGACCTGTAAGGAAAGGAGTGGAATAATCGATTATGCTCCTGACTGAAAGGAGTGGAATAATCGATTATGTGCTCTCTCACATTCACTTAGTAATCGATTATTTGCTTGAATGAAGGATATGATGTAATCGATTGAGTGCCTTCCTAAAAACATGGATAACTTCCTTATTCATCAAGAATAGATTATATGCATGCTAAAATCGATTTTATACTTTCTAAAAAGTTATTTTCATAACACATGTGCTTGTCCTATTTTATCTTGCATGTATGAGATTTATTGAAAAATATTTTCATGCAAAATTATTTTTATAAAACCTTTTGTGATGTTTTCATGCAAAATTATTTTTATAAATCCTTTTGTGAGTGTGTGATTTATTTTATACTTTGAGAGCTTTATTTTCACTTACAATAATATCCTAAACACACACAACAGTAAAATAATTCTTGACTGTCGCTTGATTGCATTTTTCCGCTTTTTGCAGTCTTGACCTTTTTGCCCTTCTTTTGTCAATCATCAAAACCTGATTATTCCTGTCAAGGCATATATTCACAGGAACCTTGCGTGTTGATAATGCTACTTACAAACCCGCTTTGATTCGATATACATATATGATTATGCCATTATTTTGACAACACGTGATTCCCTGAGTTGTTACTTCTTTTCTTCGCATATATATTTTAGGCTAAAGTGCTCCCGGGGTCCCTTATCTTTATTTAAAGTAACGATTTGGTCATTTATCTTTTTTTGTCCCAAACCAGTCCTTTATGTTTTAAATTTTTGACACATAAATCATTTTTTGCCCCAAATCAGTCCTTTATGTTTCAAATTTTTAACACATAAATCCTTTTTTTTGACACATAAATCAGCACTGTTAACAGAAAAGGATTTATGTGTCAAAAATTTGAAAGATAAATGACTTATTTGGGACAAAAAAAACATAAAGGACTAATTTGTTACTTTAAACAAAGATAAGGGACCCCGGGAGCACTTTAGCCTATATTTTATATAAACATCATGATTGAGGTTATATTTTTCTGTAACGACTTTGTCATGATTTAATTGATCTACAAGTTTGTAAATAAGCATCAAGTTTAAAAGGATATTGGAAATCTGGAACTGAAAATTAAGACAACTTCTGTTCATAATTGCTATACATTTATATGTATGATTTCCATGTACAATTATATCTATGTCATTACAAAATTTCGATCCTTATAAACATTCAACTAGTGGTTGAGGATATTAAGAAGTGAGACTGATTTTAATCATATGCCTAAACAGAAAGTGAAGTCCTTCTTCAAGGTCTTGAATGCAGGACTCCATTTTCTCCATCTGGTTTTGGAGATCACTGAAGCCTTCAAATTTGCCAGTCCTTCTTCAAGTAAGTATTTAATACATTAATTTTTATTTTCATTTTATACTAGTTACTGTAATTGCTTATCATTTCTTCTTTGAACTGAAGGGATTTATCTGATAATCAGCTTTATGGTGATATACCTTTCTCCATATCAAAGTTAAAAGATCTTGGGTTTTTGTAAGTCTGAAACTAGAACATTTCATTTTTTTCTGTTTTGCTGTTTGTGTTATTTGAATGAGTTGAATTGATGAATGCAGGAATTTAAAAAGAGAGCAGCAGTTAAGTGGTCCTATTCCTTCAACATTAACCCAAATTCCAACTCTCAAGACTCTGTGTGTTATTCTTTTGTCGACATTATTCGAGTTTCTTCAACCTTGTTGTAGCTTTCTAAGTTGTGTTTTTAGCCATCATTGCTTGGGCCTGCGTTGTAGTAAGTTTTGATCGATTCTCTGTCAAATTTTACAGTTATCTTGCTCGAAATAGGCTCACTGGAGAGATACCGAGACTACTCTATTGGAATGAAGTCTTGCAGTACTTGTGAGTTATACTATACCTCTTCTTTGTATAGTTTAAATTTTAGCATAGATGTTTCTGGATGTTTATATTTCTCTATGAAAGACTTTTATCGTGATGTGATTGCACAATGATGCAGTGGTTTGCGAGGAACATGTTGACTGGAACTCTGTCCCCTGATATTTGCCAATAAACTGGCTTATGGTATTTGTGAGTAATCCAATCGAAAAATATCGAGTTTTATCTTCTGTTCTTTGTTCCTTTAATGTTTTACGCTTTTCGCTACCAATTTTTTGACCTATATTATTCTGTTTTGTTTCAACTGAATTATCAGTGATGTTAGAGGCAATAACTTTGTGGATACCTGTGTTGCAGGTTATCTAATATTGCAGGATTAGTTTTGATGATGAAAAAGACAAAGCCAAGTTGATGGCCAAAGGAATGAGAGTGTCAAAGCAAGCTGATAAAAAGTATCATATATTCAAAAGTCAATCCAAGTCAACCAAGCTCAAAGTACTGAAGATTCAAGCTTAAGGGCAGTCCTTAAGTATAAGGGTAGTCCTTAGGGTGTTGGGTGAGTCTTAGGATAAATGTAAGCTCTTACGAAGATCAGCTCATCTCGCAAAGTCTCTCGTCCCAAAGCTTTTTCAAAATACATGCATGAACAAGTAATCCTAAAAAGTATTTTTGAAAAACTCTAAAATCGATTTCACTCTCTTTGAAACTAAGCCTAAATCGTTTTTCAAACACAATGGCTAAGCTCCTAATCGATTTTCATAAGCATACAAGTGATTCATATTGTTTCCTTATTTGAAGAAATCGATTTCCACTTATGTCTAAATTGATATAATCGATTCTCAGGCAAAGAATCGATTTGCATCTTTTCCATACATGAAAGAATCGATTCTCAGGCAAAGAATCGATTTCTACTTATTTTAACTTAGTGAAGAATCGATTCCTAGCCTCCCGGAGATCCTAAGAATCGATTACATCCATTTTACAAACAAATCAGAATCGATTCCTAGATCAGATCAAGTAAATGAATCGATTCCTAGATCCATTCCAATTAACAAAGAATCGATTCCTTTAAACATTTTCAACGTGAGATCTGGTTTTTCAAAACCTATAAATAGAGGCTTCACCACCTCCATTTAACAACCAACCCATTCTCACGATTTATCACTTCTGAAAAACTCTTATATTTTATTTGTGTTCTTCTCGCACCGCTGGTCCGTCAAGAGCTGATCCTACGTTAAGAGTTAGTTGGGGTTGTGTCTTTCAAGTTGTAATATCTGCCTACACTAAGAGGTATTTCTGTATTTACATTACTGTTATATTGTTGTTATAATTTGTTACTAGGGAGTGGGGTATCTCTCTAGGGTATTTGCATGTACTTAGGAAGTGGGGTATCTTTCTATTTGCATGTGTTGTAACAAGGGTGGGGTATCTCTTGTTGGGTAGATTTGTGGGCTCTTCATTAGGTGGGGTATCCTAGGTGAAGGAGTGCCCAAATCTCTGTAAAGGTTTCCAAGGCACCCGTAAGCCTTGTGGTTAGTGGAAAAATCTCACAAGGGTGTGAGGACTGGACGTAGGTCACTAGGAGGTGACTGAACCAGTATAAATCTCTGTGTGCTTTACTTGCTTTCTCTTATTATATCTCTGTTGTGCTTATAATCTGCTTTACCGCGTTATTGTGATTAAAATAATCAAATTCCTTCGCTTCCACTTAACCTGCGCGAAAATTGATCTAAGTCATTGAAAAGGGGAAAAACATTTTCAAAAGATCTGAAAAGTTTTTAAATCTCAATTCACCCCCCCTCTTGAGACTGAAGCCACTTGGTAACAAGTGGTATCAGAGCTAGACTCTTGTATAAAGAGCTTAGCCGCTTCAAGAGAAATGGCTTCAGGTTGGTATACGCAAGAGGGTGCGTCTCTTTTCCGTCCTCCGGGATTCAACGGAGAAGACTATGCATATTGGAAAGAAAGAATGAGAATTTTTATTGAAGGGGTAGACTTAGATGTTTGGGATGCTGTGGAAAAAGGACCTTTCGTCCCCACACACATAGTAGATGGTATTCTTAAAATAAAAAGTAGAAATGAATGGTCTGATGATGAGAAAAGAAAAGTGCAACTTAATTTACGCGCTAAAAATATTATTACTTCTGCTTTGAGTGCTGATGAATTTTTTCGAGTTTCAAACTGTAAATCTCCCCAAGAAATGTGGAATAATCTTCAAGTTACTCATGAGGGTACAAGTGAAGTGAAAAGGGCAAGAATAAATACTCTTACCAGAGAGTACGAATTGTTTAGAATGAATACAGGTGAAACAATATCAGAGATGCAGAAAAGGTTCACTCACATAGTGAACAAATTGGGTTCATTAGGAAAATCATTTCCTCCCGAAGACTTGATCAACAAAGTGCTAAGATGCCTAAACCGAGAATGGCAACCAAAGGTAACTGCTATAACTGAATCAAGAAACCTAACTACCATGTCTCTTGCCACTCTGTTTGGGAAACTACTAGAGCACGAGTTAGAGCTCACTCGTCTAGCAGAGAATGAAGGAAAAGTCAAGAAAAAGAAAAACCTAGCTTTCAAAGTTTCAAGTTCAAGTTCATCCGACGACAGTGATGACTCGCAAAGTGAAAGTGATGAAGAGGATGAGAATATAGACCTAATGGTAAGAGAATTCAAAAGGTTCATAAGGAGGTCTCTAGAAAAGAATTCTCCAACCAAAGAAGTCTCATGCAAACAAAACTACTTAAGTCCTTTAACCTGCTACGAATGTGGGAAACCCGGACGCTTAAAATTGGAATGCCCAAAATTACAAAGAAAACGACCAAGAAATGAGAAAAAGGGATCCAAAGGAAAAAGGAGTAGAAAAGCCTACACAGCATGGGAAAACAGGAACTCATCAGATAGCTCAGAAAGTGAAAAAGATCAAGTTGCTCTCATGGCCGACCACGACAGCGAAAGTGAAACTGAGGTATACTCTAACTCTGAATCTTTACAAGATGCCTATGATGAATTATATGAAGCATTTACTGAATTGCATGATAAATCCTTAAAACTAGCTAAAGCATTAGATAAATCTAAGAAAGTTATCACTCATCTTGAAAATGCTGTTACTGCTTTAACTAAAGAAAAGACAGAGCTTAGAAAAGAAAATGATAGCCTTGCATGCTTTAAAGAAAATTATACTTGTGATAAATGTGTTGAATCTGAAAAGAAAATTCATGAACTGGAATGGACTGTTGGGAAATTGTCTAGTTTACAAAATGTGCATCATAGATTCCCTAGAAACAAACCCATAGAAAGGCATGTTCATTATAAACCAAAATTTTCCACTAGACCTTATATTACATGTTATTATTGTGGTAAACCTGGACATACAGCTTCTGTTTGCAGGGCAAGAGGTAAAATAAATAAAAAGGTGTGGGTTCCCAAAGGAACCATACCAAACACTAACCCACAAGGACCCAAAGAATTTTGGGTACCTAGAACCTTGTTTTAGATCATTGCAGGTACGCTGCAAGGTATGGGGACATGTGGATACCTTGACAGCAAAGACTCAAAGCACATGACCGGAAACGCAATAAAGTTATCAACTCTCACCTCGGAGAAAAATCTGTCATGTGACTTGTGATGAATAGAGGGAGAATCACTGGTAAAGGTTAGAAAAGTTTTATTCACCTCTAAACTGAAAATGTGCTTAAATCATAGTTTACTTAGTCAAACATGTGACTTGTGAAACAAATTGATCTCTAAACCGCATTTCATGCATCTCTAAGGGAACATTTTTTTTAAAGGCATGAAAACAAATAAAGTATTCTGATCATCCCTCTAAAACTGAGCATGTAGAATTATCATATCACCTTCTTAGAGGTTATGGTTAGAAAGGCGATAATATGATTGAGCAAGTTGAATCGTCAAAATCAGCTAGTTGATATTTTTTCACAGATCCATTTCTTCACTTATTCAAATGAGGTTTCAATTAAATGTTTTTCAAAGTGATTTTTTAAAAGAAATGTGAATTTAAGTGAAATTGTGACTTGTGAATTTCTGCAGTTAAAGTGCTATTTTTTTTTTCCTGAAATCTATTTTACAATGAACTGCTAGCACTGGTATTTTTCGAAAAATACATGCTCACAATTGTTGTTTACCTAAAATAATTTTTCTCCCATATTCTGGCTGCCATCACCAACTTTCAAACTAAGCAGCATGAAATGTATAAAGCTTAAAACAACTGCTTCACAGATTTTTGAGACTCATAATTAGCTTTTACCTGTGTTTGATAAAATATTCTCTTCATGGTCTCAAATATGTCTTCAAGTTTTGATGATCACTTACAAATTAGCAATGGCTTTTTTTTACCTTGTCAAATAGCTGTGACATTCGATTCGCAAACCTTATCATATATTGACCCTCTTTGATCATGACAAAAAGGGGGAGAGAAATATAGGGTTGCATATGAGCATATAGAACTTGCATATTATGCATCTAGTCAATAAGTCAGGGGGAGCATCATGATAGGGGGAGCATCATATATATATTATCTGTTTGAACTAACCTCCCACCTTGAGATGAGTAAATGTTTTGTCATCATCAAAAAGGGGGAGAATGTGGATACCTGTGTTGCAGGTTATCTAATATTGCAGGATTAGTTTTGATGATGAAAAAGACAAAGCCAAGTTGATGGCCAAAGGAATGAGAGTGTCAAAGCAAGCTGATAAAAAGTATCATATATTCAAAAGTCAATCCAAGTCAACCAAGCTCAAAGTACTGAAGATTCAAGCTTAAGGGCAGTCCTTAAGTATAAGGGTAGTCCTTAGGGTGTTGGGTGAGTCTTAGGATAAATGTAAGCTCTTACGAAGATCAGCTCATCTCGCAAAGTCTCTCGTCCCAAAGCTTTTTCAAAATACATGCATGAACAAGTAATCCTAAAAAGTATTTTTGAAAAACTCTAAAATCGATTTCACTCTCTTTGAAACTAAGCCTAAATCGTTTTTCAAACACAATGGCTAAGCTCCTAATCGATTTTCATAAGCATACAAGTGATTCATATTGTTTCCTTATTTGAAGAAATCGATTTCCACTTATGTCTAAATTGATATAATCGATTCTCAGGCAAAGAATCGATTTGCATCTTTTCCATACATGAAAGAATCGATTCTCAGGCAAAGAATCGATTTCTACTTATTTTAACTTAGTGAAGAATCGATTCCTAGCCTCCCGGAGATCCTAAGAATCGATTACATCCATTTTACAAACAAATCAGAATCGATTCCTAGATCAGATCAAGTAAATGAATCGATTCCTAGATCCATTCCAATTAACAAAGAATCGATTCCTTTAAACATTTTCAACGTGAGATCTGGTTTTTCAAAACCTATAAATAGAGGCTTCACCACCTCCATTTAACAACCAACCCATTCTCACGATTTATCACTTCTGAAAAACTCTTATATTTTATTTGTGTTCTTCTCGCACCGCTGGTCCGTCAAGAGCTGATCCTACGTTAAGAGTTAGTTGGGGTTGTGTCTTTCAAGTTGTAATGTCTGCCTACACTAAGAGGTATTTCTGTATTTACATTACTGTTATATTGTTGTTATAATTTGTTACTAGGGAGTGGGGTATCTCTCTAGGGTATTTGCATGTACTTAGGAAGTGGGGTATCTTTCTATTTGCATGTGTTGTAACAAGGGTGGGGTATCTCTTGTTGGGTAGATTTGTGGGCTCTTCATTAGGTGGGGTATCCTAGGTGAAGGAGTGCCCAAATCTCTGTAAAGGTTTCCAAGGCACCCGTAAGCCTTGTGGTTAGTGGAAAAATCTCACAAGGGTGTGAGGACTGGACGTAGGTCACTAGGAGGTGACTGAACCAGTATAAATCTCTGTGTGCTTTACTTGCTTTCTCTTATTATATCTCTGTTGTGCTTATAATCTGCTTTACCGCGTTATTGTGATTAAAATAATCAAATTCCTTCGCTTCCACTTAACCTGCGCGAAAATTGATCTAAGTCATTGAAAAGGGGAAAAACATTTTCAAAAGATCTAAAAAGTTTTTAAATCTCAATTCACCCCCCCTCTTGAGACTGAAGCCACTTGGTAACAAACTTGACTGGTACTATATTAGAGAGCATTGTATGTTAAACATTTAGTATTCAGTATGATCAATATTTACTTTTAAATATTTTGATCCAGATGCTTAGGCTATCTTCATGTTGAGTTTTCAGGGACATATCGATCATATAATCAGATTACTGGGCAGATTCCTTATAACATTGGTTTTCTTCAAGTGGCTGGCTACTTTGTAAGTACTTTGGCTACTTCTATTGACAAAGTTATAGACAAAGTTCAATACAAAGGTATGCAAACTTTATGGTATCAAGCATAAAAAAATGTTATGACTGCTTTGGATATTTAACAAAATTGCTTTTATTTTGTATTCTTTACTTAAGATGAATCATTTGAGTAATGCAGTAATTATTATGTTGTAGGTATTAAGTTAACCATGTGATTCGTATTCAACTTTTGTTTTTGTAGATGTTTAATTCGAGTTGTCCATTCACATATGAAGAGTTGATGCACGTTAGACAAGTTTGGGCGGAGTTTTTTATAAAGTTGTATGCAGAGCGTAAACCCACTTCAAAGGAAGAACGAAGAAAACAACCTAAGTGATGTTCATTTGCATTTAATGTTACATGTTTGTGTATTTAATTTGCTGTCAGCTGGTTGGTTTTCTAATTGTATCTGCTGCTCTATTAAATGCATTATTGTTGCTCTACTTTACCTTTTGACAAGAAAATAGTCAAATGAATGTTGAATTGCTAATATTTACTTTTGGAGCAAAATTTAGTAATTTTGTACTTTTAATGTGTTTTGCTGGTTTAATGAATTTAATGCCTAGTGGATCCAAATTTATATATGCAGGGTGTATATGCAAATGAATAGACCAAAATTCAAAAAAAAAACTTTTAAAGTCAGGCTGATGCAAACCGTGACTTTAAAATATGAGCATATTTAAAGTCAGGCGACAGAAAGTCTGACTTAAATACAGTTTTAAAGTCAGACTCTGGCTCGACTTTAAAAGTCATTTCCAGCAGAATTAAAGTCAGGCAATGAATGTACGACTTAAAAACAAACATACGAAGTCGAGCTGTCGCTTGACTTTAAAGCTCTTGACATTCGAAGTCGCCTTAATAGAAGTCAAGCTGTCGCTTGACTTTAAAAGGCTAATTTGCCTGACTTTTAATCCGTTTTCTGATAACATTGACTGGTGAAAATGTAGGGATATCAGAAAGGAAAAAAAGTACTCCCCTTAAATTTTATTGATAAGAAAAGAAAGAGAATCAAAAGAAACATGGGGACTAAGCAAATACTATCATGAACAAACAAACATTATATCCAAAAGGGGATAAAAACAATCTTATTAAAAGGAAACTAAAACATAGAATATCTATAATAACATGCAAAAATATCACTATAATGACTCTCGTCCCAACCAAATTGACACCAAAACCATTGACAATCGTTCACATCCCCCTTTGGAAATTAAATCTCATTATTCGCGTCATATAATGAACATATCCCCAACTTGTGAAATCTTATAGTTAGGGTTCATCATGAACCATCAAAATTATTTTTTAAATGGTTTTCTAAAACAAAATAACTTTTTTTTGGTTAAAAAAAAAGAAAAGAGAAAATCTAAGACCTAACCAAAGAAATCTCAAGAGCATCCGCCTATATTAGATATATATCTAACTAAGACAGAAAGTTTCTAACTAACTAACTATATATCTAATAGCCTAAAGCAAATGTACCATAGTGAGAAATCTCCTCCCCACCTTAGCTAAATAATTCTTACAAAAGATAGCTTCATAAAATACACGATGTACCTACACCTCTCAAGAACCCGACAAAAGATTCTAAATGAGCGTAAATAACTTTAGCGCAAATAACTTTTTAATTGAACTAACCATATATAATAGTAACTTTTTAATTGAACTATAACCATAATAGTAATTTTTTGGCTTAATTACAGTTTTGGTCCCCCTATTTTCTCCAATTCACGATTTTGGTCCCCAAGTTTTAATTTGACGATTTTGATCTCCCTATTTTCCCAATTTGTAAAATCAAGGTCCCCCTCTTAATTGGTCAAAATTGAAAGTCAATTTTGACTGACTTATCCTACGTGGCAGTCCACGTAGGCGCACTGTTCACTGTCTCTCTCACAGCCTTCCCCTCTCTCTCACTGTTCATCTCTCTCTCTCTCTCTCACATCCCTCTCCTCTCTCTCACAACCCCCTCCTGAACCCCTCCCCCCTTCGCATCTCTCCCCCCTCGTTTTCCCCTTCCCCTTCGCATCTCCCCCCTCGTTTTTCCCTTCCCCTTCGCATCTCTCCCTCCCCCGTTTCCTCCCCCCCCTCGTTTCTCCCCCACCGTGAACCCCTCCCCCCTTTCGTTTCTCCCCCTTCGTTTCTCCCCCTTTCTCAGATCTGCGATGGTGATGTATGAAGGAGGAGGGGGCTGCGACGGTGTTTGAGAGAGGAGGGGTTGCGAACCAGAGAGAGGAGGATCGAATCAGAGAGAGGGGGGTTGCGAACCAGAAAGAGGAGGATCGAACCAGAGAGAGGAGGGAGAGCGACGAGAGAGAGAACGACGAGAGAGGGGGGTTGCGAACCAGAGAGAGGGAGGAGGATCGGTGAGGGGGGAGGGGTTCAGGAGGGGGAGGGGTTCACGGTGGGGGAGGGGTTCACGGTGGGGGAGGGGGTCACGGTGGGGGGAGGGGGTCTTGGTGGGGGCTGTGAGAGAGAGAGAGAGAGAGAGAGAGAGAGAGAGAGAGAGAGAGAGAGAGAGATGAACAGTGAGAGAGAGAGGAGAGGGCTGTGAGAGAGACAGTGAACAGTGCGCCTACGTGGCAGTCTTCGTGGACTGCCATGTAGGATAAGTCAATCAAAATTGACTTTCAATTTTGACCAATTAAGAGGGGGACCTTGATTTTACAAATTGGGAAAATAGAGGGACCAAAATCGTCAAATTAAAACTTGGGGGACCAAAATCGTGAATTGGGGAAAATAGGAGGACCAAAACTGTAATTAAGCCTAATTTTTTTTGGTAATAGCACAATAGTAACTTTTTAAAATAGCCAAATAATTTTTTATAAAAAAACTGAAACATACCTACTCACATATTTCTAACCATAATAGTAATTCTCATTTTATAAAATTAAGACAAAAAATACGTATTCTTCCCACTAATATTTTACATATCTGTGTTTACATTCTAATGTACTCCCAGAAGCTTCTTGTCTCAACTTTGGAGAACTTGTATCTTGTAATTAAAGGAAAGGTGTTGGAGAAAATTTCAAAATATAAAATTTCAATATTACGGTTTGTATGATTAAATAAGTACACATGGATATGATTTTATAGCACAATTTGTTTTATGGTCCAGTGGTTGGTTTGTGGGTTTTCAATGCCTAGTCAATGGTTCGAATCTGTGGTTTGGCTGTTTTATTTTATGCCTTATTTTGTAACAGTTTAAATAAAATGAAAGGTTGCAAAATGGTGACTCCTGCAATTCATCAATTTTTCTAAAAGTTGTGTTCCTTCATTAAAAGGCATGAATTTTTCTATATAAAGAGACATTCTGAACTCATTATAACATACGAATTTCAACTTCTCTCCAACACAAAATTCATCATTTTTATTATTCTAAATCATCTCTTTGCTTCTCTGGTGCACAAGAGTGAGTAGAGAGACTTTATTCCGTAAGGTATTATTGAAAGATGGACTTGGTGTTGTTGTGCAAGACACATCAATGTTTCTAAAGTATCCTGAAGAGGATTTGCAGGTTACCCTATTGCATCAAATTGATTAGAATTGGTGGGGGCGAATCGAACTTAAAGGTTAGTGTGTATACACACGCTTTAGAATCAAGTGCGGTCTCATCATCTTCATCATTGTTCGAGTGTTAATTGCAGCATCTTCCCTAACACAATGTTGTCCCAAAAGGTGGATCCGGGATCCGGAACAATCGTGAGTTAGTTAATAGGTCGCTAACAAATTAACAATAAACAAATAAACAAACTACAAAATCAAAACAGTCAAAAATCAATGGCAGGTGAGATGGCATTATGTCGTGTCGTACACGAAAGCTAATGGAAGCAATGACTTACAACAGAGATCAGCCAACTGAACTGACAAAGTGCTATTTTTCTTCGATTGTAAAATGGTTAGCTCCCCAAAAATTAACTAAAGAATAAGGAAATTGATGTGAAGTGTGCTTAATACGCACTCACCGGTCCTACTCACTACAACAGAATTGCAAAAAAAGGGCGCACCCTTTAGAGGCGCTTTTTAAAAAGCGCCCCTGATGCCCAAATACGGAGGGCCTTTAGGGGCGCTTTTTAAAAAGCGCCCCTAAAGGCCCTCCGTATTTTGAGCATCAGGGGCGCTTTTTAAAAAGCGCCCCTAAAGGCCCTGCGTGTTTTGAGCATTAGGGGCGCTTTTTAAAAAGCGCCGCTGAAGCCCAGAACACGCAGGGCCTTTAGGGGCGCTTTTAAAAAGCGCCCCTGATGCTCAGGCCTTTAGGGGCGCTTTTTGAAAAGCGCTCCTGATGCCCAATTTCTCTCTTTTACCCTAACTCCCTCTCATTATTTGCGAAAATTCACATAGCCGCGCCTCCCTCACACTTCACACACACAGTAGCCTCCATTTGCGAACCTTTGCAGCTTCCCTCCCTCCTCCGTGAACGTACGGCCTTCCCTCCTCCGTGAACCGAAGCAGCTTCTCCCTCCTTCCTTCCTTCGTGAGCGACGATGCCTTCCCTCCTCCCTCCTCCGTGAACGGCCTTCCCTCCTCCGTGAAAACGAAGCAAGGCCTTCTCTCTCTTTCGTGAAAACAAAGCAGCGCCTCCTCCCTCCTCCGTGAAAACGAAGCAACGCCTCCTCCCTCCTCTGTGAACGTGAAAACTCAGAAGGTAAACGATGCACAATCCCTCCTATAGAAGGTTTGGCAACAGCAGCGCCAGATTTAGGGGCGCCCAAAAGCGCCCCTAATGGATTAAAAAAAGCGCCCCTGAAGGCTTTTTTTGTTGTAGTGACTCCCTCATAGATTAAGGACTTCACCATATGTTCTATATGAACTACCAACAACAAAGACACTAACGTGGAATACGATATAGACACAAACAAATAGCCATCAGTCTATAAAGTATTGACACCGACACAAACACATATACACTAATAATAATTTAAGAAAATAAAAGTAATTAAAGTGTCGATATAGATGCCTAACACGACACGTGTTGGATACCATATATGTCTTTTGGTTTATAATCAGAAACCAAAACCTTACCCTTATTACAAAAAAAACAGCAAAGTTTAGTTAAAACTAAACTAGCCATTGAGGGGCAGTATCTGTTTAAAGTCCTTCTTAAAACAGTTAAGTGAATCTGTTATTTCAGTTACAGTTTGTTAGGATCAACAAACTTCCCTAACAAACTGTAACTACCATAACAGCTTGCACTAGCCGTTGCAGTTTAAGTATATATATACATCACAGCTATGTACAAAAATAACAACAGTTATTACAGTAATAAAATTACATTTCTTTTACCCTAAGTGTACTAGTCTCTTCTTCTCTGTGCTGTTCAGTATTCTTTGTTCTTTCAAGAGTCTTGTGAGCAAATATTCAACAGGTGGTTGAAATAAACCTCGCATCAAAAGAAAAAAACAAAGTATTAGCATTTCAGTGACTGAAATACAAAAGAGGAAAAGAGAAATACTAAGAGAGGTAAGAGAAGAGTTTACCTGTGATCTCGGAGAGGAGTTCCACAAGTGAACGTAGCTTTTGATGTTCTTCAAGGAGTGAAGGACCAGAAACAATAAACAACAAAACCAGTTAGGGTTTTGTGAAGTAGATCAACAATAAAAATAGCAAACAGAAATCTAGTAACGTAGTTACCTTCGTGGTGGTGTCCAATTCAAAACCCTGGTGTTGAAGAACCTGAAACACAGAAACAGTGTAGTTAGGGTTTGCTGATTTGTGAAGAATCAACAACAAAGAGAATGGGTTTTTGAGTGATTCAGAAACCTGCGTTCATATACTTGATGATTCAAGCAGTTTGAAGCTTAAATCATCAAGATCTGGTATGATCTGAGAAGACCTAGCAGAGGTTCAGAAAGGAGAAGAGGAGAACCAGAGCGGAGAAGAAGAAGAGAAGAGAGAGAAAGAAAATAAGAAATGGGAGGAACCGGTTCAGTTAGGGTTTTATAGTGTTTTTAAATTGGATCAACCCGTATCCAAATCTCCAACCCGCGTGTTGCTACAGTAATACCCACTGGGTTCCGCACGGGTATTATTGAACCCATCAGAGTGAAGTGCATTTTTGTTGGGCCTACCATAGCTGGATCCTCTTCTTGCACCCCCTGTATTGTTTGTTACAGCCTGCAGAAAGAAGAAATTTAATTTGGTTAAGAAATTTAATATGGTATCAGAGCTAAAGAAACTGGGACAATTCTATCTTACTCCTACTATCTCTACTGTTCTTTAAATTCTTTCTGGTTCTTTTCCCCTATACAGTGACTGTATAGGTGTTTTTTAATCTTCTTTCCATTAAAAACATACAGCAAGAAGGTTGTGTGTGTGTGTGTGTGTTATAATAAGTTTGTTCTTTGTGTCCTGAGAAGTTACAGGTACTAGCTAAGGAGTAAATTTCAACATGTCAAATGTTGGTTTGTCTACTCAGGTCCCTAAATTGAATGGCAAAAACTGGGACAGATGGAGTCTGCAAATGGAAGCCATTTTTGGCTTCCATAATGTCCTAGAAATTGTTCAGGATGGGGTTCCAGAATTAGCTGAGGAACCAACCCCTGAACAAATGGTTGAACACAAAGAAAATACCAAGAAGGACTGGAAAGCCATTTATCTCATACACCAGGGGTGTGATGAGAGCAACTTTGACAGAATTAGAGGCATCAAAACCTCTAAAACTGCCTGGGACCTCCTTGACAAATACTATAATGGGGCTGCCCCAGTCAAGGAGGAAAAACTGCAATCATTAAGAAAGCAGTATGAGAACTTAAGCATGCAGGAAAATGAAAGCATCACTGATTTCTTTGGAAAACTAAAGAAAATCACAAATGCAATGAGTCTCAATGGAGAGACTCTATCTGAACTAACTGTTTGTAAAAAAGTTCTTAGATCCTTAACAACGAAATTTGGTTTCATTGTGAAGAGTATTCAAGATACCATCAAGCCTGCAGATCTTAAGATTGAAGACCTCCAATGCATGCTTGAGGCCAAAGAGATTAGGTTGAATCTCTTGAATGGTGAAGGTGAAGAAGAGCAAGCTCTGTTTGCTGCAAAATCCAAGGGGAAATGGAAAAAGGGCAGCAACAACAACCAGTCAGGCCAAAACAACTGGTCCAAAGGTAATGGAGGAAAACCTAAAGGTAAGGGTGATTCCTCCAAGAAAAACCCTGGTTCTAATAAGAAAAAAGACAAATCTAAAGTCCAATGTTATAGATGTGATAACTATGGGCACTATGCCACTGAATGCCCTACTAGGAAAGATACTAAACCTAAAGAGTCTGAAGAAGAGGTAAATGTGGCCACAGAAGACTCTGACACAGAATACACACCTGTTATGTTTAGTATGATCTCAGATCTAAATGATGAAACTGAACCTAGGGTAAAAACTACTGTTACTGATGTTAAAGTAGTAGAAAACTCAATATATTGCCCTAGTTGTCACTAACAGTAATGGTGAAACTATTACAGAAATCTGGTATTTGGATTCTGCCTGTTCTAACCATCTTACAGGGAATAAAGAATGGTTAATTGACTTCAACCCAAACAAAAATACAACTATTAAGTGTGCTAGTGACAGATCAATTGAGGCTGCAGGTATGGGAAACATCATGTTTACTAAAGAAGATGGGCAGGTAGTATTAATTCATGATGTGTATTATGTGCCTGGTATTAGATGTAATCTAATTAGCTTGGGACAATTGATAGAAAAAATTTCTCTGTCATAATGAAAAACTTAAAACTGAAAGTTTTTGATAAACAAGATAGGCTGATCCTAACATCACCCTTAGCCAAGAACAGGACCTTCAAAACAAGTATTGGCACTACACAAGCAGAATGCTTGAGTGCCACCACTGATTCTGAAAGTGTTCTATGGCATTGGAGGATGGGACACCTAAACTATAGGAGCCTAGTCAATCTTAGTACTAAGAACCTAGTAAGTGGTTTACCTAAGATTGAGGCACCTAATAGTGCTTGTACCACATGCCTGCTTGGCAAACAACCAAGGAAGATGTTTAAGACAGATTTAGAAAACAGGTCTAAACATCTTCTTCATGTTGTTTACACAGACATTTGTGGTCCTTTTGATGTGATTTCTAAAGGTGGTAACAAGTATTTTATGTCTTTTGTAGATGAATTATCAAGGAAGATGTGGATCTACCTAATTAAGACTAAGGATGAAGCCTTGTCCAAATTTAAAGAATTCAAAACAATGGCAAAAAAGCAGAGTGGACAGAACCTGAAGATACTAAGATCTGATGGAGGAGGTGAATATACCTCAAAAGAATTTGAGGCATATTGCACAACTCAAGGTATTGTTCATGAGGTAACCCCTCCTTATACTCCACAACACAATGGGGTAGCAGAAAGGAGAAACAGAACTGTTTTAGACATGGCAAGGAGTATGGTAAAACTAAAACAGCTTCCTAAACATCTATGGGGTGAGGCAGTCACTACTGCTGTATATATACTTAACAGATGCCCTACTAAAAGGCTAGAGGACAAAGTACCTGAGGAGGTGTGGACTGGGGAGAAGCCTAGTGTGAGTCACCTAAGGGTCTTTGGGTCTCTATGCTATGCACATGTGCCTGATGTTAAAAGGAAGAAACTAGAAGATAAAAGTAGGCCTTTGGTTCTAGTAGGCTATCACCCTACTGGTGCCTATAGGCTGTTTGATCCTACAAATGGTAAGTTAGAAATATCTAGGGATGTTACTATACTTGAAGATAGCAAGTGGGATAGGGATAAGAATGAGCCAACTAGCTCAGACTGTCCCAACATCCTAGAAGAGGGTACAACAGATCTACCAGAAGGATTTCACCATGAGAGTTATGGTGAAAATGACTTAGGAGACCCTGTGTTGCCTGAGGCAGAACCTGTACAGCTTGAAAGTGAACCAGATTCACCAGAATCAGTTCACAATCAACCTGTACAGAATGTCATGCCTAGACAGACAAGACTAAGACAACCTCCTAGGATATTGGCAGACTATGACTTAGCAGGTGATAATGAAATAAATGATGAAGGTGACATCATTCACTTTGCAATGATGGCTGACTCAGAACCTCTAGACTACCTAGAGGCTCTAAACAATAAATAATGGAAGCAAGCTATGTTGGAAGAGCTGCATTCCATTGAGAAAAATAAGACTTGGACCTTAACTACTTTACCTAAAGGCAAGAAGGCCATTAGTCTGAAGTGGGTGTTTAAGGTAAAACTGGATCCTAATGGCAAGGTGGTCAAGTACAAGGCCAGGTTTGTAGCAAGAGGATTTCAACAAAAAGAGGGAATTGATTACACTGAAGTGTTTTCCCCTGTGGCTAGGCATGAGACTATAAGGTTAGTTACTGCCCTGGCTTGCAGCAGGAATTGGGAACTGTTTCACATGGATGTGAAGTCATCTTTCCTAAATGGACCCTTAGAGGAAACTGTGTACATAGCACAACCTCCTGGGTTCATTGAAAAAGGCAAGGAGACCTATGTGTTTCATCTACATAAGGCTCTCTATGGGCTGAAACAGGCACCCGGGGCCTGGAATAAAAGGATAGACTCATTTTTTTATTAAAAATGGGTTTACTAGATGCACTACTGAGTATGGTGTGTATATCAAAGGTGATATACAAACCTATATCCTAATTGTGTGTCTTTATGTGGATGATTTGTTACTAACTGGCAGTTGTGCAAAACAGATTGAAAATTTCAAACTCAGTATGAAAAATGAGTTTGAAATGACAGATTTGGGAAGGCTAACCTATTTTTTGGGGTTGGAATTCTTAAGAGTTCAAGAAGGAATCATACTTCATCAGTTGAAGTATGCTAAAGAGATTCTGACCAGGTTTGACTTACTAAACTGTAACTCAGCAGCTAATCCTACTGAGGGAAACTTAAGTAAGAAAGAAGACAATGAAGGGGTTGATGTTGACCCTACTCACTACAGGCAAATAATTGGTTCTTTAAGATACCTATGTCACAACAGGCCTGACATACTGTTTGCTACAGGGATGGCAAGCAGATTCATGAACTGTCCTAAGCAGATTCACTTGAATGCTGCTAAAAGGATACTCAGGTATATTAAAGGAACCTTAAATTTTGGTGTGTTTTTTCCTAACAACTTCTGTGCAGGTAAAAATATCCTACAAGGCTACTGTGATTCAGACTAGTGTGGGGACAAAGTTGATAGGAGGAGCACTTCTGGCTACATTTTTCTATTTCAGGGAGCATCTATATCCTGGAGCTCCAAGAAACAGGCCATAGTGGCCTTATCATCATGTGAGGCAGAATATGTTTCTGCCTGTAATGCTGCAAAACAGGCAGCATGGCTTGAGACACTAATGAAAGAGCTAAGGATAGACTTGACTGAGGTTCCTAAACTCTATATGGACAACAAGTTAACTATCAATCTAGCTAAAAATCCTATATCTCATGGGAGGACAAAACACATTGAAACTAGATTTCACTATCTAAGAGACAATGTGTCTAAGGGAAATCTAGGGGTGGACTACTGCTCTACAAAGGACCAAGTGGCAGACATCTTAACTAAAGCTCTGAAGGGGGATGTCTTTACTAACTTACGAAGGAAACTAGGTGTTACTGCTTTCTAAACCTAGAAGCAGTAACTTGACAGCTATTGTCTGAGGGCTTGTCTCAGACCATCTATATTTTGTGACCAAAATAGGGGTTTGTCCTGTTATTTAGGAGTTGCCTAGCTAGGTTTGGGTTTGTGATTAAGGGAGGATATTGGTTTATAATCAGAAACCAAAACCTTACCCTTATTACAAAAATAACAGCAAAGTTTAGTTAAAACTAAACTAGCCAATGAGGGGGCAGTATCTGTTTAAAGTCCTTCTTAATACAACTAAGTGAATCTGTTATTTCAGTTACAATTTGTTAGGATCAACAAATTTACCTAACAAACTGTAACTACCATAACAGCTTACACTAGCCGTTGCAGTTTAAGTATATATATACATCACAGCTATGTACAAAAATAACAACAGTTATTACAGTAATAAAATTACATTTCTTTTACCCTAAGTGTACTAGTCTCTTCTTCTCTGTGCTGTTCAGTATTCTTTGTTCTTTCAAGAGTCTTGTGAGCAAATATTCAACAGGTGGTAGAAATAAACCTCGCATCAAAAGAAAAAAACAAAGTATTAGCATTTCAGTGACTGAAATACAAAAGAGGAAAAGAGAAATACTAAGAGAGGTAAGAGAAGAGTTTACATGTGATCTCAGAGAGGAGTTCCACAAGTGAACGTAGCTGTTGATGTTCTTCAAGGAGTGAAGCACCAGAAACAGTAAACAACAAAACCATTTAGGGTTTTGTGAAGCAGATCAACAATAAAACCAGCAAACAGAAAACTAGTAACGTCGTTACCTTCGTGGTGGTGTCCGATTCAAAACCCTGGTGTTGAAGAACCTGAAACACAGAAACAGTGCAGTTAGGGTTTGCTGATTTGTGAAGAATCAACAACAAAGAGAAGGGTTTTTGAGTGATTCAGACACCTGCATTCATATACTTGATGATTCAAGCAGTTTGAAGCTTAAATCATCAAGATCTGGTATGATCTGAGAAGACCTAGTTGAGGAGAACCAGAGCGGAGAAGAAGAAGAGAAGAGAGAGAAAGAAAAGAAGAAATGGGACGAACCGGTTCAGTTAGGGTTTTATAGTGTTTTTAAATTGGATCAACCCGTATCCAAATCTCCAACCCGCGTGTTGCTACAGTAATACCCACTGGGTTCCGCACGGGTATTATTGAACCCATCAGAGTAAAGTGCATTTTTGTTGGGCCTACCATAGCTGGATCCTCTTCTTGCACCCCCTGTATTGTTTGTTACAGCCTGCAGAAAGAAGAAATTCAATTTGGTTAAGAAATTTAATAATGTCTTTAGTCTGAAGTGTTGGTATTTAATAGATTGTAGTTAGTTATTCATCGTGTTGGACCCTTCATCCCCGTTGAAGTGCCAACTTATTTATATCAGCTCATGTTCATACTCGGACATGAAGTTCCACACTTCAATTATTAGAAAGAAACTGAAATATAAACCTTACTGAAAATTCACGCTTCACATATTGTGATGTTTCTTAAAGCTTAAGATGAGGGTGTTGTGTTGTGTTGTAAGAAATTGTGTTGTTGTTGATTGGATACCATCTCACTAGGTATATTGTGCTAACAACACAATAACAACACAAGCGGTTGAGTTGTATGTCGTATGTAATTTGGTCACGAAGAGTGAGTCTGATTAGAGTGCTAAGAAATTCATTAGTAATTATTACTAAATGAGCATAATAGTCATTTTCTCATCAATGAAAAAATTCGGTAATCACACAAACACTAAATTTTGGTTAGTATGTACTAACCATTAGATTGTTGTATAATGATTAGTAGTATATACTAACCACACAAACACTAAATTGTGGTTAGTATGTACTAACCATTAGAGTATTGTATAATGATCACCGAAAAATTTAATAATTATTACTAAAGAATTCCTTATTATCACAAGTCTTTGCCACGAATAGTGATATTTACTATCGTTACAGTTGAGAGACCCACAAAAAAACTTTCCCCACGATCTTTCAGATATCCTGTGTCTTTAGGAGCAAACCTGCAACATAAATAGTGAGAGCACTACTTTATGTTTTATACTAGTAGGATACCCGTACATACACACTGGTGCTGTCGTGTTCTTTTTATGAATGAACTTAAACAGTATTTAAATAGTCTGAACATTACCCCGTGAAAATAAAGACAAATTTAAAGTAGATAAAAAATGAGTTTCAAATAAAAGATAGATAAATATTAAAATCTAAAAATGTAAAAGTATCGTTTCAAAACAATCTGTGCATTTATCCTGTAACATCCTCAAAATAATTAACCGAATTATTTGGATGTTAACCCAATTAAATTAATCTAGTACTTAACTGGTAAATTTATTGAGTGCAAAAATTATTTATTGGTTGTCATCGGATCGTTAACCGGATAATACGGGTCAATGACGTTTTGGAATCGAAATAAGAGTTTAAGATCAATATAGTAATTTGACCACGGTACCACTTATATATTAAATAAATATATATATGTGTGTGAGTGAGTGAAAGAAAAGAAGAGAATTAAAAAGAAAGAAAGGAAGCTCACGAGAGAAAGAAACAGAGAGGAGAAAAGAAGGAAAAGAAAAGAAAAAGGAAGAGAAAAGAAAGAAGGAAACGTAGAGGGAGAAGAGAAGAGAAGGTGTGAAATCTTCACCAAATTTCTTCTCATTGGTTCCATTAGAATCCACTCATCATCCTCTTCATTTTGATCCAAGAATCATCACCAACAAACCATCCTCTCACTCTACACCATTTTCGGATTTTAGAGGAAATAGGAGGTTTTGATGGTTGAAGCTCAAAGGAAAGCTTAGGAAGGTGTTTAGAAGCGGACCCAAGAATGATTGATCGATGATTGAAGTTCGATTGGAAGATTGGAAGCTAGTTGGAAGAGTTAGGGTTTGAGAATCAAGATTTGGGTTATGTGTGAATAGTGCTTCATGAGGTTGAAGATGATGAATAGTGTTTGATGATTCAAGAATGATTAGGAGCGAACCCGAAGCGTATTGAGTGCGGAACGAAGTTCAATTTCGCGGAGTTGAAGTTGGTTGGTGATTAGGGTTCGAATGGGGGATTTCGAAGAATTCGGTATTTCGGTTAAGAAGATGTCTCGTGATTGAAGCGGAAAGGTCGGAAGCGGGTTTGGGCGTCGTCGGAGCGTGGAAGTTTATGCGGGGATTGTTCGTGTGGTTATGTGGAGATTTGGAAGTCTCGGTGATTTCGGCTCGGTCTCGGCTCTCGCTTCGAGGGTGAGTTTTACTCACGCTTAGGATGTTTTTGTGTCTCGATAAATTTTATGTGATTTGATTCCGAGAGATTTTGACTTAAAAACCGTTATTTAAAAATATGTCGCGTTTTGATACAATTCGTTTACAATGAGTTATTGATTGATTTGATTGATTTGATTGATTGTGTGACTTTGATTGGGACTGTTTTTATGGTTGTCAAAACTGTTTTCAATCGGAACAAGAATCGGAATTGAGCGGAATAGCGGATTTCGCGAGAAACCGCAAAATCTGCACTTTCCCAGCACCCATCGCTTCGCGAAGCGAGCCCATCGCGTCGCGACCAGGCTCAGTTTTGTCACGCAAATATTTCTGTCGCTTTTCGCGTCGCGACGGTAGCAGTTCGCGTCGCGACGCTTTGCAAATTTTCAACAACTATTCACTGATTTTATTTTCGCGATATCTTTTGATCCGGGAACCCGATTGAGGTGTTCTAAGATGCGTTTTAAAGCTTATTCAGAGGCCTAACTGAATATTCTATTTTTAAAGGTAAAATGAACAGTTTTTGGAGTCGTAAATTGTGTTGAAAAGTGACGAATTAGTATGCGAGAGTGAAAGTGGATTTAACTCGGAATGTTCAATTATTTGTCTGAGGTAAATGAACCTTGAGTTCATATGATTGTAGATATATATATTATATCGAGTTTGGGTGACGACCCATGTTGACATACTAGGCGGGGTAGTCATGAACCCTTACCCTAGGCTCCGTGCCATTAGGAAACACTATTGGTTATGGGGTTCGCCGGGATTAGCAAGTGGATTGCGGTCGGTGGTACGTAGAAAGGCCTAGGATGTTAGTTCATCGGGATTAGCAAGTGGATTGCGGTTGGTGTCCTACTAGATCGAAGCTTTATTGTATGATTCACCGGGATTAGCAAGTGGATTGCGGTCGGTGTCGTGTCAAACCTTAAAAACGTTTTAAAACTGGACCGCGAGTGTTAGTAGGGGTCTCGGTAGAACTCACTGAGATTGTATCTCACTGTTTATATGTTGTTGATTTACAGAGAAACAGGGAAAGAAAGGACCACAGAGGCACGAGTAGGTGGAGCTCGGATTGGTCACTGACGACTTAGCTTTATGTTTAAGCTTATTCCCTTTTTGTTGTCTGTATACTAAAACACTATGACTTTAGTGTAATGTTTTTCTTCCGCTTTCTTGTATGATGCTTAATACTAGAGTAGCTGACAGATTATGGTCTGAGTACCGTATGGTCTTGTTTGTAAATAAGACTGTTTTGTTTTATTCAGCGAAAAATTCATAGTGGTATTTAGTGTCTGAGCAGGAATTAATATCTCTGATGTGTTACTAATGTGCACTCGGGCATTTTTAGTCAATAAAAATATCAGGGTGTTACATATCCCGTGTTTTTTTATATATCACTGCAGTGTTTTTTTATATATCAGTGTTGTTATCCCGTTCTTTTTTATATATCAGTGCAGCTATCCCGTGTTTTTATATATATCATTGCAGTTATCTCCGTATTTTTTTATATATCAGTGCAGTTATCCCGTGTTTTTTTATGTATCAGTACAGTTATCTCATAGTTTCAATTGATTATTTGAGTTGATTAGTAGATTATAGTAGATAGTAAAAGATAGATAGAAGATTATCTATAATAAATATTTATCCCGTGTTTTTTTATATATCAGTGACAATTATTTGTCCTTTTTTAGGTATCAATAACAAATATTTGTCACGTGTGTTTCAAATATTAATTAGTTTAAATAGTCTATTAAACCTTCTTGTTTTTTAGATAGTAGGATTATAGTAGTCTTCAAAAATTATAATTATCAATGACAAAAAATTAATCTCGTGTTTTTTATATATCAGTGCAGTTAACCCGTGTTTTTTTATATATCAGTGCAGTTATCTCGTAGTTTAAATTGATTATTTTAGTTGATTAGTAGATTATAGTAGATAGTAAAAGAGAGACAGTAGATTATCAATAAGAAATATTTGTTTTAAATATTAATCAGTAGTTTTTTTATTAGTATATTAATCAGTAGTTTAAATAGTCATTAAATATTCTTGTTTTTTAGATAGTAGGTTTATAGTAGTCTTAAAAAAATTTAATTATCAATGACAAATATTAATCTTGTGTTTTTTATATATCAGTGCAGTTATCCCGTGTTTTTTTGTATATCATTGCAGTTATCTCGTAGTTTCAATTGATTATTTTACTTGATTAGTAGATAGTAAATTATCAATAAGAGGTGATAGTAGATTATCAATAAAAGTGTAAATAGATTTCGGAGAGAAAAATTAAAATTTTAAGGTGATAACTTTTTCCAAAAAGGTGATAGTTTTTTTTTTTGTTTTTTAGTGTGACTTGTAACACTCCTTTTCTACCCGGTAATTATTTAATAGAATCAGAGTTACAAAAATTTATTTCATACTTCGAAAAGAGATGTCACACATTCATGTTTAAATAAAACGTCTCATACGATATAATAACTTTGTCAAAATACATCACCACGTCACAAAAATTGAGAGCTTTCACACCCGGCTCACCAATTCACCAAAAATTGAGCTTTCACACCAGGCTCACTAGTTTTAGAAAAATTGAGCTTTCACACCCAGCTCCAAGACCAGAGGCCTTCACCAAAATAAATGCACATGCTGTATGCGACACCATGAATGCACACAGACAATCATCCAAAACAGTCACAACGTGACACACCAAAAATTAATCACCGAATATCACCAAAGTTGGGCTTTCACACCTAGCCACAACGACACCGAAACACCAAGACTACCCGACACAACGGAACACCAAAATTTGGAGCTTTCACACCTAGCTCCTACAACACTAAGGTTTGAGCGTTCACACCTAGCTCAAACAGAACAAAGACACCAAGATGACAACAGTTTTCCAAAACAGCACCAAGACACCAAGATGACAACAGTTTTCCAAAACAGCACCAAGACGCCAAGATGACAACAATTTTCCAAAACAGCACCAAGACCCCAAGATGACAACAATTTTCCTAAATATTTGAGACGCGAGGATTTTTCCCAACACCGGAGACAAACGACAATTTTTCCAAAGTATTTGAGACATGACAACTTCCTTTTCAAAACATCACCATTTAACGACTACACCAACGGTTAACAATTTTCCATAAACATGGACCACTTTGCCTCAAATTAGAATATTCAGCTAGGCCTCTGAATAAGCTTTCCAAAACATTTTGAAACGTCTAAATCGGACTCCCGAGTCAAAAGATATGTCAAAAACAAAACCGAGGAAAAATTGAGGAACATCCTGAAAATGGCGCCCAAGCACTGGGCGCCTAGCAGGCAACATGCTGGAAACTGGCCAGCAACAGAAACTGGCGCCCTTGGCGCCCAGGCAGGATTTGGCGCCCAGGGAGGCGCCCAGCAGGCAACACAGCAGGAATTGGCGCCGTTGGCGCCCATGTAGCAGGGAGCACAACAGAAACGCAACTTGGCGCAGGAATTGGCGCCCTTGGCGCCCAGGAAACTTGGAACATGACACAGCAACGCAACACCAACAGGGACACGCACCAGACACGACGCCCAGCAGCAGGGCGCCAAAAACTGCAACACACGCAGGGAACACAACAACAGCAACTCTGGCGCCCATGACTCAGAACAGAGCAGCAACAACATCCTGGCACACAGACACACACACTAGACACGGCGCCCATGCACAGGGCGCCAAAAATAGCAACAGAAGACCAAGGGAACATGGCCAGGCACGGCGCCCAGGCACAGGGCGCCAAAAATAGCATCTAAGACAATGGCGCCCATGGCGCCCTAGGGGTCAATAATTTCGTTAATTCACCAATTCAAATCACCAGTCCTTAATCACCAATGTCAATCACCATAATTTGTGAATCACAACACCAAACAAACATTTTATCGAACACCTAACATGCAATTAGGACTAACAACAACGAATCACCAATTTCTTTGAGTCACAACAATCACCCACAAGCCAATTTTCAATCCAACCTAGTTATAATTCAACTAACACCAAATCAAACATCAAAAATCATTCAAAGGGTATTATAGAACCTATCCCCACATAACCCCATCATGAGACCCCATTATAAGGAAGAACCCCACCCTTACCTTATAGTAGGAGAGCACCAATTCTCTTGATCAAGTCACCAACAGAAGCTCAGCAACACAGCTCCTCTCTGCTCTCTTGAAATTCGCGAACTCCTCCTCCTCCTCTTCTCCCTTAGGTGCGCCGAAATCCTTTCTCTCTTCTCCTCTCTCTATTTCGCAAGTTTCCTCTCTTTTTCTCAAACAATTCGCATAAGTGAGACAAACCCTAGCCTAGGCGCTTCACCTATGCGCCTAGCTAGTGGACTTGGATCACGGGCTTTCCTCCAGCTTAAGCCCGATTACTAACACCATCCCCTAATATTCAATTATACACCTCTTAATCAAACGCTAATATAATTACACCAACTGAAATAAATAAATAATTGAATACCTAAATATTTAATTAAATTATTTAATTAAATATTTGGGGCGTTACAACTCTCCCCCACTTAGAATGTTTTCGTCCTCGAAAACTCACTTGAATCAAACAGCTCTGGATAGGATTCCCGCATCTTACTCTCCAACTCCCAAGTCATGCTCTCACCGGCAGCTCCTAACCAGACTACTTTCACCAACGCAATCTCCTTGCCTCTTAAAGCTTTCACTTCATGACCTTCAATCCGTATAGGCATCGTCTCCACGGTGAGATTATCCCGTACTCGCACATCACCCGCTTGAAATTTCAAATCCTTCCTTCGCTTATTACGATGACTCTTCTGTCTACTTTGCGAAGTCTCCCCTTGCTCCCGAATTAATTTCCGCGATTGTCTAGCAGACAACAAACCAACTTCCTCCTTCTCAGGCGTTAGAAAACTTACAGACTTGCTATGACAATTGATATGGGCATGGTTATACTCTAACTAGTTCATACCTAGAATCACATCCACTCCGCTTAACGACAACCATATTAAATCAACAACAAAGTCTCTGTCGAAAATCGACAAGGGACACCCAGAACACACAAGAGAAGTAGTCACAGACCCATTAGCTGGAGTGTCGACAACCATTTCTCCATTCATAGAAGACAACGCAAGATCCAATCTTTCGACGCAATTAGCAGCGATAAAACAAAGAGTAACACCGGTATCGACAATATAAGTTAGTGGAACACCATTAATGAAGCATGTACCTCTAATAAGTCCGCCCTCCTTAGAAGTTTCTGCCCCTACCAAAGCAAACACTCTTCCACCAGCTCGTTCCTTCTTCGGTTTCTGACACTGACTACTGATGTGCCCTCCTTCGCCACAGTTGAAACAAATCACCTCCTTGTGCTCACACCCGGGCGCCACATGCCCAATCTTACCACAACGAAGACACCTCTTCGCCTCAGCTTTGCACGCATTACTCTTATGACCAGCTTCGCCACATCTGAAACACACGATAACGACCGAAGCATCTCCCCCACTAGGCCTCTTGCCATCAGCAGCTTTCGGTTCACCTCTACCAGCAAGAGCATCATACGGCTTACCACGACTGAGACTTGCCCTTCTTATCGTTCACAATCTTGTAGTGGGCATTACTATCCTCCTAAAAAATTCTGCAACTATCAATCAAGTCAGCAAAGACACGGATCTTCTGATATCCGATTGCTTTCTTGATCTCGGGCCTCAAACCATTCTCGAACTTGATACACTTGGAAAAATCAGCAGTAGCTCCAGTGTAATGCGGATAGAACTTTGCCAGCTCCACGAACTTAGCGGCATACTCCGATACGAACATACTCCCTTGTTTCAGCTCCAGAAACTCAATCTCCTTCTTCCCTCGGACATCTTCCGGATAATACTTACGGTTAAACTCTCTGCTGAACACTTCCCAGGTAATCTCTTCATTAGCAGCCTCCAACCTCTGCCTCGTCTCTAACCACCAATCATCAGTTTCCTCAGCTAGCATATGTGTACCATAGCGGACCTTCTGTGCTTGAGTGCAATCCATCACTCGAAAAATCCTCTCCATTTTTTTCAACCAAGCTAACGCACCATCAGGATCATACTTGCCCTTGAACGTAGGCGGATTCTCTCTCTGAAAAGTAGCCAAACTCCGAGCCCCAGCATTCTCACCAGCATTCTGTTGATTCTGCACAGCTTGTGCCATAGCAGCTAGAGCAGCAGCAATTGCAGTATCGTTCCTCCCAGCCATTTCAACTCACTTGCTACAAAAACAACCAACAGTTAGATATAATTGACAACACACCATCGTCAATTGACACTACGACTGGACAACTCGGCCGGACAGACCGAACTTTTGCTCTGATACCACTAATGTAACACCCCTTTTCTACCCGGTTATTATTTAATAGAATCAGAGTTACAAAAATTTATTTCATACTTCGAAAAGAGATGTCACACATTCATCTTTAAATAAAACGTCTCATACGATATAATAACTTTGTCAAAATACATCACCACGCAGCGGAAAGAAATAAGTTCTAAAACATAAAATAATAACGTCCTGAATGGACTCCAAACAATAAAATATAACAACCAAAGTTTAGCGTTTATCCCCCCCTTGAGTGTTACACATCAAAGCAAAGGACACCGACGACACCGACTCAGAATAGCGAAGGTACCTAAGCCTTCACTCGCAATCACCTGCACGTTACCGCATAGGGGTAACATTCAAACAGAAGGGGTGAGATATCTTCAATATAATAGCGTAAAATGATAGGAAATATGCTAGAATATGACAACTATATCTACCACTTCACTACACACATCAAGTCATAAACACACATCAAATTACGAACACCACAATCAGTCACCAAATGTCATGATAATGCATGAATGCAGCCCACACCAACGGGCATATGCATGTGGTACCAAATCACCAAAATATTGCCTGTAAATAGAGGCGTCACCAAAATTGAGAGCTTATACACCTCTCAATCAAACGCTAATATAATTACACCAACTGAAATAAATAAATAAATAATTGAGTACCTAAATATTTAATTAAATTATTTAATTAAATATTTGGGGCGTTACATGACTCATTTAAATTTTTATAGGTAATTTTAGTAGAGTAGTGTTCGTATAAATTTAGAAATTTAGTTAAAAAAATTAAAGTGAATTGATAAGAGAAAGAGAAGAATTGTTTATGGGAAAAGAAAAAATAAAGTAAAAAGAAAAAAGGAAGAAAGAAAGTGTAAGAGAAAAGTGAAAAGGGGAAAGAGGGTGTAAGAATAAAGAGAAAAAAAGGGAAAAAAGAGAGTGTAAGAAGGTTTGTTTGTTTGTATAAATATATATTAGATTTTTTTTATTAGTATATTAATCAGTAGTTTAAATAGTCATTAAATATTCTTGTTTGTTAGATAGTAGGTTTATAGTAGTCTTAAAAAAAATTAATTATCAATGACAAATATTAATCCTGTGTTTTTTATATATCAGTGCAGTTATCCCGTGTTTTTTTGTATATCATTGCAGTTATCTCGTAGTTTCAATTGATTATTTTACTTGATTAGTAGATAGTAAAAGATAGATAGTAAATTATCAATAAGAGGTGATAGTAGATTATCAATAAAAGTGTAAATAGATTTCGAAGAGAAAAATTAAAATTTTAAGGTGATAACTGATAACTTTTTCCAAAAAGGTGATAGTTTTTTGTTTGTTTTTTAGTGTGACTCATTTAAATTTTTATAAAAATTAAAGTGAAGTGATAAGATAAAGAGAAGAATTGTTTATGGAAGAAGAAAATGTAATGTAAAAAGAAAAAAGGAAGAAAGTGTAAGGGAAAAGTGAAAAGGAGGAAAGAGAGTGTAAGAAGAAAGAGAAAAAAAAAAGGAAGAAAGATAGTGTAAGAAGAAAAAGAAAGAAAAAAAGTGTAATGACATTTTTACTCTTAAATTAGATATGTGTCTTGTTAATAAGAGATCCAAATTGGTAATTTAATAAGAGGTGTTTGTATAAATAGATATTAGATAGATTATTTGATTTGATTTGTTTTGTTTTGTTTTAATACTAGTGCGTATGACCCGTGCGATGCACGGGTATACATCAACTTATTTAAAAACTTGGAACTTTAGAGATATTATATATATATATATATATATATATATATATATATATATATATATATATATATATATATATATTAGTATGTTTTCTTAAACAATTTAATATCAATCATATAAATATAACAATATATATGAGTAATAATTGTATAATAGTTGTATAATTATAGATATCAACGATGCATATATTTATTAGATGTTGAGTAAACTAATAGTTTAATCAGTAATTAGTAATAAATTAAATACTTGATAAACATAGAATATTTAATAGATGTTGATGCATATCTGATATACTTTTTACTTATAGTTAGTGACCAAAAATATGACTTCTAATAAATATTAAATATCCAAAAGTTAGAGGAAATTACCTAGTAAATATTATATCTCCTTATTTAACTTTTTCAAGGCATTCAAAACTTATAAACAATCCCTGATACACATAGAAGTTCAAGGGGGATTAAAACAGAGAAGCTCAAATTGTATAGTTACTTAGGCAATAGTTCGTACATGACATTTGTTAAGCTGTTTGGTTTACTGACTAAAGTATGATTCAATAGATGTGCGGGAAAAATGCATGATACTTTGGAACATTAGCATTGGCTCAAACGGTAGGCATTCGATGACAAAATATGCCTTGGATTTCTGTATATTTGTGATACTAATACTAATTATAAAATTGATTACGCTCCAAGTTTATTGGTTCGAAGACTTCAAAAGGATATACAATTAAGATGCCTTAGATATAGAAAATTTTCTTACATTGGCTCTTCCTTATTTGGAACTTAATAATAATAAACCGTGTAGGCAGATGGACACGAGTATCTTACTTGAAAAATTCTTTCAATACTATCAAAATGAAATGATCAGAAAATTCGACAAAAAATCCTACCAAAATATATAAAATAGTATCGACATCGACTTACATGACATGCAAATTAGCCAACATCGATAATTATTAGGATCTCTAAAATGGTGACATGACAACTTGTTAATTCCAGTGTGAAAACTAAAAAATTTCCAGGTAAAGATTAATGAGAATGCATCGTATATTAAGTGCTTTTACCATAAATCATCCTAAATACCAAAGAACTTATATAATCATAAAATTCAATTTGAACACAAAATTAATCACTCCTTAGATTCTATAAATTCAACTTATAATAACTTCACTTGTTTAACTAACACAACTTTGAAGGTTGTACTAATACGAACCCAACAACAGAGATGATGAACCTATTAAGTTGCTTCACACTCAAATTACTATCAAGCCCTCTGAATGGAAACAAAGAACAAAAGATATGGCCGGAGTTCTCATGATAAAACAATATTAAAAAGAGAAGCATTAAAGTAAGCCAATAAGTTTATAAGGAACAAAGATTTAATACAAAATCCGAAGCTTCAAAGTTCTAACACATGAAAGTAAGCCAATAGGTTTATAAGAAACAACTTGTCTAAAACTCATAAACAACAACACTTGGTTTTCTTTCCCAATCAGATAGGTGACGGGTTTAAAACATTGAAATGTGCAAAGTATATTGTTTGGTTTAGACCGTTGGCTTTTGAACATGATAAAGAAATGTGCAAAATATGGATATAATTGAATTGGAAAAAGATGAGGAAGAAGGTCCCTAACGCTAATGACACTGGCCATCTCAATCATCAAACCCCACAAACCATCTCAATTATCAAACCCCCAAGATCATCTTTCTCTCAGGGTCCAAAGCCACAGGCCAAATGTAAAAGGGGTGAATCCAAAAAGAAAATCGAAGTAAATTAGTTCAAAAGAAAGCATAAACAAACAAAAACATAAAGAAGCTCTAGAAAACTATTGAAATCAATACCTATTGTGGAAAACTCAACAAAGAGTAAGATCATAAACCTTGAAACAAAAATAGAAATAGAAGCATCAGAAACAAATGAGAAGTTTAATTCCAAATGGAATGTATAACTGATAATTTGAAACAAAGCGTGCTGATACCAAATATCTATGCCCATTCAAGCTTATGGTTCCCCCATCAAATCCTTAATTAATGTGATTTTGTAGTAGCCAGTTTTTGTACATAATATAACATTTCACAAATATAATTAGACCACAAAAAATGAAACCA
Organism: Astragalus membranaceus; assembly: GCA_039519185.1. NCBI lineage: Eukaryota > Viridiplantae > Streptophyta > Magnoliopsida > Fabales > Fabaceae > Astragalus > Astragalus membranaceus. The sequence goes on along the minus strand of CM076847.1, from coordinate 167,893,386 downwards.
TTTAATTTAAATAAAAAAAGTAATTCTCTTCCCTCTAAAGGCTCACAGGTGTTGCACAACAAACCCCAAAAACAACTTTTATATTCTTTCACGATCTTTTTTGTAACCCAATTATGATAATTAGACAAATAAGGCCATTAAAAGACGTAAAACATACCTCCAAAGTTTTTTTTTTACAAAACCTCCAAAGATTAATACCCCAATTTTGGCAAGTAAGGACTGTAGAAATTTTCATTGTGAGTTTTCTCTACTTGGTCACTGTGTGATAGTTCTCCCAGCACCGTGACTCCATCAAAGTCATGTGACAGTCACCACAAACTCACCACACTTTGTTGCCTCACTTGCTCTCTCTAGATGATATTTGAATATCTGCAAAATTCATATTGAGGGTAAGAATGACAGGAGCAAATTGGTAATGTTAAAATTGACAATGTTTCAACTTTCAAGGTGTTGGTAAAGTACAATATAAGCCTTTTTTAAACATAAGGATGTATGCCTAAAATTACAAAATAATGGAGGAACTGACGCAATACTTGACGGGCTATATAGCCAATTAAATATTCAAAAAACAAAAAGCTTCAAATATAGGATACCGGCTTACCTAAAGAAAATTAACTAAAAAAACTGAACACCTAATAACTAAAATCTATGATAGACGAACTTAATTGTCAACCAAAAAGTTCCTAAATTTCAACTAATTAAAATCAGTGCCATGCATAGGGCTCTCATTGGCATATAAAGCCTTTGTGTAGCTACAGATAAGGTTTGTGAGAGCAATGCTACTACCAATCCATAGAAGCAACACGGAGATCTGATTTCTGATAGGGATATGTATCACCATAGGTAAACATTGCTCCATAAGGAATAAAAAAACACTGATTAGGTAAACATTAACCTTATTTTGTAATAATTCCGCAACATATATGAATTTTGCAGGTTAAAGAAAACCGGTTCCTTCTTGGGTAGCATCTGCAAATAAATAAAACAAACTCTAAGAGAAGCAATACTGATGCAGGGAACCCCAACAGCCTGCACCTGCAATATTGTTTAAAAAATAAATCATCAAAGCTGAGAAGCATAGAAAGCAAATCAAACTAAGTCATGAATATACCCCGGAAATTGAAAATAACGAAAAACGGTTTGAAGAAAGTGAATGATGAATATACACTAAAAATTGATTTAAAAAACATAAACCAATATAAGGAGCAACATACACCATAGAGAAAAATTCAGTATCCCATAAATTTGTTTTTAATTAAAAAGACACCTATTTACATACAATCCATCATTATATAAGAAATTGTACATGAAGAGGAGATTTGTTAGCATGTTGGAGCATATGAAAACCTAATATCTCATAACTCATATCTCAGTAGCAACAAATAGAAAAGGCAAACAGTGGAATAATTCTATTTGCTTTTCATATTGTAATTGCTGTCAGCAGGTATGGATTTGAAAAAACGCTGAATCATGGGAACAAATTAAATGCAGAAAGACAAATTTTTCTTTGAAAGTCTGTTTCGATAATTTTTGCGTATTTCTGTCCAGGAATAATCCTGAATTGCAAATTTGAATTTTGGAATGGTGCAATTTAAGTTAAGACAGCAATATTTCATTGATTTGTAATTAATGTGAGCATGTGTGTATTTGAAAAAACGCGAAATCACGGGAATGAATTAAATACAGAAAGTAGGATTTTTGTTTGAAAAACTGTTTTGATTATGTTAGCATTATTCGGTCCAGCAATAATCATCAATTGCACCTTTTGGGGCATGCGGAAATATTTCAAACTTCCATATATATATATATATATATATATATATATATATATATGAGTTTATTTTGAATTCAAATTATAAAGATTCCATATTTATACGTTACAATTAGATTTACATAGTGTAATTGCATTAAATCCTAATTTATATATACATATTCTAATAAATTTGAAAAACCAATTATTTTTAAAATTTAAATTCCACGTCATAAAGCTACATGCTATGTCACAACTATTTGGCTTTTAAATTTGAATAAACCCATTATTTTTAAAATATATAGGGTAGTTAATGTCGGGTATCAGATTCAAATAATTTATGGGGTTATTTATAGCTGGATAATAAATGGCAATCAATTTATATGTTTGGGAATGTTTATTTTTGGTAACGTTTTTGGCATCCAATATATGAATTTTATTCTGTTGTTAAATTACTGCATACAAGACATTGACGTGGTATTGTATGTGTTTATGTGGACCAATAACATTTTGCCATCTGGTGGTTTCCTCTTTGGGATTATTCTTACTTGTATAGTTAATAGATATAGGTGAACAACTTTTATTCAAGTGAGCTGGACGTGGCTTAGTAGTTGAAAAAAGATCCATCGTTTACATTGATCCTACATTGAGTACATGTATTACATGATCTTAAATATAAACAAAATAAATACATGTCTTGGGTGATTCTAAATATAAATAAATTTAAGTACTTTCACTATATATTTAATGACGTCATTTCTAATATACAATTTATGTAGGTTTTATTTTTCAATATTTCATTTATTTTTATGTAACCAGTTTTCACAGAAGACAACTTGAGAAGTATAATTAATTCTTTGATTAAATTTTAAAAAATAATTTGTTAATTATTGTAACTAAAATTCTTAATAAACATAAGCATGAAGATATTCTTAACCTGAATAAGAGAGTGTGCTTTTCACACAAAAAAATAATAATAAGAGAATGTATGTTTTTTTTTATAAGAGAATGTATGTTGACTCTCCCAATACGCAATAGAAGTCATAAACATGATTAGTTGATATTGAACCTTGGTGAAAATGCTAAGACCAATGGCTTTCACTAAAATCTTTTGTTAAAAATGACAACGGAATTTCTTTCTTTGAGCTAGATATATTGTACACTACGACAAGTTAATTTGACATCTATTGCGGTATATATGTATATATGTATATATATTGTTTATCATTTAAGAAACATACGTACGTACACTACGGCAAATAATTTTGAATTTCTTCATTTTATGTAAATTGGATACTATCAACTCAAAATAACTTGCCAATTTCCATAATTTCCATAATTTCCATTTGAAAAGTTTCGGCCTATCGCCCTTGCGAACTTCAAATTCAAGATTATTACTAAGGTGCTTGCTGACCGTCTCGCCAAAATTGCTCCCCGTATTGTTTCCTCTCAGCAACGTGGCTTCATTCAAGGTAGAAACATATCTGCACTAGTGGAAAAAAGGGCTTTAAAGTCGGATATTTTGGGCTTTTAAAGTCGGATCCTAATCCGACTTTGATCGAGGCGACTTTGAAAGTCTGAAATTTTAAAGTCGAATAGACGTCCGACTTTAAAAGCCAGTTTTCAAGTCGGATAAATGTATACATCCGACTTTAAAAGTTTGATTATATTGTGTTTTAGCCTCTCTGTAACACTTTTAAAGTCGGATTAAGAGTAATATTCGACTTTAAAAGCCGTGTTTTAAGTCGGATACAACGTGGTATAAGAGGAATATCCGACTTTAAAAGTAATTTTTTTTGTTTTGATTTTTTTTTGCTTCACCCTGCATATACAATCATTCCTACACATACTTTAAAGCAATTAAAATACTACAATTGGCAATTTCAATACAATACAAAGTAAATAATAAAATTGATATGATTGGATATAGATGTTACAATGTCACTACATCATTATTTAACTCAAAAACAGGAAGTACAACAATTTTAAATTTTCATTCAATACAACCTCAACAACTAATGGGTACTACTGCTCCAATTCCCCAGTTCCATGCCCCACCACCTGATCACAAACAAGTAAAACAAGACCCATCACATAAACGACAAATTTTAAATTTTTCAGTAAAAAGAAAGAGTAGTACCCTGCTGGAAGAGTACTGAATATGACATCATATATTCATATTGATCACAAAGACCTATCTTGTTTTGATTGTTGGGATATTCAAAACAATAAAGACCTATCTTATTTATCTTTACTTTTGCTTTCAGCCAGCAGAGTTTGAAGATTCTAATTAAGCATGACATCATATATTCATATCCAATATGACTACTATCTGCTGCCACTTTCCCTACCAGTCTGCAGAATGTTATAAACTTTAGATATGAATGATGAAAAGGAATGAGCTGACTACTTGTCTTTCCATTATTGAGAAATTTTGTTACCTTCTTCTAAAGAACCAACTTAAGTTGCTGAGAGAGAAAATCTCTACAAAAAGGTAAATGCTATATGAGACAAAGAGGCATAAATGGAGAAAAACACAAGAAATAAAGAACATGGCTATCAAAAAACCAACTCAATGAATCGGGAATGGAAGTTTGAAGTTTAGGTTATTAATATTGACCACATTAATATTTCTTGACTAATTATCATAACCAAAAAGAAGGAAAGGCAGTGACAAAGGTAACTTACAAATAAAGGAATGATAGCTATCCAGAAATAGATTTTAGAAATTAGATATGATTATCATATTCTTTCAACTTTATCAGAACCAATTTGTGAAAATTGCAAGCAACAAAAATATAACAAGAACAATATACTGTCCAACATAGAGAAAATAACAATTTTGTTGAGCAGCAAAAGCAAAAGAAGAATCTCAAGCAAACTACGAAAAAGATTCTCAAACACAACAAACTGCCATGTCCAATATTTTAGAAGCTTAACTGTATCAAGTAACCATTGAACACATAAACACATGCAAGGAAATAATAAGCATAGTTAATGATAAGGGAGCAATTAGAAAAAGCAATATAGAAAAATAATTTACCAAGGAATTCTCCTCTTGCATCCCAAGGGCGATTATCAAAAGACTTCCCAACAATACTGCCTTTCTTATTTAGATTTCCCTGCTCACCACAGTATTGTGGAAAGTAGTCATTGAACTTTTTGCTTCCTAGTTCATCAACTCCATTAAAGAGAAAGCTTCTTAATAAATCCTGTAGTATAAAACAGAAAATGAGCATTTGTAATACTAGATTCTAGAAGAATCAAACAGACCTCATATTCGGTTTACCTTTGCAAGTGTCTCCCCAATCAGCTTCTTCAAAACACCTTGCCCTGGATCCTAATTTCCAAATGTTTCAGTGAACCATGTTTGATTTAATAAAAACAAAAATATAATTTTTAAAATCGGTTGTTCTAGATAACCGTGTTAAAAACACATGTTAAATACAAACAGAAGCACTTCTTAAAATAAAAATTTGATATAATGCAAACTACCTTTTCGGCTCTCCATGTCAGATATCTATGTTGTGCTTCAAGATTGTGGAAAATTTGAGATTCATCTGTTTCTTCTACTGCATTGCCTATCAATTCTAACCAAACCTGCACAAGTAATAGTTTTCAAGATAAATGAATTGCGCATTTACAGCGTCAACTATTTTAGAGTTTAGTGAACAAATTACAGTTAGAAGCATATGAATTGTTGTGTTCATAAAAGTTTACCATGGTGCTTGGAGGTTAATACCTTGTAGTAATCTCTGAATGCTGAATACAGAATATCATATTTTTGTTGGCTTGAAGTAAACTTTGTCCAAATGACAATTGGTGAAAAAAAATTTATAGACTCACTTGTTAGCTTCCCTCCCCATGGAAAAAGCTGCATGAAATCTGTGTTAAGTCAACACACTAAGTCCCTTTAGGAAAATACAACTATAAATCAACACTAATAATTAGGTCAAGAAGTAGTTACTCATTAACAAAACATTAAACATTGTTATGCAGTTGTGGTTAACTATTCCAAAAATTGAGAAATAGTTTTAGCAGTAAATCTTTTCATGTAAACTTCCATAATATATTTGCAGTTACCTCAGCATATTTAAGGCCAAGAGGAATTAAGCTTTTAAAGTATTTTTCCTTGTAGTAATCCTGATTGATGATATCATGCAAAGGGTTAAGGTCCCTGAAAACATTAATGTAAGGTTAGTGTTTTACATTATTGTTCTTAATCTTTGAAGGAAGCTATAACTGGCACAGTGGAAAAATTTTATCAAAAAAAATAAAATTGCTAGAGTAGATTACTCCACAAATAAAATAAAGAATGAAGGAGAATATCATTTATAGTTTATACATTTATACTATTGCAATAACAAATGGAGAAAGTGCTAACTTACAAGACAACAATGTTCGTTTTAGCCGACGTGAAAAAGTTAGCACCAAATATGGGGACATCATACTCTGCTTTTGGAAAGACAGTGAAATCCAAAACCTGTAAAAAGGGTTCAAGACAAGAAAAAATAAAGAAAATTAGCAGTAAGCATGTCATAAATTACTAGCTACTAGTAGTTTCTACAAAGGCTTAAGATTTTAGATAGTGGAAGAAACCATTCATGTATCAATTTGTTAATCAATAGACATTTTTAGAAAGATACCTGCATTGTGTCTGTTTCAATGATCAAACTGCGTAGAAGCCTAATCTTGGCAGAATGAAATGATAGCATACTAAGCACCCCTTTACCATCCTTAGAATTCATGGAATTATACTTTTCCTAGCAAGACAACATAAGAAAATTCAAATTGAAGATCTTTACACACAAATATTATGAAGAACAAAATAAGCATTCAAGTAGAGGATTTCTTGAGGCAAAAAAATGTGCAAATAAGAATCTGCAAAATAATTAAATGATTCATTTCAATTAAACTAAATTAATGTAATACTATGGATAAATGGCATATTGAGTAACTCAGAAACAAGCAAAACATAGACCGTAAGATGTAATGGCTTATTGATTAAAGAAGTAGCTAATGGTCACAGACATGATTGTATTCTCAGAAGCAGCAGCTTGAAATACTGAAAGTTGAAACAGCACATTCTCAAATTGTAACAGAACAGCATAGAGTGCACAATTTCTCAGAATAATCTAAGAGTGAGTGGTTCTCAGATATATTTCACACACAATTAGAACACAAACCTAATTATAAACAACCTTTTTATGGCAGCGACCAATTCCCTCTCACCCACCTACCATGTTGATATGTCAACTAAAATAGAACACAACCTTTTTTTTTTTGCGACCTAACAATTAAATATCAATCAAATCGGCAAAAGCATAATCATACAATCCAAAATCCTTAGTGAACAAAAAAAGTTCCTTACATGATTGTCATAGAGTAGATTGCAAAACATAAGTTACCAAACATTGTTTTTGCCTCGAATAGATAATAAAAAAACCTAATTGAATGACAGGTAAAACGCGAGCACCTCAGAATCCAAGCTTGGTGCGACGCCAGTGACGGCGCTTAGCATTGTACCTGATGGTATTGTCGGTCCTCAAGCGGATCCAGTAGGGGATAGGCCTGTTCTGCCTCATCTTTTTCGCCAGCTTCTTCTTGATCCTGAAGGTCTTGTGTGACGGCATTTTTGCTTCGCCTGTGTGAGGGACTGCTCTGAGAGTTGAAAAGGCCGATGCAGCAATCGAACAACACAACCTCAAATTAGAGAGAGGGAATCATTTTTATAGCAACAAGATACAAAAAGGGGAATGGTACTTTACCTTTCAGAACCAAAAGAAAGAGAACAGCGCAGGAAGATGGAAACGAAGAGAGAGATGACGACGGCAGAGAGGAGAGAACGGCGGAGGAAGATAGAAACTTGGCGGAGAGAGCAAGGAGAAGAGAGCTGGAGACGAGAGAGATGGAGGCCTGGGCTTAGGGTTCCAAACGTGAAAGAGTGAGACGAGAAACAGAGAGCGTACGCGAATGAGAGTGAAGGACTTTCAGTCCTTTTTTTGATAAGCGTTTAGTTTTTTTTTTACTCAAAAAAAAACAATTACCCATTTAAAGTCGGATGTTATTTTTCATCCGACTTCAAAAATGAGCGCTTGAAATTTTTTCCCAGATTTATTACAAAATTGCCACCGCGTCCGTATTTTAAGTCGGATATTTTGGAATCCGACTTAAATATACCCATTCTTTTCCTGTTTTTTGACTAGTGCTGATTGCATTTGCTTAACTTCTGAAGCTATTAATATGTTTCATAAAAGATCTTTTGGTGGTAATATGGCTCTAAAAGTTGATGTCACTAAAGCTTTTGATACGTTGGATTGGCGTTTCCTTCTTAGAGTTCTCAAAGCTTTTGGTTTTAATCACAAATTCTGTGATTGGGTTGATGTTCTTTTGCACTCTGCAAAGCTCTCTATTTCAGTTAATGGCAAGCAGTCTGGGTTCTTTAGCTGCAAGCGTGGTGTGCGTCAAGGGGACCCCCTCTCCCCCCTGCTCTTTTACTTGGCTGAGGAGGTTTTGAGCAGAGGCATCTCCAAATTGGTGCAGGATGAGGATCTTCAATTAATTAATGGTCTAAGAGGCACTCAGGTTCCCTCTCATACCCTTTATGCCGATGATATCATAATTTTTTGCAGAGCTTCCCAGAGTAATCTACAAAATCTTATCAACTTTTTTACTAAATATGGTGAAGCTTCTGGTCAGATTGTTAACTCTAGCAAATCTACTGTTTATTTGGGCGCTGTTCCTATTACCCGCCAGCGACGCATTGCTGATCTTTTGGGCTTCTCCATTGGCCAGCTGCCTTTCACTTACTTGGGAATTCCTATTTTCCAAGGTAAGCCTAAAGCTGCTTATTTAATGCCTATTACTGACAAGATTAAAGCCAAGCTGCCAGCTTGGAAAGTTTCACTTCTCTCTATTGCCGGAAGAGCTCAACTGGTCAAGTCGGTTATTCAAAGTATGTTAGTTTACAGCTTTATGATTTACAAATGGCCTACTTCTCTGTTGAATACGGTGGACTCTTGGATTAGAAATTTCATTTGGTCTGGGGACGTCAATCATCGTAAAGTGGTTACTGTGGCGTGGCATAAGGTTTGTAGACCAACTGCTGAGGGGGGGTCTTGGGATTAGATCTCTCAAAGATACTAATAAGGCAGCCCGCCTCAAGCTCTGCTGGGAGCTCAGCATTTCCCAGAATAGTTGGGCTGCTTGTTGAGATCCCGAGTCTTCAGAAATAACACTCTGATCTCTTATCATATTAGTTCTTCCTTTTGGGGTGATTTGCGAGCTCATCTCTCCACCATTCAAGACAACTGCATCTGGCAAATTGGTAAAGGTGACTGTGTCAATTTTTGGCTTGATCCCTGGGTGTCGGTTCCCCTGGTAAATCTTCTCAATGTCCCGGAGCATCTTCATCACTCTCTCAAGGCCCGAGTTTGCGACTTCATTCAGAACGGGTGGTGTATTCCATCATCTTTAGCCAATAACTTTCCTCAAGTGGCTCCGCTTCTTCAAGCGAAAGACCTCCCAACCTTTGACTCTCAGGATCAGTTGATTTGGAAGAACTCTACCGATGGTATGCTTACTTTTAAAACTGCTTATCTTTTCTATAGACCTATTAGGCAACCTTTTAGGTGGTGCAAGAATATTTGGCGCAATGTTATCCCTCCTTCCAAGTCTTTTCTTATTTGGCGCATCCTCAACAACCGTATGCCTACTGATGAGCAGCTTAGAAGTCGTGGTTGTGGCACTGTCTCCATGTGTAGTCTTTGTGAAGCGGACTCAGAGTCCTCTTTACATATTTTCTGTGAGTGCTCTTTTGCTAAGCACATTTGTTCTTGGCTTAGTGATAAACTCTCTCTTACTATTGATATCTCCTCCCCTGAGTCGATTATCGAGGTTTGTTTGCGCCCTTGGTCTGACCAAGTGCAGGATGTTGTGACTGCTGCTGTTATTAATGTCTTTTGGGCTATTTGGCACTCTCGGAATAAGCTTCATTTTGACAACAAAAAGATCTTGCCCACTTACCTGAAAAACTTGATTACTGCAAATGTGAACCTTTCTGGAACTCTTAGCAAGGGCTCCACTTCTGCCTCCATTCAGGACTTTTCGATTCTTAAAGCTTTTTCTCTAGATTGTAAGCCTCGCAAGGCTCCTATAACTATCAGGGTTCTTTGGAAATCCCCTCGTTGCTTTTGGGTTAAATGTAATACAGATGGCGCTGCTAGGGGCTCTCCCGGTTTAGCTGCCTGTGGGGGCATTTTTCGTGATAGCAATGCTGCCTCTCTTGGTTGCTTTGTGCTCCCCCTTGGTATAAATTATGCTCTTCAAGCTGAATTAGTGGGTGTCATTGTAGCCATTGAGGTGGCTTACAACAAGGGTTGGCATCGTTTATGGCTTGAAAGTGACTCTCAACTTGCTGTTATGGCCTTCTCTTCGCATGCCATTGTGCCTTGGAATCTCCGTACTCGCTGGCTTAACTGCATGGTTCTTCTCAAATCCATGACCTTCATTTGTACTCATATTTATAGGGAAGGGAATCATTGTGCTGATAAGCTTGCGTCTCATGGGGTTACTTTGTCAGGGTTTCAGTGGTGGAACTCTATTCCCACATTTATCAGGGGTGATTTTCACCGTAATAGGGTTGGTCTTCCTTATTTTCGTTTCAAAAATTAATTTTGTTAGCAAGGGTTTTGGTTTATGTCCCCCCTTGCTTTTTTGTAATTTTTTTTGTTTTCTAATGGAATCGGGGGAGTACTCTTTCCTTCTAGGTGTTTTTTCACTAATGAGGGTTTTGCATCAGAAGGTTTTAACGAGGCTCCTTTCCTTTGTTTAAAAAAAAATCATTTTAATTGGATGCATATGAAAATTGAAATCCCAATTTACAGAATATAGAAAAATCCAAAATTCCTTGCTGCAGTATAGGATGTGTAAACAAAATAAATACATGTCTCGTGTGATCCTAAACATAAATAAATTTAAGTACTTTCACTATATATTTAATGATGTCATTTTTAATATACAAATCAATTGGTCAAAAAAAGTTTTTTTTTCTAATAATTCTTTTATTTTTAGCGTAGAAAGCTCAATTGTACCATTTTGCTTAAGAAACTTCTTAAAATGTGGTTAAGGCCTAACTCAGCCCCACAAAACCGGCTTGTAATCTGAGGGTTGCCTCTCACTTATAAGCTCTTTTGAGACCATATCTCTAGTCAATGTGGGACTTGGGTTTTAGCACTATTGTTGCCGCCCAGCACTATTGTTGCTTCCTTCGAGTAGTTATAACATATTAGATATTATTAGAATAATTGAAAATAAGATATTTTAACTTATCTAGATTGTAGGGTTAGTTTGTTAGATCTAGGTTAAGATCAAAGTAATCTTTTTATGGCTATATAAGCCCCTCTCTAGCTCCACTTTTGTAATCAATCCATTCTCCACAATCAATAAAGAATTTTCACTTTTCCTTTGTAACATCCCTAAATTTTAAAGGTACGAATTAAGGGAATTGTGAACGACTTAATAATTTGGGTGGAATAATTAGTCGCGACTCGAGCGTGAGTAGTCGAGAAAACCATTCCTAAAGGATAACCATAGAATTATAGGAGTTTTAGTCTCAAAACCATGACCTAGTGGGCCAAGGGCATTTTGGTCATTTCACACCACTTTAGCCCTCATCCCTTCACCGTAGCACTCAGCTGACTCAACCATTCTCATTCAGAAACTGAAACAAAGAAAAAGAAAGAAGGGAAAGAAGAGAGAAAGGAGAAGGGAGGCGAGAAAGAGGAGGAGGAGAAGCCATCATCAACACCATCATTCCCTCTTGCATGTAAGCATCTCCTACACATTTCACATCCATATTTCATCCTCTTCCCTCTGGTAAAAACTTCTGAGCCTAACCCTCCCTAGATCATCATTTGCCATTTTCGAATTATAGAGCCAAGAGATTGAAGATACAAGTTCAGCTGAACTTCTGCAGGAAACCCGTGTAACCCACCTTCAGTGATTACCATATATCTCCCTGTACAAACCTCCGTTTTAAATCATTGTTCTTTCTTTAGAAACTAGACACAAAATCCTCCAGTTTAGGCCCAAGAACCATCAGATTTCATTTGGAAATGAGGGAGATATTGTGTCCACAAGTTTCGGTTATAAATCTGGCCCGGTACTGAACCAGACCCCTTGTTTTCGGGATAACTCCTAGAATTCTGGTTACATGCATTTGAAGTTTCCTCCATCAGAAAATAGACAAAATTCCCTTCACAATAGACACATTTTTTGCTAAGTTTGGTTGAGAATTGACTGAGTTATGTTCGTTGCAAAATGTCACATGGTTGCTGGAAACAGCAGGAGCATTTCGGGTAGCTGAGTTCAAAGTTGGAAAGCGGTTCGAAGTAGTTCCAGTTGATTCGAGATGCATTCATGGATGCTTCAGTAACTGGTCAAGTTTGAGGATTCCCCCGGGATCGATTTCGTGTTCGTTGGAGCGGATTCGGAGAGTTCGTGTGTTGCGGTTCGTTCGTGTTCACGGAGTTCCGGTGTTGTGTACGATTTTCATCTCCAAAGGTGAGTTCTATACTCACTAGGGAAATTTTTGTTAATATATGTGTTGATTGTTTCTTGATGAAATTATGCTTGATGGCTGAATTGGTTGCTGTTTGGATACTTAAATTGTTGCTAAGCTCACTGTGTAGACACTTTCTGGGTAGGTTCGGATTTCGGCTAACTGGGACTGTTTTTCTGGTTGATAAATTATATAGCTTACCATTTTAGAAACTAGACTGAATGAATGTCATTTTGGATTTGGTTTGGTTGCATTTGGAGTAGTATAGCTCCAGTTATAGGCTTCACAAGTTAGGGTAAAATTCTGGGGACATTCTGGACATAGGGTCAGTGTTCTGGGATTTGTGGTTGCAATTGAGCTCCTTTCTGAATGATTTTGATTTCATTGAAAATTATACTTAATTTACTACTGTTTAGGCTCAAGTTTCAGGTTAATTGAGTAAGTTTTGATCACTTTAGGAAGATTGCAATCTAGGTCACAGTTGTTGCCCCATTTTCTGGACCTACTTCCTTGTTTGCAAAAACTGTACTATTTGACCCATCATTCTGAAATTATAAAAATATAGCGAGAGACTAGACTTCATAAGCTTTCCGTAGAGAGGTTGTTCACTAAATTCCGATGTCGTCTGGTTTGGTCTTTCGATTGTGAAAACCGGTGTCAAGTCGCTTTGTGAGAATACGCTTTGGATGTTGAGTTATGTGATAATTTAATTGAGATTGTGATTGATTATTATGATTATGCTGAGTGTGGTTGATGTAATCATGTTTGGATTGAATGGTGAATAATTATGAGTTAAGTTAAGAACTTTAGAAATCACGAGTCAGATCACGTTATGATAAGATAAGACGGACTAAAGGCCCTAAGGTTAAGAATAAGACTAAGTTATGTTTATGTCAAGTTAGTATTATGTTATGTTCATGTTCAGGTATATTAAAATATATACATCAGTTCAGTCTAGGGTGACGACCCTATTTCAGTTTAGTGTGCTAGGGGAGGGGTAGTCATGAGCCCTATGAACCTAGGCCCCATGAGGTTTGCCCACTAGTGATTAGTGGAATGGGTTCACCGGGAGTTTATTTTGCCAAATGACCGGTGACATGCTAAAAATCATGTGTTAGTGTTGCCTCTCGTAGCCGGCTTAAGGATTATGAGGACAACGTTAGAATTAGCCACATAGTCAACTATTAGGACTATGAGTTATGAATCAAGCATAATGAACCGAGAGAGTTAGTAAGGGGTCTCGATAGAACTCGCTGAGACAAGTTGTCTCACCCAATCATTGTTGTTGTTTTTTTTCCAGAGATGCAGGATAAGTTGAAGATGATGAGGCATGGGCCTGGAGCTACTTGAGGAGTTGCCGACGCTTTTAGTTATTCTGTCATGTATTTTCCTTTCTGTTTCTTAGACTGTTTGATTGTATGACTTACGTTTGTAAAAGTTGTAAATCGCTTCCACAGACTTCTTATTTTGGTATTGAACACTAAGTTGAGTGATGTAAGGAACGAAGTTCAAGTGTTTAATTATGTTATGTTAAGTCATGTAAGCGCGTTTGATGACTATTTCATCGAAGTTTTAGTTTGTGTTCAATATCTGAAACAGGAAGTTACTCTGATATATGCCAAGTGGTGCATTTCGGTATTTCTATAAGTTAGTAACTATCGGGGTGTTACATCCTTTCTCTGTTCTTGTTATTCAACATGGTATCAGAGCGGGTTCTAATCTTGTGACCTCGTCTCTATGCTTCACCACCGCTGCCGGCAGCACCACCTTTTCAGTTTTTAGTTTATTTCCTTTTTTTACCGCTGCAGTCACTTTTCCAGTTTCCATTACTCTGATTTTTCTCCTCTCTGAAAATCGCATTTTTCTCTCCCTCTTCAGAAACGCCATAATAATTTCTGGTTTCAACATTTTACCTCGCGATCTTGATTTTGATCTGCGATCATTCCCTAATTTTGATTCTCCTTCGAATCGTTGCTTTGAATTCTTGCTTCGATTCTCCTCTGGACCTGGATTGGGTTCCTTTTCTCAGAATCTTAATTAGGTTGATTTCTCTCTTCTCTTTGTGATTTTCCCTTTCTCTCAGAATCTTGATTCATTTTTCCTCTTGCTTCCACCGAATGGTTATAGCATTGTCGCTTCCTCCGAGTGGTTATAGCATTGTCGCTTCCTCTGAGTGGTTATAGCATTGACGCTTCCATCGATTAGTTATAGCATTTTTCCTTATGACTTTGATTTTGATGTATCTTGTATTGTTCATGTCAAGCTAGAAGTATTGTGAATACCTTCTAGCTTGTAGGGGACTATTAGATATTATTAGAATAATTGAAAATAAGATATTTTATCTTATCTAGATTTTAGGGTTAGTTTGTTAGAGTTTGTTAGATCTCGTTTAAAATCAAAGTAATCTTTTTATGGCTATATAAACCCCTCTTTAGCTTCACTTTTGTAATCAATCCATTCTCCACAATCAATAAAGACTTTTCACTTTTCATTTCTCTGTTCTTTATATTCAACAAAACTAAAGAGATAAGAGCTTCTCTTCTTGCTATTGATTCGTAGATGACATTATACCAAAAAAATATCCAACTCATACTACCTTATTCCCTTGGGATGAAAATCGGCTCTCCCATTTTCCCTGTGCCGCACTCTATGCCCCCCAATCAAATTTTGACAAGTCATTTAAAAAATTCATGTCACGCTTAGCTCAGTTAACGGGAACGTAAAGGGAACATGCTCTACCTCGTGTATCTTGGATAAAAGCAAGTTATGAATGTTGTCAGTTTATTTTTTTATAAGAAAATATTAGTAGGAGCGGTGAAATGTTAGTTTGCGGAGGTTGAACCCTGAACCTCCTTCTTGCAACTACTTCATGTCTTTTAGCTCGCCAACTGACTTACCTTTCAGGACTATGAATGTTGCCCCGTTGTGCACGACGCTGGTGAGCCAAATAAATCGTGGCTCGAGTATTATCCGAAAGAAGAAAAAAGGAGTCATAGTCGAACACCTCATCCAAAAGAAATATGGCTTAAATGCACTTTTGGTCCCCTCTATTTTGCTAAATGTGTAATTTTGATCCCCCTATTTTTTATGAGCAATTTTAGTCCCCCTATTTTACTAAATGCGCAATTTTGATCCCCCTATTTATTTTTGTGCAATTTTGGTCCCCCCCATTTTACTAAATAAGCAATTTTGATCACCCTATTATAGAAAATGATTTAATTATCTAAAATAAATAAATTATTTTTATATTTTATATATTAATATATAATTTAAAATAAATAAACTACTTTTATATTTTAAATAGTTAAATATTTGTTTAAAAAATAGAAAATTATTTAATTATCTAAATTAAATAAGCTATTTTTATATTTTATATTTTAAATAGTTACATATTTATTTAAAAAATAGAAAATTATTTAACTATCTAAAATAAATAAGCTATTTTTATATTTTAAATAGTTAAATATTTATTTAAAAAATAGAAAATCACTAAAATTTTTAAAATAAATAAACTATTTTTATATTTTATATTTTATATTTTAAAATATAAATTAAAATAATAAAATAGGGGGACCACCTATTTTATTTTATTAAATATTTATTTTAAACAATTAAATTATTTTATATTTTAAAACATAAAATAGCAAAATTATTTAACTATTTAAAATAATTAAATTATTTTCTATTTTTTAAGATAAAAAATATAAAAGTAGTTTATTTATTTTAAATTATATATTAATATATAAAATATAAAAATAATTTATTTTAAATAATTAAATCATTTTCTATAATAGGGAGATCAAAATTGCGCATTTAGTAAAATAGGGGGACCTAAATTGCACAAAAAAAATAGAGGGGCCAAAATTGTGCATTTAGTAAAATAGGAGGACCAAAATTGCTCAAAAAAAATAAGGGGATCAAAATTGCAAATTTAGTAAAATAGAGGGGGACCAAAAATGTATTTAAGCGGAGAAATATCTAATGGATTGAGATTGATAAAGATGAAAAGGAGAATCGTGAAAAGTCGAGAAAATTTTAGAGACTCGAGTGAATAATTGCTGCCCGACCAACTCAATCAAACTTAAGGATTCATAACACCCTGTATCCGCCACCAAGAAACACACAGAGCAATAAAATCCTGTATTCATAACATCAACGTCAATTTTCATCTGTGTGTCCTTATTATTAATTATTTAATTACGATGTGAATAAAAATTATGAGCATTTTTAAAAATAAAATCCAAATATTCCCTTTAATAATTTTGTTTTCTTATAACGGGGGGTAATCAGATCTAGATAAAAAAACATAATAACTCATAAAAACAACAATAAATTTAATTATAATTATTTAACTATACCCTTTTTTTTGGTGATTCCTCTATACCTATACCTATATATATAGGCATATATTTATTTATTTAAGTTCTTTGATGTATGTACTATTTTTCTTAAATCAGAAAGTTCTATGAGCCAAATCCACCATCAATGGTAGGGCGTGGCAAACCTTCAACTTCGATTTGTCACAATTTGGGAAACCTTCAACTGCAGTGACATGTTATTATTTTGTTAGTATTAAAAAAAATAGAAATTATAAAATATATTTTTCTAGTTTTGAGTTTTGATGTAAAACTATTTTAAAATTAAAAAAAATTCAATTTAATTTACTTGAACATATTTTAGTTTTGAAATTAACTTTTATAAGCAAAAATTAAAAGCTCATAATCACCGGAATAGGCACTAATTTATTTTTAAACCTCAAAAAACCTAATGACAAGTCGTTTGATTCAACCGAAGCTCTAAATAATGGAATAATGGCATCCACAATAGTTAAACCATTCCAAGGGCAACACCATTCAAGTAATGCTTTCAATTCATACCTACTCAAATTGATGTCAACTATTATGAGTGAAAAATGATTTGAACCTCAACTATAACAGGTGTTAAATCATTTTTTACTCACAATAGCTGACATTGATTTGAGTAGGTGTATGGGTCGGATGAATGGGGTTGCTCCTGGAATTGTTTAACTATGGTAAATGACATTGATCCATCATTTAGAGCGTTGGTCGAAGCAAATGACTTGACAATAGGTTCTTCTGAGGTTCACAAACAAATTGACGAATTGTTGACGTGTGAAATAATTGACTTGGTTTAGCTCATGCAAATGCATTATTCTTCGGAATTGTTTAATTGCAAAAAATTTGACTCGGTACTAGGTGAAGTTTTGGATTATGTAAACAATAAATATAAATCAAAAATAAATGAGAATAAGTTCACAGCTATTATGCTCAAGGAAGAATTGTTACATAGTTCCAATGGCCTACATTGGTGAAGGCGTGAAGCCCAAAGTGGACACTCCCCATTGTTGCCGGTAAGAATGCATATGGTTGTTAGAAAAAGAATGCATGTCGGCGTTAAAAAAAATGCATATAGGGCTACTTCTAAACATTTAATGAAGGCCCAGGGGTAGTCGTACAAACCCTCGCGGGGGCGATTGAGGTCATTCTGGACCGAAGATCCAGTGAGACCACCCAGGGCGGCCCTTCCACGAAGATAGGGCCACGATTGAGCCCGTGCAAGCCTCTGGGGTGAGGTCATCCTGGACCTGAGATCTTGTGAGACCACCCATGCTTCCCCTTCGAGCGAGTTCAACCTGAACCAAGATCATGTGGACAGTTCGTAGCGGACAAACAAAAACGATAAGACCGCGAAATGGTCGCACTCAAAATCACACTCGAACTTTTAAGATAAGGACCTAGAAAAGGTCGGGCAACGCCAAAACACGCGCGCACAGAACAAGAGTCCGCCCTCGAATAGGGTGGGCGACTGACTAACCCGGTCGAGCCGCGAGATATCCTAGACCCGGGGCATCAAGCCTGAACCCGTCCTCCAGACGACTTCGGCTTGGGGGGCAACTGTTCTGGAGTGGGCCGATGTCCCAATCCTCGAAGAAGGCCCAGCCCAATCCGATGGTCACGGACTGTTCCGAATCCAACTTTGGCTAGATAATGGGCCTAGGAGCCCAATTGCAAGCTGGCCCAATTACGACACTATATAAACCACTATGCGCTTCGAATAAAGTAAGTTTTCTCCACTCCTCTCATATGCTCCATTTCGATTATGGACTGACTTGGGCGTCGGAGTTCTTGCAGGTGGCGCCCCCCCCCCCCCCCCCCCCCCCGCGCTTCACATCGGATCTCAGCCATCAGCATCACCATCGTGAGGTACGATTTACTCTCAGTGAGTTCCGTTCGGAACATTGGCGACCACAGTGGGAGCACTTATTTGCTCTTTCTCTTCTCACTCACGGTGGTGGATCGGAAAAATCCCAAAATAGAGCAACAGTTGCTGTTTAGATCTAGAGGAATCAATTTCTGGATTTATTGGAAATTTCATATAAGATCCCGAACATCAAGATCTAATGATGGATGGGAAAAAACAATATAGCTCAGATCTACAAGATTCAATTGACGGGTGTCAGAATCGGCGAGATCCATTCGGGTTAAGGGTCCGCGCCACTGCTATTTCAGATCTGACTGTTTCAGAAGATGATTTAATCTCAAATAGTGGACGAAGCCATGGATGGACAGACAATCAAAAGGTCGGTCCCCTCCCTTCTTGGTGCTGCGATCTCGGATGCGACTATGGCGCTAGAGGAAGGGTCTAGTGTGACTATGGCGATCTCGGGTGCGGCGGTCTCGATCTCTATCCCAGGTGCGGCGATCTTGAGCAGTCTCGGTCCTGATCTGTCAAGCGATCTCGAATCTCGGTGTCGAATAGCAGTCCCGAGTCTTCTCTCAGTGGCGATCTCGGTCCACTCTCTCTCACCCCTGCGATGAAGCTGGGTTTGTGAGCTTCTGTGGTCTCGGATCAGCGAAAGGAAAGAGATGGGTAGGCATCGGTGCTCTCGAATCTCACCCTTGATCCTACGCTGAGGTTGGAGACCAATATGGATTCCCTCCCTTCAGCGAAGCCAAGGCCACCACTTCGGTTTTGATTCAACACCTAATTTGGAGTTGCAATTCATTGAATTTGGTGACTTCGGCACTTTCAAGCTCGCCAAGTGCCTTTGAAGATCGAGGCTTCAATTTGCCAACAGTGACTTGGTCATTGGGCCATGCCACGCCAGCTTGCAGATGTGAATTGGCATCTACTTGGTAGCCAAATTAAAGCCTGCCTTCCAGCATCATAGATGGGTAATGGTATAACATTTAATTAATCCATTTTATTATTAATTCATTTTCTTTGGTGAGTTTGTGAACCGAGGTACCAATGTCTGTGATTCGGGTCAATTCACTATTCCAACGACATGGAGATACCGAATTTAGAAGCGATGTGTTAGCGGAACATTGACCGACAACAACTTCTAATCCAACCTCGTTAGGACACTCAACTCCCAGGTTTAATTTTCCATTTGAAAATATCTGGCATAATATACATTTAAGAAATTGATTATGTAGATTCCTAAAATATGTGCATACAGACCTTGTTGACAAATTATGTCATATAGTTTCATTAAAATGGGAAGCACTAAGACATCACTAAGATATGTGCATATTTCACTGAAGATGGAAATGAATGCTTGATCAAGATGCTTATTTAGGATATTATGATATATACATGTTTATATCTATGTGCAATAGATTCCTAACTCCCAAATGATTAGCAATCACTCTCATGACACAAACTTCTGAGTCGTCTTTGTCCAAACATAAAAGATAAGCATGCACATTCACCGTATGATATTGCAATCACTAGAATCATGCTTAGGTCCTCATAGTTTTGAACGACCGATATGATGCACCGAGATTTGCTCTATTTCTTTATCGCATTTGATAAAACGAGTTCGGTACACTTGCGTTATTATTGATTTCTCGGCTAACTTGACATGGGTCACTCTAATAAAAGTGTGTTTTTTTGGAGTTGTTGTCTGGTCTTTTATGACAGGAATTAACGAAGAGTGGGGGCTACTAGAGAGCCTGGACACGACGTTACATATGTACGAAACTACCACTCCGAACTGCTGTCGTACCCGACAATCCTAGACACACCAGCCACATGGCCTAAATCAATGTCTTGTACATCTATACGGCAAGAAGGTCGACTCTAGCAAAAGAGTGCAATCTAACCAAAAGCACTGTGGATACTACTTTATGAATGTGTTATATATTGACATGCCTACTTGAAGTTGTAAGAGAAGTCTCTTCCGATGAAGATGATGGAACCGAGATGCTATATTATATTAGATCGGCACAACGCACCTGCGCACAGGGTCCCGCATCTTAGTAGATAGAGTGTTTGAAACACTTGTATTTTCCATTTTATTTCAGATTTATATCTCACCTGCAAATATATTATAGCCACAAGACCACCCAGGGCGATCCATGCACAAAGAGTGGGCTACGATTAAGCCCAGCATGAGAAAGAACCAGCATCATTACGCGTATATCGCATCGAAAGGTCTCGTTGAACGAACGTACGTCGAAGTCGCCTCAGCGCAGGCGATCAAAGAGAGGCAGCTCGCCCCACCAAAAGAAAGGTAATAACTCTCAGGCCTGAACCCTTTCCTGCTCAACAGGGTTAATATACGTGAACGAACGAATTCACAAACGAAGCGACCAACCGAGTCGCACCCCCTTTGGGCGAGTTCGATTCGGACCGAGATACGATAAACTGCCCAGGGACGAACGCATTCGCAAACGAAGCGACCAACCGAGTCGCACCCCCTTTGGGCGAGTTCAATTCGGACCGAGATCCAACAAACTGCCCAGGGACGAACGTATTCGCAAACGAAGCGACCAACCTAGTCGTACCCCCTTGGAACGAGTTCAATTCGGACCGAGATTCGATAGACTACTCGTATAACGAACACAGAAATTCAAAGTAAGATACCTAAGAGCAAACCCAAGTAAAAAGCATACGAAAATAAAATAGTACGATTAGAGAAATACCAATGTATCTTACAAACGAAAAGGGCGACATCGAAGGTCGCCCCAAAATAACGCATACAAGCCCTCACAGGGGTAGTCGTACAAACCCTCGCGGGGGCGATCGAGGTCATCCTGGACCGAAGATCCAGTGAGACCACCCAGGGCGGCCCTTCCACGAAGATAGGGCCACGATTGAGCCCGTGCAAGCCTCTGGGGTGAGGTCATCCTGGACCTGAGATCTTGTGAGACCACCCATGCTTCCCCTTCGAGCGAGTTCAACCTGAACCAAGATCATGTGGACAGTTCGTAGCGGACAAACAAAAATGATAAGACCGCGAAATGGTCGCACTCAAAATCACACTCGAACTTTTAAGATAAGGACCTAGAAAAGGTCGGGCAACGCCAAAACACGCGCGCACAGAACAAGAGTCCGCCCTCGAATAAGGTGGGCGACTGACTAACCCGGTCGAGCCGCGAGATATCCTAGACCGGGGGCATCAAGCCTGAACCCGTCCTCCAGACGACTTCGGCTTGGGGGGCAACTGTTCTGGAGTGGGCCGATGTCCCAATCCTCGAAGAAGGCCCAGCCCAATCCGATGGTCACGGACTGTTCCGGATCCAACTTTGGCTAGATAATGGGCCTAGGAGCCCAATTGCAAGCTGGCCCAATTGCGACACTATATAAACCACTATGCGCTTCGAATAAAGTAAGTTTTCTCCACTCCTCTCATATGCTCCATTTCGATTATGGACTGACTTGGGCGTCGGAGTTCTTGCAGGTGGCGCCCCCCCCCCCCCCCCCCCCGCGCTTCACATCGGATCTCAGCCATCAGCATCACCATCGTGAGGTACGATTTACTCTCAGTGAGTTCCGTTCGGAACATTATCCTGGACCGAAGATCCAGTGAGACCACCCAGGGCGGCCCTTCCACGAAGATAGGGCCACGATTGAGCCCGTGCAAGCCTCTGGGGTGAGGTCATCCTGGACCTGAGATCTTGTGAGACCACCCATGCTTCCCCTTCGAGCGAGTTCAACCTGAACAAAGATCATGTGGACAGTTCGTAGCGGACAAACAAAAACGATAAGACCGCGAAATGGTCGCACTCAAAATCACACTCGAACTTTTAAGATAAGGACCTAGAAAAGGTCGGGCAACGCCAAAACACGCGCGCACAGAACAAGAGTCCGCCCTCGAATAGGGTGGGCGACTGACTAACCCGGTCGAGCCGCGAGATATCCTAGACCAGGGGCATCAAGCCTGAACCCGTCCTCCAGACGACTTCGGCTTGGGGGGCAACTGTTCTGGAGTGGGCCGATGTCCCAATCCTCGAAGAAGGCCCAGCCCAATCCGATGGTCACGGACTGTTCCGGATCCAACTTTGGCTAGATAATGGGCCTAGGAGCCCAATTGCAAGCTGGCCCAATTGCGACACTATATAAACCACTATGCGCTTCGAATAAAGTAAGTTTTCTCCACTCCTCTCATATGCTCCATTTCGATTATGGACTGACTTGGGCGTCGGAGTTCTTGCAGGTGCCCCCCCCCCCCCCGCGCTTCACATCGGATCTCAGCCATCAGCATCACCATCGTGAGGTACGATTTACTCTCAGTGAGTTCCGTTCGGAACAATAAACAATGGAGTTATATATACCTAATGAGATGGTATCCAATGACAATAACATCACAACATATTGAGTCTCAAGACAAATTATGGATAATACCAAGAGAAGTTGCTCAAGACATATTGAGTTTTGATAGAAAACTATTTTGAAATTAAGAAAAAAACAAATTCAACCTCATTTTAGTCAAATATATTTTGGTTTTGAAATTGAATTTCAAAATAAAAAACAAAAAACTAACACCATTCGGAACGGGCACTAAATTATTTATTTAAGACTAACTAAAGTAAAATGGACAAGCATGTCACTAACTAGGTAGAATTTGGACAAACCCACTAAGCATGTCAATAAGTCTTTTTTCTTGGCTAATTGTTATTTTTCTACTTTTGACTCAAAAAAAAAACTCATGTGAATAGAAATCGCAGATCTAATGAACATTGCATAAAACTATATGTAAAAATGTAGAAAGGTTAAAAAAGAGACAAAAGACGAAGGAAACAAACTTACCTCATCGTTCGCAGAAGACACTGGGTCTAGGAGCTCCTGTCGGTGGTGCAGGATGACCCATCGACGATGGTGATGGTGATGGTGATGGCGCCCCATGCTTCTTTTCCTTCTTTGCCTTGCTCGAAGTCGGAGCTGGAACTTTAGGGATGGTTGTCGTTGCCGGGAGCAGTTGTTGTGGTAGGTGCAAGGGGAGATTTGGCTAGAACAGTGGTGCTACTATGGCAGCCACATTAGAGGGAATGAGGTGAAAAGAAAAATGGTGAGGGAAAGAGAGAATGGTGAGGTGGAGAGCGGGATGACAAACCGAGAGTGAGGGAGCAGGGAGGGGGGGAGAGAGAGAGAGAGAGAGAACGTAGTGATTAGAGGGTGGTGGTGTTGTTGGTGTAATACCCCAATTTTGTCCGCCCAAGTCAAAAAAACATTTTTCAGAAAATGGAAGCAATAAGGTAATTCATAATGTGTCGAAAACAGTGGATTGGTGCATTTATGTGTGTTCGTCCCCTATTTCGCATTTTTATTTGAATTACGCGCGCGCGCCAGTAGTAACTGCGTGAGCTGCCCTGTGCCCCCTTCATTTGGCACGTGTCTGTATTTTCATCAAAAAAAAGGCCATTTATTGATCATTATTAATTTTTGGCACCCAAAAACACTTTTCTTAATTTTTAGGAATTTTAGGAAATAAAATAGTGCATATTTTTGCATTTTTGGGCATTTAAATAAAAGCGAATTAATTATTTTTGGACCAAGACCAGGTCAAGGACGTGGCATACATGTTACTCTACCAAGGGTAATTTTTGTATAATTTTTGTAAAGAAAGTCCTAGTCCAAAATAATTAAAAATGCATTTTCCCCATTTTTAGTGCATAAAAAACCCAAAAAAAAGACCTTTAAATATTCCCCAATTACTAAATGACAATTTTTATTGCCTAGAATAATTAGAGGGAATATTTTATGGTGCTCAAATATATATGACACTTTTTAATAGGTGCACCTTCACTTTCATTCTCAAAATTCAAAACTCAAAAGGAATGAAGTGTCCTCAATAAGATAAAAGAGCAAAAACAAGTTTTTTTCCCTTCCCATTTTTTTTGTCAATTTCGAATTCCCTCTCTCTCTCTCTCTCTCCCTTCCCAAAAATTCTTCACACTCTTCTATTCCTTATTCCTTAAGAATATGCTTTGTACTATCCTTAACTTTCCCCTTTTTGGTGACCATCACTCACTCCCACATAGATTTATGCCCTCTTTTGTAAATTACCCCACCCATTTATACTCACCTCTTCACAAGAAAATACAAAATTACTTCTTTGGTAACATTCCATCTCAATTATACCTTTAACCCTATTTTTACCTCACATCACATATGAGCCTCCATTCCCAAAATAGGACAAGTTTTTTTTTTCACACAAGCTCTCCCTCCCTCTCTCCTTGGTGTCGCACACTCCATTACTCCCTCACTCTCATTTTTGTGTTTTATCACTACTCACAATCCAAGTGATCTCTAATCCTAGCCCTTCATTCAAATTTAAAACCCAATCCTAGAGCACCTAGTAAAGAACAATGACCTAATTACCCCTAGACCTAAAACAACTCTATAAATACCCTCTCATTTCCACACATGAGCATCTTTTGCTTCTCATTTTTCCTACACTAAAACCCTAGCACACAAAAATCTCTCCGCTCTCTCCTCTCAAGGCCGTAGCCTCCTCTCCCTCTCCTCCATCCATCTTTTTCATTTCCTTCCACCCAAACACCACCACCCCACCTCATTTGCATCCCTCTTTCACATACTCCCTCCATTTCTCATTCAAAGTTCAAGCATCATCACCAAGTGGGTTTGATCATCATATTTGCGTGAGTATTTCTTTGAAGAACCTTGGAGTTTTGTTGATTTGTGTCTAGTTTCATCTTCTCATCTCACTTTCTAACTTGGAGTTAAGGTAAAATCCTTAAAATCTTGCATCATATTTGAGTTCTTGCCTCAAAAATGTGAAATCATTCATCCTATCATCTTCATATCCTCATATTGTTAATTGTTGTTGGTGAGAAGTGTCATAAGCACTTTGACAAGCACTTAGGGAGGCTTGGGTGCTTATGGTGCTTCTCACCTTGAATGATTGATGATTTGTGTTGATTTAGATCTTGACCCTTGCATTTCATGAAATAAAATGTTGTTTTATGACATATTATGTTTCGCATACTTGTAGAAAAATAGGGTTTATGTTAGTTTTGTGCATTTCTTTGCCTAATCACATGAAACTTTACCAAAAAATGTAATCTAGCTTGTTTTCTCATATTATCTCACTTGCCTTAAAAAATAAATGGGTTCTTGGTTATGTATTTGGGTCGCATATTGTGAATAAATAGGGTTTTTATATGTTTGCTTATCATTTTAAGTTGATGATAGGCAATATGACTCTCACTTGTGCCTAGTGCACCTTGCTTAAAGTGATGAGGATTGTTCTATATGATTCAACCCTTTTAGTTTAGGTGTTGTTTAAACTGATGATAGGCAAATAGATTCTCACTTGTGCCCAGTGCACCTTGTTCTAAGTGATGAAGATTGCTCTAGGTGATTCAACCCTCCTTTTAGTGTATGAGATTGCTTATTCTTATGAATTACTTTATAATTTGTCTTAGGTTGATGATTGGTAAAGTGACTCTCACTTGCGCCTAGTGCACCTCGATCTAAGTGAGGAGGATTACCTAGAAATGATTCAATCTCTCTTTTATAATTCTTAATGAGTAGGAAGATGCAAACTTAGGTTTCCTTTTATGATAGTTTAATAATGCGTGAATGCTTGAAGGCCAATTTGGCCTATGATGGCATTCACCTTGAAAGGTTTGTGTAAATGTAATTTAGGGTTCATGTAGGTTTGTGTAAATCCTTGAAGGCCAATTTGGCCTATGGCAATCTATCTTTTACAAAACCTACACGAACCCTAAATTAAATTTACACAAACCTTTCAAGGTGAATGCCATCATAGGCCAAATTGGCCTTCAAGCATTCACGCATTATTTACTTATCATAAAAGGAAACCTAAATTTGCATCTTCCTACTCATTAAGAATTATAAAAGAGAGATTGAATCATTTCTAGGTAATCCTCCTCACTTAGATTGAGGTGCATTAGGCGCAAGTGAGAGTCACTTTACCAATCATCAACCTAAGACAAATTATAAAGTAATTCATAAGAATAAGCAATCTCATACACTAAAAGGAGGGTTGAACCACCTAGAGCAGTCTTCATCACTTAGAACAAGGTGCACTAGGCACAAGTGAGAATCTCTTTGCCTATCATCGGTTTAAACAACACCTAAACTAAAAGGGTTGAATCATATAGAACAATCCTCATCACTTTAAGCAATGTGCACTAGGCACAAGTGAGAGTCATATTGCCTATCATCAACTTAAAATGATAAGCAAACATATAAAAACCCTATTTATTCACAATATGCGACCCAAATACATAACCAAGAACCCATTTATTTTTGAAAGCAAGTGAGATAATATGAGAAAACAAGCTAGATTACAATTTTTGGTAAAGGTTCATATGATTACGCAAAGAAATGCACAAAACTAACATAAACCCTATTTTTCTACAAGTATGCGAAACATAATATGCCATAAAACAACATTGTATTTCATGAAATGCAAGGGTCAAGATCCAAATCAACACAAATCATCAATCATTCAAAGGTGAGAAGCACCATAAGCACCCAAGCCTCCCTAAGTGCTTGTCAAAGTGCTTATGACACTTCTCACCAACAACAATCAACAATATGAGGATATGAAGATGATAGGATGAATGATTTCACATTTTTGAGGCAAGAACTCAAATATGATGCAAGGTTTTAAGGATTTTACCTTAACTCCAAGTTAGAAAGTGAGATGAGAAGATGAAACTAGACACAAATCAACAAAACTCCAAGGTTCTTCAAAGAAATACCCACGCAAATATGATGATCAAACCCACTTGGTGATGATGCTTGAACTTTGAATGAGAAATGGAGGGAGTATGTGAAAGAGGGATGCAAATGAGGTGGGGTGGTGGTGTTTGGGTGGAAGGAAATGAAAAAGATGGATGGAGGAGAGGGAGAGGAGGCTACGGCCTTGAGAGGAGAGAGGGAGAGATTTTTGTGTGCTAGGGTTTTAGTGTAGGAAAAATGAGAAGCAAAAGATGCTCATGTGTGGAAATGAGAGGGTATTTATAGAGTTGTTTTAGGTCTAGGGGTAATTAGGTCATTGTTATTTACTAGGTGCTTTAGGATTGGGTTTTAAATTTGAATGAAGGGCTAGGATTAGAGATCACTTGGATTGTGGTAGTGAGAAAACACAAAAATGAGAGTGAGGGAGTAATGGAGTGTGCAACACCAATGAGAGAGGGAGGGAGAGCTTGTGTGAAAAAAAACTTGTCCTATTTTGGGAATGGAGGCTCATATGTGATGTGAGGTAAAAATAGGGTTAAGGGTATAATTGAGATGGAATATTACCAAAGAAGTAATTTTGTATTTTCTTGTGAAGAAGTGAGTATAAATAGGTGGGGTAATTTACAAAAGAGGGCATAAATCTATGTGGGAGTGAGTGATGGTCACCAAAAATGGGAAAGTTAAGGATAGTACAAAGCATATTCTTAAGGAATAAGGAATAGAAGAGTGTGAAGAATTTTTGGGAAGGGAGAGAGAGAGAGAGAATTCGAAATTGACAAAAAAAAATGGGGAGGGAAAAAAAACTTGTTTTTGGTCTTTTGTTTTATTGAGGACACTTCCTTCCTTTTGAGTTTTGAATTTTGGGCATGGAAGTGAAGGTGCACCTATTAAAAAGTGTCATATATATTTGAGCACCATAAAATATTCCCTCTAATTATTCTAGGCAATAAAAATTGTCATTTACTAATTGGGGAATATTTAATGGTCTTTTTTGGGTTTTTTATGCACTAAAAATGGGGAAAATGCATTTTTAATTATTTTGGACTAGGACTTTTTTTCCAAAAATTATACAAAAATTACCCTTGGTAGAGTAACATGTATGCCACGTCCTTGACCTGGTCTTGGTCCAAAAATAATTAATTCGCTTTTATTTAAATGCCCAAAAATGCAAAAATATGCACTATTTTATTTCCTAAAATTCCTAATAATTAAGAAACATGTTTTTGGGTGCCAAAAATTAATAATGATCAATAAATGGCCTTTTTTTTGATGAAAATACACACACGTGCCAAGTGACGGGGGCACAGGGCAGCTCACGCAGTTACTATTGGCACACGCGCGTAATTCAAATAAAAATGCGAAATAGGGGACGAACACACATAAATGCACCAATATCCACTGTTTTCCACACATTATGAATTACCTTATTGCTTCCATTTTTCTGAAAAATGTTTTTTTGACTTGGACGGACAAAATTGGGGTATTACAGCTGGGAGAGATGATGAAACAAAGTGTGAGAGATATCCCACGTGGTGGTTTGGTGCTCACTGTGGTGTAAGCGGCGGAGGTGCAGTGGTGCTCTCTCCATTATTTTTTCCGATTCTTCTAATTGGCGTATGTTCTCCCGTTCTCTTAATCTTTCATTTGACTCTAGGTGGGATGAGGTGTTCAGTTTTGGGTTGATAATACTTGATGGTTGTGGGTGGTTGCACTTTTAGTGTTTGATAAATTGTGTGTATGAAAGATATATGAGGATTAAGAAGGTAGAGGATTGATGTTGATGTTTTCTCTATTTTTTCATTTGCCTCCCAGTTGCATTCCTCACTTCCTCTCCCAAACGATTCTACCTCACCTCTTGGCTCCTGATTTGTATATCTTCATATATATGGTGGTGTGTGCTGGATACAGCGGTGAGGAAGAGAATTTCTGTGTGTACAGAAGGCGTGCCTGGGTGCAGAGAGTGAGGCGTGCTTGTTTGCAGAGAGTAGGTTGGGTGTGAAGGCATGCTTGGTGGTAGGGGAAAAATCTGTTTTTATGGACAAAAATGGGAAAAGACAACATACAAGTAGAAAGGCATCTTGACTCTTACTAAAACTGCACCACATAGCTAGATGGCCATGTTGACCGGAAAAAGACAATACACAAGGAAAATTCGTGTTCGATAACTTTAGGTCTTTTTGATTTTGTACTAGCAACCTATGCATATGTATTGGTAAAGTCTATGCATATGTATTGGTAAAGTCATGCTATTTTTAGAAAATAATTTAAAACAAAAAAATGTAATATGGGTATCAACTAGTAAATTTTAGATTTTATTTGTCAATTATAATCACATATCATTCGAATTATAAAGTTTAAACAATATAATTATTAGACAACTATTTAAAAATGCATATTAAATAAAAAATAAATTATATGGTACCAAATATTCTAAAAATAAAATCAAATGTTTCATAACATTTTATCAGAAGACTGTGATATAGTAGATAGATAGATTATAATAGATAGATAGTAGAATAGTAGATTATAATAGATATAGTAGAGCAAATTATAGTAGAATATTAGATTGACAAAAGGATAGGTAGCTCTTCGATACATGTTTTCTCGTCGAAGGCTGTGAAACTGTATCGACAAACTCAATTAAAACTGATATATTTATTCTCGTCGAGACTTAAAAATAAAATAGTAACAAATTCTTCGACTCATTTTTGTCCTATTTATAATTTATACCGTGAGTTATGATTATTAGTGTGTGTGTGCTGGATACAACGGTGAGGAAGAGCATTTCTGTGTGTCCAGAAGGCATGCTTCTGTGCGGAGAGTGAGGCGTCCTTGTTTGCAGAGAGTAGGTGGGGTGTGAAGGCATGCCTCGAGGTGGTTGGTGAAAAATATGCTTTTATGAGCAAAAAAGAGAAAAGACAATATATAAGTAGAAAGTCATCTTGACCCTTACTAAAAATGCACCACATAGTTAGTTGGCTACGTTGACCAGAAAAAGACAATACACAAGAAAATTCGTATTCCATAACTAGGTCTTTTTGATTTTGTAGCAGCAAATTACCTGTGGATACGAACTCGTAACGTTGTGTTATTTTTAGAAAATAATCTAAAACAGAAATTGTAATATAGATATCAACTTGTAAATTTTAGATTATATTTGTCATTTATAATCACATATCATTCAAATTATAAAGTTTAAACAATATAATTATTAGACAACTAATTAAAAATGTATATTAAAATAAAAAATAAATTATATGGTACCAAACACTCTAAAAATAATTTGAATAGTAAAATTAATTTATGTACTCTTAATCCAATATCTTTATCATATCAACTCTACTATAATAAAAACCAATGCTAGTCAACTCTACTATAATGAACTCTACTATAATAAAAACCAATGCTAACACTTTCACATTTTTAGATATTTTATAATTTTGCCATTTGTCAAAAATTAGGGATAAAATGGTCATTTCGAAACAAAAAGACAAAAAATCAGCTTTTTTAACTTTTTTAAATTTTTTTTTTTAAAACTGACACTTCTCAGCTGTCTCACTGACGCGCTGTTAGCAGCTTCTTTTTTATAAAAAAATGTTATTTTTTAATTTTTTTTTAAAACTGATTTTTTTTTAAAAACTGTTTTTTTTAAATGTTTTTTTATTTTTTTAAAAATGGTTTAATTTTTAAAAAAACTGTTTTTTTTTTAAATTTTAAACTGCTTTTTTAGTTTTTTTTATTTAAAACCCGTTTTTTTAAAAAGTCTTTTTCATAATTTTAAAAATATGATTTAATTAATATTTTAAAATATGTTTTTTTTTAAAAAAAAAATCTTTTTTCATCATTTTTTTTTCGAACGAGACTTCCAACATGAGTGCCGACGACAGTGGCAACGAGAGCGACAACGAGAGCGGCAACGGGAATGCAAACGGGAGTACCGACCTTTTTTTAGACTTTTTCTAACACAACTATTTTAAAAAATATTTTTTTTATTTTTATAATTTACTCAAACTACTAAAATCAATCAATTTAACCACCACAAATTGTCAAAAAAAACCTTTTGTCAAAAAAATATTGTCAAAAAAGCCCATACCTTTAACAAAATATTAAAAAAAATCCAAAAAAACTAAATTATTAAATTCATATTATACTCAATAATTAAATAATCTATAATTTATTATTTACTATAATCTCTCTATTAAAACTACTCAATCAATTTAACCACTACAAAAAATTATCATATTACTATTTTATAATTACTAAAAAGGAGTAAAATGCCAACGGGAGTGCTAACGGGAGTGCCAATAGGAGGAAGGCCAATGGGAGTGCCATTAACATTATAAGAAATACCGACCACTATCCATTAATTACTCACTAAAAATTTTACCACGTTTTTACTAAAAATAATTACTCACTATTTTTAGAATTTAGTCAAACTACTAAAATTAATTATTTTTTTACAACGGTCAAATAAATCATTTTAACCAATATCCATTGTCAAAAAAACGTACATGTAACAAAAGTTTAAAATTAACTTTCTTATAAATAAATGAATATGATTAAATTAATATTAAGTCATATAGAAAAAATAAGTCATAATACGCGGTAACGGGAGCGGCAATGCGAGACTGACAATGAAATCGACAACGAGAGTGACAACGGGAACAGGAGTGGGAACGAGAGAGGCAACGAGAGTGCCAACGTGGGTGCTTATTTTATAAAATCTTATTTTCTTTTTTCTACATTTTTACTCCATCTAAAATTTATTATTTACTATAATCTCTCTAATAAAACTATTAAAATCAATCAATTTAACCACTAAGAATTGTAAAAAAACAACTTTAGGCACTACCAAATATTACAAAATAACGTACTTATAATTAAACGAATATGATTTAATTAATATTATATCATATAGAAAAATATGAGTTAAAATGTGGCAACGGTAGCGACAACGAGAGACTGGCAATTGGAGCTGCAACAGGAGTGGCAACGAGAGAGGCAACAGGAGTGGCAAGAGAGAGGTAACAAGAGCGCCAACGGGAGGGCCAACGAGGATACTATATGGTCGGGTGACACTATATGGTCGAGAGAGGCTACGAGAGAGGCAACAGGAGTGGCAACGAGAAAGGTAACAAGAGCGCCAATGGGAATGCCAACGGGAGGGCCAACGAGAATGCAAACGGGAGGGCCAACGAGGATGCATATTTTACCTCTAATGTCCAAATACATTATTATGGATCAAGGTAATTCTGATTGTCAACGGAGATACATATTCCACTTTGAATTTCAAATCATATATTTTGGACATTGTTCACAGCTTATGAATATCTTCCAAATTACTATTATGACTTCATGGCAATACACCGACCATATAGTATCACCCGTGCGTGCATACTAAAATACTAGCTAGTTTTAAAATAAAATCAAATATTTTATAACATTTTATCAGAAAATTGTGGAAGATAGTAAATAGATAGAAGATGGTAGATAGATAGACTATAGTAAATAGATAGTAGAATAGTAGATTATAATAGATATAGTAGAATAATAAATTAACAAAAGGATATGTAGCCCTTCGGTACCTGTTTTCTTGTCGAAGACTGTGAGACTATATCGACAAACTCAATTAAAAACATTATTTTTATTTCCGCCGAGACTTAAAAGCAAAATAGTAACGGATTCTTCGGCTCATTTTTGTCCCGTTTATAATTTATACAGTGAATTATGATTATTAGTGACAAATATTTGTCCCGTAATTTTTATTTATGAGTGATAAATATTTATCCTGCGTTTTTTGTATAATGACAAATATTTGTATACTTTTATATGGTGGTGTGTGCTGGATACAACGGTGAGGAAGAGCATTTTTGTGTGTACAGAAGGCATGCTTGTGTGCATAGAGCGAGGCATCCTTGTTTGCAGAGAGTAGGTGGGGTGTGAAGGCATGCCTGAAAAATCTGTTTTTATGAGCAAAAATGGGAAAAGACAATATACAAGTAGAAAGACATCTTGACTCTTACTAAAAACTAGACTCTCACCCGGGGGCTGAGTGGCTAGATTATAATGTTGGTATGAGTACTATGCATATAGTAAAGGATAGGTGTGTGATTACTCGGTGAATTTTGCATCCCCGCATGACAGATGGAATAGATCGAATAGAAAATATTACTAGTGGGAATGATTTGTTGGGTATAATGTTTGCGCTAAATGTTTGAATAAAAAATCAGTATATATGAAAATGTAGGCGGTTTTTTTTTTACCCCCTCTTATACCATCTACCCCCCAAAATGACCAAACGGACGAAACTACCCCTCAAATCCACAAAATTTCCGGAAATACCTCAAATCTAGATAAATCTGGAAGGCTATTTTTTTGATTTTACGGAAATATCGCATTTTACGGTATTTCCGGAACACATTTTACATTCCGGAAATACCATAAAATGCGATATTTCCGGAAAATCAAAAAAATAGCCTTCCGGATTTATCTGGATTTGAGGTATTTCCGGAAATTCCTCAATATTGCCTTCCGGATTTATCCCAATTTGAGGTATTTCCGGAAATTCCTCAAAATTGCCTTCCGAATTTATCATCTAATATGGTGTTTCCGGAGTGCAAAAATAAAAAATGAAACATTTATTTGATTAATTAAAAACGCCTTCTACATTGATTTAAAATAACAGATTGCAACAACAAACTAAACGAAAACATAATACAAACTACTGAGATGGTGGAGTGAAACGACGAAGGATCTCAGCGACGGTCCTTCTGGTTTCGACGTATAAATGCAGATAACCCTTCCATTTAAACATAACATGAATGGCCATCATGGCTTGGACGTCATCGTCGTTGTTGACATCCATTGCAGACCAGTGCACATGTCCATTAACCCAAGCTGGTTTCCGATAAATTATACTAGTTATTTCATGGTCGTCCCCCTCCGGTTGCACCTTATGCAGTAGTCTCTTTTTCAGGGCAGCGAAGCCACAGTTTCCATCCCCAATCACATTGATAATGTCATCAATGTACTTATGCATATGCTCTAGAAAGTGACTTACCAAATGGATGTCATGTTGTGCTCGCTCAGCTTCTGACCTCTGTGATGGTAATTGGGAGACTGGCTGTGAGGACCGCTGGGGAAGTCTCAGTGATAAAATCTGGGTGAGTTTCTTACGCATCCACATGCTCCCAATAAGAAGGATCTCTCTTCACATCATACTCTTTCTTCTTCTTCTTCTTTGGTGCACCCCTAGTCTTGACTTTGTGCTTAGGTGGAACCATGGTTGTAGTGCTTTTGAAGACATAATCATCAAGACCTCTCTTCCAGACACATCTCTCCTCAAGAGACATCTCAGCCCATTGCCTCCAAACCTCCTCTATTGTATAGCTTATGTCACATTCAAGTGACGCTTGTTTCACCCGCTCCTCATCCATACTCTCAATACTCAGCCTCATCCAATGAGGGTCAATCATCTCTATTGGGATTCGACGGCCATGTAGGTGCAAATTCTCAAGCTCACAAGAACAAGGCAACCCATGAGTAACTTTAATCACACAACCAGCACACCGGGTCTTATCGGTCCCTACTCCATCCAACATGCCTTCAAACTCATGAGTTATATGATTCAATGCCTCATGAGACACCAAACCGTGTAGATTCTTGTAGAATGGAGTGTTGTGCCGAGCATCTACACGGTTGATGCTCTTTTGAAAAGAACCGACAATTTTATCAATTTGTGCATTGATCATCCCATGCATGGATTCCCAACTTCTGCATAAGTCACCTCCACTAGAACCCAGTGACCTCTTCAATGACCAATGGGCTGACTCAACCCTATATGTAACAAATTAAAACACATAAGAAAAAAATTGACTCGAAATAAATTTAAAACACATAAGCAAAATATTAACGTACCTATTAGTCGTGGTGTTTCCATAGTGTTTCACTTTATCCGTCCACGGTCCACAAAATCTTTCCGTGAGGATACAGCCAACTTGTTCACATATTTGAGGAGTTGGGGTATATCAGCACATGATTGTTCAAAATCATGCAAATTCTCATAAAATTCATCCTCAAATATAGAGTCAACTATTGCATGCCAAAGACTCATCACTGACTTCACCCAATCTCCCTTGACGGCCTTCTTAATTTTAGCATTCACATTGTTGTTAATGTGATACCGACAAAGCAAATAACAATGTGGTAGGAAAAACCTGTGATGTGGTAAACGCATCCGATAAATCCATAAACGGACATCTGCCATCTGTCGTAGCCATATTGGTAAAAAAATCTAAAAAAATAATTTCCGGAAATACCGAAAATAAGGTATTTCCGGAAGTTTAAAAAAACAATTCCCGGAAATACATCAAGAAAAGGTATTTCCGGAAGGTTAAAAAATTAAACTTTCCTGAAATACGTCAAGAAAAGGTATTTCCGGAAGGTTAAATATTTGAATTCCCGGAAATACGTAACAGTGGGTATTTCCGGAATTATTTTTTTAGATTTTTTTACCAATATGGCTACGACAGATGGCAGATGTCCGTTTATGGATTTATCGGATGCGTTTACCACATCACAGGTTTTTCCTACCACATTGTTATTTGCTTTGTCGGTAACACATTAACAACAATGTGAATGCTAAAATTAAGAAGGCCGTCAAGGAAGATTGGGTGAAGTCAGCGATGAGTCTTTGGCATGCAATAGTTGACTCTGTATTTGAGGATGAATTTTATGAGAATTTGCATGATTTTGAACAATCATGTGCTGATATACCCCAACTCCTCAAATATGTGAACAACTCCTCAAATATGATTTTGAACAATCATTTTCGGAAGGGTAACTTGTATTCCGGAAATACCGTATTTCCAGAAATTTGAACTAATAATATTTTCGAAAATACGTTTTTTTAGATATTTCCGGGAATCTTACGATTTTGTAGGTCCTGATCAGATTTTGGTAAAAATGAAAGGTGTATTTTTGGGTTAAAAGCAAATATGGGGGTATGGGGTTTAATGTGTGGGGGGGGGGGGGGGGTGGTTTAAAAAAAAACACCCGAAAATGTAATGTAAAACATAAGGCAAGAAAGTAACAATATTTGTGAAAGTTCGACATAAGCAAGTTAAAAGGCTACAACTCAAAAAGTTTTTTAATACACAGAAGAACCACCAACCAGTAGCCTGAGGTATATCCAAAGAGTATGGCATAAAATTAAATCATAAATAGGACCAAATATTGACAAAAAAAATAGGACCAATAGCAATAAATATAAAACCAAAAAAGCAAAGTAAATTGACAATGCAAACAGTTAATGCACACCTTGCAGGTTCTGAATATAAAATATAAGAATCATGTAGATACAAATGCAACTCACAACCTGAAAAATAAAATATTGGTTGCATAATGCCTCATATAGATGTTATTTTATTTTATTTTAGATATAAACCATGCATCTGGTGACATGCCCAACTCCTGATGAAAATTTCTATCTAGTAGTGTCCCATTCTTTTCCTACATGATAAACAGAGGCTAAAAATAATATTAAGACACAATCGTATTAAATTTGTGCTTCACTGCTATTAAAAATAAAAATGTTCACTACTAGAAAATTCAGTATTACCTGCAGAACTACCTGCGGAATTTCTTGAAAAATTCGCAGGCGAAATTTCTTGAAACGGAATTTCTTGAAAAATTCGCAGGAAATCGGTTTCCTGCGGAATCTGATTCGCAGTTATTTCGTTTGTGATAATTGTTTCCTGCAGATTTTTAAATCGGCAGGAAATATCCACAGGAAATTCCATAAGAAGTCGATAGGAAATTCTGCAGGAAACTGCAGAATTTTTTTATTTCATATCCACGGTGAATTTTAGTGACTGGTATTATTATTATTATTATTATTATTATTATTATTATTATTATTATTATTATTATTATTATTATTATATGTGAAGTGACTATGTGTACCAAAAAAATATATTAGGCAAGTGCAATTCCTTTCAAACTTCCTGTCATTTACCTCACTGCCATTAGATCCAAACTCACCATTGAGAGCACAAATCTCTATCTTAATTGAGGAGAGGGGACCATCATTGACTATAGATTGAGATCTAACATCAAATAGAGCAATTTGAAGAGGTGATTCATCCTCTGCTATTATATTAGACTTAGTAAAAATCTTATCAGGCAGCTTATTAATAAAACATAATTCTAAGTTTTTGGTTTCAGATATATTACCCTCAGTAATCCTTGTTCTGTCACATGTCAGCCAACAATAAAGACAGTAATGTGAGATCATGTATTTTATAGAGCTTAAAAAAGATATCTAGCTTTCAAACGGACCTTAAATTTAAATAGGTTACTAGTAGCAATGTTGAAACTCTTTGTGTGTGAATTGGAAAAAGTCCCACATTGGATAGACTCTTTGTGTGTGAATTGAAAAAAGTCCCACATCGAATAGGTTAATCACTTCTATAGTGGAAAAAACCTATAAAAGGGGAGCTTCTCCTCATTTGCAAAACACACCAACTGGACGATAAATCCTTCCTCCAGTCTTCTCTCCTCTCTTAAAAAAAATTTCTTTTCTTCATCTTAGGCTTGACGTTAAATCATACCTCAAGCCATTTTTCTTGAGTGGCATTAGCGCCATATTTCTGAGTGGTTAAATAACCATATTGAGGTGTATATCTCGAGCGGTTAGTCACTGGGGACGTCGTGGTTGATAGTCTGCTTGCACCTTCGAGCAGTGCCGCGAAACGTCTTAAAGAGAGCGACCTAGTCCGCGACTCATCCCAGTAATCTCTTTGGCTTGTTCTTGAAACCAGTGTGGTTTGGGGAAAGTTCTGGCTAGGAAAGACTTGGTACTTAAGAGTGTCCACTGTGACCCACCTCTCTTTCCTGAGAACCTACTCGGATCAACAATTTTAAGACGTTTCATTTTTCAACCATGACTATCGAAGAGATTACTGGTTCAAATGTTTCTGACTTCAATAAGCCGTTTCGGTTTGAGGGATCTCACTTCAAACGTTGGCAACAAAAGATGGAATTTTTCCTAACTGTGAAAAGGGTTGCTAATGTCTTGACCGATGAGATTCCAGTAGTTGACGAAACAGACGAAGAGGAAGCTCGGACTAAAACAGCCAAAGAGATAATAATACTTTGGAATGACAATGACTACCTATGTAATAATTTCATACTTAATGGACTGAGTAATGATCTTTACGATTATTACAGCACCTGTAAATCCGCCAAAGAGGTATGGGATGCTCTGAGAAAAAAGTATGACACTGAGGAAGCAGGTACTAAAAAATATGCTGTGAGCCGCTACCTCAACTTCAAGATGACAGATGACAAATATGTAGAGACTCAGTCACATGAGATACAGAAAATAGCTCATGAAATTATCTCTGAAGGCATGGCCTTAGATGAACAATTTCAAGTAGCTGTTATTATTGACAAACTTTCTCCTACCTGGAAGGATTTCAAAAATTCTCTCAGGCACAAGACCAAAAAGTTTTCTTTGGAAAGTTTGATAACTCGACTCCGAATTGAGGAGGAATCCCGGAAGCAAGATCAGAAAGATGAAATCTTGTTTGTCTCAAACAAGAGAGCAGGAGCGGTTCTGAAGCCAACTGACAAACCTTTCAAGAATCAGAACCATAATCATATTCAAAAGAACCGCAACCACAAGAATGAGAACACTCCAAAGTCCCCAAATGCCAATCCACCACCACCACCACAACCTAAGAATGATGTTGCTCCCCCATTCATTTGTTTCAATTGTGGGAGACCTGGTCATATGGCACGCAAGTGTAGGAACAGGCTTAATCCTGCTCCACGGGCTAACCTGACTGAAGAGCAGCACTTTACTGCTATGATTACTGAAATCAACATGATTGGTGGATCTGATGATTGGTGGAATGATACTGGCTCCTCTCGCCATGTATGCAATAACCGTGCTATGTTTAAAACATACAAGGCAGCTGATGATAAGAAAGTGTTGTTGGACGATGCTCACACCACTATTGTTGCAGGTATTGGAGATGTCGAGCTGAAGTTCACTTCTGGAAAGACTCTAATCTTAAAGGACGTGATGCACACTCCAGAGATAAGGAAGAATCTAGTTTCTGGCTTCCTTCTGAATAAGGCAGGGTTTACTCAGACCATTGAGGGGGATTTGTATACCTTGACTAAGAATGGTATTTTTGTAGGGAAAGGGTACGCCACTGATGGCATGTTCAAACTGAATGTTGAAATCAATAAATTTTTTCCTTCTGCTTATATGTTGTGTGATTTTAATATTTGGCACTCTCGTTTATGTCATGTCAATAAGCGCATTATTTCGAATATGAGCAATTTAGAGATAATTCCCAAACTATCGTTAACCGATTTTCATAAATGCAAATTTTGTACTCAAGCCAACATTACAAAATCATCTCACAAATTCGTCATTAGAGAATCAGAGCCACCAGACTTAATACACTCTGATATTTGCGAACTAGACGGAACTTTGACCAGAAATGGTAAACGCTATTTTATCACATTTATTGACGATTGCAAAGACTACACTTTTGTATACGTTATGAAAAATAAAAGTGAAGCGCTTGACATGTTCAAAATTTTTGTAAAGGAAATTGAAAATCAATTTGGAAAAAAGATAAAGCGTTTTCGAAGCGATAGAGGAACTGAGTATGATTCTCAGTTGTTTAATGACTTTTATAAGTTGAATGGAATCATACATGAAACGACTGCACCATATTCACCTGAAATGAATGGTAAAGCAGAAAGGAAAAATAGAACCCTTACCGAATTGACAGTTGCGATTATGCTTAATTCTGGCGCTGCAACACACTGGTGGGGAGAAATTATAAGAACGGTATGCTATGTACTGAATAGAGTTCCTAAATCTAGGAATAAAATTTCTCCTTATGAAATGATAAAGAAAAGACAACCAAATGTGTCTTGTTTCCGAACTTGGGGGTGTTTGGCCTATGTAAGGATCCCAGACTCAAAAAGAATCAAACTTGCCAGTAGAGCCTATGAATGTGTATTCATTGGTTATGCAGTAAATAGCAAAGCATACAGATTCTATGATCTGAATGCAAAAGTAACCATTGAGTCAAACGATGTTGACTTCTATGAAAGTAAATTTCCCTTTAAATCAAGAAATAGTGGGGGCTCTGGAACTAGTAAGTTTCATGTGCCTAGGAGCGTTGAAAACAACGTAGAAATGGAAATAGAACCTAGAAGAAGTAAGAGAGCACGTGTTGCTAAAGACTATGGACCCGACTACACGGTCTATACATTAGAGGAGGATCCTAATAGCATTCACGAAGCTCTGTCTTCATTGGATGCTGACTTGTGGCAAGAAGCCATAAATGATGAGATGGATTCTCTAGAGTCTAACAAGACATGGCACTTGGTGGACCTGCCTTCTGGTAGAAAACCCATTGGTTGTAAATGGATTCTGAAAAAGAAGCTAAAACCTGATGGCACTGTTGATAAGTACAAGGCTCGCCTTGTAGCCAAAGGTTTTAGACAAAGAGAGAACATAGATTTCTTCGATACATATTCGCCCGTTACCAAAATTACATCCATAAGGGTACTAATTGCTCTGGCTTCTATTTATAACTTAGAAGTACACCAAATGGATGTAAAGACCGCCTTTTTAAATGGCGAATTAGAAGAAGAAATCTATATGGAGCAACCTGAAGGTTTCGTAGTCCATGGGCAAGAACACAAGGTCTGTAAGTTGGACAAGTTTCTGTATGGTCTCAAACAAGCTCCCAAACAATGGCATGAGAAGTTTGATAATTTGATTATATCGAATGAGTTCAAAGTGAATGAAAGTGACAAGTGCATTTATTACAAAACTGAGAATGGCGTTTGCACTATCATATGTCTCTATGTAGACGACCTACTCATATTTGGAACAAACATTCATGCCATAAATAAGGTGAAATCATTGTTGTGCAACAACTTTGATATGAAAGACCTCGGAGAAGCTAATGTAAACCTCGGTATCAAGATCACTAGGTCCGAGAAAGGAATTTCTTTGGATCAATCTCATTATATTGAGAAGATCTTAAAGAAATACAGTTATTTTGATTGTAAACCTGCATGTTCACCATATGATTCAAGTGTCAAACTTTTTAAGAACACTGGTGACAGCGTTAGACAAACGGAATATGCGAGCATCATTGGCAGCCTAAGGTATGCTACTGATTGTACTAGACCCGACATTGCCTATGTTGTGGGATTGCTATGCAGGTTTACTAGCCGACCTAGTATCGAGCATTGGCATGCCATTGAAAGAGTCATGAGATATCTTAAAAGAACCATGAATCTAGGATTACACTATCAGAGATTTCCAGCTGTACTTGAAGGGTACAGTGACGCTGATTGGAACACTC
Source organism: Astragalus membranaceus (assembly GCA_039519185.1). Lineage (NCBI taxonomy): Eukaryota > Viridiplantae > Streptophyta > Magnoliopsida > Fabales > Fabaceae > Astragalus > Astragalus membranaceus. The sequence continues at coordinate 167,851,682 of CM076847.1, read as the reverse complement.
TGTCAGATGATTCCAAAGCAACTAGTGGCTATATATTTAGTATAGCCGGTGGTGTTGTATCCTGGAAATCTAAGAAACAGACCATTCTGGCTCAGTCCACTATAGAATCCGAAATGATAGCACTAGCGACAGCCAGTGAAGAAGCTAGCTGGTTAAGATGCCTACTAGCAGAGATTCCCTTATGGGAAAAACCGATGCCAGCTGTGTTGATCCACTGCGAAAGTACCGCGGCTATTGCAAAAATAGAGAATCGTTACTACAACGGTAAGAAACGACAAATCCGTCTTAAGCACAGCACAGTTAGAGAGCTACAAACAAAAGGAGCTGTGAGAGTGGATCATGTACGCACTGATCAGAACTTAGCCGATCCTTTGACGAAAGGATTAGGCAGAGAGAAAGTCCAAAGTACATCTCAAAAGATGGGACTACTGCCTTTAGAACCATGAGTCACTCACGATGGTAACCCGACCAAAAAGACTGGAGATCCCAAGAATTAGGTTCAATGGGTAATAACAATTTGTGAAGTGATAGGAGATGAACGTGCTATTAAAGGTAAAGAAGCATGATTCCTGAAGCAATGTAAGGTTGAGATAATAGAAACTCTTAATGAGATCTATACTCTAAGTGGAGTGGAGTACCTAGCTACAGGAGTACTCTTGATAGACTCACCTTTGTGAATGTGGAAGTGGGGCCGCTTCCTATGGCACTTTGGGCAGAAATTCCTAGAGCGTTCACTAAACTGGGATAGACGTGCAGGGCCATAAACGCACGGGCATTTGAGAATACACCTATGGAAAGGTTTGTGTGTGGTTTTGACGATTAGAGAAAGAGTTCAAGACTACGAGTCACTCTTGTTGAATCTAAATCTTAACCGCTATGCAAGGTTCAAGTCGTACGACACCTCTGCTTATGCACAATCTTATGGAAGCGTTTGACGCTACTTCTGAAACTCCTTTTTAAATTCAAGTGGGGGATTGTTGTAACTCTTTGTGTGTGAATTGGAAAAAGTCCCACATTGGATAGACTCTTTGTGTGTGAATTGGAAAAAGTCCCACATCGGATAGGCTAATCACTTCTATAGTGGTAAAAACCTACAAAAGGAGAGCTTCTCCTCATTTGCAAAACACACCAACTGGACGATAAATCCTTCCTCCAGTCTTCTCTCCTCTCTTAAAAAAATTTTCTTTTCTTCATCTTAGGCTTGACGTTAAATCATACCTCAAACCATTTTTCTTGAGTGGCATTAGCGCCATATTTCTGAGTGGTTAAATAACCATATTGAGGTGTATATCTCGAGCGGTTAGTCACTGTTCAGTAGTAATCGTACTGGGCTGTTTTATCCTGGGGACATCGTGGTTGATAGTCTGCTTGCACCTTCGAGCAGTGCCGCGAAACGTCTTAAAGAGAGCGACCTAGTCCGCGACTCATCCCAGTAATCTCTTTGGCTTGTTCTTGAAACCAGTGTGGTTTGGGGAAAGTTCTGGCTAGGAAAGACTTGGTACTTAAGAGTGTCCACTGTGACCCACCTCTCTTTCCTCGGAACCTACTCGGATCAACAAGGAATAATATAATCTCAAGCAACAAGAGGCTAAAATAACAGGGAAAACTGAAGAAGTAAACTAGTTGAAGCTAAAGCAACATGTAGTTGGATAGATTGGATAGTCAATTGTCAATTGTATTGGATAGTCAAGTGTAATAGTCAACTAGTCAATATTGTATATGAGTCAATGTAATACAATATATAAGAGAGTCTGTAACCTCAGAATCAAATCAATGAAATGCAAAGATCCATTGGATCCTTTATTCTCAGCATGGTATCATTCGCCAAAACGGTTTCTGTTACCTTCGCTTCCGCTCTCTAACAACCTTCAAACCGCATCAACCTTCTAACTGCCTCGTCCTCTCTCATGGCTTCCTCTCCGCCACACAGCAACGGTGGCTCGCCATCACAGAACACCTCTCCCTCTCAACATGCTTCTGCGTTTCAAGGCGCTTCCAACTCGTCTTCTCACTTTGCTACTGGTCCCAAGCTTTCCATCAAGCTTGATGACAAGAATTTCTTGCTCTGGAACCAGCAAGTTGAAGGAGTCGTGAAGATGCACAAACTGCATCGTTTACTTGTCAATCCTACAATTCCGCAGAAGTACGCAACAGAGGAAGATCGCGTGGCAGACAACGTCTCAGACGAATTCGAGAGGTGGCTTGTGCAGGACCAAACGCTATTCACCTGGCTATTGTCCACGCTATCCGAATCTGCGTTGCCTAGGGTGCTCACCTGTCATCATTCATGGGAAGTGTGGGAGAAACTACAGCAACATTACTTCGCTCACCTCAAGGCTAAGGTCAGACAGCTACGCAATGAACTCAAGAACACGAAGAAAGGATCAAAATCCATCTCGGAGTTCATCACCAAGGTTCATGCAATTGCTGATGCTTTGATCTCCACAGGTGAAGTAATCACAGACTCCTACTTGACTGATGTTGTTCTTGATGGACTGCCAGAGGAGTACAACTCCTTCGTGATGATGATCTTCAGCAAGAGTGAAACCCCCTCCCTGTCTGAGATTGAATCACTCCTTCTGGTTCAAGAATCTCAACTTGATAAATTCCGTCAAGAACTCTCCATCACTGCCACAGCCAACATTGCGCAGGTCTCTGGTTCGCACAATGGTCAGAATAACGATCGCGCACAAGGTGTTCGAGGAAATTCCGCTTCAGGCTATCACGCTCGTGGTCATGGGCGCCAAGGGCGCCATGCTCGTGGTCGTGGACGCATCACATATCAAACTGGCAACAGACCTACTTGCCAACTCTGTGCGCGCTATGGTCACTCAGTGCTTGACTGCTGGTACAGGTTTGATGAGACGTTTGTGCCTCCTCCCTCTGCTGTCCAAGCAGCCACTGTGAATGCAGCATCATCCACTTCCCAACCTGCTGATGACAATGCTGCTAACACCACTCCAACTGTCAATCTCACAGAGGCATTGCCTCTTGATGCCACAGGTAACTCTCTTCCTTCACACTCCGTGAGTAGTGATCCCTACGAGGATTGGTGTGGTGATACAACAGCCTCACACCATGTCACAGCCAATCAGGCTAATCTGCAAACATCAGAACCTTACAGAGGCACCACACATGTCACCATGGAGAATGGCAATAGCTCAACCATTAAGGCTATTGGCAGTTCCTCTTTCACCTCTCCTCTACACCCTCACATCAATCTTGTTCTCAATAATCTATTGCATGTACCTAATATAACTAGAAATCTCCTATCTGTCTCCAAATTTGTGCATGATAATCGTGTGTATTTTGAATTTCACACTCCTTATTGCTTCGTGAAATCACAGGCTTCTAATGAAGTTGTTCTTCAAGGCAAGCTTGGGAAAGATGGCTTGTATGTCTTCAAAGGCTGGCCTATTGTCAAAAAGCATTCCACTGATTTAATGTCTTCTGCATTGTTTCATAATAACACTAGTTCACCTACTATTTGTTCTGTTACAGCTTCCACTCCCTCTGTCTGGCATGCTAGACTTGGTCATGCTAATACTTAATTAGTTTCTCACATCATGAAGCATTGTAACATGAATTCATCTAATAAAATGTCTTTTGATTTCTGCAATGCCTGTCAAATTAGAAAACCACACAGATTACATGCACCACCATCACTCACACAGCACCATACACCTTTTGATTTAATCTACACTGATCTTTGGGGGCCTGCCCCTATGGTCTCCAATGGTGGCTATTATTATTATATTGCATTTGTTGATGCTTGCACCAAGTTCACTTGGGTCTACTTTCTCAAACAAAAATCTAATGCTTTATCTGCCTTTGTTCTGTTTCACAAATTTGTTCAAACACAATTCTCTGCAACTATCAAAATCTGTCCAGTCAGATGGAGGAGGTGAATTCCTCCCTTTCACCAAGCATCTAGCCAATTTGGGCATCACACATAGATTCACCTGCCCGTATACATCGCATCAGAATGGATCATTGGAGAGAAAACACAGGCATATTACTGAGATAGGACTTACTCTCCTTGCCCATGCTTCCATTCCTTTAGTCTATTGGGATCATGCTTTCACCACAGCAGTTCACCTCATTAACAGATTTCCCACTTCAGGCCACATTGACTTCATTTCTCCTTTCCAGGCCCTCTACCATGCCACCCCAAACTATCATCAACTCAAAACCTTTGGATGTGCATGTTATCCTAACCTCAGACCGTACAATAAACACAAATTCCAATTCAAAAGTTCCCAATGCATCAACCTAGGGCTCTCCCCAAGCCACAAAGGCTTCAAGTGCCTAACCTCTGAAGGGAAAATAATCATATCCAAAGATGTCACATTCAATGAGCAATGCTTTCCTTTCACCACCCTCTTCCCTGCTCTCTCCACTCCAAACAGCTCTACCAAACAGCAACCATCAATGCTTATCCCCACCTTTACTGTCCCAGACAACCCCAATACTACACAGTCAGAGCCAGCTTGCATCACTGCACCTTCTGATCAGTTAGAACAAACAGATTGCCCTCCCATTCACTCACCTACTGTGACAGACACCACTCACACTGCTTCCCCCATCACAGTAAACTCACCAACACTTCCTCCTCCACCTACCAAGGTTCATCCCATGATCACTCGTCTACAAATTGGATCACTGAAACCAAAAGTATTTTTAACACATCTTGAGCCAACCACTGTGAAGACTGCTCTTAAAGATGAAAACTAGAAACAGGCTATGGAAGCTGAAATCCTGGCCCTGAATAACAACAAAACCTGGTCATTTACCAGTCTCCCTCCCAATAGAAGAGCCATAGGCTGCAAATGGGTATTTAGGGTGAAAGAAAATCCGGATGGTACAGTGAATAAATACAAAGCCAGGCTAGTAGCCAAAGGCTACAATCAACTGCCAGGAAAGGATTTTGGTGAGACTTTTTCTCCTGTGGTGAAGCCTACAACCATCAGAATCCTTCTGTCTTTGGCAATTTCTCATAAATGGGACATCCAGCAAATAGACATCAACAATGCCTTCATCAATGGCACACTTGAAGAGGAGATTTACATGGTGCAACCTCCTGGTTTCCTGTGCAGTGACAAGTCTCTGGTGTGTAGATTGCACAAGTCTCTTTATGGGCTTAAACAAGCACCTAAAACTTGGCATGAGAAACTCAAACAAGTGCTAAGTCAGTTTGGTTTTACACCTAGCAAATGTGATCCCTCCCTGTTTTTATATACTGCCTTGGGTGTACAACTGTTTGCTCTTGTATATGTGGATGATATACTCATCACTGGTTCAGCCACTCCCCTCATCATGGACCTAATCAACAAGCTGCATACTGTTTTTGCTTTAAGGCATCTAGGCAAGCCAGATTATTTTCTTGGCCTAGAGCTTAAGTATCAAACAAATGGTTCAGTCATACTTACACAGGACAAGTACATTAGAGATCTACTACAAAAGGCTGCAATGACAGATTGCAATGGCATCCACCACAAAACTGAGTAGGTTTGGGGCTGATAAAATTCCTGATCCACACTGCTATAGATCACTTGTTGGTGCTCTACAATATGTCACTCTCACACGGCCTGAAATTGCATACTCAGTGAACAAAGTTTGCCAATTCCTATCTGCACCTTTGGAATCCCACTTTAAAGCTGTCAAGAGGATCCTTAGGTACCTCAGTGGTACTCTTAACCAGGGCCTGCACTTCCAGATGGCCCTAGCAGATCAGGTTCTTACCCTAAGGGCTTACAGTGACACAGATTGGGGGAGCGATCCTGATGACAGGAGATCTACATCTGGGTCCCGTGTCTATCTGGGTCCGAATCTGATGTCTTGGAGTTCCAAAAAGCAGACCTTAGTAGCAAGGTCAAGTGCTGAAGCAGAGTATCGTGGACTTGCCAATGCAACAGCAGAGCTGCTTTGGATACAGTCTCTATTGAAAGAGCTCAGAGTCAAGCACCAAATCCCTGTTTTAATGTGTGACAATCTCAGTGCCGTAGCCATTGCTCACAATCCTGTTCTTCACTCTCGCACTAAACACCTAGAGCTTGATACTCACTTTGTTAGAGAGAAGGTTATTGCCAAGGCACTTCGCATTATTCATGTTCCAGCAGTGGATCAAATTGCAGATGCTCTTACCAAGCCTTTGCCTGCTCCTCAGTTTCATATGCTGAAGGCCAAACTCAAGGTGCTTCCACTCAATCACCTTCAGTTTGAAGGGGGAGTAACAGGGAAAACTGAAGCAGTAAACTAGTTGAAGCTAAAGCAACATGTAGTTGGATAGATTGGATAGTCAATTGTCAATTGTATTGGATAGTCAAGTGTAATAGTCAACTAGTCAATATTGTATATGAGTCAATGTAATACAATATATAAGAGAGTCTGTAACCTCAGAATCAAATCAATGAAATGCAAAGATCCATTGGATCCTTTATTCTCAGCATAAAATGCATAGATAAACATAAAATACATCAATTCCAATATAATCTCAAGCAACAAAAGTATTTCTTTTCATGAGAAACCAGCCCGGGAATTCCACCTTCAACCTATGCTGCTCCCGTACGAACCTGGGCAAATCAGAACAAATATTAAGTGACACTACATTTTGGTAGTGGAAAGATAATTAGAACATTCATTGAGTCCTTAAAAGATTATGACATCATCAAGATTATGACATCATCAATATAATTAGAACATTCAATGAACCGAGGGAACATAGGTAGAGTTATCAGAAATTTATTTGTAACTCTTTATAAAGCATTAAAAAAGAAGCATGGATGGACAACAGGATTTTGATTTGATCACCGCTAAACTAGTTTTTTGCTATGTAAAATGAAATATACAATCTTGGTACAAGTTTCTGGATTTCAGATTTACTTGTCCTGGACAAGGCAATCTGCATCCTAGAATGAAGTTCTGTATCATTTCTACACTTACACTAGCTTATTTTTAGCAGAAAGTTCATACCAGACAATTCATTGGAACTTTATGAGTGGCCAACTTACCTTAAGTACCAAAGACATTCTTTTGACATAGTTGACTGAAATTCCTTAAACCAATATGGCCTGTGGAAGACAGACAACAAAATATAGGAATGGTTTTGTGGATTTTGAGAAATATCATGCAGGATATAAAGCAATATAAGATTTAGAGATTTTACATGCATTGCTAAGGCATTGTTCACATTAATCCAAAAGGCTAGCTTCATTTTTCTAGGATTAACTTCTTCCAGACGAGAAACAAGTGACCTGCAAGAGCATAGGATATGAAGTTGTTCTATTAAATAAACAAACCAAAAAGCACAAGAAAGTATCAAACCAAAAAGCACATGGTTCAATCTTGGTATACTGATTCATCTTGGTGCATTCTGATAAAGCTTTAATGTGTTGATTCTTCGTTCACCAAGTAGATCATTTGGTAAACAAATTTGGACAAAATAAAACAGAACATGCTTGTGCCTATTAATCTAAGTGAAGTCATATTACAAACTAACCAGATTGTGCAAAGGAATGAAAGTGGTAAAGAAAGATGACCATATTGACTAAATTGAAATAGCATCCTTCCTCATAAGTTATCATAGCAAGGGACAGATGAACTTATGCAAACTGATACTCCCCAGCCTCAACTAATGAGTAATGGAAGGGGCTAGAAAACCTTATGAATTTATGATCACATAAACCATTAACAAGATAAATAAATCAAATTTTAGAATATAGCAAATTTCTAATTTCGAAGACAGCAGATATTTAGATCACTACAGAAAGTTCATGAATGGAAAACACTAAAACAGCAGGTATTTTCTGAACAAAGTTTGAACTATTTCCACCAGCATAAGAAAAAGGCAAAATGGTGCTATGAACTTATTCTCATACCAAGGCTCAAGGAAGAATTGGTCTAACTATAATTCTGGTTTAGAGTGGAAAAAAGGATTACCTGCATACTTGAAGGCCAAATCAACAATACAAGCGACTACGACTTTTGATACTTCCATGCCGCATCTCCACTTCTTCATTCTGGTAATTGGCGTTCGATGATAATTTGAAAGTTCCAAGGTTATTATGGTAATTGGAACTCGCCACCTATATATGATAATTTTATAATTTTACAAAGTATTTTAGTTACTTAAAAGAAAATTCAGATTTTTTAAATTTTCCTGTATATATGGATAATTTTCTAATTTTACAAGTTTTTAAGTTTTTTTGGTTACTTAGGTTTTTTTAAGAAAATTTTTACAGATTTTTTAAATTTTTAAAATAAGCTTCCTACGGATACTTGTTTTCAGGGATAATTGCAGGAAACTCATATATTTCCTGCGGATTTACCTGTGAAACAAGATTCGCAGCAACATTTCTAGATATCTGGAAATCGGCAGGAAATACCTGCGGAAACTTTCCGCACGTAATGCGGAGATTTCTAGTAGTGGTTGCGCAAATTTGTGCTTCAGGATCCTAGAGGATTCAAAGAAAATTAAATTCCTTGGATTTTTGGAGAAGGAAGGACTCTGTAGTAAGGTCTACTTCATTCAAACAACCCAGAATTTTATACCTCTGCAGCCTGGATAGTAAAAAAAAAGGATAGCTATTATTCATAACTACATAACATAAATTCTTACAAAACAACATTATTGTTAGGTTGCAAAAATGAACACATATCATGATGTAGACAATTCATTTGAGGTTTGTTCCATAACAGCCTAAACTTCTTCAGCAAAAGCCAAAAACAAGTAATGCATTCCCTAGCCTACCAGACGCTTTAAATCAATTCAGCATATAATGTTAAATCTCAAGAAACTTGACCAACTTTGTTTACTAAAAAACACAAGCAAACTATTCTTTATGAGGCTTGTATAATTGTATTAAACTCCATCAATTTACTAGTATTACTAATTCTCATTTGGTGCCTGATTCTGACAACATATATATGGCAAGTTCATTGAAAATTCATACAAGCAATGATATTATAAATTTCAAAATCCAATTACAACTTGATAGGTATCCAAGTAACATAGAAAGATAACAGAATAATTCCTTGTATTATAAGCTTCAATTCAGAGGATCTCTCTGAATTGAGTGGTAACGGTTACAAGGAAAGTAGCTGGAAAACAATGAAACGGGGAAAAGGAAAATGAACAATGAAATGGCAATCCAATTGCCAAGTCCCTAGCCCAAGAATATTCCCAATACCAGCCTAAAGAAGATCACGTAAACACTCCCTTATACCCTCTATTCTCTCTCCAAATCAGCTGAGATTCTCCACACTCCCTCCCCCTGCCACGTAGGCAATTTTGTTAGCAGAATTAGTGCGTGGGTGCTAGTGGTCCCCAAGCAATTGGTTTCCACTTCTTTCTTTCATACACATTCTGATTCTTCCTATTATACCCTCCTATTACCTTGTTCGTATCAACACCCCCTCCTTCAAAATTCACCTTGTCCTCAAGGTGAAGCTCAGGAAATGACTCTATCATCACTCAGAGATTCTCATGAGTTCTCACATGCAGGCATGTCCTTCCACTTCACTAACACTTCCAATGTCTGCTCATTCTCACCCTTGACTGCTAGTATCTCTTCTGGTTAAACCTGTAACTCAAACTCATCAGTATCATGGGGTGGCAGTGGCTGGACAGTCACTTCAGCAGTCACAGTGGGCTTCAACAGAGACACATGAAACACTGGATGGACTCTACTATCTTCAGGTAGCTTTAACTTATATGCCACTTCACCAATCTTCTCTATAACTTCATATGTGCCATAGTACCGAGGACTTAGCTTTTGATTGATCCTCTTAGCCAGTTTCTTCAGCTTATAAGGCTAAATCTTCAAAAACACCATATCCCCGACCTTGTACTCAACTTCTCTTCTATGCTTGTCAGCTTGTTGCCTCATTCTGTTCTGAGCTTGCACCAAATGATCCCTCAGAGCATCTAGAACCTCATTTCTGTCTTGAACCATCATGGTTACTTCTTCCATTGGTGTTGCTGGTACATCCCCACGTATTACAGGAGGTGGGTCCCTTCTATACAAAGCCTTGAAAGGAGTCATTTTAGTGGACATGATAATTGGTGTTGTACCAAAACTTAGCCCAACTCAACCACTTATCCCACTATTTCGGTTTAGTGCCTGTCATACACCTCAAATATGTTTCTAAGCATCTATTCACCACCTATGTCTGCCCATCAGTTTGAGGGTGATACGCAGAGCTGAACTTCAGCTTAGTGCCAGCCAGCTTGAACAATTCAGTCCCAAAAGAACTGATGAAAACCCCATCTCTGCTGAAACTATGGACTCAGGAAATCCATGAAGTTTAACCACTTCTTTCAAGAACAACTCAGCCACATCTTTAGCACTATAGGGATGTGCTAGAGCAATGAAATGCGAATACTTAGTGAATCTATCAACTACCACCAAGATAGTGTCCATACCTCCTGCCTTTGGTAATCCCCCAATGAAGTCCATGGAGATGTCAGTCCATATTTTCTTAGAGATAGGCAATGACTGCAATAACCCTGCTGGGCTCAGGGTTTGGTATTTGTTTCTCTGGCACACCTCACATTTCTGCACATACTCTAGAATGTTCTTTCTCATTCCTTCCCAAAAGAATAAATTAGCTATTCTTTTGTAAGTTCTGAAGTATCCAGAGTGACCTCCAACTGTCGTGTCATGAAACTCTCTCAAAATTAAGTCAATTTTGGAAGAGTTCCTTGGTATCACCAATCTGTCTTGGTAGTACAGCCTACCATTAATCAACTTATACCCCGGGTGCTCTCCTTTCACCATCAGATCTTGTGCTATGCCTTTGAGCTTCTCATCTTTCTCAATCTCTACTTCAATATTCTCCCATTCCACAAATTGAACTCTAGTAAGAGCTGCAAGCTGAAATTGTCTTGAGAGGGCATCTACTGCCTTGTTTTCTATGCCAGATTTGTATTTTATCTCAAAATCAAACCCAAGTAACTTAGAAATCCACTTATGCTGATCCTCTCCCATCAACCTTTGATCTGCCAGAAACTTCAAACTCTTTTGATCTGTGTGAACAATAAAATGTTTTGGTTTTGTAATTAAGAAAAAATCAATTCAACCCCATTTTACCCGAACATGTTTTGGTTTTGAAAATGACTTTCAAAACCAAAATCTAAAAACTCACAACCACCCCAAACGACCCCTTAAGAAATTGTGTTTTAAAAGTGACGCGTGAGAAAGAATACACAAATGCAACATTTCTATGTTTTCCCCCTTTGTTACTATCACTAGCATGTAACCCGTGCGTTGCACGGGAAGCAAATTTCATATTATTTTAAATTTAATTACTTATGTGAATAAAAGTAACATAATAAATAAAAAAAGTCTGTGAAAGTGTGACTTGATTTAGTAAAACGTGTTGACAACAAATGATTGTTAATTGATTTTTAGTATTTATATACTTAATGTTTATGGATACTAAAGATAAAATAGGATTTGTGCAGCTTAATATGTTTAGTAGTATACTGGATAAGAAATGAATACTGCAGCTCTCAGGAGTTATATTTTGTTGTGGAACACCAATAATAATGCATGGAGCAAGTGTCCAGTTGCTTTCATGTTGAGCACCTCGTAGATTTTCGGTTTGGAAGCTGCAGTCACTCTATATTTTCATCTTAAAAATGATGTAATTTAAGATATGAAATTAACATTAATCTATGTACATGTTGAATAGCATACATAAAGAAGAAACAATGTGTATGTTGAATAATGAATTATTACAAAACATTACCTGCCAAAGCCACTAATTACTTGCCACCGATTGCCTTCGTTTTTGAATCAGTACTGTCTTTACACGATAGTCATCCATTCATATGGTGAGTTAAGTGTGACGAAACCAGATAATATTTCTTATCTCTTATAAAAAAATTAATGAGGGATCACATGCCAAATAAAAGGAAATCTTTAACTTGTCTGGTGGTATGAATTTGTGCCATTCCTATTGGTTAATTTGTTTAACTTTTTTCAACAAAATGATGATGTTTTGTATTTTTGTCAACTTTCTTTAAAAATGAATCTAGTATCAACTGAGTTAAGCACAACAGTTAGTGATATGTTATATGTTTTGGCAAGATTCCCATAGCAATATGTAGTTTGAATACCATAGTTAGCATGATGGTGTTGTAGCATGAAACTTTTAAGTGAGGCTTTTTTTTACCCTCACCCCTATAATTCGTTTTAACCCCAAAATGTCCCTCAAAATTTTAACAAAATTTAACTGGAAACACCTAAAAAAGGTTTTCCTGGAAATTTCCGGAAGTCATTTTTTGTGTCCCGGAAATACCTTTGTGTTCCATAAATACCAAAGGTATTTCCGGAAATACCTTTTGAAGGTATTTTCGGTATTTCCGGAAGTCAATTTTTGTGTTCCGGAAATACCTTTTTCAGGTGTTTACGGGCAATGCCCAGAAAATGCCTTCCGAAAATACGTCAAAGGAGGTGTTTCCGGAAGTCATTTTTGTGTTCCGAAAATACCTTTTTAAGGTGTTTCCGGAAAATATCCAGAAAAAGGTGTTTCTGGAAAAAAACCAGAAAATGCCTCTCGGAAATACTTCAAAGGAGATGTTTCCGGAAAATCAAAAAAGATACGTTCTGGAATTATGTCTAAACAGGTAATTTCGGAAATTGTTTTGAGAAGTCAGGGGTAAAATTGGTAGTTTGGTCAATTTGGGGTACATAGTCTAAGAAGGAGGTAAAAAAAAGCCTTTAAATAAATGACTGGTACCTTACATGTCCTATTAATATTGCTGAAAACATTTTGTTACCAAGTCTAAAAGAGTTTTTAGATTCATCGGTACCCGAAAGTTATTTCGCTTTTAATTTTTACCAATGGGAACACTATTTTGATCTTACAAAACATGATATTCTATATGGTGTCTTGTTATGACGAAATTTACTTGAAAATCATTTTGCATGACAATAAATTGTATTTTTCTTGGAAGATAAGCATAGTGTACACTGAATAGACAAAATTTGCAATGGCATAACATAGTCGTTATCAAAATATTGCACTTAGGCATTTGTTAAAAGAAAAGACATAACCATAAAGAAAATGAAACTACTCCTTCTCAATCTTTAGAACAACTTTAGGAAGCTTATGTGCTGTTTGCTTAACACCACTGCTAGATCCCACCTCCAAAAGCCTCTTGAGAATAACACAATCATCATTTTCCTCGCCGACTTCAGTACACCGACTGACTGGCAACATCACACACAGTGTTTGAAATTGAAAACATTCCCAACCGATCCTGCAATGTTGATGTTCAAAATGAATAAATTAGTGTTATTCCCAATAAATAAATAAATTAGCATTCAAAGAAACTCGTTAAATAACCACACGGAATGTGGCATAGAATATTAACACCTAAATCTAATTGTGACCCCCCCAAATTGGTATTATATTTTTACCTACGCAACGGCCTTAGCGAAAACAACACCACCCTCATTGGTCACCACATCCTAGCCTATCCTCAAATGCCTGTTGTCCCTTGATCTTGTTGATAACATCATCTTCATTCTTCAACACCCATTTTTCAAATGCTGAAAGTTCGACCGAACTTCATGATGCGAGGAGTACACACTAACCACTATACTATGCTTATAAAAAGAATTCCCCATGATCTTGTTGAACTCTTTTGGAAGAGCCTAATTGACATTTGTCTGCACCATTAAACACAAATTGTTATTATTACGTAACATAATATCATAATGATCGACCGTGTGAAGGACGTGATTTCAAATATAATATCCGGTAGGTATTACCAAAAGAGTGGCATCACAATCAAAGATGGTAAATCCGGTAGAGTGAATTTCATCTATAACCCTCAGATTGATATGAAACCCGCGCAATTGTTAAAAATGTTAAGAAGATATTCTAATTGTAGAAAATAAACTTTAAAATAATCCAAATTATAAAGTAAAAAATTGTATTGACCTTAAGAATGCTTTTTCCAAATTAAACAACTTTGGTGTTTGAAGAACAACATGACCAACAAAGTGTCACAGTAATTCATATTTGAACCAAAGTAGACTCTGCTGACAAACAATAAAAGGTTGTACCACCACACAGTTCCAGCAACAACATTGTCTGTGGTGCCCAAAACAACAAATGTAGCAGGCTGCAAAAATGATTTATATATAAAGTGAGTAATGAAATAAAAATTTAATGATACAAATTCATAGTTACCTCCGTATAGCCTTAAATAACACCAACAATGATCCTTGGAATCAAAATAATGAATTCATCGGCAATGAAAGATCAAAGACAATATAACAGCATTAGATCATTATTCCTACCCTACTATCAATCAAAACCATCTCCATTGAGAGGTGCCTATTTCCATCGTTAATGTCAGCAACAAAATCATTTGAATAGCCATGGAAAAATATCATAAAGTAATAGCAGAAAAAAGTAGTAATAAGGGCTTGCAAATATTTGCAGTGTGATTGTGGTGGTACATAACACAAGTATAAAAAGGAAAAAAAAAAAGAGTGCATCGAAATATTTTAAAGCAAATAGGATTTCCATTGAAAATGATTCAATTCCAGATGTAGATTAATGAAATTAAGAAGTTGTTGGGCTGAAATACACTCAGGATTAGCATAGGTTGGGCAGAAATATACATGTGAGACAAATAGTTTGAAATCCAAAGTATTTGATATGACAATGAATATGTGGTTCAAATATTGGGGTTGGTTCAAATAATATATTGATGGGTGTTATGGAATAGTCAAATAAAATATTTCCTAAATGGATATGAATCTAGTCAATGGAACATCTGAAATTTGTTTAAATTTATTACTATTTGCTCAAAATAAAGTGCAGGTTTGAATTGATTTAAAACAATGTAAAAATAGTCTTTCTTTAAACCATAGAATTATTATCATTACTACATTAGAACAAATGCCCATTTGGATAAGTGTAACCGATATTTTTTTAAAATGTATTATTGATGGACAGCAAGAAACGTATGCGGAAAGTTTGTTGGTTTGCACTGTGTTAAGAATTTAAAATCCAGCTATAATAATGCATTCATGGTAAGTGACATGGCTTAGATTATCCTAATAGGCCAAGAAAATAGCATTGACGATGTGGAGGGGCTAATTGTGTAACACCTCAGGGTTTTGAAGAGCCTATATAATTGTATTATTAATAGATTCTACATAAAAAACAAGATTGCATATATAGAGTATGTTCGGGCTTGGGGGCCTAAGGAAGCCCCTTAAGCGCCTACCCATCTCCACGAATGTGTATTTATTTCATGTGCATCGGTTGGTATGAGTGATGAGGGACTTGGGTGGACCACGGTTAGCTGCAGTCAATTTTGACAACAGTCATTACAGTTACTATATGTACACTATTGGATCTCCTCTTTTCAAATCTTGGACTTTAACTTTTTAAATAAAAAAATGGAAAAAAGTGAGTGGAGAGAGAGAGACACACACACAAACACTTGGCTGTAGCAAATCATAATCCGAACTCGAGTCTCTTAAGTTTGGTTAAAGGTTCGAATATATTCTAACTCTCATGTGGTGAAAACCTATTTCAAAGAGTTATGATTGGTAAAAATGAATCTTGCTTCATTCATCGACTGTAGAGAACTTATATACACGAATCAAACAAGGTTAGAGCACTCTTAACAATATCTATACATCAACAAACTAATTATATAACTATAGACAAACTAATTGTCTAAACTTGTCATATGTGTTCACAACACCTTGAGTGGAAGCTACTTCTTAAATATGCAAAAAAAAGGTAGGCAAAATTGGATTCATATACACTTAAGTTTTTATGCCATGAAGCTACGAGAAAGACGTTTAAATCCATATCTTAGTCTGTCACCAAAGGAGAAAAGAGAAGTTTTCCTTCTTCTATCTATCTCATTATTATTTTGAATATGGAGGGTAACCATTGGACCCAATTCCCTCTTCACTGAATTACTTAAGAATTCAATGTCAACCTCATTCCCTGCTATGTCCCTAACATAGAAATCATTCACAGATTTCTCTCCATGTCTTTCAATATTTGCTCGAACAATGACAAGACCATTCTCTCGGAGTATTCTCGTAATGTCTGAGAGCAAACCAACTCTGTTGTCTGCACAAAACTCTATCCTAATTCCCTGCATTAAAACATTTACACACACACATATATATGGTTAACTTTGTTTAGTTTGAGGCAAAACAAGTGGTCATGAATATGATAGTATGATTGATTTTAAAGGATAATGCTTCACCTCACAAACCCTACGTTTTATAGCTGCTTCTATGCATTTTGTTACTCGTTCCTTCTCGCTTGTTGTATTCAAAGGATATCCGTCTATGTGTCGGATAAAATACTCCTGCGAAAATCATTAACACAAAGTGGGAAAACAATAAGTGTAGGAACCACAATGGGCTGCAAAGCTCTCCCTCAAGAGAAATGTAATGTAATTTTGGTTAAGGTTTAAATTGCATAGTTTTGTGATCCTTAATATTATAGAGAATATTAGTCAAATATAGCCTAACACTATAACAATTGCAGGTCGCGGAAATATCAAGCACCATTATGTTTATTTCGAGAAACTCAAATCCCTGCATTGACTAGTTGTAAGATCTCAAAAGAGTCTATGATAATAAACATCCTTCCCTACAAGCCTAGTTTTGTAAAAATTCAAATATTTAAGAAAGCAATTAGAACCTATTCCAAAATTCATCGAACCACCATTGTCCAATCATTATTATCATGCACCAAGCCAAATAATTCTAGGGTGTGAAGAGGTGTATTGGAAACCTAAGTCCCACATTGACTAGATATAAAGTCTCAATAGAATTTATAATATCTCTCGCTTTTTAAATCGGTTCTATAAGTATTGCTTTGGACCTATTTTTAAGAAAAAATTAAAGTTTTAGGTCTATTATATAGACCTAAATTTATCAATTATTCAATGACCCTAAATTAGGTCAGAGGAGTAAGAGTATGAGTTATACCACAAATTGTAGGAGATTAAAGGTAGTTGATTTCTATGATGTATCATCTCATTTAGGTAAAAGTATAAAATACAGTTTTTATGTACAAAAATACATACCTGAAACGCAAAACCTGTGCGAGAATGGGTAAAAGCATGGAAAATGACATAGTCCATATCTGTTAAGGTACAAACAGTATCAAACATAAGCCTGGGATGGTCTTTGCACTCAACATTCACAATTGAATACCGCTTATGGTCACAACTCTCAATGGTCACCGTTCTCTTTTCCCTTCCCATATCTTTGGAAGAAACCTCATCAAAATCTCTTACAAAAAACATGAGCTGGTGCAATCTCCGTTCCACAATACATGTCGTGGTACCACGAAGCTCTGAAGTCTTAATATATGGATAGTTGGTTCCACCTCCATTGCGATTGGTAGTGGCGCGGAGCACGGTGGTAAGGTGGTCCTCAATGGCAGCTAGGCGAGAAGGGTCATCAATGGGGGAGTTAGTCGATCGGTCAGAGATATAAGCAATACATGCTAACTTCGCATTGTGGCTCCATGCATGAGCTTTAACAATATTGCAATGGAGGTCGTTGAGGGCCGCAGAGATCTCAGAAAACAAGCCGGGACGATCTTCTCCGACCATTTCTATGGCTTGTGTGTTGCTCATTCATTATTTCCTTACCAATTGTGTGGTTCTGTACATCCAATTAAATTTAAGGGAAATAAGAAAAAAAGAATTACAAAATAAAAAATGAAAGCATTCATCTTATGTTGGCAAAATAAGCATTACATACATTTGAATAAAATAAAGACAACTCAAATCTATATAAATTACTTTTAATAGAGGACAAATTATTTAGATTTTTGGACAACAAAGTAACTCTTAAATTTAATATACAAAACCTAATTTATTCCTTCTTCAATGATAAAAGAGACTATTAAATATGAGTAGTGAGAGCAAGACTTTGGTGAAATATAATTTTTTTTATAAGCTAGTGAAAAAAAATCGTTAAAAGCTAGTCGTACCAAATAGTTGCAAATTAGAGTTTATCTGCTATAAGCTAATAGATTGGTCAAACCGAGCCTAAGGTGGTCCAAAAGTATTGATACCTATCAAATTACTTACTAAGTAGTACTCTAGTAGTCACCAATTTATTATCTCATTCTATTTCATCTATAGCTAGCTTATTGTGGAGTTATGAAGTCTTATAATAGAATTTTTTTTTGTGTAACCAAAAAAATAATAAAATTTTTTTTTGACGAAAAGTCTTGTAATAGAATTAACCATGACATAAATAGTGACAATATAAGTTTAGAGACCATATATATATACCCATTAACCATGAAAGTTTCAGTGTTGGGTGTAGTACCTGTTGGATGTAGTCAATAACTTTCTGGTTGGTCAGTTTGTTACCATGTTCATCTCTAACATGAAACACTGCAATTTTTCAGTACAATAATGAAACAAGTGTAAATTAGACACACACACACATATATATATGGAGCGTAAGAATTAGTTCTTATTATAAAAAATGAGAATTATTAATAACATTCGTTGGATATGACTAACGGCTATGATTAAATATTTTATTAATGAGAACACGGAATACACATATTGGCTACCTCACACACCTCACACGATTACTGCACTCTTAAAAAAGGGAAATTAGGGAACAGGTTAACGCTCATTGCAACACCGTCTCTGGTAATAAGGATTGACCGCCATATTAATTTTAGTATCCTCCTAAACTCCCCCAAACCCCTCTCCTAGTCTATTTTTGTAGTCCCTCCAAAATCGCCCAAATTTGGAGGGTTTTGGAGGGGCTCCAAAAATAAATTAGGAGAGGGATTTAGGGGTTTAGAGGGATAGTTTTTCTCCCTATCACCAAAGCATTTACACTGTTAGTCTCATACCCGTCCTTCCCCTCCCCTCCAGACTCCCAAACAGACCCTTAGAGAAAACCACCGTCTCTCCTTTCAACATCGTACATCTCTGTGTACATAATTTATAGGAGTTTTCATGGAAAATAAAACAATAAGGTAATCAATATAAGACCATACGATTGCAAGTAATACACTTGTAATTGAAATTTGAAACAAGAAGCATTGATGCAGATCCCAACAAAGTAACTCTTACCATCCAGGCACCAGCTAGCATCAGTTGAAATATAACTTTTGCAGATCTGAAGATTCATGTCAGTCAAAAATTGCACCACGTCTAGAAGTACACCTTGCTTGTTAACACTATCAACCTGAATTAATATTGTAACACTCACATATTTTTCCATCCACCAAATAAAAGTATTAATTTTATTTTAAATGTTATTTATATTAAATTTGCGCCGCCAACCAAGGTTGGTCCGAGTGGTAACTGGGTTCACATTCCACTCCAAGGTCTCGAGTTCAAATCGAAGCCCGACTGTTATTTTAATCGTCACTAGAATACAAGATGTCATATATTTTCATATTCATAGGCAAAACCGATAAATACTACGCACCAATAATTAAATAACCATAAAAACATATATTAAGTTTATACCTTCACCACCGTGTATCCTTCCATGCTTTCATTATCAATGCAAGCTCTAATACTGCAAAACATAAAATAATTAGCATATGATCATTAATTTAATTGCAGAAAAAACCTATTTGAAAAGTTTGAAGAAATACTTACGGTGGGCCATATAATCTTTCTGACAAAGCATCCATATATTTATTCATGCTGCAAAGGAAGAGTCCGGGAGAAAGTATTCTGTTGTCTATTTCTTGGAATTAAATAGAAAAATATATTTTTAGCAAGTTTCTAATTCTAGTTATTATTATTTATATTGTGTTGAGGGAGGAGGATATGAATGAAACTTCTCAGTGAAGTGACGATCTTTGAAACTTTAGCACTTGCTTGAACAAAGAGGTAGTCAAATTTGACATGTAAGAACTGCAAAATTTTAGATCAATATCTGAAACTTGCGCCTAAATTATAGGGAATATTGTAGGAATATTTCACTGCATAATTTTTGATTGAATATAGATTGATCTTTTTGAGAAAAAGATAGAAAAGAAATTGATTAACCATATAAATGCGAAAACAGATTCTTTATTTTTGTTGGCCGAGAGAATCTTGTAATTTATTGCAATTTTAAAGTAGTAAAAGATACAGTAATAAAACGATTGATTGGCTATGCATAATTCAATGATTTTGGGGAGATCTTCTTGCAATATTGTTTAGTTCAAGCGATGTGTATTTTTTTTCTTAAAAAAATTAAACTAATTGCCAAAGAAAGTAATAAAGCGATGTGTATTTTGAAATTAAAACATGTAGTTTTTTTTAAAGCAATGTATCATTCACGGCGACCGTGGAGACTAATATCAAAGATCCATTTAAGAGGTTGACGTCTGTCTCCCAATAAATATTTTTCCATACACACCATATTCAAAATTTGAAATAAGATAATCATGACAAAGAGTAGAAAAGAGCAATAACGTATTATATGACGTTTTAGTTAAAAAAATTATCTCATATTGCTCGACATTTTATAATATCAATGAAAAATTAATTTTTATTTTCCTATTATACATTTATTATTTAATTATCGATCTTCTTTGTCATAGAAAATTAACTACTTTTCTTAATTTATGTGAAATGGCCAGAATGTCGTATAATATGGGATGGAGGGAGTAATGTTAAACCCAGCTATCCTCAAAAATATTAATATTAAGAAGAGAGGGAATAATCATAAATCATTGTAAAAAAAAATCATAAATCATAAAAAAGGGAGTAATTCACTATTTGTGCAAAATTGAATCATTTTTTTTCTTCTTAGATTAGAAATTTTAGGTGAGTTGGGTTCCGGGGAGTTAGGGCAGGCCTCACGGCTCTTTGAGCGCATACAAAGGTACTTACAGACTCTGGCGGACCTAGGTTGGGTTCAGGGGGTTCAGTTAAACTCCCTGAAAAAAAATGTGTGTACTAGTACCTTTATATAATTTTTTTTGAACCCCCTGAAATTTTAAATTTGACTAGTATTCTTAAATTTGCACTCAATTTACACCAAATTTTTAATAAATTTGACTTATTAATCTCCGTAAGGGACTAGTTATAAAACTTTAAGAATTAGTAATTAATTTGGCGTTCGACAAGAAAAAAAATTAAACAATAACAAACATTTTTGATGATGAATTTTTTTGCACCCCCTGGTCTAGGGTCCGCCACTACTGCCAGTGGGAGCTAAACTCACGCCCTTGCAAGCTATGAATCAACTTCGTACCAACTTAGCCAACCTTCGTTGGCGAATCATTTTGGTGGGAAATTCTCTAAAAGTTTATGAGTATTGATGATAAAACAAAATATAAATTTGCAAAATAAAAAATTGATACTAAAAACTAAATTTTAATAACTTTGTAAAACAAAACTAAATCTTAGCATTAAAAAATCTATTCATTGTCCCTTTCGATTGGGATACGCATGCCCTGGTTCACACGTGCACAATGCATATATACTAGGATACCGTCGTTTTCCATATTGCTGTGTTCTTTGGAGCTCTTTTATCCAAGAAACCTACCTAAGTAATTCATCTTTATTGCTATTAAAATTAAAAAAGTCCTTACAATTTAGAAGGTCTTCTTCAACTTCGTATTTTCTTTAACCAAAATATATCCTCACATTCAAATTGCAAATGACGTAAAGTCCTAGTTTGGGAAAGTTCTGCTTTTGAATTGGCATAACAATTGGGTCAATGGTTAGGATTCAAATTCTAAGTGTCGTAGATATATGATTATTATGATATACGATACGATACGATATGAAGGGAAAACAGTGGATGCAACACTGTACAAGCAGCTGGTGGGATCATTAAGGTACTTGTGTCACACAAGACCTGATATCTCATATGCTGTTGGGCTGATTAGTAGGTTTATGGAGCAATCTAGAACTTCACACTTAGTAGCAGCTAAGCGCATACTAAGATATGTGAAGGGAACAATTGATCTTGGAGTGCTTTATCCAAGATAGCTGGAAAATTCTGAACAGGAGGTGTATGGTTTCTCTGACTCAGATTGGTGTGGGGATAGAGGTGATAGGAAAAGCACAGATGCTTATGTGTTCATGTATGGTGGAGCACCAATTTCTTGGAGCTCAAAGAAGGAGAGTGTGGTAGCATTGTCCTCATGCGAGGCTGAATACATTGCTGCTGCTATGGCAGCTTGCCAAGCACAGTAGCTTGACATGTTGCTCTGTGATCTGAAGCTGAAAGGTGACATGTCTGTGGGAGAAGAAGGGCTGAAGCAAGGAGTGGAGTTTTCTCCCCATCTCGCCCAACACCAGAAACTATTGATTCTCCAATCCACTGGGCAAAGACATACCCGACATACTGAGACTAAGATGTGCTATGAGATTACTGGTGGATAACAAGTCTGCAATAGACTTGGCTAAATATCCAATAGCTCACGGGAGGAGCAAGCATATTGAGACAAAATTTCATTTTCAATTTCATTTTTGCTGAGTTGTTAATGCTTGACTTAATATGATGCCACAACATGGGATTGAAGACTATGTCTAGCTTGCCACAATATGATGCCACAGAGTTCTTACTGCTGTAATAAGTAACATTAGTTTTAAGTTTTTACTCATTTACATAGTCAATACAAGTCAGCTAGTGTTAATGCTGCATTTTTCATTCTTTCATAGTGATATAAATACTGTTTGTAAGTCAATTTACATTCAAGTGGGATATACAGAAATGACCACTTTGATCAATCTCTCTCTCTGAATTTTGTTATTTCTCTAACAAACTTTCTTCTCAAAGCGTGAGTGTGTGTGTGAAGTGCAGAGCAGTGAAGTTCTCTGCAATCTTGTGCACTCAATTGCACAATTTCATATAAGTTCCAACAGATTTCAGATTTGATTTCACCCTGAGAGAAAGGAGAATGAGAGAAGAGAGATGGAGGAAGAATAATGAGAGCAGATCTGTGTTATTTTGCAGATTTGTGTTATTTTACATTTCAAACAAGAAAGAAATAAATTGATTTTGTGGTGAGATTGAAAGAAAGGAAACGAGAGAGAAGAGAGAAAACCAACGTGAGATTGGAAGTTTTGTTGTTCTTGTTGTAGAAGAGGGAGTGAGATTGAAGAGGAATGAATTTTAGTTTTTGTTAATTTAATTAATTTTAGTTTTTTTAATTTATTTTTAGTTTTAATATTTTATTAAATAAATAGTGATGTGGCAAGTACATGTGGCATCATTTAATGACGTGGACAAGCTTGCAGCAACTGCCACGTCATTTAATGAGTGCCACATCAGCTTTTTTTGTTTGGCAGAATTACAACTCAGCAAAAAAAATTGAAAAAAATCCTCTTTGGACTAAAATGTCTGAATTTTTTAAAATAGGGGGACTAAATGTCTTAGTTTAAAAATAGGGGGACCAAATGTCTGATTTTTTAAAAATAGGGGGACAAAAACTATAATTTAGCCTTAAAAGTATATGGGTAATGATTTTTCTATCCCCACACCTGACTCACATACCCCCACATTTCCGTTCATTCCAATTTTACCCTTTCAAAAATATTCAAAATTTAATTCAAAATTCCAAACTTTTTATTTTTCAGAGTTTTCCGGATTTATGTTTTTGACATAAATCTGAAATGTATTTTTTAATTTCGGATTTAAGTCAAAAACATAATTCCGGAATCAAAAAAATACATTTCGGAATTTTGTCAAAAATATTATTCCAAAATTTTAAAATAATATGAGGGGGTATTGTTAAAATTAAAAAGGTAAAATAGGAAGTTTTGGGTTTTGTGGGAGTATATGAGCCAAGTGGGGGTATATAAATCATAACCCAATAAGAGTCCCAAGTGCTTATAAAAAAAGAGGTCCAAACAAATAACAAAAAACCCAAAGTGCTTTAAACGATTATGAGTGACTCTAAAAAGTAAATGATAGCAAGAAAAAAACATTCAAAGCTCTCTTTGATGCACTCAGTCTTCCATTTTTCTACTTATCTAAAAAAAAAGTCTTCCATTTTTATTTTTGATAAGTAACAATTTATTGTTATGTGGAGAATTATACTACAAGTATTCTATATACTAAATTTAGTTCCAATATGCCTAAAATTATTTAGCATACTTCTGATAGTGGTCAACTTTAGAGGTGGGGGAAGACATGGGAGTATCATAGTAAGGTCCCTTTTAAAATTTTAGAGGTGATGGGTGCAACTATATATGGAAGAACTAGAAGGAAGAGTTTATTTAGAAATAAGCCTAGTCTTCAATCCACATGGTTCAAGTCCCAAGAGCTGGTTGTGGTCAAGGAGAGGTCACCACCTTAACCTTTCCAAGAATTGGAAAGATTTGGACATTTTAACCTTGAGGAGTAGTCGAATCATCCTCGACCACTCGACGCTCATAAGCATTAAACTTACTCAAGTGTGACATCGATCCTGCAAATAATTCATAATTAAGATTAGAGAACGATTGAAAAGTACTTCATAACAACAAAAAGATTTCACTTAAAAGTTCCTCTAACCAAACATTCCCTGACCTTTTCCCAAGTGGTGCACCACAATAGTGCTTGAGTATTCATGTATCTCCTCGTGACAACATAATTCCATGTCTTAAGGTTATAAACCTTTGATGGGTCAAAGTCATGTACCCATTTCTAGAGGGTCTGTATTGTCATCACGTCCCCTTCTTCAAGCTCTTGTATCTTGAAGAAAAAGTCATTAACAAGCTAGGCAGAAACTCCTAGTCTATAAAAAGGAAACTTCGACCAGGGTGTCCTATCCTCCTGAAGATTGCAAACACATATTTTGGTGGTTTCATCCATTGCAACAACATAGAAATACTTCTTGAAAACTTTCAAGGAACCGCTGAAGTGATTGAATGAATTTCCATTGGGTTTGAAACTAATCGAAGCCTAGCGAGCTTCCTACTATCATTGTCCAATTAGCTCCATTACCGTAAAAGTGTGGTAAAAGACCAGGGAAACTTCAAAGGGATTTTTTTTACCCCAATCAGATGACAATCTACCCCCATCGAGCCTGCGAAAAGACGCAATTGCCCTTCATAAAATTTAAAAAACCCGAACGTATTCTGATTTCAATTTTTTTTGGAAATCGGATTTATGTATCTGTGAGGTAAATCCGATTTCCACTAAAAATTTTAAAAAATTAAAAGCGGATTTATTTAAGATCGGGGTAGATCGGCTTTTAAAAATAACAAAGCGGATTTACCTTAGGTGGGGGTAAATCCGATTTTGTTATTTTTAAAAGCGGATTTACCTTATATGGGGGTATATCCGCTTTTAAATAACAAAATCGGATTTACCCCCACTTAAGGTAAATCCGCTTTGTTAACCTAATTAATAAATAAATAAATCAGTTAAAAAATTAGATACGAATTTCGACCGTCTTTTGGTTCTGTTTAGTGTGTAGTTCGTTAACACGTGATGATGTTGTACGTCGAGCGAATAATTTAGGCTAAAAAATCGGTTTTCGGGCAACCTACTCAAATTGTAATGAAACCACAACCATTAAATTCGAAATTCCATCGTTTACTATTTTTTATTAATTTTTTTAATTTTTCATAATTTCCAAAAAATCTAAAAAAAATTGCATAAACTTATTTTGGTTTTATTAGATTTTTAGTGGTGTTTTTATAATTTTTGGATTAGTTTTGACTCTTTAACGGATTTTTAGTGCATTTTTATAACCTTTTCTAAAAATTTAAATAAAAAAAAATTATTCTTAATAACAAAATCGGATTTAGCTTAGGTGGGGTAAATCCGAATTCCTTTTTTTAGGGAAATTAGATTTATCTACCCACTAGGTAAATCCGATTTTAAAAATAACAAAGCGGATGTACCCCCATCTGAGGTAAATCCGCTTTGTTATTTTTAAAGTCGGATTTACCTATTAGGTACCCCCATTTGAGGTAAATCCGCTTTGTTATTTGGGCAGGGGTATTTTCGGGTATATGGGATGTGATTGGGGTATATGGGATGTGATGGGGGTAAAAAAAACCCAACTTCAACTGACGCTCTTGTGAGGGCCCAACAGTTGGGTTGAAGTTACAATGGGGAGGCCCAAAGATGCACAAGGTCATCGACCTCAAAGTTGATAAAAGGGATTGCCAATGAAAGGGGAATGTGAGCAGTTCCAAACTTCTTCTTAGTACAAATCTTGTCATCTATTCTAGGAACTGCAATTGTCCATCTTCCACCACCCTCAAAAAATTCCCTAGGGGTACTCTTGCCATGAGTTTTTTTGCATCCTGTAGGGTTGAGTATTCTGACCACATGTTGAGTGCTTTTAAAAAATCCAATTGTAATCCCCGACACTGGGGGGAGGAATAGAAGGGATCACACTAGTTTTCTTTCCCATCTTCCACTTGTCACGAGGAGTTCATATGTCTTTCCACTAGTTCATCACTTCTCTCGGGGTGAATAAAGTATCCTCCATAGTAGCCTTGAAAGCGCCTAACCACTCTTTGGGTATCAAAACCCCACCTCTAGCCAAACGATGTTCCACTTTCGTTAACGAGTTCGTTGCTGACGACCCCAAAAGTGACTACATGGCAACTTCAATAGCAATGCCCTAACCATCTAGTGGTAGAGGCAAAAGGGGAGTAAAGGAAAGAGAATAAGCAAAGCAAGAAAAAGAGAATGTGGAGAACGTACCTAATCTGGTAGTGAACATGTAACAAAACTTTTCCTTAAACCCTTTAAAACACCACAAATGCTCTAGAACACTCGCCAAAGATATGAAGCACAAACTGAAAATGAACTCTCTGAACTTCTACCCATTTATAAGGCATGGAGGAACACTAAGGAGTGTGGAACTGGTATGAAAGAATGAAAAACAAGGCGCCAAGAAACTATCAAGCTCTACGCCACTGTTTCACAAAGTCAACGTGTTTTTCAAATCACCCCAAGTGTCGCGTCGCCAAAAACTCATAATGTCCGATGTGTTTCACAAGATTTAAGAATTCACTACAAAGACCTTTCTCCCTCAAAATTTAGATTGTAAAACTAGTCGAAGTGACATTGTAAACACCTCAGTATCATGCTGTTTCTCAACTCAAACGAGTCATTGCTTCTCGATAACATCGACTTAGGGGGGGACTGTTCTAGACTAGGTCATAACCCACTCTAAAGTAGACTCTGAAAGGGAGATGGTATTTTACCCACTCGAAATATCTTCTTCGCAGTCTCACGAGATAGGATCCTTTAATGATCCTCACTCCATGCCTTGATACAACAGCGACCAATTGCAGAATCTTCATCATCACCAGCGTAACTGCCTTGGACTTCTCCACGCATCATGAGGTCAATCATGTAACCACTCACGCGCTCAAGGAGCCCCCTTTTAATAGTTTCGCATCAACAAGTGACCCTTTGACCTCACTTATAAATACACGACTTTTAATGGAATTAGGTTTGTTTTCATCGATTACCTCACACTCTAATCTAACTAGCCTCATCACCCGTGCATCGCACGGGGAGAGTTAGTATTGATTAAATTAATTCTTTTAATTAGCAAGTCAAATAACTAAGATCAGATATTAAGAAAAATGTATAAAAGTTTAAAGTAATAGATAAACACACTAATAAGTCACAAGAGTACTACAAAACCATTAAGTTTGAAGTATTAGAAAAGCACAGCGAAGCATAGCCTAATCATCCAAATGAGATTTAAGAGCCATACATCTTAACACAAAGTACAATAATAGATAAACACACCAATAAATCACAAGAGTATTATAAAACTAAGAACATCGCATACTAAGGAAATGCTTTAAAAGTTCCAAGTATTAGAAAAGACCTACACTTTAATACACAACTTAAATAGTCCTACACTGAGATCTTATATTATGTATCAAAAGACAAATCAATACATAACGTAACAACACTCGCTTAAAATCTTTCTACTAATCTCTTGCACCTAGAAAGTTTCATTGTTCATGACCCTTAGCCTTCCTCGTCTTTTGTTTTGCCTTTCTTTTTAACCAATCATCTTGTCCGGTTCCACACGCTTGGCGTCGTACTTGCTTGTCACGCTCAACATTTTGTTCATTCAGCAGATCTAGTGTCACTGTATTATCATAGAATTTTATAAAAGTTCACTTTCAAGTCAAGTTGATGCAATGCAAATAGGCAAGCTAGAATACATAATGAATGGCAAAACTTGAATGGTAAAGAGAGGCGAAAAAGTTAAAAGTAAATGCAGTTAAAATATAACTTTTGAGTAAGGTGAATGCTACTTTTAAGTAAATGGCTATTTAGGAGCTTTCACCACATTATTAAAGCTAATTTTAAAGCATAAATGGTTATTGTCCTTTGGAAGTTGGTAAGAAATAAGAGCTTATGTTAGTCAGTCAGTTAACAATAATAGATAAATCCCAATAACACGTTCAATCAAATATCAAGTTTAGGAGATGCAGCACGACTATGAATAGCAGCAATGAAGAAAAGTTGTGTACCTTAAAAGGATAATAATCATAAAAGCTCTACTAATTTCAGCTAATTTGGACACAATTCAAAGTTCTTGGTGAAAATCTATAGACTAATTTAAATATAAGAAAACAAAGCATATAAAATTTTGCCTATATTACTAGGCATACATTTTTGAAGTTCATGATCAAAAAAGAAAAAACACTTTTGAATGTAGGCCATGATAATTGAAATGGCAACAATAGTTTGTGCAACATCCCAAAATTAAACTCATAAATAAGGATAGGAACTTCCACCACACATAACTATCTTGGGTCTATAATCCACTGTTTTTTCCTCAAGCTTATCATAGTCTATATATGCAGTAGAATGATTAACCTTATAAGCAAAGTCTCAAAGAATATAGATGCAGTAGAAACCTTCTTCCCATTAAGAGTATAATACCCATGACTATTCCATAATCCTATCCCCAGGATTCAAAAGACCAGTATAAACAGCAAAGTTCACAGAAGTACATGAATAATATTGGACATTAACACCCCAATTATTTGAATCAAGATGAAATGCCAACCATGCATGCTCACAGCAAAGAAATTCAAGCTAATCAATATACTGATTACCTATATAGCAACTAGTTTTTTACCCGTGCATACGCACGGGTGATACTGTATGGTCGATGTATTGCCATGAAGTCATAATAGTTATTTGGAAGATAATCATAAATTGTGAACAATGTCCAAAATGTATGCTTTGATATTCATAAGTTGTGTTTGAAAAAGTTTAAAAAATGCCGGTATTTCTTATAATGTTAATAATAGAGTGAAAATGGGATAAAATAAAAATGAGATTTTAGGTAAAATCTGCATCCCCGTTGGCCCTCCCGTTTGCATCCCCGTTGGCCCTCTCGTTGGTCATCCCGTTGGCACTCCCGTTGGCATTTTACTCATTTTTAGCAATTATAAAATACTAATTTGGTAATTTTTTGTAGTGGTTAAATTGATTGAGTAGTTTTAATAGAGAGATTAATTTGGTAATTTTAGTAGTTTTAATAGAGAGATTATAGTAAATAATATATTTTAAATTATTTAATTATTGAGTATAATATGAATTTAATAACTTAGTTATTTGATAATTTAGTTTTTTGGATTTTTTTTTTATAAATTTTGATAAAGGTATGGGTTTTTTTGACAATATTTTTTTTGACAAAAGTCAGTACTCCCGTTGGCACTCCTGTTTATGAAGAAAGACTTTTAAAAATATGCATCCCCGTTGACCCTCCTGTTTGCATCCTCGATGACCCTCCTGTTGGCACTCTCGTTAGCGCTCTCCTTAACTCTCTCGTTCCCTAAATTATAAAAAATAATGAGTAATTATTTTTAGTAAAAAAGTGGTAAAAATAGTGAGTAATTATTCATGAAGCCATTTTATAATCTTAAAAAAATAAGATTTAATGTCCTATACATAGTAATTGAAGTATTGTCATACCCCAATTTTGTCCGGCTTAGGTCAAAACCCTAATTTTCTCCACAAAAAAATAAAAATAAATTATGCATTGCATTTTGAATCCTAGAAACCGCTCCAAAGTTTTTGGAATCATTCTTAGGGATAGAATGCACTTTTTAAGAAACTAGGGTTTTGAAAATACGTTATGCATGCATGGCAAGCTTTGAAAAATATTTTATGCATGTATGGCAAGGACCTAAAAGCATTTTTTTTGGAAAGCAAGAATTGATTTCTAAGCCAAGAATCGATTTATAGTATGTTGCATAGGTCTTGAAAATCGATTTTTAAGCTATTCCATAGGCCATGAATCGATTCCTCATTGCTTTAACTAAACATGGAATCGATTTTCACCTATTATATATGTCCTGAAAATCGATTTCCCTCTCCTTTCATAGGCCTTGAAATCGATTTTCAGGCCATTTTAAAGAGGTGAAAATCGATTCCTCCTTTTTCCATAGGCCATACAATCGATTCCCATCATTTCCAAAAATAAAGAATCGATTCCTACATGTTTCCAAAGACCACAGAATCGATTTTCAGGATCTCCAAATGTCCTGAAAATCGATTCCTACCATTTTCCATAGGCCATATAATCGATTCTTGTCATTTCCAAAAGAAAAGAATCGATTCCTACATATTTCCAAAGGCTCAAATAATCGATTCATCCTTGCCATAGAGAACGATTGAAAAGTACTTCATAACAACAAAAAGATTTCACTTAAAAGTTCCTCTAACCAAACATTCCCTGACCTTTTCCCAAGTGGTGCACCACAATAGTGCTTGAGTATTCATATGTATCTCCTCGTGACAACATAATTCCATGTCTTAAGGTTATAAACCTTCGATGGGTCAAAGTCATGTACCCATCTCTAAAGGGTCTGTATTGTCATCTCGTCCCCTTCTTCAAGCTCTTGTATCTTGAAGAAAAAGTCATTAACAAGCTAGGCAGAAACTCCTAGTCTATAAAAAGGAAACTTCGACCAGGGTGTCCTATCCTCCTGAAGATTGCAAACACATATTTTGGTGGTTTCATCCATTGCAACAACATAGAAATACTTCTTGAAAACTTTCAAGGAACCGCTGAAGTGATTGAATGAATTTCCATTGGGTTTGAAACTAATCAAAGCCTAGCGAGCTTCCTACTATCATTGTCCAATTAGCTCCATTACCGTAAAAGTGTGGTAAAAGACCAACAATGAAAGGGGAAACTTCAAAGGATTTTTTTTTTTACCCCAATCAGATGACAATCTACCCCCATCGACCCTGCGAAAAGACGCAATTGCCCTTCACAAAATTTAAAAAACCCGAACGTATCCTGATTTCAATTTTTTTTTGGAAAATCGGATTTATGTATCTGTGAGGTAAATCCGATTTCCACTAAAAATTTTAAAAAATTAAAAGCGGATTTATTTAAGATGGGGGTAAATCCGATTTTGTTATTTTTAAAAGCGGATTTACATTATATGGGGGTATATCCGCTTTTAAATAACAAAATCGGATTTACCCCCACTTAAGGTAAATCCGCTTTGTTAACCTAATTAATAAATAAATAAATCAGTTAAAAAATTAGATACGAATTTCGACCTTCTTTTGGTTCTGTTTAGTGTGTAGTTCGTTTAACACGTAACAGTGTTGTACGTCGAGCGAATAATTTAGGCTAAAAAACCGGTTTTCGGGCTACCTACTCAAATTGTAATGAAACCACAACCTTTAATTCCGAAATTCCATCGTTTACTTTTTTTTATTAATTTTTTTAATTTTTCATAATTTCCGAAAAATCTAAAAAAAATTGCATAAACTTATTTTGGTTTTATTAGATTTTTAGTGGTGTTTTTATAATTTTTGGATTAGTTTTGACTCTTTAACGGATTTTTTGTGCATTTTTAAAACCTTTTCTAAAAATTTAAATAAAAAACAATTATTTTTAATAACAAAATCGGATTTAGCTTAGGTGGGGTAAATTCGAATTCCTTTTTTTAGGGAAGTCGGATTTATCTACCCACTAGGTAAATCCGATTTTAAAAATAACAAAGCGGATGTACCCCCATCTGAGGTAAATCCGCTTTGTTATTTTTAAAGTCGGATTTACCTATTAGGTATCTCCATTTGAGGTAAATCCGCTTTGTTTTTTGAGCAGGGGTATTTTCGGGTATTTGAGATGTGATGGGGGTAAAAAAAAACCCAACTTCAAATGACGCTCTTGTGAGGGCCCAACAGTTGGGTTTAAGTAACAATGGGGAGGCCCAAAGATGCACAAGGTCGTCGACCTCAAAGTTGATAAAAGGGATTGCCAATGAAAGGGGAATATGAGCAGTTCCAAACTTCTTCCTAGTACAAATCTTGTCACCTATTCTAGGAACTGCAATTGTCCATCTTCCACCACCCTAAAAAAAATTCCCTAGGGGTACTCTTGCCATGAGTTCTTTTGCATCCTGTAGGGTTGAGTATTCTGACCACAGGTTGAGTGCTTTTAAAAAAATCCAATTGTAATCCCCGACACTGGGGGGAGGAATAGAAGGGATCACACTCTAGTTTTCTTTCCCATCTCCGACTTGTCACGAGGAGTTCATATGTATTTCCACTAGTTCATCACTTCTCTTGGGGTGAATAAAGTATCCTCCATAGTAGTCTTGAAAGCGCCTAACCACTCTTTGGGTATCAAAACCCCACCTCTAGCCAAACGATGTTCCACTTTCGTTAACGAGTTCGCTGCTGACGACCCCAAAAGTGACTACATGGCAACTTCAATAGCAATGCCCTAACCATCTAGTGGTAGAGGCAAAAGGGGAGTAAGGGAAAGAGAATAAGCAAAGCAAGAAAAAGAGAATGTGGAGAACGTACCTAATCTGGTAGTGAACATGTAACAAAACTTTTCCTTAAACCCTTTAAACCACCACAAATGCTCTAGAACACTCGCCAAAGATATGAAGCACAAATTGAAAATGAACTCTCTGAACTTCTACCCATTTATAAGGCATGGAGGAACACTAAGGAGTGTGGAACTGGTATGAAAGAATGAAAAACAAGGCGCCAAGAAACTATCAAGCTCTACGCCACTGTTTCAAAAAGTCAACGTGTTTTTCAAATCACCCCAAGTGTCGCGTCGCCAAAAACTCATAATGACCGATGTGTGTCACAAGATTTAAGGATTCACTACAAAGACCTTTCTCCCTCAAAATTTAGATTGTAAAACTAGTCGAAGTGACATTGTAAACACCTCAGTATCATGCTGTTTCTCAACTCAAACGAGTCATTGCTTCTCGATAACATCAACTTAGGGGGGGGGGGGGGGCTGTTCTAGACTAGGTCATAACCCACTCTAAAGTAGACTCTGAAAGGGAGATGGTATTTTACCCACTCGAAATATCTTATTCGCACTCTCACGAGATAGGATCCTTTAATGATCCTCACTCCATGCCTTGATACAACCGCGACCAATTGCAGAATCTTCATCATCACTAGCGTAACTTCCTTGGACTTCTCCACGCATCATGAGGTCAATCATGTAACCACTCACGCGCTCAAGGAGCCCCCTTTTAATAGTTTTGCATCAACAAGTGACCCTTTGACGTCACTTATAAATACACATGACTTTTAATGGAATTAGGTTTGTTTTCATTGATTACCTCACACTCTAATCTAACTAGCCTCATCACTCACCCGTGCGATGCACGGGGAGAGTTAGTATTGATTAAATTAATCATTTTAATTAGCAAGTCAAATAACTAAGATCAGATATTAAGAAAAATGTATAAAAGTTTAAAGTAATAGATAAACACACCAATAAGTCAAAAGAGTACTACAAAACCAATAAGTTTGAAGTATTAGAAAAGCACAACGAAGCATAGCCTAATCATCCAAATGAGATTTAAGAACCATACATCTTAACACAACGTACAATAATAGATAAACACACCAATAAGTCACAAGAGTATTATAAAACTAAGAACATCACATACTAAGGAAATGCTTTAAAAGTTCCAAGTATTAGAAAAGACCTACACTTTAATACACAACTTAAATAGTCCTACACCGAGATCTTTTTATATTATGTATCAAAAGACAAATCAATACATAACATAACAACACTCGCTTAAAATCTTTCTACTAATCTCTTGCACCTAGAAAGTTTCATTGTTCATGACCCTTAGCCTTCCTCGTCTTTTGTTTTGCCTTTCTTTTTAACCAATCATCTTGTCCGGTTCCACACGCTTGGCGTCGTACTTGCTTGTCACGCTCAACATTTTGTTCATTCAGCAGATCTAGTGTCACTGTATTATCATAGAATTTTATAAAAGTTCACTTTCAAGTCAAGTTGATGCATGCACATAGGCAAGCTAGAATACATAATGAATGGCAAAACTTGAATGGTAAAGAGAGGCGAAAAAGTTAAAAGTAAATGCAGTTAAAATGTAACTTTTGAGTAAGGTGAATGCTACTTTTAAGTAAATGGCTATTTAGGATCTTTCACCACATTATTAAAGCTAATTTTAAAGCATAAATGGTTATTGTCCTTTGGAAGTTGGTAAGAAATAAGAGCTTATGTTAGTCAGTCAGTTAACAATAATAGATAAATCCCAATAACACGTTCAATCAAATATCAAGTTTAGGAGATGCAGCACGACTATGAATAGCAGCAATGAAGAAAAGTTGTGTACCTTAAAAGGATAATAATCATAAAAGCTCTACTAATTTCAGCAAATTTGGACAATTCAAAGTTCTTGGTGAAAATCTATAGACTAATTTAAATATAAGAAAACAAAGCATATAAAATTTTGCCTATATTACCAGGCATAAAGTTCATCATCAAAAAAGAAAAAACACTTTTGAATGTAGGCCATGATAATTGAAATGGCAACAATAGTTTGGGCAACATCCCAAAATTAAATTCATAAATAAGGATAGGAACTTCCACCACACATAAGTATCTTGGGTCTATAATCCACTGTTTTTTCCTCAAGCTTATGATAGTCTATATATGCAGTAGGATGATTAACCTTATAAGCCAAAGTCTCAAAGAATATAGATGCAGTAGAAACCTTCTTCCCATTAAGAGTATAATACCCATGACTATCCCATAATCCTATCCCCAGGATTCAAAACACCAGTATAAACAGCAAAGTTCACGGAAGTACATGAATAATATTGGACATTAACACCCCAATTATTTGAATCAAGATGAAATGCCAACCATGCATGCTCACAGCAAAGAAATTCAAGCTAATCAATATACTGATTACCTTTATAGCAATTAGCTCCTGGAATTCCCTCAGAATATTTGTTTGTCAAATGGCTTCCCAATGCTTCCATCACTTCCTTGCACACAAAATTCCCAGAAGCAAATAACTCTATTCTTTTGAGCTATCTCAACTTCTCTTTCTCCATGTGTGTATCTCAGGATTAGTAACACTCAGTGACTGGTTTTCCCAACCGACAACCTTGGAATTCCAAGAGTGCATTAGTTCATCAGTAACATTATGATTTTAGGATAGAAATAATAACATTAGTATATTAACCATGTAATGCATATAGCAAATTTGAGATGAAAATACTTGGTTGACCCTTTTATGAAAAATGCAAACCATCAAAACCAAAATATCAACAATCTTAAAAACATAAGAAAATCATTAATCATACACAACCCCACACCCTTACTACCTTGGGTCATGCTGCAAGAACCCGTGATGCACGAGTTAGTATTACTATTAGTGATATATGCATACATGATTATATGAACCAGACTTCATTATTATTGTGATGAAAGGATCATAAAAATGTCTGCAGTAACAAAAAAGATATCCACCATATACTAAGAAATTAAAAAAAATATGATAAAAAAATTAATTAGATGTTAACTAAGGCCCAACCATATAACAGATATATATTTCAATCAAAATAACTAACTGTTTCGTCTAATAACACTTCCTATTAAGATGAAGCATGAAATAGTAAAAGTACATTATGATTGCAGAACTTTTGTGAGCTAGTTAGTTCATTCTTCTTTGCCACTAGGTACATATGATTTGCAAGAATAAATGTAAGAGGAAATGTGCTGATTGCCCCTGTGAGACTCATTTCAGAAGTACTGTCACTTATTATCAAGTAGAATAGTGTAGTTTTGATTGAATGACGGGAACAGATATGCTTACTTTCAAGGCTGAACCGGCCAAAATGATGTAACCGGTATTTATCATGAAAAGATTGATATACTGCAGAACCCATGTGAGAGAATAGGCCTTTTTACCTGCAATGAAAATGAACATAAACATAACATGATGCAGATTGAAGAGAGGAAAGTATTAACTATCAATTGTTCGTCTTACATAATACATACCGTATATATAACCAGCAAGATCTCTATATATAATGTTTCTTGTCCTTCCAAATTCATGGAGCTTAGCAATAAGAGCATTAGCATATAGTGATATTCCTGCAACTATATATATTCAATTGTTTATGTCCCTTCAATTATACTAAATAATAAATCATATATCTCCCTTCCCCTTTCTAAAAAAACAAACTCTAGCAGCAAATCCATATGCACTGGTCGTGTCACTCGATCTTTTGGTTAAATGTTACAAATGTTGAATGAGTTGACTTGATATAATTAACCACATGAAATAGAGTGAACTTTTGGTTAAAAATCCTTACAGCCAGCCTGGCATTAATATGTTTTACTTGAATTGAAACCATTATGATGCACTGAAAAAAATTAATAATCTCAATTAGTAGCTGACATCAAAATGAAAAATGGCCTTCAAAGGTCCAAGATCAGTAAAAAGAATTATTATTAATCATTCATTTGTACTTCTATCTTCATTTCTATTTTCCTCGAGAAATTCGGAATCCCTCCGATTTCCTAGCAAAATATAAATAAAGAGGGGCAGCTGTAATACCCTAATTTTGTCCTATCCAAAAAAAAAGAGAAATTTTATTTATTTTTAATAAAAATAATTATTTTATTTTTCATGCCATGTTTTATTTTATTTTAGTTTGCTACAAGTTTTGATTTTTGAAAAAAATAATAATTAGAAGTGAAGAAATAAAAATAAGCCAAGAAGGAAGTGGGGGGGGTCTATTAAAAATAAGGTGCTGTCATGGAAACCCAACCCAGCAAAAATGGCTAGCCCAATTCGCATAACCCTAGACCTAACCCATATCCAACTCCTCCACCAAGCCCAATCCAACTCCTCCACCAAACCCAATCCATATCCTAACCCTAACCCATATCCAACCCATAACCCAACACCCAACTCCATCCAACCCACTCCAACTAAACCCTAATTCGCATACCTCCCCCCTTAACCCTAAAATGTGTCTACATTCACTCTCCCCCCTAGCCTTAAAAATCATCCACATTCATCCCCTCTCTCCTCCCTAGAAATCCGCCCCCCACTCAGATCTTTAACAAATGAATGATTAAAGTAGTCAGAAGAATAACACACAATAGGTAATAACAAATATAGAAGTACAAATTTATTATTAATCATGAGTCATGACTACCTTCACAAATAGACTAAAAAGAATTAAAATTTAAGTCTTGGAAGTAACTTATCATGGTAAGCATCATAGACGTCTGTAGACATCTTAATAAATCTCTGTAGACACAACAATTACCATAGGACCGATGAAAGTCTTGGAAACCATGATATTGATGATAATCTTGCGTGAACTCATATTTGATGTGAAGAAAATAAGTAAACAAACCAAGATAGATTGCTAAAGTACACATTGACGTTGCTGCAAAATTAAAGCTTATCGAGGACCTGGCCATATGGATGTATTTTCCTAGCAGACCTAGGTAATGGGGGCTGATATGCACTCATAGTATCTAAGTATCTCTAGAACCAATGATAGATCATTGGTGTATGTTTGCAGATCCCACTATAACATATTCATCATTTTGGCATGCACATAAATTATATTTCCACGATATTTATCTGCTCTGGAGACCTGGAAAAAAAATCACAATTTATTCTTGGTCAGTGCCTACCATTTAAGATAAATATTTTAGAAGTCAATAAAAACTTGGATATTATAATAAACCTGTAAACAGACATATAATCAGAGTCATCCACTAGTGCAAAATTAACTTTAAAAAGCACTATTTTGAATCGGTTGTTTGGATAACTGATTCCAAATGTGGACGCGGTGACAAATTTGCAATTAAATAGAATTGTGACAGATTTTTTGAGACATTAAGAATCGGTTGTTTAAACAACCGATTCTAAATGTGCCAATTTAGACATTTGGAATCGGTTGAGTGAATAACCGATTCCGAATAACTACATTCAGAATCGGTTCTTTAAACAACCGATTCATAAGATCTGTTTCATTACAGTTTTCACGATCCCCCTTGTTTTTTCAGTTTCCCTCCCACACTTTACCTCTCAAACCCTAACTCGTTGTCATCCCTCTCACACGTTGTCATCCCTCGCAGCTCATCTATTCGCAGCAAATCCCTCGCAGCTCATCTCTTCGTTCTCATCCCTCGCAGCTCATCACTCGTTCTCATCCCTCTCACACGTTCTCATCCCTCGCAGCTCATCCCTCACATCTCTTCGCAACAAATCCCCTTCGTTCCCATCCCTCGCATCTCTGTCGCATTTCAGTTTCCTCCTTCGTTCTCCCTCATCGCTCTCTCGCATCTCTTCACTTCGTCGCATCCCTCTCACGCGGTATTTCTCTTCTTCTCAGCATCTGTTCCTTTATAGCGCGTTCTCTCTCTCAGCTCACTTCCTCAGTTGCTGTGTAGAACGTTGCCGTCACACGTTTTCCTCACGCCGTTCCCTCATCTCGCTGCTAGCAGGTTCGCCTCGTCTTTTATTTTTAGTACTAAGATTTTTGGCTGTATGAAATCATTGATATGTTTGGTTTTCAAGAGAAAGCATTCTGTTACTATTGAAATCTTAGTCTAGTTAAACGTGTTTTTAATTTTGGCAAAGTTATTAGTTGGATAATTCTGTTTCATTTGATGAAACTATAATTGATATATAATACATCTAAATAGATGTTGGATAATTCTGTTTCATTTGATTTTAGGACTAGATTGTGTTATCAAGCTTACATAATTGAGCTGTTAGTTTTGAACTGGATTTCAATAATTAAGGGTGCATTTTGTTACTTTGATTTTAACTAAAATGGTTGGCTATATTGTACATAGAAAGGTGCATTTTGGGACTTTGATTGAAGTTGAAGGGTGCATTCTACATGCATTTCTTCAAGTAATGATAATCTTCAAAAACAAAAGGGACTATTATTGAATCAATAATGCTCCCTCATGAAGTTAACTAACATGAATTTTGTGTCAAGTTTGCTTTGTTGTTAATTGTCACTAAACTCATAGTAAATTTAGAAGGAACTATTATTTCCATTTTAATTACCGAGTCTTATTATTTCCATTTTAATACCCAAGTCTAGTAACTGACCCTATATGTGTCTGACATGAAGTACTTACTTGGATCATAGCCATAGATCGTAGCTGGATGCAAAGTAATCGTATGAGTGATGAGTATGCGAAAGGAGTTGAAGAGTTTCTAAATTTTGCTCAAGCAAAGCTTCCCAAAACTGTTGTCAATTTTTCTTGTCCTTGTGTTATTTGTGTTAATCAGACCCCACAATCACTTTCGGTAATAAAGGACCATCTCTTTGTTCATGGGATCTGCATGGGTTATACCACATGGATATGACATGGTGAATCAAGAGACTCCCCAAGTGTGTCTAGAAGAGAGAAAGTCGATGAAGATATGAATGACCGAATGGAGGATATGATCTGTGACATCGATCCTGAATCTTTTAAGCGGGTGCATGTGTATGATACTCTATGCAAAGATAAAGAAGAGCCTCTGTATTTGGGATGCAAAAAATACACACGGTTGTCTGCGACGATAAGATTGATCAATCTGAAGGCAACAAATAGGTGGACCGATAAGGGCTTTACTGAATTACTTGAGTTGTTGAAAGACATGCTTCCCGAAGGTAACACATTGCCGAATCGTACCTATGATACGAAGAAGATATTGTGTCCGATGGGTGTGGGGTATAAGAAAATACATGCATGCCCCAGTGATTGCATATTGTATCGAAATGATTTTGAGAAGTTGCACAAGTGTCCCACGTGCAATCTTTCGCGATACAAAGTGAAGACTGGTGAATCTAGTAGCGATGATGATGATGTCAAAAAAGGTTCTCCCGCAAAGATTTTGTGGTATCTTCCAATAATACCCAGATTGCAACGCTTATTTTCTAATGCAAAAGATGCAAAGAACATTAGATGGCATACAGATGAGAGGAAATGTGACGGACAGCTTTGCCATTCAGCCGATTCTTTGCAGTGGAAGAAAGTTGATCTTTTGTTTCCGGATTTTGGCGTCGAGCCAAGAAATCTTAGACTCGCGCTTGCTTCAGATGGAATGAATCCATATGGTAACTTAAGTAAAAATCATAGTTCGTGGCCCGTTCTCATTGTAATTTACAACCTTTCTCATTGGTTGTGC
Source organism: Astragalus membranaceus (assembly GCA_039519185.1). Classification (NCBI taxonomy): domain Eukaryota; kingdom Viridiplantae; phylum Streptophyta; class Magnoliopsida; order Fabales; family Fabaceae; genus Astragalus; species Astragalus membranaceus. The sequence goes on along the minus strand of CM076847.1, from coordinate 167,811,259 downwards.
ATGAAACGCAAGTATATTATGTTAACTATGATGATTTCTGGCCCAAGACAACCAGGTAATGACATAGATGTTTATCTTAGCCCGTTGGTTGAAGACTTGAGAAAAATGTGGGATCAAGGTGTGGATGTGTTTGATGGGTATTCTAATGAAACATTTAAGTTGCGAGCGATGCTATTTTGCACGATCAATGACTTCCCAGCATACGGGAACTTGTCTGGGTATAGTGTTAAAGGACATAAAGGTTGTCCTATTTGTGCAGAAGGCAGTACCACCATCAACTAAAACATGGAAGAAAAACTGTCTACCTTGGGAATCGTAAATTTCTAAGACGTAATCACCCATATCGTAGGTTGAAAAAAGCTTTTAACGGATGCCAGGAAAATGACATTGCTCTGAATGCCTTGACCGGAGAAGAAGTCTATCAAGTGGTTAAGGACATCAATGTTGTATTCAGAAAAAAGCAGAAGCAGTCAAATGAGAATACCAATTGCAAGTGAATGAAGAGGTCTGTATTCTTTGATCTTCCATATTGGTCTTGTCTTGATGTAAGACATTGTCTTGATGTCATGCATGTCGAGAAAAATGTCTGTGATAGTGTCATCGGGACGCTTCTTAACATTAAAGGCAAGACAAAGGATTGCATAAAATCGCGTTTGGATTTGCTTGAGATGGGCATAAGAGAACAGTTACATCCAGTGGCAAGAGGTAAAGGCACATATTTGCCTCTAGCATGTCATACCTTGTCAAAAAAAGAGAAAATAAGCTTTTGCGAGTGTCTAAGGGGAATCAAAGTGCCACAGGGTTACTCTTCAAATGTAAAGAGTCTTGTCTCAATGAAAGATCTCAAATTAGTTGGCTTGAAGTCTCATGACTGCCACGTGTTGGTGCAACAACTACTACCTGTGGCTATACGCGGCATCCTGGCAAAAGATGTCTGACATACCATAACTAGGTTCTGCTTATTCTTCAATACTATATGTGGTATAGTCATTGACCCTCAAAAATTGGATGAGTTGGAAAATGAGGCTGCTATTATCTTGTGTCAGTTGGAGATGTTTTTTCCGCCCTCATTCTTTGATATCATGGTTCACTTAATTGTTCATCTAGTGAGGGAGATTAGATTATGTGGTCCCATTTATTTAAGGTGGATGTACCCAATCGAGCGATACATGAAGATCTTGAAAGGATATGTGAAGAACCAATATCGTTCCGAAGCATCCATTGTCGAAAGATACGTCACAGAATAAGCTATTGAGTTTTGTTCAGACTACTTGTCAGAAGCAAAACCTGTAGGGCTACCAAAGTCTCGATATGCATGGAGATGTCAGGGTAAGGGTAGAGGTATAAACATTAAGAGCATGGGTCGAGAGGAAGTGTTTCAAGCACATTTTTATATTTTGAATAACACAGATGAAGTACTACCTTACTTGTCTTCTCATCAAAAGCTAGAAAAGACCAAAAACCCTCGAAGGGATGAATTATGGTTATTGAAAGAGCATAACAAGACATTCATTGAATGGTTTAAATCAGAGATTAATAAAGATGCAAGCGCCTCTAATACTTTGAGATGGCTAGCAAATGACCCTAACTTTGATGTCTTTTGTTGGAACGGGTACGACATAAATAATTTTTCCTTTTCCACAAAGTCGCAAGATGACAAGAGTATTGTGCAAAATAGTGGTGTTATGGTCATGGCTTCTTCAATGCATTTTTCTAGTTCAAAAGATAAAAACCCCGTACTCGCATCTGTTGCTTACTTTGGTGTTCTCGAAGAGATTTGGGAGCTTGATTACTGTAAATTTAAAGTGCCCATTTTTAAATGTAATTGGGTAAACAGCAATGGTGGTGTACGTACCGATGAAATGGTATTTACACTAGTGGACCTTGACAAGGTAGGTCATAAGAATGAGCCTTTCATCATGGCTGACCATGCAAAACAAGTTTTCTATATCAAAGATCCTTCTAACAAAAAGTGGTCGGTGGTCCTACAAGGAAAAGTAGGTAGTGATGAAATTGAAGATTCAACTCTTGCAATTTATGAGACACCTTCTTTCTTAACACAAGTGCCTACTTTAATGGATGATAATGAAGTTGATGATGTACATGCCACTCGCAATGATCATAATGAAGGGATTTTATGCGAAGGAGTTCTAATTAACCCATGAATGAGTATGGGTACATATATTTGGTTCTTTAATTTATATTTATACTTGGTTATCTGATTCATATTTATTCATGGTTATATGATTTATATTTATATTCGGTTATCTAATTTATATTTATACTTGCTTACCTAATTCATATTTATATTTGGTTATTTATATTTGTGTTTTTTTCCTTTGTTCAACAGATATCATGGGTGACTCCAACACTGACCTTCCCAAAAAGAAGATGACTAGGCATCCGACATCATTAAAGTGGTTCCTTGCTAGGCGTCCGATTGGTCAAAGGTATCGAGTGGAGTTTGATAGTGACGGCGAACCTATTGGTCCGTATGGTGACAAATTCAGGAGCTATTTAGAGGTGGTTGCGCGAACAAAAGTAAGCATATTGCGCATGGCTTGGGATGAAGTGGATGAGCAGACAAAGAAGATTGTTTGGGATAGTGTTTTGGTATGTATATACACTAATGAAAGAAATCTTGGGTTTATTCATCTTTCCTTATTTCTTGTGCTAACACCACCTTATTCTTGTGTTAAGGAAACATTTGATGTTCCCGATGATGAGGAATTCCAGAAAACTTGGATGGTTTATATAGGTCTTTGTTGGAAACAGTTCAAGACAACACTCACGACCAAATATGTCTTTAGCAAGGGGGATAAGTCCGGCGAAACAACCCCATTTCACAAGTATCCTAGTATATCTACTGAGACATGGACCGCATTTGTTAAAAGTCACCTTACTTCGTAATTTGTGGTATTGTTTTCACCACAACTATTTTTGTTTCTTAAATATTATTCATTTATTGAATATGATGGTGTGTGTTCTTTGTAACAGGTGAAAAGAGAATCTTCTCAGAAAAATCAAAGTAATAATAAATACTATCACACAGTAGGGCGGGGCAGTTATAAAAAGTTGAAGCAAGATATGAAGGAAGAGCAAGTACAAAAAATGCGGGAGGAGTCCGGTGATCCTAATTTGGAGGTGGTGCCTACATCTCCAGAGCGACATGAGCTATGGAATGCTGCCCATAAAAAGAAATCGGGATCTTATGTAACTGAGGAGTCAGAATCAATTGCATCTAAGATTGTAAGTAAAAATTTCAATTAATCACATATTCAATTGACCCTGATTTTAATTTATTTAATCCTAACACGCAAACATTCTTTTATTGTAGGATGATATTGTGGATTTGAGCAGCCAAGGATCCTTTGTTTTGAGAGGAAAAAATGATATTTTAGTCACTGCCATCGGAAAACCTGACCATCCCGGTCGTGTTCGAACAGCTGGAAGAGGAGTTGGGCTAAAAAATACTTTGGAGGTGTTGCTCGGACGAGCTCGAGCAGTTCACAATTTGATCCAATGCAGATGATGAAACAAATGGAGCAATTGTTCGAGAAGAAAATGGAAGAACGAGTTAGCAAGGAGGTGGCAAAGGTATATGTTATATTATTATTATTAGGTGCTTGAATAATGTGGTGCAAATTAGAACCATTATTTTTGCTGACTCTGTTATATTATTATTATGAGATACATGATAAAGAAACTGATTTGAATTTGGAACTGATGTACAGCAAATGGATGCTATGGGCAGTTGCGGTCAAAATGCAGCTGTCCAGGTTCCCTCTCACATAAGCACTATCGGATCTAAGGGTAGCTGCTCACCATCTCATTTGAAGGAACTGGTCGAAACCGATTGGCTGAGAGAGATAGTCTTCAAGGGTTATGATGAGGGGAGCGTCCAAATAATGTTGGAGCATGAAGAGCATTATTGCTTTATCTCTTTCGGAGAGCTGAGCGACATGACTTGACTTCCGGTGATAGGTGGCTTGAGTTATCCCACTTGGCTATATGGTGCACGTAAGTAGTATAATTTATTTTGTAATTATATTTCTCGTGTTTCTATATATATATATATATATATATATATATTAATTTGATAAAACTTTTTTTACGTGCTAATAGATATCTACATCGTAAATGTGCTGAAAGGAGTGTTGGGGACTTATATGGATTTATGTGTCCATATAAGATTACCTAGAAGGGCTCTTCCTCAAGCATTGTTTCTGCCTATATTCAAAATAAAATGGCCAGCAATCATAAGAAAGTATATTTGGCTCCGTTTTGCATATTTGAACAAATTGATAATACATTTTTCCTTTGTTAGTTTGTTTTCTTACATATTATTATCTTTACCAATACTGTAGAGACCATTGGCAACTGATTGTCTTGATCCCCGAGCAAAATACTGTTGTCTGGATGTGTTTAGATGGTAAAAAACCAGCCAAAAGAATCAAAGAGATGATTAACAAGTAAGTGTTTAATTGTTTACCATTGTTTACTTTGTAAGATTTTAACTATGATAAATTTTTTATAATTAATTATAATTAACTTTTGATGTTATTAGAGCAATGGATTCTACATTGGACACCATATGGTTGCTCCCTAAGGTAAATAAGCCTACTTTACTGTAGTCATTACTCTTTGCTGAGTGATAGGAATTATGTTCAATGGTGTGTGTTTATATGCCAAGTGATTATGACCCAATTGAAGCTAAGTTTGTATATGTGTAGGTGGCACGACAACAAAATAGGTATCATTGTGGGTACTTTGTGATGAAGTATATGATGACGATTGTGAATGCCGGTATCATAAATAGATGGGAGGAGGTATATAATAGTTTTAAAGTACATTTTATTTATCTTTAACATATTCGTTCATGTTGGTGTTAACCATTAGCTATTGAACATATATTGTCTATTTTATGAGTTAATTAGAGCAAGGTAGTTAAACTCGCGTGTTGTGTGCTGCTTCTTCTTCGTTGCTCTACTGTTTCTACTATATTTGGTTCTATGAACCTGTTTTTTATTCCTTTTTGGCATCTTTGAACCTGCTTATTCCTTTTTGGTTCTATGAACCTGTTTATTCCTGCCTATTCCTTTTTTATTCCTGTTTCTATGAACCTGTTTCTACTATATTTGGTTCTATGAACCTGCTTCTATGAACCTGTTTCTATGAACATGTTTCTACTATATTTGGTTTTATTCACCATTGTTTTAGTTCTAATCAAGCATTGCTTTTGTTCTTACAATCATTTCACTTTCACTATTGTCATTCACAATGTACTCTGCTTGTTATATACTGCTCTGCCTTTGTTTGTACAGACCTTTTTGTGTCTTTTAGTTCTCATTGTGCTGAGTTTTTTTATGGACCTTTTGTAGGTATTTGATAACCAAAAGGCATACACTCATAAGGAAATTTTGGAGGTCCGCAAGCTTTGGGCGGAATTTTATTTGAAGATTCGTCCAGCAGGAAATATATGATTGGCTAACAAGTTTGATTTTTTTTGTGGAAAGCTAACAAGTTTGATATATATGTATTTGTTATAGTACATGTATTAGTTGCTGAAAGAAACATTTAGTTGCTGAATTAGTTGCTCCCACCTGTATTTGTTATAGTACATGTATTAGTTGCTGAATTGAAAGACATATGTACTTAGTTCCATGTTTTAGTTGATGGTGTGTAGTTACTGAATTGAAAGAAACATGTAGTTGCTGAATTGAATTGAAAGAAACATATTTATGTATTATTATGAGTTGCTATAAAAATGTTATTAGGTGATTGAAAAAAAAAAGGAAGAAAATAAACAGGGAACTAGCTTCTAACTTATTAACAGACATTTAGAATCAGTTATATAAATAACCGATTCAAAATGTCTATTTATTAACAAACATTTAAAATCGGTTATATAAACAACTGATTCAAAAAATAGTCATTTAGAATCGGTTGTTTATATAACCAATTCAAAATCTCTCGTTTGGCAGGTTCGTATTTGTTGTCTGAGATAGCATTTGGAATCGGGTTTTACAACAACCGATTCGGAATTACCCGTTTTGAATCGGTTATTTAACCGATTCGAAATGTTATCACTTTTAGAATCGGGGGTATTCGAATCGGAAATAGCCGGCTCCACCATTTTGCTACAGCTCCCACCACACCATATTATGTTGCTTTGCTATTTGTTGTTGTCTCAGCATTTGACGCTACACGAAAATCACCAAAAAAAAAACAAATAAATAAAAAGGGTAAAGTTGGAAACTAAATAAAGATACAAAGATTGTTGTCTAGGAGGTTACTTACTTGTGCTAATTTCAATTGCTGGTGAGAAAGTAAATGTTGGTTAGAAAGCCTCATTTCATGATTTCTTGATGTGGTGTTGTTTTTGGAAGGTACAGTGTGTAACACCCCTTTTTTCTACCCAACGGTTTATTAAAAAAAATATCAGAGTTTTTCGCGCCAAAAGAGTGTCACATTTTTCGAACCGGAAAAACCACTTCGCAAAACAGAGTACTTTAATTATAACTAACTTCTTTTCAAAAACATGCAGCGGAAATAAAAAGGTTTAACTTGGCAATCATACTTCAAAAGGTTTACAACTTAGAAAGGCATATACATAACACATAAGGAAAGACACAAGGACAACCCTCCCGAGTGCTACGTATCAGAGCCGACTCGACCATACTAGAAAAAGAATCTCTAGCCACCTTCAGTCACCGTCACCTGCAGGTTGCCGGCATACGAGGCAATACGACGCAGTAGGGTGAGTCTCAATACATAGATAATAATAGATAAAACAAGAAACACAGTATAATAGGCACACCAGGGATACCATCAATTTACTACACCAATAATATAGTTACACCAAATCCAGTTACGCCGAATACTATTACACCGAGTACCGTCACACCAAATGCAGTTACACCCAGAATACAGTTACACCATTAGTTCAAGAAGACGAAATCAAACACAGGACGTGTATGCAATGTATGAAATGCAGCACAAAACTCCACTGGGCATATGCATGTGGATCCATTCACCAAAATTGCCTTGAGGGCATTCACCAAACACCAAAATATTTTAGGAGGCCGAGGCCTATTCACCAGAAATGCATATGACTATGCGACACCAAGACTATGCACCATGACACCAAAACACCAATGATGTATTTATATTGCTCACCAATAATTTATATACTCACCAATCACCAAGATATATTCACCATTAATATACATCATAAACATCACAATCACATCACGACATCGCCATAAACATCACATTTACATTATTAGCCAGTTAGTACAGTTTTTAGAAACAACCCGAATGGTTCCCAGACTGGACAAATTCTGTCCTTCCACTTCAAATCACTCTAAACTGACTTACACTTGACCAAATGGAACAAAACCTTAGCCCTAACAAAAGCAATTTGAGTATAGTTTCTAATGGAAAAAGAATCGTTCAAATCAGAGTTCAATTGAAGACACAAGACCTGAAACACTGAACCTATACCTAGTTTAAGTCCAGAAATTTGACCTGACTTGGGACGCTCATAACGCGAGCTACACTACTCCAAATTTAACCAAACCAGTGCCAAAGTGACCAAAATTAAGTCTGTTTTCTAACAAAAAAAGTCCCATAATTTTTTGACGAACAGAAAGTTCCCAGTTTTAAAAATACCGAACCTATGTCCAGAATGCTTCCTGAATATTACCCTAACTTGTGGAATTCATAACTCGATCTTCACAGCTCTAAACGCAACCAAACCAGCGTCAAATTAACAAGCATTCAATCAAGTTTTCGAAATGACAAACCACATAATTTTTCAATTAGTAAAACGTTCTCAGTCACTGAAATACTAAACCTATGTCAGAACATCTCAAAACAGTGAATTCAACAACACAAACAACCATCACACTTCAGCCACATATATATCAAACGATCACCCAATCACTCAAATATTTCATGAACCAATTTAAACAACTACTCCTAACACCTAATCCCCGTGATTTCGTGGTTTATAAATTATTAACTATGAACGAGAGCCCCCTTACCTTATTAATTGAAGAACACCTATCTCTTGGTGAGCAAGCTACCATCAAAATTCAGCAACTAAGATCCTCCTCTCCCTCCTTGGTGCATGCGAAATCTTCCTCTCTCTCTCCTCTAGGGTTTTGCGCCCTTCTTCTTTCATCTCTCTCTTAGGGTTTCACGCCTCTCCTCTCTCCAAGCCGTCCCACTCTCTCTATTTTTTCTAAAGTGTTGGAATGAATCACCAAACCCTAAGATTGGCATCATATAGGCGCCTAGCTTAATGGACATGGGCTTCCACTTAATGACCTAATCATGGGCTTCTCCTAATCCACTTCAACTTGCCACCACCATCTAAACCCAACCCTAGGTCCAATTATCCAAATAAATAATTCTATTTATTTAACACTCAAAACCCTAAATAATTAATTAAATCAATTAATTAATTATCTCCTACCACCTAAACCTCATTTAATTAACTAGAAAATTAATCTACTATTTTCGGGCTGTTACACAGTGAAAGGAGAAGGATTTCTTGGAGGAACAAAGAGTCCATCGTTGAAACCATAATTGTGTTCTTGGTTCTTGGTTCAACCTCATCCTCTCTACTTCCCCTGCAGCCGCATGCAACAGACCCCAAGTAATCCTCGACTCCGTGTTGAGGACATCTTACAAACACCAATTGGGCTTCCTTGACTCGACACTTTCCGGCAACCACACCCACTCCCAAAAGCACATAACGTCGACTGTGGTGAACCAGACACAAAACGACCCTAAAATAATCAAAACGACAACATATAACATCAAAACACAAAACACCAAAAACAGAGGTTTCACACTATAAAACAAATTAAGTAAATAAAAGTTAGAGAGAGACTTGTTGTTTCAGAGGATTTGAAATCGTTTTGGAGAGTGGAGCGAGCCATGCGGCGAGTTACCTCGGCGACGAGTTGTTCTTCTTCGTCGCTCTCAGTTTCGCTAGAGCCACCAATAAGCGAGTCAACAGGGGAAATAAGGTCAGAAGAGGAAGCGAAACCCTAGGGAAACTGAGATGGAAAAAACAGTGAATCGTTGCCATTGTTAGGGTTGGTAACAGGGTTATTTGGTTGAAGGCCATGTTTGATGATTCGAGCGTAAGTAGATTTTCCAATAGATGAGACTCTAGACTCGATAGCAGATTGGAGAAGAAAAAGGGAGAAGGAGAAGCAAAAAAGAAGCAAAAAACATAGAAGATTCAGAGAAAAAATAGGATAGAATTACCGTGAGCCTTCTCCATTCGCACCACCACCCACGGCGGTCTTTACCACTGCTTTCGGATGCCGCACCACCACCACCATGTTGCGCTGCTCTCTCATTCGTCTACTTCTCTCCATGGGGATTGCCAACCCCTCTCTTTCCTTTCCTTCTCTTTCTACTCCCACATGTTTTGCTTCCTCCTTTGAGTTCGACAACGCCAAGAGCAGCGAAACATCCATTCTTTGAGACCTGAAGGTGCTTAAGCAACTGTAAAAGAGAAAAGCAAGAAAAAAATTACAAGGATCTTGTGCATGCATAAGAAAGAAATGGAAGAGGGGTGGAAGAAGAGTCTAGAGAGAAGAAGTGAGTGAAGAGAAAGGGAAAATGAACGGGAGAGGAAATTAGAGAGTGAGAGAGGAAAAAATGGTGCTGCAGGTCAAGTGGGAAAGCGATGTTGTAGGGTAGAGAGAGAGAAAAGCAAGTCAAGTGGTGGGAGAGTGGTGTTGTAGGTAGGTGTCAGTATTTTGTTAAGTGTGTGACATGCAATGAAAAGTTGAAATAGATTGACGAAAATACCCCTAAAAGTTGGCGCCAAATTCGGCCCAAAGGTGTGTCCGCTTAAAAGGAAGGATACTCCCTCCGTCTCAAATTAAGTATCACACTTGCTAAAAATATTGTCCAAAAATAAGTGTCACTCTCTAATTTTAATAATTTTTTTATCAATTTTACCCTCTAATTAATACTATGAGCATCAGTCTCAAGTTATAATTATAGACAGAAGGAGTACCTGCTCTACTTAGGCATTAGAGTCCTTGCAAGTACCCACCACAATTGCACGTCGTCGTGAACTCCGATTCTAATCACCGCTCTTGATATCGACCTATCAACCTTATGATTAGATTTCATTCGAACAATTACATGAAATGTATATATAACCCAAGAACAACAACATGCTGCAATAATCATTGTAATTATTTTCAAACGTGCTTAAAACACCTTAACTTCTTTTTTTTTTGATAAGTCAAAGAATTTTATTAAAAGGGCACTAGGGGTGCCTCAACCCAATTACATTTAATGCAATCGGTTTATACATTCAATCAGCCTATGATTCCATTCATCAAAATCTAAAGACACGTTACTACCCAATTGATGAATCCCCATCACATGATGTTTTTCACTGCAAAAAAGGGGAATTTTACTTAATAATTTGATGAATGAATGGAAAGTGTTAAGAGAAAATTAAGAAGTTGTTTTATTTGGGATTTAATTGCTTTGCAGTGTTTATGCTGGGTTTTGTGGTGTTTTCGTGCCCAGGGACTAGGTGAAGAGAAGAACGAAGAAATGCAAGCAAACAGGCTCAAAAATACAAGGAAATAAGGTTTCTGCCAAGTTGCGCTGAAGCTGCGCTGGAAGCGCAAGTGAGGCGCAAGAATCCACTGTAGCGTCCTCATCCGCGCCTAAGTGGCGCTGGAAGCGCGAGTCGCGCGCGGATTGACAGAAACAGTCACGCAGAGTTGCGCTGAAGTTGCGCTGGGAGCGCCAGTGAGGCGCAAAACTCCGGAAAACACATTAAATCAGGCCCAGCACGCGTTTTGAGGGACTTTTGGACGTTTTTGGAACCCTAGAACTGAAAGAGGAGCGATTCCGTCTGACGGCTACCGAAGAATCAAGACTTGGGAACAAGGATTGAAGCTTCATATGTGTTCATCATCATCTTCCACTTGTAATTTTCTTTGTTTCTCTTCATTAATCATGAATAGCTAAACATCTTTATGTTAGGGATGAAGGAATATTGATGTAACTCTATTGTCGCTGGTTTAGTATCATATTTGTACCGTACTCTCTCGTATTTTGTGTATCGAATTTCTACGCTTAACGCTTTTTATGGTTGGAAAACTCATACAATGATCTTTTGTTCAATTATGAAATGGGAGTTTTATTCTTGAATGTTTGAAAGTCGTTACCCTCAATTGGTAGTTTAGGAATAATCTATGAGTTGTTGTATATTGCAAACTCTTGCTTTAATGCTTGTTGTTAATTAGAATCACCTAAGGGATTAGGGCTTTTAGTTATCGATAAAGGACTAGTTACCTAAGGAACTAGGAATTGGTTAATGTTGTGAGTTTGATAGCAAGATTAGAGAGAGAGATTAACTTTCAAATTAAATCAGTGGCAATAGGGTGAAATCTATAGGAATTCGTCCCTAGCATCCTTTACCATCGTATTCTTTTCAACTCGTTTTTCGGCTTTTATTATTAAAAACACAAAAATATTTTATTGCTTTACTTCGAGCTTGACAGCTCAACAATTATCAAACAAACCCCTTTTAATTTGGTTTCTATTAGCTGTTGTTAACGTCTTAGTAAATTGACTTCGATCCTTGAGGACGATATCCGGTTCTTACCGATTTTATTACTTGCACGATTTGGTACACTTGCCAAAGTCTTAACACCAATCTATTAGCAAACCATCCCCAAGTGATGCCCTTTACATGTTCTAACATTTGTTGTACATTCGGGACACCACCTCTAAAAATGATCCTATTTCGATTTATCCAAATGACCCAAACAACCGCCACCCAAAACATAAATCTTATTTTCTTTTTTATGTTTCCCACCTATCTGTAGCTTATTGTTATCCAAATGTTCCCAAGCTCCATTACTCCTCTTCCTTGTGTGTCCGAGCCAAGCGAAAGTCGACTGCCACAACTGATCCGAGACTGAACAATTGAGGAACAGGTGCTCGGAATCCTCTGCAGACCGCACGCAGAGAGCACAGCAAACGCTGTCCTGCGCTGCAATAATTCCCTTCTGCTGTAGCTTCACTCTAGTTGGTACACTTGCCAAAGTCTTAACAAGTTTTTGGCGCCGTTGCCGGGGATCGAAATTACATTTACTAGTAATTCGAAGGCAACTGCTAATTCGAACCCGTACATATTTACATTCACTTTAGTTTTATTTATGTTATTTTCTTTTATTATTGTATATATATTACACAGTTTGCTTTGACACTTGTGCGAGTTTCTTGTGTTTTCAGTGCATGCGCGGAGCTGTTAATCCTAAGGATTTACTTTTCGATCCGGAGATTGAGAAAACCGCTAGAGCTAATAGAAAGGAAGCAAGGTTAAGGAAGCAAGGAGCAACAACCGGAGAATCTTCTGTGCAACAAACTGTGACTGAAATTATGGGAGAAAATCCTCCACCTGCTCGCACTCTTGGCGACTTTGGTAGAAGAAATCAAGGCGTCCAAGCATACACCTTCCAACCTGTGGGAGCTGTGGCATTTGAGATCAAGTCTTCGATCCTCACTGCCTTGAAAGCAGAACAATTCTCTGGGTCTGATGCTGAAGATCCAAATCAACACTTATTTCAGTTCTATGAAATTTGTGGGTCCACAAATCCTGTGGGAGTGACTGATGACCAGAAAAAGTTGCGTCTCTTTCCATATACTTTGACTGGGAGGGCTAAGGATTGGCTAAACACTATCCCAGCAGGAACTATTAACAATTGGGGTGATCTAGAGAGCAAGTACTTAGAAAGATTCTTTCCAATTTCTAAGTTCATCAAGAAAAGGGCTGAAATATCAAATTTTGAGCAAGGAGATGCTGAGTCTCTTTATGATGCTTGGGAAAGGTTCAAACTGTTATTAAAAAAATGTCCTGGGCATGGTATTGATGATTTTGTTCAGTTGCAAACTTTCTGTCATGGTTTGCGACCTCAAACAAGAATGATGTTAGATGCCTCGGCTGGAGGGTCTTTGGGTACTAAAACTGAAGCTGAAGCAAGACAGTTAGTGGAGCATATGGCTTCTAATGAATACCGGATTCAAAATGATAGAGGGGAAACAAAGAGGCCAGGAATTTTAGAGTTGGACGCTAACAGTGCTGTGTTAGCTCAACAAAAGGTAATGTCACTTCAAATTGAGGCTCTCACTAAACAGTTAGCTGCTGCTTTGCCAAGTGGATCTCAAAATCCTGCAACCGTTCAAGCAGTGCAAACGGGGTCATGTAATTATTGTGGCAGGAATGCTCATGAAGGTGACTGTGCAACTCATGGAGATAACAGTGAACAGGTTAATTATATGGGCAACTTTCAGAAGCAAGGTGGGAACCCTTATTCTAACACCTACAATCCTGGGTGGAAGAATCATCCCAACTTCTCTTGGAAGAATAATGATCCCGCAGGGTCACATCAGCAGCAACCTAGTCAAGAACAAAGAAAGCCATCCCCTATGGAGGAAGCGTTGACTCAGTTTATGCAAATGACAAAGACAACCTTTCAATCTCAAGACCAAGCTATGAAGAATATGGAAAAGAATCATGAAGCTTCCATAAAGAATCTAGAGACTCAAATTGGGCAGTTATCAAAGCAGCTTGCTGGATCATCTAACAGCGGTTTCTCAGCTAGTACAGTTGACAACCCTAGGGATGAAACTGCTAAGGCTATCTCTCTAAGAAGTGGTCGGGAGTTGCCGACTCCGGTGGTAAATTGTGAAAAGAAGGTGTCAGTTGAAAATGAAAGAAAAGAGTTGAGTGAAAAGAATGAAAATGAAAAAAATGGAGGAGTTGAAAATGAGTGGAGTAAGGAAAGTGAAGAAGGTGTGAAGTCTAACACTAATAAAAATAATTTGTTCTTTGATGTGCAGGTACAAGAGAAACCCAAGGCACCTCCTCCGCAAGTGAAGCTGCCGTATCCTCATGCTAGCAAGAAAAATCAAAAAGATGAGCAGTTTTCTAAGTTCATGGAGGTTTTCAAGCGGCTACAAATCAATATACCCTTCGCAGAAGCTCTAGAACAGATGCCAATATATGCCAAATTCATGAAGGAGCTTTTGACAAAGAAGAGGAAATTCAAAGAGGATGAAACAGTGGCTTTGACTGAAGAGTGCAGTGCTATAATCCAGAGGAAGCTCCCTCAGAAAATGAAAGATCCGGGAAACTTCACAATTCCGTGTGCAATTGGCGACATAGCCGTTGGCAAAGCTCTCTGTGATCTGGGGGCCAGTATTAATCTTATGCCATTGTCTATGCTGAAGAGACTTGGTGGTGGTGAGGTGAAGCCGACTAGAATGTCTCTGACACTTGCTGATCGATCAATAAAATATCCTTACGGAGTGTTGGAAGATGTTCTGGTCAGAGTTGACAGGTTCCTATTTCCGGTAGACTTTGTGATACTTGACATGGAGGAAGATGCAGAGGTACCACTTATTCTGGGAAGACCATTTTTAGCCACAGGGCGAGCTTTGATTGATGTGCAACAAGGGAAGCTAATCTTAAGGTTCCAGGATGAGAAGATCACTTTTAATGTTTTTGAAGCTATGCGCCATCCTGATGACAAAGGACAGTGTTTTAGGGTGGATGTACTTGATAATTCTGTGAAAGAGACCTTTAGGCAGGAAGTACCATCTCCTCCATTGGAGAATGTAATTGTAAACTCTATTGAAGAAGCAGAAGAGAATCTGGGGAGTGAAATAGAAGACTGTATTCTGCAGTTTGAAGCTTCTCAGATAGAAAATGTGTCAAAGAAAAAAGAAGAGCTAGATAGGGGGGAGAGTCCCGAGAAAAAGATCCCTGAATTGAAGCAACTCCCCTCTCATCTGAAGTATGTTTTCCTTGCAAATGATGATCTTCATCCAGCTATCATTAGCAGCTCTTTGACCAAATTGGAAGAGGAGAAGCTGATGAGGGTACTAAGAAGCAACAAGAATGCGTTGGGTTGGACTATCTCTGATCTTAAGGGGATAAGTCCAGCTTTTTGCATGCATAAGATCAAGTTGGAAGAAGAGTTCAAACCTGTGATCCAACCTCAGCGGAGACTAAATCCTACCATGAAAGAGGTGGTGCGCAAGGAGGTCTTAAAGCTTTTAGAGGCCGGGATGATTTATCCTATCTCAGATAGCTCGTGGGTAAGTCCGGTCCATGTGGTTCCTAAGAAGGGTGGTATGACGGTAGTGAAGAATGATAAGAACGAGCTGATTCCGACTCGGACTGTTACGGGTTGGAGGATGTGCATTGACTACCGAAGGTTGAATCAAGCAACCAGGAAGGACCACTTCCCATTGCCGTTGTGAACACCCAATTTTAACCGGTACATTTTTACTTTTTCAAAAAAAATCACAAAAATATGTTTCTCGCGTATATTTGTTTCCTAATCCCTCGAATAGGTCATTTTGCGCTAATTTACTAGTTTTGCGTTATTATTACTTTTTTTAGTGGTTAAACAAAAATTAAAAAAAAATATATGCTAATTCAAAAAATTTACAAAGTAGATTTAATTTATTTTTCTTGTTACAATATCTTTAATTAAAAAAAGAAAATAAAAAAATAAATAGATAAGAAATAATACAAATTACAAAAGAAAATAAAAAAGGGGAGGTGCAATAAAAAAATTATTATTACAAAAAGTAGTCGTTTTTGGGTATTTTTGGGTCTTAGTTTTTAGCTACTATGCGAAAGCAATTTCTCTCTCCTCGGACCTTGTTTTGACGATCCGAACGGTGAAAGTGGAGACACATGTCCCACGAACCTGCTGTCAAAAAACAAAGATGATCCAACGGTTAACGAATCCGGAATCGCACCTTTACGGTGAGAGGTTTGAGAAAAAACGGACCAAAAACTGCAGCTCTTGCGAAGGCAATTTCTCTCTCCTCAGACCTCGTTTCAACGATCCGAACGGTGAAAGTGAAGATATATGTCTCACGAACCTGCTGTCAAAAAACAAAGACGATCCAACAGTTAACGAATCCGGAATCGCGCTTTTACGGTGACAGGTTTGAGAAAAACGAGAATTGTGTTCTCTAAGTGGGAATTGCTTTCTCTATTTTGTTTTAGTCCCACATTGCTTGCAAGAAACAACAACCCTATAGCAATTGACTATAAAAGAGGTTGAGAGGTGAAGGTTTGAAGGGGGGGAGTCATTGGCAGATTAAGTGATCTTTTGGGCTAGCCTTTGCGGTCCAGACACTAAAAGTCTGTCTTTGATTAGTTTGTAATTTTTTTGAACCGGTTTTTTTTCGGTTCTCAAAGCAGTCCGGTTTGGAGTTGACCTGGTCAGACTGCTCGGTCCGGTTCGGCGTTCCTCGCGTTCATCGGCTTGAGGTTAGTTTTGTAATTATTTATTTACTTATATCTATTTGTTTATTTATTTATTTATTTATGTAGATATTTATTGATTACTTATTTATTGTTTGTTTATTTCTGGATATATTTATTTATTTATATTTTTTAGGTGTATAGTTATATTTTTTCTTATCTTTCCTTTTTAATTATTATTATTGTTATCTATTATTATTTATATTATTATTATTGTTATCTATTTCTAAAAATGAATTAAAACATCAATAAAAATGGCTTTGATCGAGATGTACGTCTTATCAAACCCGCAATCCGGTTAAGACACCTGAGTTGTACAACTTGGTGATCTCAAACGCCTTCAAAATATTAAAATCAACAAAACAAACAAATACTTTTAAGAAGAACTACGTAGCCTTTGATTCTCCGCACACGGAGATACGTAGGAGCGGGGCCTCCCCGTCAAGCTAAATTAGTCTTTTCCTAAATAATCCAATTTCTTTTCTTTAACACCTATTTTCTAAAAAAAAAAATACAAAAAAAGGGATTGGCTGAGATGTGACATCTTGTCAATCCCGGTTTAAGAGACTTTAGCTGTACGGCTTTGATCTTAAACCCCTTCAAAAAATAAAATCAACCAACCAACAAAAAATTTCAGAAAGAACTACGTGACTTTTGAGTTCCTCATTGCACCTGAGGATACATAGGAGCGGGGCTTTCCCGTCAAGTCAAAATTAAACTTTTCTAAATTAGTCCTTATTATTCTCTACTGTTTTATTTTTGGGTAAAACAAATAAATTCGTAATTTATATTTGCACAACCAGATTTAGGGTAACTGTCTTAGGACAGATGTACTAGGGGTGTAGTGGAATTAAGTTTTCGCCCTTCCCTATGCATAACCGACTCCCGAATCCAACCTAGTTTACGCAGACCATTAATTTTAAGGTAGGTTTTTCTCAATTTTCCCTATTTAATAAATTGGGTGGCGACTCCCTGAAATATCGATTTTTGGGCCGTCTAAGTCGGGATTCCGGTCACGACAGCCGTTCATGGATCAGATGCTGGAGAGGCTAGCTGGACAAGCTTTCTATTGCTTTTTGGATGGATACTCTGGGTATAACCAGATAGTAGTAGACCCAGAGGATCAAGAGAAGACAGCTTTCACGTGTCCCTTCGGTGTGTTCGCATATCGGAGGATGCCCTTCGGGTTATGCAATGCTCCAGCAACTTTTCAAAGGTGCATGCTTTCTATTTTCTCTGATATGATGGAAACTGCAATTGAGGTATTTATGGACGATTTTTCTGTTTTTGGTTCTACTTATGATTCTTGCTTGGCTAACCTTGATGCGGTTTTAAAACGATGCACTGAAACCAATTTAGTTTTGAATTGGGAGAAGTGCCACTTTATGGTCAAGGAAGGTATTGTGCTTGGCCATAAAATTTCTGCAAAAGGCATTGAGGTTGACCAAGCGAAAATCGAAGTGATAGAAAAGTTACCTCCTCCTCTAAATGTAAAAGGAGTGAGAAGTTTTTTAGGACACACCGGTTTTTATCGACGTTTCATAAAAGACTTCTCCAAGATTGCAAAACCTTTATGCAATCTACTTGTTAAGGAGGCTGAGTTTGTATTTGATAATGATTGTCTGTGTGCTTTTAATATCCTAAAGGAAAAACTGGTCTCTGCTCCAGTCATAGTAGCCCCAAATTGGGATGCTCCGTTTGAGCTCATGTGCGATGCAAGTGATTACGCAGTGGGTGCTGTATTGGGGCAGAGATCAGAGAAATTTTTTCATGCCATTTACTATGCTAGCAAGGTCTTAAATGAGAATCAAGTCAACTATGCAACAACCGAAAAAGAATTGCTAGCCATAGTATTTGCATTGGAAAAATTTCGTTCCTATTTGGTTGGATCGAAAGTGATTGTTTTTACTGACCATGCAGCAATTAAATATCTGCTAACCAAGGGCGAGTCTAAGCCTCGACTCCTTAGATGGATTTTGCTTTTGCAGGAATTTGACTTGGAAATCAAGGACAAAAAAGGGAGCGAGAACGTGGTAGCAGATCATTTGTCAAGGCTAGAGAACAAAGAAGTGACTGCTCTAGCAAAAGAAATCCTGGAAGAGTTCCCGGATGAAAAGTTGCTTGCCATTGTAGAAAGACCTTGGTTCACCGACATTGCAAATTACAAGGCAGCCGGAACGGTCCCGGAAGATCTCACATGGCAACAAAAGAAAAAGTTCCTCCATGATGCCAAACATTACCTGTGGGATGATCCTTATCTCTACAAGGTTGGGGCGGATGGACTTTTGAGAAGATGTGTGTCTGGTGCCGAAAGAAAAAGCATTCTCTGGCATTGTCATGACTCTCCCTGTGGAGGGCACTATAATGGGGAACGCACAGCTGCTAAGGTTCTCCAATCTGGTTTTCACTGGCCATCCCTCTCCAAGGATGCACATGACTACGTGAGAAGCTGTGACAAATGCCAGAGGACTGGCAATATTTCACGTAGGGGGGGAGATGCCATTGAACCCCATTCTTGAAGTAGAAGTGTTTGACTGCTGGGGCATTGATTTTATGGGACCATTCCCACCATCTTACAACTGTGAATACATCTTAGTGGCAGTTGACTATGTCTCCAAGTGGGTTGAAGCTAGTGCCACTGCTAAGAGTGATTCCCAAACTGTGGTTAAATTCATAAAGAAGAACATCTTCTCTAGATTCGGTGTGCCAAGAGTCCTAATCAGTGATGGGGGTAGCCACTTTTGCAACACCCAACTCAACAATGTTCTCTCCAAGTATGGTGTTACGCATAAAGTGACAACTCCCTACCACCCTCAGAGCAATGGTCAAGCAGAAGTCTCAAACAGAGAGATTAAGAGAATCCTGGAAAAAACAGTTGGAAGCTCAAGAAAGGATTGGTCGTTGAAGGTAGATGATGCACTTTGGGCTTACAGAACAGCCTATAATACACCTTTAGGTATGTCTCCGTACCAATTGGTTTATGGTAAAGCTTGCCATTTACCGGTTGAACTTGAGCACAAAGCGTATTGGGCACTAAAGTTTTTGAATTTTACCACTTCGGCCTGTGGGGAAAAGAGAATCCTACAACTACACGGATTGGATGAGATGCGTCTGCAAGCATATGAGAACAATAAGATCTACAAGGAAAAAATGAAAGCGTACCATGACAAGAACATTTCAAGAAAAGAATTTCATCCAGGGCAACAAGTGTTGTTGTTTAACTCTAGACTCAAGTTGTTTCCCGGGAAATTGAAATCCAAATGGTCAGGGCCTTTTGTAGTCAAAGAAGTGACACCATATGGAGCAATTGAAGTAGAGGAACCTGAATCAAAAAGATCTTTCAAAGTTAATGGGCAGAGATTGAAGCCATACTTGGGTGAAGTAGTGGAGAGAGAGAAGCTGGCATTGGTTTTAAGCGACCCTTAAAACCGGAGGTAACGTCAAGCTAGTGACGTTAAAGAAGCGCTTATTGGGAGGCAACCCAACATTTCTTAACCCTTATCTCTTTAAATTTTTGCATTATTTTTCGTAGAATAGGTACATTTAGTCACAAACAGTGTTTTTGCATGTTAAAAATAGTTTCTGTCCAATTGCGCTGAAGTCGCGCCTAACTTGCGCTCCAGGCGCGAACACACAGGAAATTGGCTTGAGTTTCTGCCATTTCGCGCTGAACTAGCGCTGAAGTCGCGCTCCAAGCAGAAAAACACAGGAAATAAGGCGTGCTTTTCTGCTCAATTGCGCCTCACTAGCGCTTAAGTCGCGCCCCAAGCGCGAACACAAAGAAAAAACTGGGCGTGCTTTCTGCCAATTCGCGCTGAACTCGCGCTTAAGTTGCGCTCCAAGCGCAACTCTGGCATATAAAGCTGCGCCTCACTCACGCTGAAGTTGCGCAGCGTCTTCCCCTTCACCCTTCGCGTGTTCTTTCCTCCCACTCTAGGTCACGATTCTTTTTTGCTACCCAAGGCCAAAATCACCAGAATTTCTTGCCAAGATTCCTTGTTTGCATCATCTAGTTCCTCAACATCATCAACCAAGTAAGTAAATTCAATACTTTTTCCAAAATTATGCTTTGTACTAGATTTTGAATAAGTTGGAATTGATAAAAACATGACTTTTGAATTGGTTAATTGGTTGTGATGTTGTTAAACTAGTTGATTGAAATGAAAAAGAAACAAATTTGGGGAATGTGAAGGTTGTTGGTTGTTGTTGTTCATATGTTGAGTAGTTATGCATGCTATATGTTTGTAAAAATGCCTCAATCAAAAATGTGTGAACAAAAACTTGTGCTTATAATAGGTTTGGTAAACTGGCCAGGTGAACTCTTTGTTTCCATCAAGGAAGCAATGTGGTGATGATCTTGTGCAATTTGACTATTTGTTCTATGTGCACTAACCTTCACCCACTTGTACAACCTTGAACTTTGGTGTATGCAGGAAATGGCTCAGAGCTCACGGAAGAGGCAGGCAGTTCGCAGGGGTTCATCTTCCCAATCACACAACCCATCCTACAACTCCGACATGTTTCGATCTTTGGGGTGTGAAAAATTTTTTGAGTCAATTGAGGCTAACCCCAATTTTGTGAAAGAAAGGGCGATCACTCTCCACCCCGGTGACTTCGAGGATATGCAGCAAAACATTAACAACCGGGGGTGGAATAATTTTGTATCCTACCCGAGAAGAGCGAGCAAAGCGTTAGTATATGAATTCTTCTCGAATGTCTTCCCCAAGCAAGCAGTTGATGGGAGATTGACATTCCCAGAGTCCACAAGCTATGTGCGGGGTCATAATATCCCTTATGACTCTAACACCATCAATGGGCTGTTTGGGATCCGACATGTGGACATCTTGGACAGCCGGCTCAGAACCAAAGCCGATAGGGAAAGGATAAAGAACAACCCTGAGCGAGCAGCTGAGATCTCTGCGGCACTATGCAAGCCGGGAATGGATTGGGTGAGGAATAAGAGTGGGGTACCATGGAAAATTATGACAACTTCTCTTACCCCAGTTGCTAGAGCATGGGCATCTTTCGTCCTCACCACTATATGCCCTAGCTCGAACCAATCAGAGCTGAACATTGAGAGGGCATGCCTCATTGCGTGCATTATGAGAGGAGAGCCAGTCAATATAGGATGGGAGCTTAAAGAGGAAATAAGCAGTTTTGCCAACTTTAAGGGTGGAAGCCCGCCTAGCTATTGGAGGCATGCCAGCCTCGTTGCCTTGCTATGTGAGAGAGCAGGAGTTGTTGCTGATGCCGATGAAGAGACTATTGAACCATCTGCTGCAATCACTGGGTCTTGGATTCGGACCATCACAGGGGGTGGGTATTTTGAGCAGCCAGGGCACAGAGAAGAACATCCACAAGAGCAGCACCAAGAGGAAGAACCAACATTCTCCATGGATGAACCTTGGGTTGATCCACACGCTGAGGACTTTCAGCATATTCAGGCAAGAATGGATTTACTAGCAGTGGATCAGCAGCGGATGGCAGCCAGACAGGAGCGGATGGAGATAGGGATGAGAAGCATGTACAGAGCTATGTGCATGATGCAGCGGGGAGAGCAGTTGGATCCTGAGGCGGACATCTTTCAGGCGCCTCCTCCAGACTCTGGACGCGGTTGAGTAGTCTACTCACCGCCAGGTTACTTTTTATCTTTTCCTTCTCTGTTGCTTTATTTGATTGTTCAACTTGTGTTTCCTTTAGTAGTTGTAGTTCGTAGGTTTATCTTTAATCTTATTTTTGTTTTAGTCTTAGTCTTTGTAAATAGGTCTTCCCCTAAATTAATCAGTGAGGACACTGCTATGTTTAGGTGGGGGGAGGACCTATTGTCAGTTTTACTATCTATTGTCAGTTTTACTATCAAAAAAAAAATGCAGTCATGTGGTGAATTTCTAAAAAAAAAAAAAAAAAGAGACAGTTGAGCAAACTTAGTGATGATTCGGGAGAACTGAGCGAATAATACCCCTGTGGTGATCAAATTAGTACAATCTTGCTTCCACACTTAAAACACTAACCAGTGGAATTTAGTGATCCTAGAGATGTGGGCAGCTAAAAAATTTCACTAAAAATTTAGGGTAGTTGTAGAAGCTAAGTTGGGGGTGCATTAGTTGTACTAAGGCTGGGCATGATGATTGTAGGATGATCAGTGCATTGGGTGCGTGTGTGCAGCACTGTAACGTCTACCTGTAACGTTATAGTGTATGCCGTGTGTGTTAATGTGTGTGTGCAGCACTGTGGCGTCTAACCGTAACGCTATAATGTATGCCGTGTGTGTAGGGGTGCGTGTGTGCAGCACTGTAGCGTCTACCCGTAACGCTAAAGTGTATGCCGTGTTGTGTTGTTTAAGCTGATAATTGCTGCAATGTCCTAAAGCTAATGTGGATCAAATCCAAATACTATTGTAATGAAAGGGGTTGCAGCCCAAAAACAAGTGTGCATAGTTGTGTTGCGTATGAAATGTGTGTGGTAATAGTTAGTGCACTGGTCTAATCTGAAAGGCCTATTTAAGACCCTTTGTTGTGCTTGAAGCCCCTTGATCCTTATGTGGAAACGTTAATCTACCCTATATTTTGAACCATTTTTGGCATTCTCGGAAGGAAACCCTCTAGTTTTAGGTGAATACATTTTGAATCTAGCTATGGTCCAACTGAGTTAAGTGTCACACACGCACTATTGAGCAAGATGATGCTAGTAAGAATACCACGTGTGGGTTGGAATTGGAGTGACCAGTCTGAAAGTTGCCGCTCAACTTGTCTTTTGATTGTTCGTAATTATCTTGTTTAGAAAGGGATTCACCATTGATTGCATGTTATCTGATGTTGAGATTGTCTTGGTTTTGTTTTGTCGTGTCTTTGCTTGAGGACAAGCAAACGTCCAAGTTGGGGGTTGTGATGAATCCCCATCACATGATGTTTTTCACTGCAAAAAAGGGGAATTTTACTTAATAATTTGATGAATGAATGGAAAGTGTTAAGAGAAAATTAAGAAGTTGTTTTATTTGGGATTTAATTGCTTTGCAGTGTTTATGCTGGGTTTTGTGGTGTTTTCGTGCCCAGGGACTAAGTGAAGAGAAGAACGAAGAAATGCAAGCAAACAGGCTCAAAAATACAAGGAAATAAGGTTTCTGCCAAGTTGCGCTGAAGCTGCGCTGGAAGCGCAAGTGAGGCGCAAGAATCCACTGTAGCGTCCTCATCCGCGCCTAAGTGGCGCTGGAAGCGCGAGTCGCGCGCGGATTGACAGAAACAGTCACGCAGAGTTGCGCTGAAGTTGCGCTGGGAGCGCCAGTGAGGCGCAAAACTCCGGAAAACACATTAAATCAGGCCCAGCACGCGTTTTGAGGGACTTTTGGACGTTTTTGGAACCCTAGAACTGAAAGAGGAGCGATTCCGTCTGACGGCTACCGAAGAATCAAGACTTGGGAACAAGGATTGAAGCTTCATATGTGTTCATCATCATCTTCCACTTGTAATTTTCTTTGTTTCTCTTCATTAATCATGAATAGCTAAACATCTTTATGTTAGGGATGAAGGAATATTGATGTAACTCTATTGTCGCTGGTTTAGTATCATATTTGTACCGTACTCTCTCGTATTTTGTGTATCGAATTTCTACGCTTAACGCTTTTTATGGTTGGAAAACTCATACAATGATCTTTTGTTCAATTATGAAATGGGAGTTTTATTCTTGAATGTTTGAAAGTCGTTACCCTCAATTGGTAGTTTAGGAATAATCTATGAGTTGTTGTATATTGCAAACTCTTGCTTTAATGCTTGTTGTTAATTAGAATCACCTAAGGGATTAGGGCTTTTAGTTATCGATAAAGGACTAGTTACCTAAGGAACTAGGAATTGGTTAATGTTGTGAGTTTGATAGCAAGATTAGAGAGAGAGATTAACTTTCAAATTAAATCAGTGGCAATAGGGTGAAATCTATAGGAATTCGTCCCTAGCATCCTTTACCATCGTATTCTTTTCAACTCGTTTTTCGGCTTTTATTATTAAAAACACAAAAATATTTTATTGCTTTACTTCGAGCTTGACAGCTCAACAATTATCAAACAAACCCCTTTTAATTTGGTTTCTATTAGCTGTTGTTAACGTCTTAGTAAATTGACTTCGATCCTTGAGGACGATATCCGGTTCTTACCGATTTTATTACTTGCACGATTTGGTACACTTGCCAAAGTCTTAACACCAATCTATTAGCAAACCATCCCCAAGTGATGCCCTTTACATGTTCTAACATTTGTTGTACATTCGGGACACCACCTCTAAAAATGATCCTATTTCGATTTATCCAAATGACCCAAACAACCGCCACCCAAAACATAAATCTTATTTTCTTTTTTATGTTTCCCACCTATCTGTAGCTTATTGTTATCCAAATGTTCCCAAGCTCCATTACTCCTCTTCCTTGTGTGTCCGAGCCAAGCGAAAGTCGACTGCCACAACTGATCCGAGACTGAACAATTGAGGAACAGGTGCTCGGAATCCTCTGCAGACCGCACGCAGAGAGCACAGCAAACGCTGTCCTGCGCTGCAATAATTCCCTTCTGCTGTAGCTTCACTCTAGTTGGTAACCGATCGATCAAAACTCGCCAACCGTGGATCAAATACTTTGACGGAACATCTGTTTTCCAAAATTTCTGCAGAATTCTGCAGTGTGCCACTGCAGTCAGCGCAATCTCGCTGCTGGACAGCAGTGAATTATAGGCAGATTTAACCGTGTAACTTTGCGATTTCTCCGGCAACCAACACCACCTATCCACACTATCACGGATCGGACACAGTGGCAGCAGTAATTCTTCCAGTTCAGCTGCTATTTCCTCCTCTTCAAATGACAGTTGGTGGCTCCATTGTATATTCCAAACCCACACATTATCCTCCCATTCGCCATGCTCCTCCACTGACCCGAACGGAAGTGCAGCCAGCTGTACCAATTGTGGAAATGTCTCAGCCAAAGTCCATTGACTACACCAACAATCATACCAAAATTTAACTTTCCTTCCGTTCCCCTTTTTTAGTTTAGACCAATCATTAAACCAATTATTCCCGAACGGTTGAGTCTTATCTATTAGTTGTAAGTCTTTCCACCACACCGACTTTTGAGAATGAGTCAATTTCCCTTCCTCTCCATACAATTCTTCTACCAATCTAGACCACACATTATCCTCCTCCGCTATCATCTTCCACCTCCATTTTCCAAGTAGTGCTAAATTGAAAGCCTCCATATTCCTTATGCCTAACCCCCTTTGTCCTTGGGCAAGCAAACTCTACTCCATTTAACTCACACCATCTTCTTAACCTCTTCATTGCCCCCACACCTTAACTTCTAAAAGACAAACAGTAAGATATAAACACATGACATTCCATACCAATTCAATAGCTCCATCTTATCGTACATTTACTTACCAACAATGCCTCAATTACATAACACCCATATATTCTTAGCTCTTTTGCTAATAAGCAGGTACCTCAGTTGGTGAGCTAAGGAATACCAAAGGAGTGCACCAAATGAGTGCAAACAGAAGGTCTCAGGTTCAAACTCGGGAAACTAACATTTCCCGCTCCCCAATGTACCTCTTTGACCTATCCAAAATATCTAATGTTAATTGGAGACAAAATCCAAACTTGTTTTCGAATTGAAGATATGAGATTTTACAATTGAAAGATGACATAGAAAAATTGATCATATACTACTTATATCAATAAGATGAATATTCTTTTTGGGATTTCAGAACATAATAAATTCTAGCTAAGTGTGTTTGATTTAGAGCACTTGTAGGATGTGTAACCTTCTGGGAGGTCTTTTAAAAAGAGTTTGAGGGGGACAACGTACACTAAAAAATACTCGTGTTGGTTCGTGGGGATAATCCGCAATCACCTATAGTAATGCCAAAGTATTTGAAAGCGGTTATTTCACCCATTTAGCTACCTCCCTTCGTCCCTCAGTCAACCCTACTTTAATTTAAACCATTTTGATCGACTTTTATAAAAATTTACCTTAAGACCCAAGACAGTCTCATAAACATGTAATATGACCTTTATTGCTGAAAGACTATCCATGCTCTTATCTCCCACAATCAAGACATCATCCACATATTGCAAATGAAATTATTCCAATGCCTTTATCCCTTGCCTCATATTAGTTGACGTTTTAGACAAAAAAAGTATCACATATTGCTCAAAGTTTTACAATATCAATGAATTATAATGTTTTTTTATTATACCCTCAAAGCATCAATGCAGTTTTCTTTGTTTGATACTTAATTATTAAATGAGAGATAAAGTAATAAGAGGCATATTAGGAAAGTTATAATATGAGATAATTATCTTAGATTTTAAATTATTAGTTGTTTTTTAGTTTGTATATGTCACAACTTTAAACATCATATAAAATGAGACGTAGTCAGCAAATCCAAAAGCCTGAGAAGCAAATCACAATCACAAGAATCACAATGGTACGATCTGTTCTGGAGTTCGGGGAGCACCAGAAGCAACAATGAGTTGGTCCCTCTTTTATATCCCCTTCATTTAGCTAATTCCTAGTCGACGTGGGACTAATCACTCACACTTGAATCCCTAACAATCTCTCCCTCAAGTGTCAGCCACCCACATCGCAACGAGCTAGCCAATGAACCACACCAAGAGACTTGTACATCCCAAGTAGGTAGCTCAGTTGGCGAGCTAAGGGATACCGAAAGAATGCACCAAAGGAGTGCAAGTATAAGGTTTCAGGTTCAAACCTGGAAAACTAATATTCCCCCCTCCCCCACTAACATTGCTTATAAAAAAAACCAAAAAATTTGGACACCACATCTTCACTCAAAACTTGAAGTATATGAGTCCCCTCTCTTATATCCCCTCATTTAGCCCAGTCCTAGGCGATGCGAAACTAACCAATCACAATTGAATTCTCAACACAATCTTTACCACCACACAAATTCTTTTGACATTCATTCTGAGTTCCCTTCATTCTGAGTTCCCTTCCACCCCAATAAAAATTAACCTTATTCTTTCTGACCCTCCATCCATTCTAACCACAAGCACAATTTTTTTGATAATGACACATGAGATGTTTACAGATAAGACGCATGCCTATAATGGCGATGCATCAAAACTGAGAGTTTGGAATTTAGAATAATAGTGGGAATAGGTACTTTTGCGACATTAATTTGATGTATGTTAAAAAGAACATAGTTCCATTCTCGTGACTGGTGGAACCCTCCATCCTCGTTCTTTGTAACCATAAAGTAGCTCAACAAATAAATCAATCAAAACATGTCTCAAACATGGCTGAATGTTTAGCACAAAATTATAATTCGTGTCATCATTTAAGCTAATCTATTGTTCTAACCCAACGATGAATTGAAGTAAAATTGAGTTGAACAACTAAAACTCACTTTTGTAATTAAAAATTATAAATCTTAATTTTAAGTTAGAATCCATTCTAGAGGTAAATTTTACTCCAGATACTAATGAAAAAAAGACATTAAAAAACATCAATTAGCATCGGTTGTTTGAACAGCCGATGCTAGGTGTTGAACTGGTGGCTTTTTTGTAATTAAACGGATGATTTTAATTTTGACGCTTACCTTTAGCATCGGTTGTATAAACAACCGATGTTAGAAGTCCTTGCACTGGATATTTAGCATCGGTTCTTTATACAACCGATGTTAATTGTGTATGTCTAACACATTTAGCATCGGTTGTATAAACAACCGATGCTTGATAAGTGCTAATTTAGTATGATTTTAGTGTTTATTTTAAGTAAGTTGTTTGACAATTTAATTAGTTCGATTCTAGAGCTATTTTACTACCTATTGTTAGTTTTTATTCTCAGGGTTAATTCTGAAGCAAATGAGGAATTTTGGTATTCAAAGAGCAAGGATCATAAGACAACATGATGGGGAGAATAAGCAAATAATTTAAAGCTGAAAGACAGAAGCAAACGCACGATTCGTGCGTGATCCTGCACGGTCTGTGCGCTCCGTTCGCAAGAAGGAAGAAAAATAAAGAAAAGGAGGCGCACGATCCGTGCGTCCACAAGCACGACCCGTGCGGACCGTTCGCAAAACAGAAGTTCAAGAGTTTCATAACGCACGATCCGTGCGCCCCGTGCCGTTTTGAATTCCAAGTTGATTTCACTGAGCACGATCTGTGCGCCTGTCTAGCACGATCCGTGCGTCCTATCTGAATTCCAAAGATGTTACAAACTCTTCCCTTTCTCTTCTTTATGGATTGTAATTTGTATTTAGTGTTTTGTCTACTGATCCTACACTATAAAAAGGACCTCAATGTAAGCTTGAAATCATCTCTTACCATTGTACTTTCATTCCAAAGTTTAAGCTAAAGTTCTTGCATTTTCTCTTAAGGTTATTGTTCTATTGTTATTTTTGTTCTTTCTATTCTTGCAACTTTACTTTTTATCATTTATTTTCTAGCACTTTTATTTCCTTGTTATTTATATTCTGTCATTTAAATTATGTCATTCTCTTCTACTCTTTTGTCTACTATGATCATATGTGAGTAGACTTCTTTATTCTTGAGATTGTGGGAAACAATCAATTGATGGGTCCCTAAAAAAATTCCAAGGCTAAACTCTATCTTATTAGAATTTGCTTTGTTTTAATCTAAATTCATCGTACAAACTTTATAAAACAAATGTCAAGTGAAGTACCGAGAGGTGAAGCTTGACATTGGAACAAATGAATTTAGACAAGGTCAATCAAAGCATGAGAATAGCTTTGATAACCTTGGGACAATAAGGTTGTGCTTAATGGGTCTCTGCAATGCCCAACCATAAGAATAGGCTTGATCGTTGTTTCGAGACACGTTCTTGTATTCCGAAACGAAACTTGAATTACACCATAGAATACCTTGTCCTTAAAACACAAGTTTAACTATAAGATAGAGGATATTTAAGGGGTTGTTTTAGTTCCGTCATTTGGATTTAACCATAATCCCAAGACGCTTTTATAATTCTAAATTTTAACCAAACATACTTTTCTACTAAATCATTCCCTTTCAGCTAATCACCACTAAAAATTAGATTGGTAATCACACTTAGAGAAAAACAACATAGAGAAAAACCATGAACCGTTGTTTAATGACAACCATAAAATAACACTATGTGAAAATTGTTATTGATACACGAGACATCTTCTGTCTTCATGGTCTACACCGACAGTCATAGTTCAAAAAAATTATCATATTCCCCCATAAAGAGTATATACTTCACTTGAAGCTAAACCACTTCAAGAATTTCTCCACGTCGAAAACCATCGACATAATCTCACATTCAAGATGTTTAATTCCAATCAACTCCAACAATCTCCACATTGGTTGTAATTGATACACAAGACACGTTCTTCTTTCATATCCTACACCGACAATCATAGTTCAAAAGAACTATCATACTCCACCATAAAGAGTATACTTCACTTGAAGTTAAACCACTTCAAGAATTTTCCATGTCGAAAGTCATCGACATAGTCTCACAACACACCTTGTGCAACCCCGATTGTATCAACACATCCCTTGACTTGTATTTTTCACGAGCCAAAATTATTCCATAAAATTTTTTTATCAAATTCTTTTTCTGATGTGGAAGATCAGCCAAAGCTGCAACCACAGGGCATACTAAGAAATTAATACCTCACCAAACCAAAAGCTCTGATAGCAGTTGTTGTAGGAGTCTGGAGGAGCATCAATATCCTGGTGTGGATCAAGGCTAGTGATGTGGGTAATTCACACTAGAGGGGAGATTGTTGGGATTTCAAGTGCGAGTGGTTAGTCCTCGACAAGGAATGAGCTATATTAAGGATATATAAGAGATGGGACCCATATACCTGACGCCTTAAGGTTTTGGGTGGAGATGTGGCGTCCAAGTCTCTTGGTGGTCTGGTTCATTGACTAGCTCATTGTTGCTCTCGATGCTCCGACTCCCAAATAAGGAATTGGTTATAACTTAATTAAAAATATTTTTTGTTTTTGTAATAAAAAATAATTATTTGTTCCCTTTATTTGTGTAACTATCTAATAGACATATATAAAAAGAACGAAGGGAGTATTTCTCAATAAATAATTTCTACTTTTTAATTCGAATATATAATTGCAAAACATTGTTTTATAATGAGCTATAAACTTCCAAATTCAACTGTGAGTTTTCTTAAGTGACAAGTAAATGTTGTGGCTCGTGTTCTTGCTAAAAAATTGTTATTTATGACTAGTTCTCAAAATTTTAACAGTGTCCCAAGTTGTATTAATGATTCTTTGACTCATAAGGAAATGCATTTAATTTCTTCTCTCTAAAAGAAAATGAGCTAAAATGTCCTAAAAAAACATGAGCGACAATGTCTTAACATGAGCTATAATGCCCTAAATGCTCTTACCCTTTTTCTCATCTAAAGGATTCAGTTTTTCTTCAGATTCATTTAATTGCTCAGTCCCTTAGGCACCTCCTTTCCTCTAGTGGTTGGGACTCAAATACGATAACTGGTCCAAACCTCCAATTAATTGCTTTAAGTTAAATTTCATTGCATCTGTGTTTGTAGGTATGGTATTTGTGAAGGTGGCAGCCTTATCGAGGATTGGAATGGTGATATCGTGTTATAATGTTTTGTAAGATTAGTTTTTATAATGTGGCTTGGGCTGAGTTATGGGCTTTTAGGATGAGAAATCAATTAATTAAGTCTCTTATAAGAGTATCACTAAAATTGACCTTAGAATATAGTATAAAATGTTATGAGTGGTTAAAATTGAATCAACCAATATTTAATCTCAACTATTGATGAAATTTTATACTATACCCTACGGTGATCAATTTAAGTGGTTCATCGGTGAGGGACTTAGTTGATCCCTCACCTTAGAAGCCACGGGCTTTGCTCTCATGTCTTAAGTTGGCTCATCAGATATTACGATTCTTGTGGTAGAAATCGATTCTCAATCTTCAGTGGATATGGTCATCAAAGGTTCCGGGCTCTCTTGATCCAACCCTCATGAATTTCCTAATCAGAGGCATTGATAGGGGATTGTAAATAAATGTGCAGACCTTTTAGCTACGCAGGGGTATCGCCTCTCCTTATTACTTCTATCGCCTCTCCATTGAATGTTCTCACTTGTTTACTTGCAGAAGATGTAGGAAATTGTAATATTCCCTCCATCCCATATTATGACGTTTTAGTCAAAAAAAATTGTCTTTTACAATAACAATTAACATTAATTTTACTTTCTCATCATATATACCCATCATTATTTACTTATCTCTCTTCTTTCAATTCTATATTAACTTATCTATCCCATGTCATTA
Source organism: Astragalus membranaceus (assembly GCA_039519185.1). NCBI lineage: Eukaryota > Viridiplantae > Streptophyta > Magnoliopsida > Fabales > Fabaceae > Astragalus > Astragalus membranaceus. Next base: position 167,779,602 of record CM076847.1, on the reverse strand, counting down.
ATAAAGGATAATTTTGTAAAGTAACTCATAATTTATCTTTCCCATACAAAATTAACTATTTTTCTTAATTTTTGTGAAATGGCCAAAACGTCATATAATAGTTCATGGGTTTTCTTAATTAATTTATCTTTTCCATACAAAATTAACCACTTTTCTTAAGTTGCAGTCCTATCGAGGATTGGAATGGTGATTTTGTGTTACTCCCTCCGTCCCATTTTGTATGCAGTTTAAGGTTTTGACACACTATTTAAGAAAAATGATTAGTAGCCTAGATTTTTCAATTTTTTTTGTCTCATTTACCATTTAACCTCTTATCTCTCTACATAGATAAATGTGAATCATTCAATATATTGGATGTAAAAAGTTCTCATAATGAATAGGGTTATGAGTGGAAAATAATAGTAAATGTTTTATTGAAAATGTAAAACAATAATTAATTTGGGACAATTTTATTTTGATAGAACAACAAACAAAATGAGACAGAAGTATGATATTTTGTTGAGATGATAGATTACTACTTACTTAGGGGATAAATCAACCAATGCAAGTTTTAATTGTGGTCGATTTTGCTCAGATAATAATCATTTAACTCTAACACATTCTTAAGGATGCTGACCTTGCTAGCTAAAACCATTGCAATCCTAACCTTGCCGTTACCGACACGAAATTCTAGAAGCATGTGTGCTAGCGCAACTAGCTAAATAGCCCATTGATTAATTTCAATAATTCATGCAACTAGCCATGAAACAAGACAAACTCCATTATAATTTGAACCCAATATAGGCTGGAAACCACTAATAAAAATATCCCCATCGCAACTTGTCAATATTTAACTAATTTTTTTTATCCTTTTTCTTTCTTATGTTTGTTTCTACACATCTTTTCTTCATCTTCTTCTACAAACTTTAACTTAAACTAGATGCTACTTTTAAGAGATTTAGATTTCACACTGCTATTTCGAATAGCAAGAGACAAGAGTTTTAATTTCAAATTTCTATCTATATGATAAACAAGAAGAGAGAGTATACACGTTTAAAAGATATATTGGTAATGCATTAATAGTTTTGATTTAGAGGTACGTAGCAACTAATTAAGAGAGTAGTAATAATTTTTTACTAGAGATTAATTTGTTCAAACTATTTGGCTTATCATTTTATGAATCAATTCAAAATATAATTTTACAAATAAAAGCCATGTATGAAATTTCACATTAGCATAGTAGAAGTTTTATTAACCCAGGGGTTCAGCGGTTGGGGCTGAACCTCCCTTAACCAAGAGTCGAGGGTTCGATCCCCGCCTTGGGTACATAGCAGCGTTAAAACTCTGGGCCAGCTGTCCTGCCCCTCGAGGCACTTACAATGAGCGAGGGATTAGTCACTGCTGTCCGTGATACCCGGGTTTACCCAAAAAATAGTAGAAGTTTTATTCGACTCCAATAGTTCTTTTAGGTGAAGTAAATGAAATTTCTTTCTTAATTACGTGTTTAAAGAGTCTGAAGGCTTTCCCAACTTTGGATTGAGGCTTCATCCTCTCACCTTAAAATTGATCAAAAAATACAATTTTTTCAAGTTAGCTCACAAAAAAGGAAGCCTGAGAATAAAGAGTAGTTAATAAACTATTTCTTTTAGAAAAAGCAGAAATATCGACGAAAATTAGAGAGAAAAATTAAAATTGACTCCAAATTTGTAGTTGCTAACACTAAAAGTTGGAATTGGACACTGTTTTTGCTATTTTCCGTCTCTAAATTTTCGTTGCTAATTCATCTTCGAGTAATAGATGAAAATTGGACCCATAGAAGTGACTTCAACAACAAATTTGTGAATAAAATTACTTTTGAAAGCAATTCAATTTGAAAAGCAAAAACAATTTCACTCCAAAACACACAAGTATGCCAAAAATAAGTTTACGTCTACTGAAATCACTTTGGCTATCCCAAAAGTGAACTCAAATATGCAGTGTTTGAAACCACATCCATTCACGTGTCCAGTGATGGATCCAAAAATTTTGTTTAGTGAGGAAAATAAATAGTTTATAATTTTTTTACAAAAGATTTTTTTTTGAAGATAGTATTTTTACAAAAGATAAATTCTATATATTTTTATAAAATACATAAATTGATAATAAAAAAAACACTATTAAATTTTCGTGATTATAATGATTAACGAAAGACACAATTGAGAACCAAACTGACTAATGAAAAATACACTTCAAGGACCAAACTGATTAACGAGAGACACACGAAAGATGTATTTGAAATTTTGATACATTCAATGTCTATAGTGACATCATCTCACATATTCAATGACCAAAATAATTTCGACAAAAGTAAAGGGATAAAGAAATAAAATAAGTACCAATTCTCTAATTTATCTCTAGTAACTTTTAACATTCATTTTATAAAATCTTGTCTTGTGGGGCAACATCTTATTTTTTGGGGCAAAAGTTTATTTTACAAATTCAAGTAAAAAAAATAACCTCAAGAGTAGAACATAAGAGGATTTGTATTCAAAGGTCACTTATTCAAATTGTAGGACCTCTTTGGCAGTGGCTGGTGTGCAGCAGATTGAAGGACCTCTTTGGCCTTTGTAGTGAAGGTGCTAGATAGGCTTAAAACAACAAAGCACAGCTATTTTTTCCTACTTTGCTGTTGATGTAATTCTCTTGGATGTATTGGGATCTTATTGTATCTTTGAGAGGCGGTGTATTATTTTAGTCTAGCTTTTTTAGAAAGTAATTGTGATGTGTTTCTGCAACCTTTCATAGAAGGTGGGTAGAGTCCACACATATGGGTAGAGTCCGCACATATGATCCTGGAGTTAGAGGCCTATAATAAAACTTATGGGAGAAAAAGAGAAATTCGCGGGTTCAAATCCTCACTGGTCCTATTGGAATGACTTAAATGTAATTATCTATGTAAGCAAAAAATTTCCCTACCTTAGACTAAGATGACATCTTCTCGCCCTAAAATTTTGTAAGCAAAAAAGTTTAAAAATTAGAGTACGGCCCCCAATTCTTATAAATTATATACGTGTCGGAATGTATCCTGCTGAAGCTCCAAGAAGTAACATTTACATTGAAATGTCTTAGGACACAAATTCACATTGAAATCAAGCAGTTGCTAAGTATGATGCAACCAAGTGGAGTTTGGTCAAGTTACTCTCGGTTGATTCTACCCTACCTCATCAATTTTATGCAACCTTTCACTTGAATTGTGCAACCATTTAAAATTTACAATATATATCATAAGTTACTCCAAATCTTTATTTATATTTTCTGGTATATCCATTATTGTAGCAAACCAGATTTTACTACGAAGAACTAATTAATTGCTTAACTATTTATATCGTAAGGCCTAGTTGTTAGACAGGATAGTTGTCATGGTCACTCGGGTTCGAGTCTATGATCTCCACTTTGCATACGTGAGCCTGGAGAGGATTAAGGTTCTGTTCTAGAGATGGTTTCTGGCTAGAAGTGATGGGCGGAGGTGTGTATTTCATAGTATTTACCTTCATGTTATTGTATCATTTTCTTTGTTTGTATCTCTCCTGAGACATTTGTTCGGATCCGGGTACCCCTTGTCCGCTTTTATATATATATATATATATATATATATATATATATAAAGCAACTCCTATCGGTCCATCACAAATATCTCTTAGAAAGTAAACCCTGTCCAAAATTATTTTACTGCAGTACTTTAGAAAAATTAACCCACCTTTTATTACAGTAAATTTAACTACATTGACCAACTTGTGAACCTAACTTACTATATCAAGCCATTCACTTCAAACTTTCTACATTTTTCTCCTTACTCCTCTTCCAGTAAGAAAAAACAAACACAAACTGACAAAGTTAAGTGAAAAAGTATCAAAGTAATTAATAATTACTACTTACTATACATAGTAAAAATTCCAAGTCTTCAACAACCACTAAGTCAACAAACCATTATTTTCAGAAGCTTACAAAACAATCCAACTGGAACGTTATCGATACGTACACTCTCTTCCATTCAATCAGATATCACATGACCCAAAATTTGCCTTTAAAAACGGTCCTCTTCCCATTCAATAATTCAATACATGAAACCATTCTTCAATATTACTATTTTTTTCTCTATCTTTTTGCAACCTTAAGCCATGGCTTCTAACAAGTTCACTACAACAATTTTATTACTCTCTCTCCTTGTTTCTTACTCAACTTTCTCTCATGCATGTGGAACATGCAAACCAACACCTACACCTTCACCTAAACCTAAACCTAAACCCAAACCTTGTCCTCCTACTTCTCCTTCAGGAAAATCAAAGTGTCCTATTGATACCTTAAAACTAGGAGTTTGTGCTGATGTTTTAGGACTTGTTAATATTGTTGTTGGATCTCCTTCTTCAAGCAAATGTTGTTCATTGCTTCAAGGTTTGGTTGATTTGGATGCAGCACTTTGTCTTTGCACTGCTATTAAAGCTAATGTTCTTGGTATTAACTTGAATGTTCCTATCACACTTAGTCTCCTACTTAGTGCTTGTCAAAAAGATGTTCCTTCTGGTTTCCAATGTGCATAGAATTTAACTTTGTTAAATTCATGCCTTATTACTATTTTCGTTGTTGTTTTATATGATAGTTATTGAGTATGTGGGGTCACTACTAGAAAAAGCTGAAATACCGATAAAATTTAGAGGCGAAAAAAATTTTGTTGGTCTCTGAAATTGGCGCCTCTAATGCTTAGAGACAGAATTTGAAATGGATATGACATTTTTCTGTCGCTAAATTTCTACCGATATTTCAGTTTTTTAGTAGTGAGTCTTGTTGGATGTGTAGTATGGTTTGTTTGTGTTAATGTGTTTCGATTAGTAACTGTTGTTTTGGTTTTAGTAAATTTGGGGAACTTTCATTTGTACAATGCAAGGGATTATTGTAATTTTCTTTTTACTTAAATATGAAATTTATTATAAATTTATGTTAACTATCATTAGTCATATTGATCTCATATTGTAAGAAAAATCAGTATTGTGTACTTTTTTTCTTTGGAGAATGAAGACAATAATGCTCATATATTGGGTACTATGTGCAAATTTTAGTAACAAACTAGTAGGATACCCGTGCATACGCACAGGTGGTGTTGTGTTCTTTTCATGAATGAACTTAGACAAAATTTAAATAGTCTAAATATTACCCCGTGAAAATAAAGACAATTTTAAAGTAGATAAAAAATAGATAAATATTAAAATCTAAAAATGTAAAAGTATCATTTAAAAACAATCTGTGCATTTATTCTGTGTTTTTTATATATCAGTGTTGTTATCCCGTATTTTTTTATATATCAGTGCAGCTATCCCGTGTTTTTATATATATCATTGCAGTTATCCCATAAGTGCAGTTATCCCATGTTTTTTTATATATCAGTGCAGTTATCTCATAGTTTCAACTGATTATTTTAGTTGATTAGTAGATTATATATAATAGATAGTAAAAGATAGATAGTAGGTTATCAATAAGAAATATTTATCTCGTGTTTTTTTATATATCAGTGACAATTATTTGTCCTTTTTTAGGTATTTGTGACAAATATTTGTCACGTGTTTTTTAAATATTAATCAGTAGTTTAAATAGTCATTAAGTCTTCTTATTTTTTTAGATAGTAGGTTTATAGTAGTCTTCAAAAATTATATTTATCAATGGCAAATATTAATCCCGTATTTTTATATATCAGTGCAGTTATTGAATGTTTGTTTTATATATCAGTGCAGTTATCTCATAGTGTTAATTGATTATTTTAGTTGATTAGTAAATTATAGTACATAGTAAAAGATAGGTAGTAGATTATCAATAAGAAATATTTGTTTTAAATATTAATCAGTAGTTTAAATAGTCATTAAGTCTTCTTGTTTTTTAGATAGTAGGTTTGTAGTAGTCTTCAAAAATTTAATTATGAACGACAAATATTAATCCCATGTTTTTTTATATATCAGTGCAGTTATCCCGTGTTTTTTTATATATCAGTGCAGTTATCTCGTAGTTTCAATTGATTATTCTAGTTTTTTTTACACAGATTATTCTAGTTGATTGGTAGATTATCATAGATAGTAAAAGAGAGATAGTAGATTATCAATAAGAAATACTTGTTTTAAATAATAATCAGTAGTTTAAATAGTCATTAATTAAATCTTCTTGTTTTTTAGATAGTAGGTTTATAGTAGTCTTCAAAATTTTAATTAACAATGACAAATATTAATCGTGTGTTATTTTATATATCAGTGCAGTTATCCCGTGTTTTTTTATGTATCATTGCAGTTATCTCGTAGTTTCAATTGATTATTTTAGTTGATTAGTAGATTATAATAGATCGTAAAAAATAGATAGTAGACTATCAATAAGAAATATTTATTTTAAATATTAATCAGTAGTTTAAATAGTCATTAAGCCTTCTTGTTTTTTAAATAGTAGGTTTATCAATGACAAATATCATTTCCTTTGTTTTTTATATAGTAGGTTTATAGTAGTCTTCAGAAAATATGGAACAAATATTTGTCACTAATTTTTTATAGTAGCTTTTTAATTTTATAATTTTTAATGACAAAAAATAATTGTCCTTCTATTCAAGGTTTTAAAAAACGTTCCGGTACGGTGAAAATGACCGCGACAAAACGGTATTGGTGGCCACCGTTTCCGTTATGCACCGAAATCACAGAGTGAACCAAATTCACGGGGAAAAACGATATGTAACGCCGTTGTGACCGCGACGTAACGCCGCTACGACCACGACGGCCGCGATGTGGTGCCGTTATAGCCGCGACGGGCCTATTGCCTCCACTTTACTACACTGTGGAATCGGTTAAATCGGTTATATAAACAACCGATTCAAAATGTACTAAAAAAGGCATTTAAAATCGGTTCTTTAGATAACCGATTCAAAATGTCACCTTTTTAAAAAAATTATAAAAACAACCCACCAATCAGTGCTAACTCTGCATTTGGTGGCTGAAACAAAAAGGGAAAACAATTACTAATTCTACAGAGTCATAGATATGTCAATTTCAAGAGTAAAAAAAGGTTCTGTTAGGAGATGGATGAGGCATAGAAGAACAATGAATTCATTAAACTGTATGCCCTTGCTTCCATCAATATCACAATAATGAAAAATACTCTCAATTTCCTCCTCTTGAAGATGAAGTTGAAGATCTTCTAAGAACTTTTTTAGCTCATTGGACTCTATGGATCCATTAGAGTCCTCATCTATGAAAGAGACACAACATATGACACCCTATTCCCTGAACCTTCATAAGGAAATCTATCTACCTGTGTAATGCACAACACAAGTAAGCAAATAAAATAATAGTGAAAAGGATCATAAAATGACACATGGTGCCATAATGAAATCAAAGTAAACATAATCCACGCTCAACAGTGAAAAGGAACTACTATTAATGATTTCAACAACTAGCTTGATAGACACAGTCTACTCAAAATCAAAAATTAAGCAAGTTGGAAGTATTATATAAATCATCATCAAACTATGCTTACCACTGGTGGCGGGATATTTTTGATCTCAGTCTCAACAAAACCACACCGTTTGCAATACCACCCAATCTCCTCGTCGAGATAAAAGTCATGTTCACATAGGAGGTTGGGGTAGCTGTATTTTCCCCTCTATTGCGAATCTGCAAATTGTAACACACAAAACAAAATCACTCACTGATTTCTTCTTAAAGTTTAAGCATCTTATAAACAAAATCACACAAGTATGCCACAGTTTTCATATTGTTTTGCTTTACACTAAATATTGTTTCATGTTGTGTTGCTAATTTCCTTAATCTAATTGCAGGTACTTTAATATCAATATCAATATAACATATAAAAGCAAGATAGCGGAGATTATTAAACCTTGTTATATATCCATTCAGTCCATGAAGGTCCGTTACAAATTGGTGAAACAAGAATCAATCCAAGCACTCGTTCTTTGTATTTCATCTGCCAAATGAGAAACAACATGGTGGTTAACTATACTAGACTCTTATTTATATTAGATAAAACCGTAACTCACAGTTGGCAACTTACAGCAAATAGTGTCAGTGTAACATCCCCAAAATAATTAATAGAATTATTTGGATGTTAACCCAATTGAATTATTTTAGTACTTGACTGGGAAATTTATTGAGTGCTAAAATTAATTATTGGTTGTCAGAGGATCGTTAACCGGTTAATTCGGGGCAAGAACGATTTAGAAATGAAACAAGAAATTAAGGACAATATGGTAATTTGACCACACTACCACTTATATATTAAATATATATATATATATATATATATATATATATATATATATATATATATTTGTGTGTGTGTGTGTGTAAGTGGAAGAAAGGAAAGAAGGAAATAAAGAAAGAAAAGAAAGAAAGGGAAGCGTAGAAAGAGAGAGAGAGAGAGAGAGAGGAGTGTGTGTGTGTGTGTGTAAAAGTGGAAGAAAGGAAAGAAGGAAATAAAGAAAGAAAGGAAAGAAAGGGAAGCGTAGAAACAGAGAGAGAGAGAGAGAGAAAAGAGAGAAGAAGAAAGAAAATAAAGAATGGGTATGAGGAAAGATGAGGAGAAAGGAGAATCAAAGGTTCATCAAAACGTCTTCCTTCCAACACGGAAAATGATCAGTGTTCCTTCCTCTTCAATTTGATTCCAACATCAACAACAACAACTCACTCTCCCTCAACTCACCATTTTCGTTTTTTGAAGAAGATGAGGGAATAGTGAATTTTATTCTTCCTTCTAGTGTCTTGGAGTTTTGGGAAGACCAATTAAGGGTTTGGGTGTTACCTTGGAGAGAAGAAATTAGAGTTTCAAGACTTAGGGTTTGAAAATCAAATTTGGGGTTATGGATGAATAGTGATTTGGAGGTTGAAGATGATGAATAGTACTTTATAGAGGTCTCGTGATTGAGCGGAAAGATTGGAAGCGGATTTGGGCGTTGTCGGAGCGTGGAAGTTTATGCGGGGATTGTTCATGTGGTTATGTGGAGATTTTGAAGTCTCAGTGATTTTGGCTCAGTATCGACTCTCGCTTCAAGGGTGAGTTTTACTCACACTTAGGTTGTTTTCATGGTGCAATGAATTTTATGTGATTTGGTTTCGAAAGATTTTGAATCGAAAACGTTATTTTGAAATATACCGTGTTTTGACGAAATTCGTATATGTTGAATTTTTTATTGGATTGATTGATCGAGTGATGTTATTGGATGTGTTTTTGTACTGTTTTGGTGTTGGGATTGGACTGGAACAGGCACCGAAAGTGATCGGAATTGATTGGAACGACGAAAAACGCGAAAACGGGATAAAATCCAAGTGCTGTCAAAGATGCACGACCCGTGCGCCCCAAGCGCACGATCCGTGCGTCCAAGCGCACAGTGCAAATTTCGTCATGCGCCCCAAGCGCACGGTCCGTGCGCCCTAGCGCACGACCCGTGCACAGTGTTCTGCCCAAAATTTCCAAAAATGCCCGAAACGATCCCGATGGATTCCAATCCTCTTCTAATCCCTTCCTAACCCTTCTATAATGATATTAGGCTTATAATGCCATGATTTTGGGTATGTTTCAAAAGGGTTTTATAAAATACTTTTGAAGTTGAAATTGTCTCGAAAAACCGAATAATAGTACACGTGTGCGGACATGTTTTGTTGAAAAGGAAAACGGACTATGAGTCCTATGTGATATTGTATAAATGACGTGGGATGATTCTTGAATCATCTAAACCGGTCTATGGTATGTTCTATTTATTGAGTTATATAGTTGATGCGGGATGAATATTATTTCGTTTAAACCGATCATTCTATCTGTTATTATGCAACCGACGCGGGATGTTTATTAATTATTCATCTAAACCGGTCTATAATTCTTGATATATATTATATCTAGTCGGGGTGACGACCCCTATGAAATAGCATGCTAGGTGAGGGAAGTCATGAGCCTTTGACCTAGGCCCCCATGTGGTTATGTTTTGCCTTTGGGAATTGTACACCTATTGGCTATGTTGGGGTTCAATCAAACTTTCGGCAGTTGGTGACATGCTAGATGTGAAAAGGTGATGTTTGTAATTCATATCGAATTACTAGTGAATATTTGCAATTCAATAATAGAATGGCCAGTTAAAGGTTTCATATATCACTACAAGAAAAACAGGATTTTGCGGCGGGCAAAATAGGCCGGGAAAGCCATATTTCTGCTGCAAAATTGGACTTTGCGGTGGATTTTTGCCGCAGGTAGCCAGCTCGCAGCAAACGCTTTCCGGCGGAAAATCCGCCGGAAAAGCATTTTCCGGCAGATTTTAAAAAAAAAAAAATTTGGCATTTTCCGGCGGATTTTAAAGGCATTTGCGGCGGATTTTACAAAAAAAAATTTTAGGAAAATTTTTTTTTTTTTTAAAAAATCCGCCGCAAAATGCCAAAAATCCGCCGGAAAAGCCAAAAAAAAATTTAAAAAACCGCCGGAAATGCCTAAAATCCGCCGCAAAATCCAAAAAAGATAAAATTAAAAAATCCGGCGATAAAAAATTTGAATTTTTGAATTTTTTTTTCAATTTTTTCGAATTTTAATGTTTAATTTGTATTTTAATAAAAAGTAAGAAAAAATGAAAATGAAGTAGAATATGAGAAAAAATGATATAGAAAAGAATGAAAATAAATAAATGAATGAGAATGTAGAAGTAGCAAGGAATAAGAATGAAAGAGAATATTAGAAGAGAATGATATATGAGAGAATGTGAATAAAGAAGTAAGAAGAAATAAGAATTAAGGAGTGAATGAAAAAGAATGAAGAAGAAAGGAGAAATATAGAAGAGAGATATGTAGAGAAATATAGAAGAGAATGAGAAAGAAATAAAGACTGAAATGAGAGAATGAGAGGAGTGTAGGAGAAATTTTGAAATTTTTTTTGGCTTTTGCGGCGGATTTTTAAAAAAAAAATTTGGCTTTTGCGGCGGATTTTTGGCATTTGCGGCGGATTTTTTTAAAAAAAAAAAATTTTGGCTTTTGCTTCGGATTTTTGGAATTTGCGGCGGATTTTTTTTAAAAAAATCCGCCGCAAATGCCAAAAAAATCCGCCGGAAATACCCCAAAATCCGCCGGAAAAGTTTGCGGCGAATAAAATCCGCCGATAAGTCCTAAAATCCGCCGGAATCTTTCCGGCAGATAAAATCCGCCGGAAAGTCCTGGCCGGAAAATCCCATTATTCTTGTAGTGTATGAACTGAGAGTGTTAGTAGGGGTCTCGGTAGAACTCACTGAGATTGTATCTCATTGTTTATATGTTGTTGTTTTACAGAGAAATAGGGAAAGAGAGGACCACAGAGGCACGAGTAGGTTGAGCTCGGACTGGTTGCTGATGACTTAGCTTTATGCTTAAGTTTATATTTCCTTTTTGTTGTCTATGTACTACGACACTATGACTTTAGTGATATGTTTTTCTTCCGCTTTCTTGTATGATGCTGAATACTATAGTTGCTGACAGAGGGATTGCATCTATTTGGGTTTAAAAAAAGAGATGTATATTTGATAAAAAAAATAGAGATCTATATGCTATATTTTATAATAAGAAAAAACATTAATTTATGTTATTATACATTTTATGATAATACGAATGATTTTAATATAATTTGTGCAATATTGTAGTTAATTCACACCGCGACGGCCGCAACACGTGTCGCAACGGCCGAAACAGCTGAAACCGCGAAAGTCTTAACGCGACTCCGACCGCTATTTAGAACCATGCTTCTATTAGTTATATAATTGTCAAATGGTAGTTGTCTCTGTTAGTTACTAATGACAAATAGTTGTCTCACATGTTTTGATAAAAAAAATAGTTGTCTCACATGTACCTTTCTCTTTTCTCTAGTGACTAATTTGTATAGCTTTTTGAAGTTGAAAAGTGGGACCAAGATGTGAGTGTGGATAAGTGAGAAAAAGATTTAAACTTTTTTTTTTGAACTAAAAAGATTTAAACTTTAGTCCAATTACCATTGTATTATTTCTCATTAAATTAAGCTATCTAGGTGTCAAATAAAGTGAGAGGCTAAAGATGGAATTTTAATTTGTAGTTTATTAGTATTAGTATAAATAGATATTAGAAAACTGAAGTGAAGTGATAAGAGAAAGAGAAAAATTATTTATTGAAAAAATAGAAGATAAGGAGAAGAAAGGAGATAGAAAGATGATATATGGGATATAAAGAAAAAGAAGTGAAGTAAAAGTCAAAATTTTGTGAAAGATAATAGTAAAGTAAAAAGAAAAATGAAGAAAGAGAGTGTAAGAGAAAAGTTAAAAAAAAGAAAGAGAGTGTAAGAAGAAAGAGAATAAAAAGGAAGAAAGAGAGGGTAAGAGGAAAGTGAAAAGGAAGAAAGAGAGGGTAATGACATTTTTGCCCTTAAATTAGATATGTGTCTTGTTATTAAGATATCCAAATTAGTAATTTCATAGGTGGTTTGTTTGTATAAATAGATATTAGATTAGTATTAGTATAAATAGGTATTAGAAAACTGAAGTGAAGTGATAAGAGAAAGAGAAGAATTATTTATGGAAAAAATAGAAGAGAGGGAGAAGAAAGGAGATAGAAAGATGATATATGGGATATAATGTGCACGTGTGAGAAATGAAATTTTAGTTTTTCCAATTCACATTTCTGGTAACACTGTTAGCTTCCCTCTCTCTCTCTCACGAAAAACAACACACAATTCTTCGCAATACTCCAACAATTGGCCTCAGAGCAAGCAAGATCCACAGCCACGCACGACGGTGAAGCATGGCGGCAACGCAAACAAAATCCTCCAATGACCAAATTCGGCGAAATTACCTGTCTTCGACGGCACCAATTATGAACGATGGACGATGCAGATGAAGGTCGTCTTCAGATATCAAGGTGTTCTTCACATCATTCGCACCGGCGTCATACCTCTTGAAGCGAATCCAACAGAGGCACAAAGGGCAACGAATCGCGAACAATTGAAGAAAGACGACAAGGCAATTTTCTTGATTCATCAATGTGTGGAAGCAAACGTTCTTGAGAAGATCATCGAATACGAAACGGCGAAAGAGGCGTGGGATGTGTTGGCAACCACGTATTCCGGCGATAAGCAAACGAAGAAGGTGAAACTCATGTTCTTGAGGCGTCAATTGGGGCTACTTCAGATGGAATCAAACGAATCAATGGCGGAATTCGTTAACAAGTTAGTGGGTCTAACTAACCAAATGAGAAATTGTGGTGAAGTTAGTGGGTCTAACTAACCATGAAAGTAGGGAAAGTTTTTACCGGTTTAACACCAAATTTTGACCATGTCATTGCTGCCATAGAACAATCCAAAGACCTAGATAATTTGAAGTTAGAGCAATTACTAGGATCTTTAGAGGCACATGAATTGAAGATTAAGAACAGAGAATGTATCAAGAAGGAAGAAAAGGATGGTGAGAAGGCTCTGCTCGCACAATCTCATAAGAAAGGAGGTGGTGGAAATGATTCTTGGAAGAACAAGAAAGGGAAGGGAAAGTGGAAGAATAATAAGTAGGAAGGGGTGGTTCGAAGAGTGAGAACCAGAAGAAAGAAGGTGTAAATACTGCAAAGAGTAAGAAGAAATCAAAAGAGCACATACAGTGCTACAATTGCCAGAGATGGGGGCACTATGCTGATGAATGTACAAACCCTAAAGTGCCTAGGAAGAGGAGCGAAGAAGCACAATTTGCGCGTGACTCTGATGATGAAGAAGAAGTGATGTTAATGGCAATCATTAACAGTGAAACAGGTGTTGAAGAGTGGTGGTATTTGGACACGGGGTGCTCCAATCACATGACTGGGCACAAACATTGGTTCTGTGAACTTGATGAAACAGTGAGAAGAAGCATCAGGGTTTGGTGATGGCAGGTCATTCATGGCAAGAGGCATTGGTAAGGTGAATATAAGAAGAGTAGATGGAAGCAAGGTAACAATAAGTGATGTGCTATATGTTCCTAACATGGAGAGCAATCTGCTAAGTTTAAGACAACTAATGGAGAAGGATTTCTCAATGCATATGAAAGGTGAACACATGGAGGTGTCTGATACAAATGGTAAGTGTGTCTTAAAGGTCCCTGTCTCCAAAAACAGAACCTTTAAGATAGGAGTGAGTACCATTGAGCAGAAGTGTTTAACTGCTCAAGTCAGTGACAGTGTGTGGAAATGGCATAAAAGTTTAGGTCATTTGAACTTCAATAGCATGAGCTTGGTGCAGAAGAAGAGTATGGTTGTAGGGCTACCTCAAATTGAAGTGCCAAAAGAGGTGTGTGGCAGATGCTGTGAGGGGAAACAACCAAGGAAATCATACAAATCTGCAGTTCCAACAAGAGCCAAAGTGAAGCTTGAAGTGATTCATTCAGATGTGTGTGGCCCATTTGAAGTTAAATCTCATGGAGGTAAGTTGTATTTTGTCTCTTTTATAGATGGCTTCACAAAGAATATGTGGATTTACTTGTTACAAAGAAAGAGTGAAGTATTTGCAACTTTTAAATCATTCAAATTACTTGTTGAGAAACAATCTGGAAATTCAATTAAACAGCTTAGAACTGATGGTGGTGGGGAGTATATACATCACTTGAATTTGAGAATTTCTGCAAGGAGGAAGGGATAATTCATGAGGTAATTATGGAACCATACACTCCTCAACATAATGGAACTGCTGAAAGAAGGAACATGACACTGCTTAATATGGTGAGATGTATGCTGAGAGAAACATCTACCACATGATTTCTGGGCAGATGCAGTGTTCACAGCAACACACATTTTGAATAGGTGTCCTACAAAAAGACTTGAAAGCTCTACACCAGAAGAAGCATGGAGTGGGCTCAAGCCAAGTGTGAAGCATTTCAAAGTCTTTGGCTCACTGTGCTACAGGCATGTGCCTGAGTAAAACAGAAGGAAATTGGATTCAAGGTCTCAAGCTATGATATTGGTGGGATACCATAGCACTGGTGCTTACAAGCTCTATGATCCCTTGAACAAAAAGGTTGTGATAAGCAATGATGTGGTAGTTGATGAAGCAAAGGAATGAGATCGGAACAACAGTGTCGAGAGACAAACTGCTGACACAGTTGAAATTAAGCTTGGTGATGAACAAGCACAGGAAGAAGACACACAGATTAACAATGAACCAAATGTGAATGATGAAGACAACAATGTTGTGCCATTAAGGAGATCACAAAGACAAACAACTCTACCTATCAGGCTACAGGACTATGATGTGTTCCCTGATACTACTATTGATGTTGATGGTGACTTGATGAATCTGGTATTTTTAGCAGAAGCATAACCTGTCTCACTTGAGCAGGCACTAGCTCACCCTCATTGGAAGAGTGCAATGGAGGAGTGATTAAGATCAATCCAAAAGAACAACACTTGGGAAATTGTGAGATTACAAAGTGACAAAAAGGCTATTGAAGTGAAGTGGGTATTCAAAACAAAGGTCAAGCCAACAGGAGAAGTTGGCAAGTATAAGGCAAGACTGGTTGCATAGGGATTTTTACAGAAACCAGGTCTTGACTTCAATGAAATATATGCACCAGTAGCTAGAATTGAAACTATTAGGCTAATAGTTGCAATTGCTAGCAGAAGGAGGTGGACAATGAGTCAATTGGATGTAAAATCTGTTTTTCTCAATGGTCCATTAGAAGAAGAAGGTGTACACTAGGCAGCCACCTGGGAATGAAAAGAAAGGCATGGAAGATAGAGTAGTGAAGTTGAATAAAGCTCTATATGGTTTGAAACAAGCTCCACGAGCTTGGAACAAAAGAATTGAAGGATTTCTGTTGAAGCTAAACTTTGAGAAATGCACCACAGAACATGGTGTATATCTGAAGAACTGTGGTGCATCTGGTGTAATAATGCTCTGCCTGTATGTTGATGATCTTCTTGTTACTGGTGATAGTGAACAATAGATCAACAATTTCAAGAAAGAGATGATGGCTGAGTTTGAAATGTCTGATATTGGCAAGTTTGCATACTTTTTGGGAATGGAATTTGTGACATCTAAGAGAGGGATATTTCTTCATAAAAAGTGACATTCCGAATTTTATTGTCGACTAAAATCTAGGATGGTACAAAACCCATCAGGACCTAGAGCGTTATATGGGTCCATGGAGAAGAGAGCATCTTTCACTTTATAATGTACTTTATTTTTATAGTTCGATATTAATTATCTATCTACGTTGACTTTAATTAACTTACTTTGACAACTATACACATTCATCATACTTTGACCATTATTATATTTTTTACGAAATTAATTTACAAATAAATTTAGCTACAATTTTCCACACCTGTGCGAAGCACGGGTAATGGTGCTAGTATATATAGCTTTGAACAAGAAAGTGATTGTTCAGGAAATTAAATAACCGGCCCATTGTTACAAACTTATTAAAGGTAACATCAGATGTTCAGGAAATTAAATAATCGGCCCATTGTACCAAGAATGTAGCTCAGTTGACGAGCTAAGAGACATGAACGAGTTGCAAGAAGGAGGTCCATAGTTCAAACCCCGGAAATTAACATTCCCCACCCTTAGTAACATTTGCTTATAAAAAAACATCAAAATATAAGCAATAGGCTAAATATATATTTTGGCCCTTTATCTTTGGGGTTGTGGTCACTTTGGCCCTTTATCTTTTTTTTTCCTCATTTTAGACCCTCATGTTTTGTGTGTGTGTCATTTTGGCCCCTGCCGTTATCATTTTGGTCCCTTATGTTTTTAATTGATTTCATTTTAGTCCTTATGTTTTTAATTGATTTCATTTTGGGCCCTTATGTTTTTAATTGATTTCATTTTCGTCCTTAAAAATTTGCTACAAAAAACATAAACATAACGGCAGGGGCCAAAATGACACACACAAAAAACATGAGGGTCTAAAATGAGAAAAAAAAAAAGATAAAGGGCCAAAGTGACCACAACCCCAAAGATAAAGGGCCAAAATATATATTTAGCCTAAGCAATAATAGTCTCATCCCTCGAAAACAAAGGGTTTATTGACGCACTAAAACTTAAATGAGAATTAATCAGTCCCTTCGCTTGACAAGAGTAATGACTAAATTGATGAATTTAGTCTTAGACTTAGGCAAATCATCCTCGACAAGTTGGCTAAACCTTCTAAACAACTCATCCATAATATGACCCCCAAAATGAGATTCCAGCATGGACTCAGACACAGCTCTTGTGGTCCTTGCAACACGTTCTCCACATCCCACATGCAACTTTGCTTTATCATCCCAGTCGATTTCATGAGCTTCATAAGCTTCCACATTGAATGACCCTTCCTTCTCAACCGCCAATACTATTTCCGCAATGCATGGTCCATAGAAAGGAATGTTAAAAGAATTCACCTTTTCTTCTTCAACAAGACCCTACCAAAAGTAAACAAATTAAATACATATATAGGAAATTTTAATAGAGCATTTTTCCCCATGATTTGATTTTTTAGAAGATAGGTTTTGTTAAAGAGATTAACAAAAATTAAACTAGTACATTATCCTTTAAAAAATAAATGTCAATGTGCATTACCTCTGAAACCATACTCATAAGAGCGAGTGCTAAAAATTCAGCTGTATAAGAACTCTGGGTGATAGTTGGGTCCAAGGATCCCCTTCCTAAGAGAGAGAGGACCATGCGTCCCCCAAGTACAATCTCTTGGGAACGTGATTCCAGGAACAGTGAAAAGTCATTCAGGAATTGTTGTGAATAAGCTTCTAAAACACATATGGGACTGCTCTTTGATATGTAAATCTTCCCTTTGTTCAACCCTCTCTCTGATTCATCATTCAAACCAGGAGGAACCTACAAGTTGACATCGATATTAATAAGTAGTTTCACGCGTGTAAAAATGTCAAAGCAACTTCTCTTACTCTTCTTGAACAATTACTTTTTTGACGAATAATATTTGAGGTAGCTATTTTAAAATCGGAGAAGGAGAATTTTTATTAATGATGTTGAATTTCATAACCATATATTGATTTTTTCTTGCAGGTTGCCAAAATCAAAACTGAGGTGTGCAACTAGCAGAATATCCAGCCCACAGAGTGACAAAAAACATAAGTGATCCACTTGATCACCAAAAAGGGTATTGCGGAACTTGAACCTGTTTCAAGTCGCGTTATTACGCGGACCCTGACTTAAGCCGTAGTACTTAAAGGTTTTATAACTCTTGTAAAACCTTGGTTCGATTTACTGTTTGTAGAACCTTAAAACTTTGAATCTGACTTTGTATTCTGTACTTCTTGATTTCATGTACTGCTAACTGGAAATAGAACCACGATGGTCGAATCAAAGGCTAGCGAAGGTATCCAGTCACCTTCTTGTGTTTATATTTCGTTTTCTTCCTTATATTCGAATCTTGATGTGAATCTGTTTCTGTATGTGCGCTGAACTGAGCCTTGAACCTGTTGAAAGACTTCCCCACTTGTGAAGACACTACCAGATTCCTTACTGCAAATAACACACCTCTAACTTCTGTTATTCTCGTAATTTCTTACTTTCTTCACTGTATGTAAATAGAACCCTAACATGGTTTGTTTGTGATCCTTGGGAGGTATGCCTAACCGTGAACAAGGATGGAACAAGATGAAGAACTCAAAGAAAAACCCAACCCTCAGTCACAGGGAATATCAGAGAATATTAGAGGTAGAATAGAATGAAAAGTAAACTGTAAATGTATTATTTCATTCAATTGATTCACTGTTGTATGAATCTATATTGATTCTCTTTGTACAAGTATATTTATATACAAGGGTTTTGTTAAGTTTGTTATTTAAGAACAAACTTAACTAATTCAGTTTGTAGTAACAAACTTTTAACAACTTAACTAATTCAGTTAGTAGTAACAAACTCTCTAACGGCTAGTTAATGCTAGCTGTTAGATTAAAAAATAATCTAAGGCTGAAATTAAAAGTTATCTAAGGTTGAGGATTACTAAATCCAACAAATGAAAGTGGCACTAATGACCAATTTACATCCCATGGGGATTTGAACTCAACACCTTGAGCATACGAGGCTTAGCTCTTACCACTAAACTAGCATATGATGAAGTGTATAGTTTGATGATGATGACATCAAGTGCTTTTTATGTGTCATTTACCCAAATTATTTCGTGGGTAAAACTTTGAATTTGTGATGCTCTGCTATTCCATAGTAATTGGAATGCATTGTATGATACATTAGTGGTAGTGAGTAATAGTGAAATCACAAAACATTTTTTCAATGTAAAAGAAAACAACACATCTTATACTAAGAAAACGTCAGGTATACTATTTAAAATGTTTTCATTTGAAATGAGCAATATAACACCAAAAAATAATATGAAAACAAACAAATAGCTAGTAATCAAGTAATTAATTTATTGCTGTAAAAAAAGTAATTAATTTATTGTTTATTGAAAAATATCAATGGGTAAAATTAATTAACGTTACATTATATGTAGGAATAATGTATACGAGTAGGCCAAGCAAAGTATTTGAACTTGGATCTTGGTTTGTGAAAAACAACGTGTAACTATGAACTTTTATTTGGCATGTTAGAAGAAAGTCAAGCTTTAGCACTTTTATAAATTAACATTATTTTTTCACTTTCAAAAAATTTGCAATTCATAAGTTCTGGACTATATTGCACTTCCAAAATCCAATAAGGGAAAGTCTTAGGACCCGTTTGGTGGTCAGGATAAGGAGATAATATATGATAAGTCTATCATATCTTGTGTGATTTCAGTGTTTGTTGAGCCAGCTGAATATGATAACTTAACTCTGTGACTTATCATATCATGTCTCTCTAGTTAAAATTTTATCCTGAGTTTGAGCTGGGTTAAACCAGCAGGGTAGGATAACAAAATAATTTTTTATTGACCATTCTAAAATATATTTTAAAATATAAAAATCTAAAATTTATTAAAAAATAAATACACAATAAAAAATAAATAAAAATTAAAAAACACTGGATCAGGTATGTTTCTAATATTAAACTAAGTACTATGCATATTGTACCATGTAACGCAATCGGGTATGTTCGGGTATGTTACTAAGGGCCCGTTTGGAGAGAGCTTATGAAAAATAACTTATGCAAATAAATAAAGTTTTATGTATTATTCATAAGCTTGTCAAGGTAGTTTATGGAATAACAACTTATGGAGATATAACTTTTGTTAGTAAGAACTTATGAATTAACATAAAAACTTATTTATCTCCATAAGTTATTTTTCATAAGCTCAAAACTAAGCTAATCCAAACAGGCCCTAATATTATATTTAACACTCAATAAATATAATCATTTATCCCAAGCTTACAATTTTGGTGAGCATCCAATTGGAAATGTTAAATTGTTAACTTGCCTCCCACGAAGTTACATAAATAAAAATGTGTCGTACATTTGTGAAAAAAGAAAAGAGAGGGGATTGTGTCACTTTTTAAGATTCATGAGTTGAATCTATTTTGTAAGTAATAACTTATAGTATTTTATTTCAATTTTCGTATGAGGTCGGTCCTCAATTTATACGAGAGAGAAAAATGAGAAATTAAGAGAAAAAGTTAATTAATTTAATACCTGAGAAAGCCAATTGAGGCTGGAAGAAGAATGCACAAAGTGGAGGCTCTTGGTTTGAAAGAGCCTACCATAAAAAGTTCCAGGTACAGCGTTGAGCAATGCTATTCAGCCAAATATTTTTAGACAAAAATAGACAAAAATCACATTACAACATTAATTAATCAAGTTTTTTAAGCAACTAACCAACCTACTTTTTCACAGTTTTCTAGGCCATTGACTAAAAACTGTGAAAAAGTAGGTTGGCTAGTGGCTTAAAAAACTTGGTTAATTGATGTTGTAAGATGGTTTTTGTCTATTTTTGTCTCAAAAACTTTGGCTGAATAGCATTTCTCTACGGCGTTAATGTAACACGACCAGGCACGGATCTACTTGGTGTTAATTGGGGGCATTTGCCCCCACTTGAAAAATTATTTTGGTTGGGAATATATATAACAAATTTATTTTGCCCCCATAAAAAAATAAAGGTTGCCCCATAAGATAAATTAAATGTAGAAATTCACAAGACATAAATAAAAAGAAACGCAAATTGGTACTAATTTTATCTTTTTAGCTATGTATTTATAGAAATTTAGGTATTTTAAGGTTTCTTTGAAATGAAATTATGTTCTTTGAAAAGTTTATAATAATTTTTTTAAGAAAATTTTATAGGCTATTTTTTTTGCCCCACTAGTGAAAATTTCTGGATCCGTCATTGAACACGACCCAAACTCATGGGATCCCTCGTCTTGCTTCATTTTTCTGTAGAAAGATGGCAACGAAGAAAATATGTTGTTGAAATCTTTAGTGAAAAGATCATTCAGATAAACCACCATTTCTGTAGGTGTACGGCGTTCCAACAAACGTATTGGGTCCAGTGGAGCAACCCAAGTCCGCAATGCCAATCTTCGTTGGCCAATTAGTGCATAAAATTTGCAGAAGTGCTTTCTTTGTTGCAGAACTTGTTATAGAGATAATACCGTCCTGCAAAATAATTTAAACAAAATTTGTCTCTCTTTGAAAATATAAGATTTGATAACAAATATATAACAATAAAATACTAATCACATCTTCTTCTCATAAATTCCCTTTTGAAGTTGTAGAACTAGAAGCTAACCTGAATAGTGGAGTTCTTAGCGTAGCTAGTTTCCCCTACTCCTTTGTTCATGTGAAGTATTTCCATAGTTTCCATTTCTTTGTTTGGTTATTGCTCTTGATGAATTGAATGAGAAAGACACAAACACTCCCTTCAATTCGTAAAATCTTTCTTAAGCCGAAGGAGAAGTATTCAACTTCAATATTGAATTAAGGGGTGAGAGGAAATTGTCTATATAAATAGAGAAACTAGAGGTACGTGAAAACTAATTTTTATTAAATAAAATATAAATATAACTCTTTATTAAATATAGTAACAAAATCCAAGAGGTATTAACTTACTTAAAGTTGTGGTAAAAGAATGACATTTATTGCATTTATTATTGGTCAACAAAAACTGGTCAACAAAAGTTGATGTATCTAGTTTAAAGTTTGGGTCAGATACATCAACTTCTGTTGACCAGTTTTTGCTTATATTCTGTAACTGAGTAGTATGTGTCAAGTAGGAGAGAGTGACACATACTAAAAGATAATGGCATTTATTGCATTTATTATATTATTGTACACTCTCCGAACCTAAATATAAGTAAAAATAACTATGAAAGTGGATTAAATATGAAAGGGTAAAGTATGTAGAGAAAGCTCGTTGAATATAAATATATTCAAAAAGTGGATTACATATGAAAGTTTACTAATATTTGAGGAAGTTTGTTGAGAAAGCTAATTCAATATTAGTTTTAACGGTTAAATATGTTTTTGGTTCCAATAAAATATAGTTTTTTTTTTTTTTTTGTTTTTAGTCCGTATAAAAAAATTTACTCACTTTTAGTCCATACCCCGTCAACACTTTTAGTCCCCCACAGTTTTTAATAGCACTTTTTGACTTTTTAATAGTGCTTCTAAGTGCTATTAAAAGTCACGAGTGACTAAAATTATTGATATAGAAAAATGTGATAGTTCACAGCAACTAAAATTTTAGTTTACCCACCGCTACATATGCAAGTTTTAGCGCAAGTTGCTTATAATTTGCGTGTGTTATAGTTTGTTGACACTATTGTCGATAGCGCTAAAGGTGCTCTAATGACATTTATGTTGCATTTATTATTTTATTATATGTATCATTCTCTCCTACTTGATACAAGAGGTACTTGAGAGGATTCTAACTTCAAAATTTAGTACACTTTCATATTTAAAGAACTTTTTGAGTATATTTATATTTAATGAAATTTCTCAACATAGTTTACCCATGTTTATTTTTATAAGAAAAAAATAATATTAAAGGGGAGTGCAAACTGGAACCCCAACCGTTACATTACAAGGGGTTTCATTAAAACCTCTCTGGGACAAAACCTCATGGGAAAAAGACCCAATGAGGAAAAAGAGTACCCCAAGAAGGATGACACATAAAGTCAGTTACACCTAATTCATACAAACAAAAGGATTACCCCCTTTATTCAATGTATTTTCAAATGAATCATGTAGTCACGTTTCCCCCTACAAATATGCTCATTATCCAGTTTGCCCCTTAAAAAAACTCTTTAAAGAAATCTTACGTCAATGCCACCTGTCACCATATTATTGGACCTTTGTGCCACGTGGCACTGATGCACCACGCATCACCCTATGTCATCATGGCTACGTGGCACTGACATGTGCCACGTCAGCAACCAATGGATGGCTGCAACGTGGCACTAGCATGGCAGAGTGGAGGCACCTTTGTTACTAAAAAATTTAATGTGTTGTTGTGGATGAGTGTTGAACTCATGACCTTGTATTGGTTTGAGCGTTGAAATACCACTAGGCCACAACAAGATCTATGTATTTTAATACAACTACAGATATATTTTACATAAAAAACCAGATTTTCAATGAAACCGATTCTGGGAACGAAACCAGATTTGCAATGAAAACACGATTGTTACGATTAGTTACGATTTGATCACGATTTGAAAACGATTTGTTACGATTTGATTACGATTTGTTGATTACTCATGCGTTAGTTCTCCAGTAACAGAAACGGGTCGCTAGAAACCCGGTTGGAAACCCGCTTCGTTCACACAGAACAGGCGACGAAATCCAACTATTTTAGGTGCATTTTTGTTCGTAATCAAGATTTAAGAAGAGCCCCCATGGAAAGTTTGAAGGAGCGTTCGAGTGTTTATGGAAAATATTGGATCTGAAAAAAATTGAGTTGAACTCGAAATTAGAGATCTGAAAAACGAAATTTGAGATCTGGAAACGAATTTTGCATTGGGTTGAAGAGTAATTTCGATCTGGAAAACGAAAAAACGAATTGATGAAGATTAATATGATGATGATGATGAAGAAACAAAAAAACGAATTGAAGATGATGATGAAGATTAATATAATGTAATATATATTTATAGTTGGGTAATTATACACAACCATTCAGGTGGTTTAGTGGTAAGATGGTTTGTTAGTCACTCGGAGGTCAAGGGTTCAAGCTTCGACCCATATGCACCAAAACGTTTATTTTTTTAATAAGCATGTGCCCCACATTTCCATGCGTGCGCTACGTGGCAACCATCTATTGGTTGGTGACGTGGCACATGCATGTCAGTGCCACGTAGCCATAATGACATAGGGTGATGATGTGGCGTGTCAGTGCCACGTGAAACAAATGTCCAATAATATGGTGACACATGGCATTTACGTCATTACTGATGTCATCTCCGTTTGCCACATCAATTTTTTTAACAGAAACTTAATAGATGGGCCCAACTAGAAACACTTTATATTTGCAAAGTTTTTTTAAGAGTTTTTTTATAGGGGGCAAACTGGATAATGAGCATATTTGCAGAGGGTAAAATATATTTAAGCCTTAATAAAAATGAGTTTTTACTAGTTTCTCTTTTTATATATATAGACACATTCCTATTTAAAAAAAGATAATATAATATTATTGTATTTATTATTTTATTATATGTGTCACTCTCTCTCCAACTTGACATAAAAAGTACTTGAAAGGATCCTAACTCAAAATATTCTCATCTAATATTTAAAACTTATATTCAATGAACTTTCTCACTAAACTTCCTTAAAATTTAAAAAACTTTTGTATTCAATATATAAATTTATATTCGTTGAACTTTCTCAACATATTATTTTTTGAATATTCAATATATTCCAGATCATATTCGATGAAATTTATCAACATATTAACTTTTTTAAAAGCTTTTACCAAAAACAAAATATTTTGATAAAATAATTCAAAGTATTTTGTGTCTTTGTGTTGTTTTAGTGTTAGAATTAGAAGTGTAATAAAGTTAGAACAAAAAAGAGAGATGTGTATTAAAGTTAGAAGAAATATTATTATCAATTTATTTTCTCTTCCATGTCTATAAATCTGTACATGTTTTTGTTTAAAATTGTCTTCATAGAGCAACACTTTATTTCTGTAGGGCTAAGAAAAATTTACAAATTATATTTAAACAAAAAATATTTGAAGTTGCGTGGGGTTGGAGGGTAGAGCCGGAAAAATGGGCCGAGCCTGCTGGGTCGGGCCGGGCTAGCCCAAAAAGCGTAGGCCTTAGGCCGAATAAATTTAGCCCATTTTAATAAACGGGCTTTTTAGCCCGGCCCAAAAAAGCCCTGCCCCGTGTTGGGCTAGCCCGGCCGGGCCATGGGTAGCCCACAAGTCCATAGATTATAAAAAATAAGGTACATGATGGAATCCTGCAAATTGCATGGTCATTGAAAAATAAAAGCTCAAGCATCTGTCTCGGCTTCTAATGCTTCTTCTTTCACAGGCTTCTAATCCTTGACATACATGAGTTATATAATAGAGAACATTAGAGAAATTAATAATAGCTATATTATAGGCTATATGACTTCGGCATGTTACTATCAACTACAAATGACTGATACAGAAATATATACCGATACAAATACTCACATTTCTAATATTATTTTTTTGAAGCATACTTCTAATATTATTGATGTTCGTTGCAAATTGCAATGCATAAACTTATAACTAACTAAAATCCATGGCAGTGTAATAGAGAGTATAAAGGTTGACCCTCCTAAGTCAAACACAAACACACACGGAACCAATGAGAGTGAGTGATATAGCACAGCTGGTAACAAACTGGCTGACGTGTCAGCCATTCATTGGCTCTTCTAGATCTAACACTCTCATATATAAATCAGTTGTAACAGAATGAACATTTTCAATGAAACAGTTTTACACTTTACATTCTATTATGGTATCATTCGCTGGAACCGTTCCTTCGCCGTAATCTCGCTTCCGTTCACCGTTCCTTGTTCCTTCTTCTGTGAAGTTTATCCATGGCGACAACGCCGGAATCTTCACCTGATGACTCGGTGACTTCAATTTTCACCGGAGGTGCTATTGGCTCTGCTAAATCACACTTCACGGCGGTGCCAAAGCTATCAATCAAATTGGATGATAAGAATTTCCTTCTCTGGAATCAACAGGTGGAAGGAGTCGTTATCACACACAAGCTTCATCGATTGCTTGTGAATCCAACGATACCGCAGCAATACAACTCTGAAGCGGATCGTCTTGCTAAGAAAGATTCTGCAGAATATGAGAAATGGCTTATTCAGGACCAAATGTTGTTCACCTGGCTCCTGTCAACGCTATCGGAATCGGTACTACCGCGTGTCCTTAGTTGTCGTCACTCCTTTCAGGTTTGGGACAAAATTCATAAACATTACTACTCACACCTCAAGGCAAAGGTACGTCAACTCCGATCTGAGCTCAAGAACACGAAGAAAGGTACACGAACAATCTCTGAATACATTACGAAAATTCACACCCTGGCGGACTCTCTTTCTGCAATTGGTGAAAATATCCAGGACCAGGACTTAATTGATATCATTTTAGATGGTTTACCAGAAGAATATAATGCCTTTGTTATGATGATTTATGGTAAAACTGACTCTCCTGGTATTTCTGAGATTGAATCCTTACTGCTGGTTCAGGAAACTCAATTAGATAAGTTTAGACAAGAACTGATCACTTCCACAGTCTCTGCTAATGTTACACACACCACCAAGTCCAAGGGCCATGAATCTGTTAACAATTCTCAGAGTTCTAATGCTGGCTATGGCTCCTATGGTTACAACAATC
Source organism: Astragalus membranaceus (assembly GCA_039519185.1). Lineage (NCBI taxonomy): Eukaryota > Viridiplantae > Streptophyta > Magnoliopsida > Fabales > Fabaceae > Astragalus > Astragalus membranaceus. The sequence goes on along the minus strand of CM076847.1, from coordinate 167,752,850 downwards.
GTGGTCGTGGACGTTACAATCGTGGCAGAGGCCGCGGGCGTGGCCGTGGACCACCTCCATCTGGTTCTCGCCCTACTTGTCAGTTGTGTAATCGTGTTGGTCACAGAGTTGTTGATTGCTGGTTCAGATTTGATGAGTCCTTTGTACCACCAGCCTCTGCTTCCAATGCTGCTAACAATGCTGCTGATGCCTCTAATACTGTGACCTCTGCAGAAACCGGTGAAACTGGTACTGCACAAGCTGAGGCACTCATTGCCTCTACTTCAGGTAATACCGAAGCTATCCTTGATGATCTTACTCTTCCTGAGGGCCTTGATTCTGAGGCATATTGGGGGGACACAGGTGCGTCGCATCACTTCACAACTGAGTCTGAACACTTGGAACACAGCACTCCTTACACAGGCAGCACAAAAGTTCAAGTGGGAAATGGCAATCGTCTTCCCATTAGAGCAATTGGCTCCTCATGTATCTACTCACCTTTGTCACCTAAAACAACTTTAGCACTCAAGAACATTTTGCTTGTACCTTCCCTCACAAGGAACTTGCTGTCAATCTCACAATTTGCAAAAGATAACCGTGCTTGTTTCAAGTTTAATGCTACTAACTGTCTTGCCAAATCTCAGGTATCTAAGAAACCACTTATTGGAGGTCAACTTGATGCTGGTGGCCTCTACAGATTCAGTCCTTTTCGGTTTTCTCATCTATCAAGACTCAAGACAGGCACACATCCTTGTATCAGCTCGGCACAACCCTCAGATAGTAGATGTCTCTCTGCAACTGTCCTTCCTGCTGCTGCAAATTTTGCTCTATGGCATAGACGACTTGGTCATGCTAATTCCACTGCAATTCAAACTGTGTTAAAGCTGTGTAATAAATCTGTGCCTCGTACTTTAACTGTTGATTTTTGTAATGCATGTTGTTTGGGTAAATCACGTCGTTTGTATGCTCCACCATCACTTACACAACACAAAGCACCATTTGAGCTTGTGCATACAGATCTTTGAGGACCTTCCTCTGAGCCTTCACATCAGGGCTATCTGTACTACATTGCTTTCGTGGATGCATACACACGCTTCACTTGGATCTACTTTCTCAAGGCTAAATCTGAAGCCTTAACTGCTTTTACACAGTTTCAAAAACTGGTAAACACACAGTTTGCTGGTGCTATTAAGAGTGTGCAATCTGATTTTGGAGGTGAGTTTAGGCCATTCACCAAACTGCTCACTGATTTGGGAATTGTGCACAGACTCACTTGCCCACACACTTCTCACCAAAATGGTGTGGTTGAACGAAAACATCGTCACATTGTTGAAATGGGTCTCACAATGTTAGCTCAAGCCTCCCTACCACTCTCTTATTGGGATCACAGTTTTACAAATGCTGTGCACTTAATTAACAGACTACCCACAGTGGCTCTCACTTCTCATAGTTCACCATATCATGCGCTTCATAATGAGCTGCCCAAGTACTCCACTCTTCGTACGTTTGGATGCTTATGCTTTCCTCATATCAGACCCTACAACCAACACAAGTTGCAGCATCGCAGTACACCATGCATCAATTTGGGAATTTCTCAATGCATAGAGGGTGTAAGTGTCTTAGCCAAGAAGGTCGTGTCTACATCTCAAAAGATGTTATTTTTGATGAAGCTACGTTTCCTTATCCCTCCTTCTTTGCTAATCCAGTAGACACTCCTAAACCTCCGTCCTCACAAAACCCATCCTTAGTATTACCTATTAATATTTCCACTACTCCAGTTGCAACTTCTCCCTCTGCTGCATCTAATGTCGCAGATACCTCTACTGGTACAGCAGATTCATCCACTGGTTTAGCTGCCTTTTCTACTGATGTCGGTTTGTCTACTGGTGCAGCAGACACCAATCCTCCACTTACTGAACAAACTGCTCCTCCAGTTTCTACTAATAATCACCCTATGGTAACGAGATCAAAAACAGGTAATCTAAAGCCTCGCGTTCTCTTAACTGCTACTGAACCCACCACTGTCAAGCAAGCATTGACAGACCCCAAATGGTTTGAGGCCATGCAGCAAGAGTATCGTGCATTGGTTGCTAATGGTACGTGGGATCTCACCTCTCTGCCCTCTCACCGAAAACCCATTGGGTGTAAATGGGTGTTTCGTATCAAAGAGAATGCTGATGGAACAATTAACAAATATAAAGCACGCCTAGTTGCAAAGGGTTATAGTCAGCTTCCGGGTCAGGATTTTGGAGAGACCTTTTCTCCCGTTGTGAAACCTGTCACAATTCGCGTGCTTCTAACTCTTGCTTTAACACACAAGTGGCATATCGAGCAGATTGACGTGAATAATGCGTTCCTTAATGGACATGTTGAAGAGGAAATTTATATGACCCAACCTCCCGGCTTCGTGTCTGCTGACAGGACTCAGGTTTGCCGTCTCAAACGCTCTCTATATGGCCTTAAACAGGCTCCCCGTGCCTGGTACGAACGCCTAAACCAAGCACTAGTTCACTTTGGTTTTCACCCGAGTCGCTGTGATCCTTCTCTCTTTGTTTACAAGGGCAAAGGAGTTCATTTATATGCGTTAGTATATGTAGATGACATCTTACTCATTGGCTCAAATTCCTCTATTGTTCATGATCTTCTAACAAAGCTTCACAGTACCTTTGCACTAAAGAAACTTGGCTATCCTAAGTACTTTCTCGGTGTTGAAGTTCAACATTTATCTTCTGGTGATATGCTGCTCACTCAAGCTAAGTACATTCGGGATCTTCTTGCTCGAGCCAACATGCGGAATTGTAATGGCCTTGCCACTCCTATGGTCTCTACTGTCAAACTAAGCAAGCAAGGTCATGATGTTCTCACTGAACCGCAACAATCTCATTATCGCTCCATTGTTGGTGCGCTACAATATGTGACTCTAACTCGCCCTGATATTGCTTATAGTGTCAACAAAGTGTGTCAATTCCTCTCTAATCCTCTAGAGTCTCACTGGCGCTCGGTTAAGCGTATTTTGCGTTACTTGGCAGGCACTCAACATCATGGCTTACTGTTGAAACCGGCAACCCGTGATGCTCCTCTTTCACTTCGTGCCTACAGCGACTCCGATTGGGCGAGTGATGTTGATGACAGGCGCTCTACCTCTGGCTCGTGCATATTCCTTGGACCGAATCTGGTGTCGTGGAGTTCTAAGAAACAAACGCTCGTAGCTCGTTCTAGTGCCGAAGCGGAGTATCGCGCCATGGCTAATGCTACCTCCGAGTTGCTATGGCTTCAGTCATTGCTCACTGAGCTTGGTGTTCAGTTCCATGTGCCCACTCTTCTATGTGACAACTTGAGTGCTGTTTCAATGGCACATAATCCCGTTCTTCATGCACGAACGAAACACCTTGAACTTGACATTCATTTTGTTAGAGAAAAAGTGCTTGCCAAAACAATGATTGTGCAACATGTTCCTGCAAGTGCCCAGCTGGCTGATGCATTGACGAAACCCCTTCCAACTACTGCATTCTGTAACCTTCGTGTCAAGCTCAAGGTTGCCTCCTCTCAAGTCACCAACCTTGCCCTTGAAAGGGGAGTAATAGAGAGTATAAAGGTTGACCCTCCTAAGTCAAACACAAACACACACGGAACCAATGAGAGTGAGTGATATAGCACAGCTGGTAACAAACTGGCTGACGTGTCAGCCATTCATTGGCTCTTCTAGATCTAACACTCTCATATATAAATCAGTTGTAACAGAATGAACATTTTCAATGAAACAGTTTTACACTTTACATTCTATTACAGTGTTAAAATGATCCAACCATCGTGTTCCATTCACTCAACCCGACCCTTTCTAGAGGAGTCAAGATACCCACAGTCAAGGAGCAGAGTTTCCTCATTGACGCAATTGCTTGAAGAACAGATAAATCAAAAATCTTTCCAAACCTATGGTCGAATCCACGGCTAGTTTGACGAAGAACAAGAGAAGCACACTTCTAATATTATTGATGTTCGTTGCAAATTGCAATGCATAAACTTATAACTAACTAAAATCCATGGCAATGTTAAAATGAGACCCACCACCAACCACGCATATATATATAGACCAACACTCATAACGTGTTCAAGAACTCAATTCGGACTTTTTGTTTGCCATAACCGTGGGGACACTAATTATTGATTTTAAAAAATCATTATTTTTAATTAGTATTCGCGTATAATGTGGGCTAGTCCAAAAAGCCTGTAGCCCGCATAGGGCTAGACTTGGACCGTAAAAGTTGAGCCCAAATTGTAACCCGTGTTTTTTGGCCCAATTCGAAAGGATAGCCCGTTTTGCCAGCTGGGAGGGGGGGGGGGGGGGGGGGGGTGGGGTGGTGTAATCGCCCTCGTACTCGGTGGCAGAACTAGCATACTTTTATGAGCTGACCATATATAAAGAGTAATCTTTTATATGTAAAATGAATTTCATGAAAGACTATCAAAAGTGCCAACATTTTAGTTAGAAGTAATAATTAAAAAGAATTATAAAATTCTAGTTTTATATGCTACAACGTATCAAAATAAAAATTGAAAATCAAATAATAATAAACTTAAAACATAACCAAATTTTATATGCAAACAAAAGATTCAAGCAGAATACTTGTTCTTATTATTTTGTTACTAACAATTTTTTTATAAGTAATCTTAGTGGGGATAGGGAAATGTTAGTTTCCGGGGTTTGAACCCGGAACATCCTTCTTACACTCTTTTAGTGCACTCCTTCGTTATCCTTTAGTTCACCAACCGAACTACTTACTTGGGATTGTTACTAACAAAAATTAATACAAATCGAAGATAGAGCCTAAATTTTTTCTTTATTTTTCTAAAAAAACTAAATACATCATTAGCAAATTTGGAGTTTAAGTATCTAACTATTAATAATACAATTGGGAATATCCCCAAATAAGAATCCTCCAAATGTCATTCCCCCATTAAGTCTACCCCACAGTCACTGCCTATGTGTACAATGACTAGGTAATATTTATCCCACGTGTAATTTAATAAACATTTTTTTCTGGTCATAATCACATTAATACCGAAAGTTTCCATTTCAATTTATTCTATTTTAATAGGGACAATAATGATTAATTTGAAATGTACATTTCATTTCATTCCTTGATTTTGGTACAATTTATATCCGTTAGTGAACCACAATTGACGTATTTCCATACATATTCCATGAATCCCTTAATTGTTAGATTCCTTTACAATTACTACAATTCATTAAATCAACTCCACATTCCAATAATTGAGGGTGGGATACTAAGGGTACGAGATGAGAGGAAGAGGGAGAGAGAGAGGAGGTGGAGGAAGAGAGAGAGGTGGTGGGTATGATGGTAGAGATTGATGGGGTGAGAGAGATGAACACTTGGGATGGCAGCGTAGGAGGTATCGGAAGTGGATAACAGAAGGGGGTTTAGGAGTGATGCTAAGCATGTGGTGAGGTATGAGAACAGGGTGATACCTAGGGAGGATCCAGGAGGTTGGCAGGTGGTTCATAGAAGAAGGGAGCGAGGAGTTTCTTTAAAGGCCGACATTGCGTCTAGACCTAGTAGGATAAATGATAACATCTCATCATTTTTCTTCACTAACTTCCCGGCTAGGTTTAGGGAAAAAATTTGCATGATGTTTTCTCTAATCATGGGAGGGTGACGAAGGTGGTGATTCCGGCAAGGAGAGATGGTAGTGGGAAACGTTGTGGCTTTGTGCGTTTCCTAGATGTGAAGGAACCGGAGAGGATGGTCGTATTTCTAGATAATATTATTGAAGGTGTGAAGCTTTTCATGAATCTGCTCAAATTTGATCGTGATATTCGTAAAGATTCTAAGGTTGTTGAGATTCCTCCGAAGCCGATTTCGAATCTCGTTCAGAGGTTGCCGTCGCACAAGGTGTGGGTGCTGAAGAACTTATCTAAACCTAATCATGGCAGGTTGCATAAGGTGGAGATGGACAAGGGGAAGAGTAGTTGTGATCTTACTATTGAGTTAAACTCGGAGAATAGTCTTGAATTCTCCAATGCCATGGTGGGGGAAGTTATTCATGCGGGAAAATCCTATTTTATCCATGAGGAATTTTCTAGACAAGGGGTGTTCTCGATTAAAGCAACACCAATGGGATCAAATTTGGTGCTTCTTGAAGGTAGCAAGGATGAGGAGGACTTTAAGGGGTTTGTGGAAGAGGCACGAGAGTGGTTGTATCAATGATTCAAATGGATACGTCCGTGGAAGGCTTCAGATGTGGACAACGAACGTATAGTGTGGATTAGATGTTTCGGGGTTCTGATGCATGGTTGGAACGCGGAATTTTTTTTCGAGCTTACTTCGGCGGTGGGTACTTATCTCTATGCAGATGATGACACAGAGAAAAGAAGAAAGATGGACGTCGCACGTGTTATGATTCGAACTCAATCATTTGAAAATGTCAACCACGTGATGCAAGTATCCATTAACAAAGTCATGTTTACGATTAGACTAGTGGAATATTGGATTGGTCCCCTTTTGTGGAGTGGCGGTGTTTCAAAACCACCGGTTGGTAATGAACCGTCAGACTACGATTCTTTGAAATCTGAAGGGGAGTGGTATGATAACTTTGGGTTCATCGGAGAGGATGCCGGAGATGCAGCCGGCGATGAAGCATTGATGACAGTTATTAATACTCACCATGATTGTAGGCGAGATGGGAGGGATGGTGTTATGGTGAGTAATAATGCCGTTAAAGATGGGAGTGTTAATAGGGAAGTTAATATCCTTTCCCACTTGACAGCGGTTCTAATCATCGGAGAGAGAGGATTCAAATATTTCACCAAATAGCAACAAAGTTATTACTACTTCAAAAGGAAGTACAGTACCTGCTACTATATTATCTACTAATGAGATGTTGGGCCTTTCTAATGCTAATTCTTGTTGTTGATGTTGGGAGCTCGCCTTCCTCATTGACCAAACTTTTTTCTTGTAATCGAACTTCCACCACCTTCTTACACAAGTCATGCACTCCTTCTTCTACAAGCCGGTACAAGTTTTTAGATGTTGACACCTCAACAGCTAACTTATAGTGGGGCAAAGGTACCTATATCGTTGTGTACTAGATAGTTTAGGATCTCACTAACCTCATTTCTTCTTACATCATATATAATGCCACTACGTGCATCCTTTGTCCACCTCTTTAGGATGTATTGATCTGGGATAAGTTTAACATCATTTGCCTCAAAAACCTTCAAAGCATGGCAACAAAGTATTCCAAAAGTCTCAAACTTCTTACAAGTGCATGATATCAAGGATTGTACGGGATCAAAAACCACTCTCCACTCTCCTTCTTTATTAACCAAGATGACAACATATTCAAATGAAAGTTGAGATACATTTCTTTCTCGTATGGATGCAGCTAAAAATAAGGCAAATTCATCGTATAACATTGCAGCCCCAAAAATAATTGTGCCCCTATGGTGGTTGATGAAGCCTGAAAATAGGGATGCTTGAATATTGAATTCTTCAAGAATTCGTCAAGAATAGACAAACATGCTAATTGTCTTTATGCAATCCAATAGGGATGCTTTAATGTTGAATTCTTCAGGAATTCATCAAGAATAGAAAATGATAATCATCGTAGCTAAAAGGATTGCATAAAATTTCTATATAAGAAATATAAAATGTTAACATGATAAAATAAAAGCTATAAGAAACAAAACATGATAATATGAGTTAGATTAACTATAAGGTAGTAGAAGAAAACATATCTTTGCCAAATAGCCTCCAAGCTTATTAAGCCGTCATTTTGGTAGAGCTTCGTGCTGATAACGTGTTATGAAATTGACCAAAACAAGAGTATTATAAGCCACCCATTTTATAATTAAAGAATTAAATTTTAAAATATAGTAAAAATAAATGTTTGTAGTTATTTTGTCAAAAACAAATGTTTGTAGTTACTATTATATTTCATTTAAATCCCATTCAAATCTCCGGTAAAAACTACAAAATATCCCAAATGTCACTACACCCTTAGAAATCTCCATTTTTATTCCCCAGTGGAATATTTTCAGGCTGTAATGTATACCCGTGCATCAAGTTCACTAGTAGGATAATAACAAGAATCATAAAACAGAGAATAATATTCAGTAAGGAAAACGAACGAAACAGATGCATAAGATTTTAGGAAGAAAAAACATCAAGTTGATCAACCATCAAGAAGAGAAATTTTAGATGCAAGAGAAAATTAAGAAAACAAAAAAATCAATGATCAAAAACAGTCTTGTACGCTTCACCACCACCGAATGAAAACCCCGACATCCGCTTCCCCACGGAGGACTTCCCCTTCACCATCACTATGTGCATACATTCTCAGTGTTATCCTAGGCTTTCAACAGTTTTTCCTTTTGTGGATAACGATAACTAGATCAAAACGATACTATTGTCAAGGCTATATATATTAGGTCACAACAAACTTTTTTTCGATAATTGAGAGTAATGTTATTAAGAACGGTTTGAGAGTCCAATCACGTGCTAAACTGCCAGAAATAGGATACACAAAGTTTAAAGACACCTATAAGCAAGAGGGGGTAATTTGGAGAAGCTAAACCTTAGCTAAGAAAGGTCTTACATACACAAGATTAATATATATGGAGAAGAAGCTAAAAAGAAAAGGCCAAAAACCATAAAGCAACTCCCAAGATTCAATAGTTAAAGGTGGCACCAAATCTTCTACCCCCATCGGGTTAGGGAGGAGGGCATAAGCAAACCAAGACTCCAATAATTATGAAAACGAGTTTGATGCAACAGCATAGTGTATCTGTCATGAATATACACACAGATGCGTGCATGCATGCCATCAAATATGAAGATAACAACTGTTCCGAACGGAACTCACTGAGAGAAAATTGTACCTCACAGTGGTGATGCCGAGATGGAGATTCGAAATCCGAGATGGCATGGCTGAGGTCCGAGGTGGTATCAGCTCCGATGTGAAGCGCCGGGAGACCGCCACCTGCAAGCACACTAGTGGAAAAAGCACATTTTACATCAGGAGTCCATATCGGTTAAAAAAATATGCGATGTTAAAAAGGAGGCGGTGGCAATTTTGAAATTTTCGTGACATTTTTAATATCGGTCGTTGTCGGAACCGATATAGAAACTACGTTTTGGCTGCTAATTTGCATTTTTTATATCGGCTCATGCATAATCCGATGTTGAAAATACTTTTTTAATATCGGTTCCTATTTTACCCGATATTGAAAGTACTATTCATTAGGCGAGACGCCAAGAAAGAAAACGCAAAATGCTCGCCTCTTCATTTCTCTCAACGCAAAACCCTCGCCTCTTCATTCTCCAAAATGCAAAACCTTCGCTTCTTCATTACTCTCAGTCCAGAACACAAAGCCCTCTTCATTCCTCTGGCTCCACGATGCATCTCGCTCCATAACGCTAACAGCGAGCTCACCACGATGGCTCCATCACTACAACAGATTTGGATATGTGCAGCGTTTTTTTAGCCATGGGCAGCGCTTTTGGGCGCTGCTAAACTTGGCGCTACTGATTCCACTCCCACAATGGGCAGCGCTTAAGAAGCACTGCTCATTGATAGCCATGGGTAGCGCTCCTGCGAAAAGCGCTGCTCATCATATGTTAGCGCATTTTGGGAATGGGCAGCGCTTCTTAGCGTAAGCGCTGCTCATTCCCAAAAGGCGCTAACACAATGGGAAGCTTTTAGGACAAAGCGCTGCCCATTGTATAATTTTATTTTTTATTTTTTATTTTCTGTTTTTGTTTGTTTCCTTTTTACATTTGCAATTTTCCTGGTCATATTTGCTCATTTGGCTTCCCAACTTTAAACACTTGTTTCTCAATTCATTCTAATTATATTTCTCAGCAAGTAAAGCAGCAAAATCACAAAATTTCACACATTGTAATGGGTCATTCAATGAAAGCAACTTCAATTCAAACTAACATCAAGCATAGGTTATTCAAAGCATAATTTGACATACAAATTCATTTAAACCCATTTCAGCACATATAGTTGCAATCAGCATTTTCTCAGCTTTAAACTAGAACAACCACATACTTAGCAATTACTTCAGGACATTCATCATAGTAACACTACAACAGACTTGGGGATGGGCGGCGCTTTTTTTAGCCATGGGCAGCGCTTTTGAGCGCTGCTAAACTTGGCGCTGCTGACTCCACTCCCACAATGGGCAGCGCTTCCTAAAAAGCGCTGCCCATCGCCCCACGCGTTCTCCTATAGGCAGCGCTTCCAGCCAAAAGCGCTGCCCATTGTATATTTTTTTTATTTTTTTTATTTTCCTTTTTTCTGTTTTTGTGTATTGTTCCTCTTTCAAATTTTTTCTGTTTTTCTTTATTGTTTATTGTTCACCTAATTTTGTTTACACTTTTCAGATAACAATTTCCTTCTTCAAGTCTTTTGTTCCTCTTTCAAGTTCTTTCTTCTTCTAATTTTGAGTGTGGTTACCTTGCAAAAGAAAAACAAACAAGTTAGGGTTTGTTCATTAGAGAGAAAGAGAAGAAAAACAGATCTAATAGAAAGAAAGGGAGGAATACAACCTGTGAGTGTGTTGTCTCAATATCTTGAAATCATTCACCATCTCATTCATAAGCAACAGTCACATGTGAAACAAACCCAGAGAGAAATTAGAGTTTTTACAAAGAGGAATTGTAAAACAGTTGCAAAATCACAAAGTAATTACCTTTGTATCTGTGCTTCTAATCGCAATTGGAGGCTTCGTATACGTGGAATCTTTAAGATTTATCAAGAAATAAAAAAATCCTAGCAGAAGCAGTGAAAGAAAAAACGCAAGAAAAGAAGAAGATGAAGTGAAGTGAAGAAAAGACGAAGTAAAGGGTTTCTGGTTCGCAACTCTTCATTTTGAGAGTGAGTGAGAGGAATTTTATTGACTAAAGCGATGGGCAGCGCTTTTTAAAAAGCGCTACCCATTCATTTCCGTGTCTTGGGCATAAGTAGCGCTTTTTAAAAAGTGCTGCCCATCGCCCCAGCGCGTTCCACAATAGGCAGCGCTTCCTAAAAATCGCTGCCCATCACCCCCAGCGCGTTCCACAATAGGCAGCGCTTCCTAAAAAGCGTTGTCCATCGCCCCCAACGCGTTCACCATAGGCAGCACTTCCTAAAAAGCGCTGCCCATAGCCCCAGCGCATTTTAACCAAAAGCAGCGCTTCCTCAAAAAGCGCTGCCCATTCCCAACGCGTTTTAACCAAAAGCAGCGCTTCCTTAAAGAGCGCTGCCCAATAGGGCGCCCTTTTTCTCAACTTCTGGCGTAGTGTAATGCAACAAAAATCACCAAATAAACTCAAGGTATAGGAACTCACTTCCAATGCTGAAATTTAACTCCAAAACAAGAAAAATGAGAGTCTAAGCACACCACAAGTTCATACAGCCAGAATCAAAACAAACTAGCTATATATATATATATATATATATATATATATATATATATATATATATATATATATATATATATATATATATATATATATATATATATATCCAAATGCACCAATATGTCAACATATATAGACCCAACAAGATGAACCAAAACAAACTAGCTAACAAGTTATTATCCAATTCATATGTATCCAAAACTAGCTAAACTTACAATATGAACCAAAACTAGCTTAGCTATATGTATTCAAATCAAACTCTAACAACTTACAATATCATTCTATCCAAAATATAAAAAAGCGGGAGACATAACAACACCACTCTCCCCTAAGCTCAAGTAGCTGTTCATCAGAGTATGTCCTCACCCGACAATCAGGAAAATACTGAAATTATATAAATAAATAAAATTAGAATTGAAATGGTTAAATGGAATTAACTATTATTATATCAAAATCAAAAAGAATTCTAAGTGGATACCTGTCGAGGAATAGTTGTTTGGTTGTGGGTAATAATTTCCTTCAAAAATTTCATTACATAATGCCCACAATCATTGCTATTGGGTTGTTTTAGACACTACAAAACAAATGATGAGTTAATTGTTAAATTTAATTTAATACATTTTTTTCACAAAATAATGTAATTAAATATATAAGAACATTGATTACAAACTTACATCTATTGGTATCCCTTTGGTCATTGATTGTTCCAATCCCCAATATGTTTTCAAAACAACTGAACACAATGTCATATAACTATATTATTCGAAACACATACTTATATAAGTAAAACTAAGAAATATGGAGAGGGGTCGAAATACACACACCTATTAAATATCTCGATCAACTCGGGGTAGTTGTTGAAATAACCATTGTTAAGACTTTTGGCAAGTGTACCAATTGTCGTTGCAAGTTATAAAATACGGTAAGTAACCGGTCGATTCCACAGGGATTGCGCGTTGACAACAATAGCAAAATTGAAAATTCTTAGATTGTAAAGATTTGGTGATTTGAGTAATCAGTAACAGTACACAAACGTGAATTAATAATGTGAAAAAAACGACTAGGGATCGAATCCTCTCACCTCGCCTATCACATGAACCTTAGCCAATTCAAGTTAATTATTCAATTTCTAGATTCAATTCACTAATTAAGGTCAAAGGCAATTCCTTGCCTCAAGACCCCTATTACCCTAAGAGTTACCCTAATTCCTTAGGTGAGTCATGCCAGAGGGTAACGCATTAAGATTAAGAATTTTAATGAATTCACATAAGCTACCACATATTCCTATGATGATTACTAGCATGTGACCTAACTACCCAATTTCCAGCTACTAATTCATATTCCTATGCAATCACTAGCCTGGATCATCACAATTATCATATGTAATTGAAAAGCATTAAGAACATAGGTAATTAGACAAGCAACTCGAATAACAACTGAATTGACTAGAGCAATGGTTCACATGATAGGGTTGGGAGATTCATCTCTCCCTAATCTAAGCAAATTAGTTACAATTCATCCTAAGAGTAGAAACCAACATAAAATAGAAAACAAACATAAAGGAAGACATTAGAACCTTCAATCCCTTGTTCCCAAGTGGTGAGAACGCCCCAAAATCGCACCCTCCAGCTGCTCCAAAGTGTGGCTCTAATTCCCAAAACGAACTGCCATGAAAAATTGCTGAAACTGCTTTAAAAACCCTAATTTTCACGCAGCATCGCGACGCGGCCCGTGTCCGTCGCGTCGCGACAAAGGACAGAAGCATCAGGCATCGCAAAACTGCTCCAGGTCGCGTCGCGAACCCTCCTGGTCGCGACGCGAAAAAAAACAGAAAGTTCTGGCTTGCAAAATTCCTCCTGGTCGCGTCGCGAACCCTCCTGGTCGCGACGCGATATTGAATAGAAATCAAATCCCTCCATTTTGCTGCATATCCGGGCAAGTGTCTGGTTCGCCGAATGATGCCTCAACCAATTTAGAGGTCTTCAAGTCTCATTTAGCTCCGAAAGTGAAGGAATTACTTACAAATGAACTTCCTACTACAATTATCTACAACTAGGCTAAATCCCCAGATAATGACTGTGATACAATGAAAAACCTGCACAATTGGTCCTAAAAATACATAACTTACATCATATGATTGAGAGTCAACACAACCCCAAACTTAAACTTTTGCTTGTCCTCAAGCAAACAATCATTTCAGACTGTGGCTGTTTTTCTATTTAGCTGTTACATCAACCTTAAACACATCAGCACATCAACTATCTTCATCAATCTAATACAGTGGCAGGACAACTGAATTGGAAATAACGAATCATAAGCAGGCAGCATTCTCAAGTTTTCTCTGTACGCACATCTCACCAGTGTTTCACTCTTGAGGTGTTTCGGGTATTCACTCAATTCACAGTACCTGCATCATCGTTTCATAGGCTTGACAGAGTTCTATATCATTCTAGACAAATGAAATGCATACACACATTTTGAGGACTTTAAAGGTTATAGCGGGGCTTAGGTAAAGGTGGATACATTTGGATAAGTAGGTTGCACTTGGAGTTAGGCCTACCTCTCTTTTTGTCAATTTCACGCAATACTCACCCATTTTCCCAAAGCATTTAACAAAACAAGAGAAGGATTTAATTTATTTATTTTTCTCTTTTTTTTTTTGATATGTAAATATATATACATATATATATTTTCTTTCTTTCTTTCTTTTCTTGTTCCTTCTCTTGTATACCACCCCAAACTTATATTGTTGCTATTCCACGAGCAACCCCAAACTTAAAAATTTTCCCACTCTCACAGCTTTTGTTACCTAACTCCAAGTTAAGAATTAACTAGGCGATGATTGTCAGAGAAACAGCATACAATTTTTAACAATAGGCTCAGAGGGGCTAGCAGAGGATAAACATTAATTAGGTGTGGTTTGAAAGGCTCAGGGGTGCCAAAAGAAATGCCTCAGTGTGTATGAAAATAAAATGCAAAAAACAATTAAGCACAATGTCAAGTTCTGCAGACTAATGCAGGCAAGGAATACACGCAATATATATAAGAACGTGTTTAGGCTCAAACCTCACAGTTGGGATCATAGAGATGGAACTTGAGAGATGCTGCTCACAGATGATAAAGAACTTCCGCAACGTTTGTCATGACCCCTGCTATTACTTGATGATAAAACTTGAAGTGCGAGTGTCAAAAGGAGAAATGCAAACATGCGACCCCCCAAACGCCACACATCATCACCATTGACGCTGCTTTAACAAAACAAAAACAAAATATAGGGCAGTGGTGTCCCAATATCACAGAGTAAGTTATAATAATAAGTACAGACCAAAGTGCGAAATAAAGCCAAAATAGGGCAAAATACAACCAAAAGTGCGAGTAAAAATGTCTGAATCAAACAGTAAAATAAATTGAACCATGGGTTGCCTCCCACCAAGCGCTTTTTTTACGTCACTAGCTTGACGCTTTTTATCACTCTTATGGGTCTCTCAGCATGAGAACCATTTGAGGCTCTTCCAATCCGTCACCCATATAATGCTTGAGTCTTTGTCCGTTGACCTTGAAAGATCTCTGGGACTTTGGCTCTTCCACTTCTATTGCTCCGTACGGTGTTACTTCCTTGACAACAAAGGGTCCCGACCACTTGGATTTCAATTTTCCTGGAAATAACTTGAGCCTTGAGTTGAACAACAAGACTTGTTGTCTAGGGTGAAATTCTTTTCTTGCAATGTGTTTGTCATGATACACCTTCATTTTTTCCTTGTAGATCTTGTTGTTCTCATATGCATTTAAACGCATCTCCTCTAATCCTTGCAGCTGAAGTGTTCTCTTTTCCCCACTTGATCCAGGATCGAAATTCAAGAATTTCAACGCCCAATATGCTCTGTGTTCAAGTTCAACTGGCAAATGGCAAGGTTTGCCATAAACCAATTGGTAAGGGGACATACCTAAGGGTGTCTTATAAGCTGTCCTGTATGCCCACAAAGTATCGTCTACCTTCACTGCCCAATCTTTCCTTGCGTTCCCCACTGTCTTTTCTAATATCCTCTTGATTTCTCTGTTTGATACCTCCACTTGGCCATTACATTGAGGGTGATACGGTGTCGACACTTTATGCTTTACATTATACTTGGATAACACATTGCTGAGCTGAGTGTTACAAAAGTGACTACCTCCATCACTGATTAAAACTCTCGGAACACCAAATCTTGAGAAGATGTTTTTCTTAACAAATTTGACCACAGTTTGGGAATCATTTTTAGAAGTGGCAATTGCTTCCACCCATTTAGAAACATAATCCACCGCCACCAAAATATATTGACAAGAATGCGATGGTGGAAATGGTCCCATGAAGTCAACGCCCCAGCAATCAAACACCTCCACTTCCAGTATAGGGTTCAACGGCATCTCCCCCTACGTGAAATATTACCTGTCCTCTGGCACTTGTCACAATTTTTAACATGATTGTGCGCATCTTTGAAAATGGACGGCCAATAAAATCCAGATTGAAGCACTTTTGCCGCTGTGTGTTCCCCGTTGTAGTGTCCTCCACATGGAGAGTCATGACAATGCCATAGAATCTTTTGACTTTCGTTACCGTAAACACATCTTCGAAGAATTCCATCCGCCCCAACCTTAAAGAGAAAGGGATCATCCCACAGGTAGTGTTGGGCATCACGGAGGAACTTCTTCTTTTGTTGCCAAGTAAGGTCTTGAGGAACCGTTCCACCTGCCTTGTAATTTGCTATGTCGGCAAACCACAGTCTCTCTTCAATTGCAAACAGCTTTTCATCGGGAAACTCTTCAAGAATTTCTTTTTCCCGTGCGGTCACTTCCTTATTATCCAACCGGGACAGATGATCTGCTACCACATTCTCGCTCCCCTTCTTATCCTTTATCTCCAAATCGAATTCCTGCAAAAGCAAAATCCATCTAAGGAGTCGAGGTTGAGACTCGCCCTTGGTTAGCAAATATTTTATCGCAGCATGGTCAGTAAACACAATTATTTTCGACCCGACCAAATAGGAACGAAACTTTTCCAATGCAAATACTATAGCTAGCAGTTCTTTTTCCGTTGTTGCATAATTTACCTGATTTTCATTTAAGACCTTGCTAGCATAATATATGGCATGAAAAAACTTCTCCGATCTCTGCCCCAACACTGCTCCCACTGCATAATCGCTAGCATCGCACATTAGTTCAAATGGAATGTCCCAATCAGGGGCGACAATGACTGGGGCAGAAATCAGTTTTTCCTTTAATACATTTAAAGCATGCAGGCATTCGGCATCAAAGACAAATTCATTCTCCTTAACAAGTAAATTGCATAGGGGTTTTGTAATCTTGGAGAAGTCTTTTATGAAACGTCGATAAAATCCGGCGTGTCCTAAAAAACTTCTCACCCCTTTTACATTCATAGGAGGAGGTAACCTTTCTATGATTTCTATCTTGGCTTGATCAACCTCAATGCCCTTTGACGAGATTTTATGGCCAAGAACAATTCCTTCTTGAACCATAAAATGGCACTTTTCCCAATTCAAGACTAAATTGGTTTCAATACATCTTTTTAATACTGCATTGAGGTTAGCCAAGCAAGAATCATAGCATGGACCAAAAACAGAAAAGTCATCCATAAATACCTCAATAGCATTTTCCATCATATCAGAGAATATAGAAAGCATGCACCTTTGAAAAGTTGCCGGAGCATTGCACAGACCGAAGGGCATCCTCCGATAGGCGAAAACACCAAATGGGCATGTGAAGGCAGTTTTCTCCTGATCTTCTGGTTCTACTGCTATTTGGTTGTATCCAGAGTATCCATCCAGGAAGCAATAAAAGGCCTGACCGGCCAATCTTTCAAACATTTGGTCCATGAAAGGCAGCGGGAAGTCGTCCTTCCGAGTGGCTTGGTTCAGTCTCCTGTAATCGATACACATTCTCCACCCGGTGACTGTGCGAGCAGGGATCAACTCATTCCTCTCATTTTTAATAACGGTAATACCTCCCTTCTTGGGTACCACATGGACCGGGCTCACCCAAGAGCTGTCTTAGATTGGGTAGATCATTCCGGCATCTAAGAGTTTTAACACTTCTTTCCTCACCACATCCTTCATTGTGGGATTTAACCGTCGCTGAGGTTGAATCACCGGTTTGAACTCTTCCTCGAGCTTGATCTTGTGCATGCAAAAAGCTGGGCTAATCCCCTTAAGGTCGGAGATAGTCCAACCTAGTGCATTTCTATTTGATCTCAAAACTCTCATTAGCTTTTCTTCTTCCAGCTTAGTTAAAGAACTACTGATGATGGCTGGGTATTGATCATTGCTCCCAAGGAATACATACTTTAAGTGAGAGGGGAGTTGTTTCAATTTGGGAGTTCCTTTGTCTGGGCCTTCCCCTCTAGTCAGCTCTTCTTTTCTCTTGAAAACCTTTTCTACCTGAGAAGCTTCAAACTGGCGAACGCAGTCCTCTATTTCGATTCCCAAGTTTTCGTCCACGCCCTCAATCGAGTTCACAATTACCTTCTCTAGAGGAGGAGAGGGTAAATTGTGTCTAAAAGTTTCTCGCACTGAATCTTAAAATCACATCCACCTTAAAACATTTTTCTTGGTCATTCGGGTGGCGCATAGCTTCAAAAACATTAAATATCACTTCCTCATCTTGGAATCTTAGCCGTAGCTGTCCTTGTTGAACATCTACGAGGGCCCTCACAGTGGCCAAAAATGGTCTACCAAGAAGAAGTGGGACATCTGCATCTTCTTCCATCTCAAGAATCACGAAATCAACAGAAAATAAAAATTTGTCAACTCTTACCAGAACATCTTCCAAGATCCCATAGGGTTGTCTGATTGAATTATCAGCAAGCTGCAGACTCATCCTAGTGGGTTTCACCTCACCTCCACCTAGCTTTTTGAACATAGACAGGGGCATCAGGTTGATGCTTGCTCCCAAATCACAAAGGGCCTTGCCTATAGTCAAGTTCCCAATGGTGCAAGGTATGGTGAAACTTCCAGGATCTTTCAATTTTGGAGGAAGTTTCCTTTGAATAATTGCACTACATTCTTCGGTCAGAGCCACCATTTCATCTTCTTTGAACTTCCTCTTCTTACTCAACAATTCCTTCATGAACTTCGCATAAATAGGCATTTGCTCCAATGCCTCTGCAAAAGGAATACTAATTTGGAGACTGGAGAAGATCTCCATGAACTTTGAAAACTGCTCATCCTTATGATTCTTCTTACTCCGCTGAGGGTATGGCAACTTTATGTAGGAAGGAATTTCCTTAGGCTTCTCGTCCACCTGCAAATTTTCATTAAACAAATGATTTTTTTGGTTAGACTTCACCACTCCCTCATTTTTTACTCAACTCATTTTCACCTTCTTCCTTCCACACTTCCGTTTCACTACTTTCCCCTTCAGAGTTGTGCTTGGTCGCTTCAACCGGTTTAAGTTTCTTACCATTCCTCAATGAAATAGCTCCGCAACTCTCTTCCTTATGGCTCTCCACCGTGCTATTGGAAAAACTACCCTCGGATGTCTCAGCAAGTAGCCCTGACATCTCACCCATCTGGCTCTCCAAGTTCTTTAATGAAACCTCATGGTTCCTCTCCATGCCTTGTATGACTTGTTCTTGAGATTTCAATGTGGTCTGAGTCGTTTGCATACATTGGGATAGTACATCATGCAATCGAGTCCCCTGGTCATGGAGTTGTTTTACTTGGGTAATTGTTTGATTTCGGGACCTACTCTCCAATGCAGCTGCCACTTGTTTGGTGAGAGATTCGATTTGAAGAGACATTAGCTTTTGTTGGGCTAACACCGCGCTATTAGAATCCAGTTCCAAAATCTTCCCTTTCTGTACAGCTATACCCTCATTCGGCATTCTATATTCATTTGATGTCATATCGTCTATCAATTGTGTCGCTTCTTCCCAGGTTTTGTTACCCAAAGACCCTCCTGCTGAGGTGTCTAGCATCATCCTGGTTGGAGGTTTCAATCCATGATAGAAGGTTTGTAGTTGCACAAAATCGTCAATACCATGCCCAGGACACTTTCTTAGTGACAACTTGAATCTCTCCCAGGAATCGTACAAGGACTCTTCATTCTCTTGTGCGAAGTTGGAGATTTCTGTTCTTTTTTCAATAAACTTAGAAATTGGGAAGAACCTTGATAGGAACTTATCTTCAAGTTCAGTCCAGGCATTAATAGTTCCTGGTGGAAGAGTATTTAACCAATCCTTTGCCCTGCCTGTTAAAGTGAAAGGGAACAAGCGCAACTGCTTGGAGTTTTCATCTACTCCCTCAGGATAGGTGGTCCCACAGATTTCATGGAAGTAGGATAAGTGTTGATTGGGGTCTTCAGTATCTGACCCAGAAAACGGCTTTGACCTTAATGCCGAGAGAACGGACGACTTGATATTAAAAGTGGCCGCCCACACTGGTTGGAAGGTGTGAGTATGTGTGCCTTGAGTTCTTCTCCCAAAATCATTGAGAGTACGTCTGCCCAGTGGATTTTCAGCCATTAATTCAACCGAATGTACCTGTACCCCTGTATAAACAGTTCTTTGGAAACACCACGCAAACGTCAACAGGTCCAAGAGAATAACTAAGCAGCAAAATTTAGGTAACTCAATAAAACAAAGACTGAAAATCTAGAATTTACTCGTTTTCCTTGTCGACAACGAAGTCAACAATCCCCGGCAACGGCGCCAAAAACTTGTTAAGACTTTTGGCAAGTGTACCAATTGTCGTTGCAAGTTATAAAATACGGTAAGTAACCGGTCGATTCCAAAGGGATTGCGCGTTGACAACAATAGCAAAATTGTAAATTCTTAGATTGTAAAGATTTGGTGATTTGAGTAATCAGTAACAGTACACAAACGTGAATTAATAATGCGAGAAAAACGACTAGGGATCGAATCCTCTCACCTCGCCTATCACATGAACCTTAGCCAATTCAAGTTAATTATTCAATTTCTATATTCAATTCACTAATTAAGGTCAAGGGCAATTCCTTGCCTCAAGACCCCTATTACCCTAAGAGTTACCCTAATTCCTTAGGTGAGTCATGCCAGAGGGTAACGCATTAAGATTAAGAATTTTAATGAATTCACATAAGCTACCACATATTCCTATGATGATTACTAGCATGTGACCTAACTACCCAATTTCCAACTACTAATTCATATTCCTATGCAATCACTAGCCTGGATCATCACAATTATCATATGTAATTGAAAAGCATTAAGAACATAGGTAATTAGACAAGCAACTCAAATAACAACTGAATTGACTAGAGCAATGGTTCACATGATAGGGTTGGGAGATTCTTCTCTCCCTAATCTAAGCAAATTAGTTACAATTCATCCTAAGAGTAGAAACCAACATAAAATAGAAAACAAACATAAAGGAAGACATTAGAACCTTCAATCCCTTGTTCCTAAGTGGTGAGAAGGCCCCAAAATCGCACCCTCCAGCTGCTCCAAAGTGTGGCTCTAATTCCCAAAACGAACTGCCTTGAAAAATTGCTGAAACTGCTTTAAAAACCCTAATTTTCACGCACCATCGCGACGCGGCCCGTGTCCGTCGCGTCGCGACAAAAGACAGAAGCATCAGGCATCGCAAAACTGCTCCAGGTCGCGTCGCGAACCCTCCTGGTCGCGACGCGAAAAATAACAGAAAGTTCTGGCTTGCAAAATTCCTCCTGGTCGCGTCGCGAACCCTCCTGGTCGCGACGCGATATTGAACAGAAATCAAATCCCTCCATTTTGCTGCATATCCGGGAAAGTGTCTGGTTCGCCGAATGATGCCACAACCAATTTAGAGGTCTTCAAGTCTCATTTAGCTCCGAAAGTGAAGGAATTACTTACAAATGAACTTCCTACTACAATTATCTACAACTAGGCTAAATCCCCAGATAATGACTGTGATACAATGAAAAACCTGCACAATTGGTCCTAAAAATACATAACTTACATCATATGATTGAGAGTCAACAACCATGCAATGAATTAATAAAGTACACCGTATCTTTCTTAGGATTTATTGCTAACAGAATCCAATGTTGCCTACAAAATAAAATTTTGAATAAGTAATTGACTAGTATTTAAAAAATGCATGTTATATAAGAATGGATTAAATCTCTCACCGTAAGAGACATGGTGCCAAAAACATGGTATCAACGCTTGTACTTTGAGCTTCCCAGAAGCGTTGAATGATATAATTTTTAACCTCTGTCTTGTTTTGTTCCACAAGCATCTCATAATTACGCAGCTTCAGGGACACTTCACGCAAGTTTGTATTATCCGGACACAAGAATACAAATCTCTATGTCTGTTCCGAAGGGACCAAAATTTCCTCGTACAAGTACCTATAATTAGATATATATACAAATTAAATTAACGATATAATAAAAAAAAATTCAATGATGTCAAATAATAAATTACATACGTACCTGACATATGCTCTAATAGAAGTACTGGTTGCCCACTTCAATTTACATACATCATCAATATCCTCACGTGTGATCGTCAGTGTTTGACCTAAATTCCCAAAAATTTGGTCATCCATCCCTAATTGAAGCGGGGTTACCTCAGTCATCCTGAATTTCGCGTGCATTTCGACATAACCAATCATCTTATATCATTAATGGAAGAGGCGGAGGGCTGAGACTGAGACACAATTGGAGAAGGGGAGGGTTGAGTCACTTTTGGAGGAGGGGAGGGTTGAGTCACTTTTGGAGGAGGGGCGGGCTGAGACACAGTAGAGTTTGCCTTGCCAACACTTTTGCCCCTAGATTTTGCATTTTGGCGTACCTATATATTAAAAAAATAATTACTTAGTTAGCACACAATATATGACAAAAAATAATAATTAGTTACAAATATATTGTCACTTACAACGACAAGGTGTGCTGGCCATGCCACAAAGGTACCAACTGCATCTTGCACAATCAGTAAATCTGTACACACATTTGGAACAGGCAATGGTGCATCCCCCACAATTGCACAGTCAACACTGACTCTAAGATGATCTGGAGGTAGGGGTAAATTGTGCATCAAGGGACCCAGTTGGTTACATATGAAGCCTATTGCAACTATTTGATGTGAGTTTGAGATATACAATTCACACTCACACTCATTGTTGTCCTAAATCAATTATAAACAAAAAATAATAAAGACATTATTTGATGTAATAAGAAAGAGAGTTTAATAATTAATTCCTTATTTATTGTAAAAAAAACAATTAATACCTTAGTTGACGGAATGGTGCAGCTATCTCGTGCGCTATTTGTGGCAGGGGATGGTACCGCAGGCGCCGAAACCAACCCATATTGCAGTTTGAAATCACTAAGTTCAGCCCTTAGACCTTCATACAATACTCACAACTCTCTACTTTGTTGACAATCATGATGCTCATCATGAGTTTGCTTCTTTAGTCCAAGGTAGTGGGTTGGATTAACGCCAAATCCACAACCCCTTGTACGACCCGAGTATTCTTCCCTTTCCAAGGCACGAGAAAGGATTTCCTTTTCAGAGCAATCAGTGATCTCTCCCTATGACATAGATTGTGATATGGTTTCCTAATTCACAAACAAAAGTATAATAAAATTAATATACATTACAAAGATCATAAAAATTTTAAAAGCTTTGGAAATACTTACAATTCTATGAGTCACCTCCTTAGTTTTGGGATCCACAATCTCTCCATCCTTGTTTTGTCGGGCCTCTACCCACAAAACATGCCGCTCAATACTTTCTTTAGTACGATCTTTCCCACTCTCATCCAACTATATTTAAATTTACCAAATGTTAAGAAATTATAAATCAAAAGATTCATTAAACGAAAAGAAATCAAGCTTATTGTGTCTTACCAATCTCTCTTCAATAATTTGATATCCACTACCACCGCCTCTATAAGGGTACTCACAACCAGAATCTCTCTCTCGATTCTCTTGGCTTGCTTTCTATTTAGAGAGATAAGTATACATTAATGCACAATATATAATTGTCAAATATATTTTTAGTTATAACTTAATAGATTATAGTGCTAACCAAGAATTTTGGATCTTCGATGCGTTTCGTAACAAATATACCCCAATCCTCCTTTATAGTGCTAACCAAAGCTCCCATCTGATGTTTCCACTATGATCTCTCAGCCATTTATTTGTTAGACTAGTCCTGAAATTCCGATATAACTTTCCAGCTTCCTTCATTAACCAGGCTTTTCGAGACTCATTCACATCAAAAAAACTCTGCTTACACATATTCAATGAAAATGATATAAATATATATGGTTACAAAATTATTAAATAAGATAACTAAAGAGATATAAAATTATATACTTGTATTGTTAACCAGAACTCCTCTTTTTGTTTCCTCAAAACGGCATTTTTTCTGTCATTCCAATTAGTGATTGTAATTGGTATCATTTGTTTCACCTTACTACCAATGAAGGTAATCAACCGTGTGTCATTTCTTCCAATTAACATTCCACTCCACCTGCATTATGTCATTAGTAAATTAGTTAACAAACAATTAAAACTAAGTATTGAATTAAGTTAACTAGTAATTAGTAACTTACTGATAAGGGTCCTTTTCCTTTATTTATCCGACCGATGATATCCTTTTTGACAGTCATTCCACGGGGAGCCTGCTTCCTGATATAGTTTCCAACATCACTCTCATGACCGCTGTCATGCCCACTATCATGCCCACTACCAAGATCGTTATGATCTGCCATCTGACCTGCAATAAAATAAATAACCAGTCAAGAAGATGAATAATTGTTGTTATTGTTATATTTATCCAAAAGACAAACAAAAAAATAAATAACCAGTCAAGAAGATGAATAATCATTGTTATTGCTATATTACCTTTTCCTTTTCTTGGATATAATTTTATTTGCAATTCGCTTCTTGGTACTTTGTTTTTGACGAATCATAATTCCATCACTATGATCCTCTCTGTAACACCCGAAATAATTTGATTAAATATTTGATTAAATTATTTAAGTGTTGCAATATTATTATTATTGTTATTATAATAAGTTATTAATAAGTTATTTTATTTTTTTAAATCGAAGGGAGTGATGTTGGTAACTCCGGGGTCGTGAGGAATGGCCCATGAGGCCCAAGCCCATTAGCTTAGGCGCTCCTAGGCGTCTAGGGCATGATGCAAAATCGCATCATTTGTGTAACAAGGGGAAAAGAAAGAGAACGAAAGAAAGAAAGGAGAAGAGAGAAGAGAGAAGTCGCGAAGGAGAAGAGGAAGGGAGGAGAGAGTTCGCCATTTTCGTGAAGAGGAGATCGTTCGTGTTGCGGTGTTTTCGTGCGTGGCCATCTTCTTCGTGCTAGGAGCTTACGCATTCGAGGTAAGGGTGGGTTTTAATGTTTATAATGGGTTATGATGGTGGCTTATGGGTAGTTAGGGCGATATGTTGTCATTGTGTAGGCCTTAGGATGATTTCTTGAAGATTGATGTGTTGTCATTGTGTTCTATATCATGTTGAAACTTAAAATTAGTGAATCTATGTGAATTGGCGTGACTATAGGTAGCTAGATGTTGAATGATTATGAGACTAGGAATGTACGTGATGTGTTTGATTTGTTGACCCTATGAAAATTGAGAATGAAATTTTAATGATGGATAGGTGCTTGTGACATTGTATGAGTGAATTGAGGTGTGTGTCAAAGGTGTTGTGTGTGGTGGTGTCATGGTGAGGGGCGCCAAATGTGGTTGCCCCAAGGTGTGTGGTGGTGCTTCGGTGTTTGGACGCCAAGAATTGGCATGCCCTTGTGTGTGTGTTGCTTGGTGTGTCTTGTGCAAGGGCGCCAAATTGGCAAGCCCATGTTGCATTTTGTGTTTCGGTGTGTGCTGGGCGCCAGGCGCCAGGCGCCAAGGGCGCTGTGTGCCCGTGTTACTTGGGCGTGTTGCGTGTGTGCGATGGGCGCCAGGCGCCAGGCGCTGGGCGCCAAGAGCGCTGTGTGTGTGCGTGTTGCGTGTGTGTGCTGGACGCTGGGCGCCAAGGGCGATGTGTGCCCGTGTTGCGTGTGTGCCCGTGTTGCGTATGTGCCTGTGTTGTGTGTGTACTGGGCGCTGGGCGCCAAGGGTGCTGTGCGTGTGCGTGTTGCGTGAGTGTGCTGGGCGCTGGGCGCCAAGGGCGCTGTGTTGTGTGCGTGTGTGTGTGTTGTCTTCTAAAATTTAAGTGTGTTGTTTTTCTCCAATTTAAATGTGTTGCTTCATAAGTGTAAAATGTGGCAGCTATGATGCTGTGAATAGGTGAGAATTACGAGGTAGCTGTGATGCTACAACACGTGGTATTTTTATGAGATGATTTGTAACGAGACCTGATAGTATAGTATTTATTAATTAAATACTTTGAGTTTGTGTAACTGGTGCATGAGTCATGAGTCGCATTATCATATGCATTTCTTGGTGATATAGGCTTCGGCCTCTTGCCCGCCGTGGCTTACTTTACGAGATCGGTACCGCATGCATATGCCCAGAGGGGTTGCATTGTTGCATAGTCTATATATATATATACATGTAACGTGTTTTGGTTTCCGTTCTGATGGAATTTGTGTCTTGTGTGGTGCTATGATGTACTGATTTTCGAGGTAGCTGTGATGCTACAACATGTGGTATGTTTATGAAATGATTTGTAACGAGATATGATGGTATAGCTATGAGGTGTTGACTTTCTGTGTTCCCGTGATTTACCGCTGCTTATATACCGCTATCATTAACTTATTATTTCTGTTAAGCTCACCCCTTCTGCTTGGAATGTTGCTCTTATGTGGCAACGCTGCAGGTGATCGTTAGCACTTGTGGAGGATTGCTAGGCGTAGTTTCCTTCTCGTTGGGTCTGTGTCAGCTCTGATGCGTAGCACCGGGGAGGGTCTTAGTTACCGTTGTCGAACTATTGTTATTTATAATTTGGAGTTTTGGTTTAATGTTTAATTATTTTTGAAGATGTTAAATGAGTTTATGATTCCGCTGCTTAGAGATTAATTAATTATATTTTTGAGGATTTAATTTAAATCAATTTGGAGTTTTTATGTGGTGAAAAATGTAGCGCCCTCGTGGTGACTCTGATAATTGCGTGTTTATTTATAATTAGTAAAAGGGGGTGTTACATTAGTGGTATCAGAGCAGTTCGGTCTGTCCGGCCAATGTTGTCCTGTCATAGTGTCTTATGACAATTAAAAATTGTTAGATTAGTTCTAAAATTTTGTTTGTGCTGCAGTGATAATTTGAAATGACTGGGAGAAACGATGCTGCTCTTGCTGCTGCACTGCAAGCTATGGCTCAGGCTGTTGGGAACCAGCAAAATGGTGCTGAAAATGCTGGGACTCGCAGTTTAGCCACGTTTCAGAGGGAGAATCCGCCCACTTTTAAGGGTCGGTATGATCCTGATGGAACTTTGGCATGGGTGAAAGAAATTGAAAGAATTTTCCGTGTCATGGACTGCAATGATGCTCAGAAGGTCAGGTATGGTACGCACACACTGACAGAAGAAGCTCATGATTGGTGGATGGAGGTTAGGCAAAGGCTAGAAACTGCTAATGAAGAAATAACTTGGGCTGTATTCCGTAGAGAATTTTTGAGGAGGTACTTTCCGGAAGATGTCAGGGGAAAGAAGGAGATAGAATTCCTTGAGCTGAAGCAAGGAAACATGTTGGTAACAGAGTATGCTGCCAAGTTCACTGAATTGGCTAAGTTTTATCCCCATTATACTAATGCTGATTCTAAATTCTCAAAATGCATTAAGTTTGAGAATGGGTTGCGAGCGGATGTTAAGAAAGCGATAGGGTACCAGAAAATACGGGTGTTCTCTGAGTTGGTGGATAGTTGCAGAATCTTCGAAGAAGACAGTAATGCTCATTCTAGAGTTATAAGAGAAAAGCAGAAGAGTTTCCCGAGTCGCGGGAAGCCGTATGAGGTTCCATCGGGTAAGGGTAATCAGAGAGCTGCAGGGGGCAAGAGACCAAGTGGGGGAGATGATGCTGCTAGTGTGGTATGTTATAAGTGTGGGAAGCCTGGTCATAAGCGTCCGAACTGTCCGGGTGATGTAAAAAGGTGCTACAAATGTGGGAAAGAGGGCCATATGGCAACTAACTGTGATCGTAAGGATGCACTCTGTTTCAACTGCGGTGAGGGAGGACACATCAGTGCTCAGTGTCCGAAACCAAAGAAAGAAAGGTCTACTGGAAAGGTGTTTGCTCTAGCGGGGTCAGATGTGGTAAATGAGATTAGAGGTACGTGTTATATCAATAATTCTCCTCTCATTGCTATTATTGATACTGGTGCCACCCATTGTTTTATTGCTGCCGCATGTGTTGATAGATTGGGTCTTTCTGTATCTTCTATGTTGAGGGAGATGGTTATTAGTACTCCGGCGAAGGGTTCAGTAACTACCTCTCTTATTTGTGCTAAATGCCCTTTGTCGATTTTCGGCAAAGATTTTATTGTTGATTTAATTTGCTTGCCGTTGGATGGGATGGATATTATTCTGGGTATGAACTGGTTAGTTGATAACTGTGTCCATATCAACTGTAGTGAGAGGTCTGTGAGTTTCTCTTCTCCTGAGGAGGATGAATCTAGTTTGCTGCCTGCTGGTCAGTTGCGGAGGGTGATGAAGGAAGGGGCTCAGTTGTTTTCACTGTTAGTGTCAATGTCTTCTGAGAGTCAGGCGAAAATTGGTGAGTTGGCAGTGGTGCGAGATTTTCCTGAAGTTTTTCCTGACGAAATCCCCGATGTACCACCAGAGAGAGAGGTGGAGTTCTCCATTGATCTTGTACCGGGTACTAGACCTGTGTCTATGGAACCGTATAGAATGTCTGCATCTGAGTTGTCTGAACTAAAGAAACAGCTTGAGGATCTACTCGAGAAGAAATTTGTGAGGCCGAGTGTGTCGCCGTGGGGAGCTCCAGTATTGTTGGTAAAGAAGAAAGATGGTAGTATGAGACTGTGCGTAGACTATCGGCAGTTGAATAAAGTGACGATCAAAAACAAGTATCCGCTCCCTAGGATTGACGATTTGATGGACCAGTTGGTGGGTGCCCAGGTGTTCAGTAAGATAGATTTGAGATCGGGTTATCACCAGATAAAGGTGAAAGATGAAGATATTCAGAAGACAGCTTTCAGGACCCGATATGGGCATTATGAGTATTCTGTGATGCCTTTCGGTGTGACCAATGCACCGGGAGTATTTATGGAGTACATGAACCGTATTTTCCATGAGTATCTGGATCGGTTCGTGGTGGTGTTTATAGACGATATCTTGGTCTATTCTAAGTCAGAGGAGGATCATGCAGAACATCTGAGGTTGGTTTTGGAAATTCTGAGGGACCGAAAGTTATATGCTAAATTTTCTAAATGTGAGTTCTGGTTGCAAGAGGTTAGTTTTCTGGGTCATGTTATTTCTGGTGATGGAATCGCGGTGGACCCATCGAAAGTTGAGGCCGTGTTACAGTGGGAGTCTCCGAAGTCAGTTACTGAAATTCGGAGCTTTCTTGGTTTGGCAGGTTACTACAGAAGGTTTATAGAGGGTTTCTCTAAGTTAGCATTGCCGTTGACTCAGTTGACTTGCAAGGGTAAGGCTTTTGTGTGGGATGCCCGGTGTGAAGAGAGCTTCAATGAGTTGAAGAAGAAGTTGACAACATCTCCTGTTTTGGTTTTGCCTGTTCCGGATCAACCGTTTGTGGTGTATTGTGATGCTTCCAAGATGGGTTTGGGAGGTGTACTGATGCAAAATGGTAAGGTAGTAGCTTATGTGTCTAGACAGTTGAGGACCCATGAGAAGAACTACCCTACTCATGATTTAGAACTTGCAGCAGTGGTGTTCGCGTTGAAAATTTGGAGACATTATTTGTATGGATCGGGGTTTGAAGTGTTCAGTGATCATAAGGGTTTGCAGTATCTGTTCGATCAGAAAGAGTTGAATATGAGACAGCGTAGGTGGTTGGAGTTGTTGAAGGATTATGACTTCAGTTTGAACTATCACCCAGGAAAGGCTAATGTCGTTGCGGATGCCTTGAGTCGGAAGACTTTGCATATGTCAGCGCTGATGGTTAGAGAACTTGAGCTAATTGAGCAATTCAGAGATATGAGTCTGGTCTGTGAGGTGACTCCTCAAAGTGTCAGGTTGGGGATGTTGAAAATTGATAATGAGTTCATGACTAGTATCCGAGAAGCCCAGCAGTTAGATGTTAAGCTAGTTGACCTAATGGTTGGGATTGGTCAATCCGAGAGTAAGGACTTTGAGTTAGATGTGCAGAATGTGTTAAGATACCGTGGAAGAGTTTGCGTTCCTGAGGACGAAGAGATGAAAAGGGAAATTTTAGAAGAAGGTCATAGAAGCAAGTTGAGTATTCATCCGGGGGATACAAAAATGTATCAAGATTTGAAACGGTTATTTTGGTGGCCTGGTATGAAACGTGACGTCGCTCAGTTTGTATACTCATGTTTGACTTGTCAGAAGTCGAAGGTGGAGCATCAGAAACCTGCAGGGTTGATGCAGCCATTGGAGATCCCAGAGTGGAAATGGGATAGCATATCTATGGATTTTGTTACTGGGTTGCCTAATACGGTGAAGGGACATGATACAATTTGGGTGATTGTGGATAGATTGACGAAGTCTGCTCACTTCATTCCTATCAATATCACGTATCCGGTGTCGAGGTTGGCTGAGATCTATATCCAGGTAATTGTGAAGCTGCATGGTGTTCCGATGTGTATTGTGTCTGATAGAGACCCTAGATTCACTTCTGATTTCTGGAAGAGCTTGCAAGAGGCATTGGGGTCCAAATTGAGGTTGAGTTCAGCTTATCATCCTCAGACTGATGGACAGACAGAGAGAACCATCCAGTCGTTGGAAGATTTATTGAGGGCTTGTGTTCTAGAGCAGAGAGGTGCGTGGGATACTCATCTTCCGTTGATTGAGTTTACTTACAACAACAGTTACCATTCTAGTATAGGGATGGCTCCTTTCGAGGCGTTGTATGGTCAGAGGTGTAGGACTCCGTTGTGTTGGCACGAGTCTGGAGAGAGTATTGTTCTTGGGCCCGAAGTTGTTCGAGAAACTACGGAGAAGGTGAAAATGATTCGTGAAAAGATGAAAGCGTCGCAGAGCAGACAGAAAAGTTATCATGATAAGAGGAGGAAAGATTTAGAATTCCAAGCAGGTGACCATGTGTTTTTGAGGGTCACGCCTATGACTGGTGTTGGGCGTGCGCTGAAATCAAAGAAGTTGACTCCTCGTTTCATCGGGCCGTATCAGATCACTGAGAGAGTTGGGAGTGTTGCTTATCGAGTGGCTTTGCCACCTAATCTTTCGAACTTGCATGACGTGTTTCACGTGTCGCAACTCCGAAAGTATATTCCGGACCCGTCTCATGTGATTAGTATGGATGATGTGGAGGTACGGGATAATCTCACTGTGGAGACTATGCCTGTGCGCATTGAAGATAGAGAAGTGAAGGTTCTGAGAGGGAAGGAGATTGCTCTGGTAAAAGTGGTTTGGTTAGGAGCTGCTGGTGAGAACCTGGCTTGGGAGCTGGAGAGCAAGATGCGGGAGTCTTATCCAGAGTTGTTTGAGTCAGGTAAGAATTTCGAGGACGCAATTTCCTAAGTGGGGGAGAGTTGTAACACCCGAAATAATTTGATTAAATTATTTAAGTGTTGCAATATTATTATTATTATTATTGTTATTATAATAAGTTATTAATAAGTTATTTTATTTTTTTAAATCGAAGGGAGTGATGTTGGTAACTCCGGGGTGGTGAGGAATGTCCCATGAGGCCCAAACCCATTAGCTTAGGCGCTCCTAGGCGTCTAGGGCATGATGCAAAATCGCATCATTTGTGTAACAAGGGGAAAAGAAAGAGAACGAAAGAAAGAAAGGAGAAGAGAGAATAGAGAAGTTGCGAAGGAGAAGAGGAAGGGAGGAGAGAGTTCGCCATTTTCGTGAAGAGGAGATCGTTCGTGTTGCGGTGTTTTCGTGCGTGGCCATCTTCTTCGTGCTAGGAGCTTACGCATTCGAGGTAAGGGTGGGTTTTAACGTTTATAATGGGTTATGATGGTGGCTTATGGGTAGTTAGGGCGATATGTTGTCATTGTGTAGGCCTTAGGATGATTTCTTGAAGATTGATGTGTTGTCATTGTGTTCTATATCATGTTGAAACTTAAAATTAGTGAATCTATGTGAATTGGCGTGACTATAGGTAGCTAGATGTTGAATGATTATGAGACTAGGAATGTACGTGATGTGTTTGATGTGTTGACCCTATGAAAATTGAGAATGAAATTTTAATGATGGATAGGTGCTTGTGACATTGTATGAGTGAATTGAGGTGTGTGTCAAAGGTGTTGTGTGTGGTGGTGTCATGGTGAGGGGCGCCAAATGTGGTTGCCCCAAGGTGTGTGGTGGTGCTTCGGTGTGTGGGCGCCAAGAATTGGCATGCCCTTGTGTGTGTGTTGCTTGGTGTGTCTTGTGCAAGGGCGCCAAATTGGCATGCAGATGTTGCATTTTGTGTTTCGGTGTGTGCTGGGCGCCAGGCGCCAAGGGCGTTGTGTGCCCGTGTTACTTGTGTGTGTTGAGTATGTGCGCTGGGCGCCAAGGGCGCTGTGTGTGTGCGTGTTGCGTGTGTGTGCTGGACGCTGGGCGCCAAGGGCGCTGTGTGCCCGTGTTGCGTGTGTGCCCGTGTTGCATATGTGCCTGTGTTGTGTGTGTGCTAGGCGCTGGGCGCCAAGGGCGCTCTGCGTGTGCGTGTTGCGTGTGTGTGCTGGGCGCCAGGGGCTGGGCGCCAAGGGCGCTGTGTTGTGTGCGCGTGTGTGTGTTGTCTTCTAAAATTTAAGTGTGCTGTTTTTCTCCAATTTAAATGTGTTGCTTCATAAGTGTAAAATGTGGCAGCTATGATGCTGTGAACAGGTGAGAATTACGAGGTAGCTGTGATGCTACAACACGTGGTATTTTTATGAGATGATTTGTAACGAGACGTGATAGTATAGTATTTATTAATTAAATACTTTGAGTTTGTGTAACTGGTGCATGAGTCATGAGTCGCATTATCATATGCATTTCTTGGTGGTATAGGGTTCGGCCTCTTGCCCGTCGTGGCTTATTTTACGAGATCGGTACCGCATGCATACGCCCAGAGGGGTTGCATTGTTGCATAGTCTATATATATATATATATATATATATATATATATATATATATATATATATATATATATATATATATATATATATATATACATGTAACGTGTTTTGGTTTCCGTTCTGATGGAATTTGTGTCTTGTGTGGTGCTATGATGTACTGATTTTCGAGGTAGCTGTGATGCTACAACATGTGGTATGTTTATGAAATGATTTGTAACGAGATATGATGGTATAGCTATGAGGTGTTGACTTTCTGTGTTCCCGTGATTTACCGCTGCTTATATACCGCTATCATTAACTTATTATTTCTGTTAAGCTCACCCCTTCTGCTTGGAATGTTGCTCTTATGTGGCAACGCTGCAGGTGATCGTTAGCACTCGTGGAGGATTGCTAGGCGTAGTTTCCTTCTCGTTGGGTCTGTGTCAGCTCTGATGCGTAGCACCGGGGAGGGTCTTAGTTACCGTTGTCGAACTATTGTTATTTATAATTTGGAGTTTTGGTTTAATGTTTAATTATTTTTGAAGATGTTAAATGAGTTTATGATTCCGCTGCTTAGAGATTAATTAATTATATTTTTGAGAATTTAATTTAAATCAATTTGGAGTTTTTATGTGGTGAAAAATGTAGCGCCCTCGTGGTGACTCTGATAATTGCGTGTTTATTTATAATTAGTAAAAGGGGGTGTTACACTTTCTAACATACACAACATCCTCTCTTTCCCCTACTATTGGTAGTGATGTCCCGAAGAAAGGGTCGTCCTCAATACCATCATCGTCGGTTGCTTGATCATCAATGTCATTCACCAATTTTTTGTTTGTCAATAAAACAATGGACCAATTGATATCAACTGGATCAGTGACATAAAACACTTGTTGAGCTTGGGATGCCAAAATAAAAGGCTCATCTTTATATCCTAACTTGTTGAAATTCACTCGCATGAACCCCGACTTATCAATTTGTAAACCATTATTATTGTCAACCCACTTACATCTCAAGCTCACACAAAGTGACAGTAATTGCTCTTTGTAGTGATGGAAACTTTCCACGGTCAATCACTCTACTACAAATCGCCTTAAAAAAGAAACAAAGTTTGGTTAGGGTCTGGCGCACTTTCTTAGGCAAAATGGATCGTATACCAATGGGTAGAAAATTCTCCATTAGAACATGACAATCATGGGATTTTAGAGACTTTAACTTGAGGTCTTTCGTCGATACCAGGTTCGTAACATTTGAAGAGTACCCCTCTGGAACTTTAACTCCATGAAGAAACTTACAAAACACTGTCTTCTCCTTTTTAGATAGAGTATGAGCTGCCGGAGGTAGATATGTACGTGTACCCTTCTTTATCGGACCCAATTCTGGTCTCAACCCCATACTAAGCAAGTCCAACCTCGAGTTGATGGTATCTTTAGTCTTTCCTTTCATATTGAGTAAGGTACCAATGACACTTTCAAAGACATTTTTTTCAACATGCATCACATCAATGAAGTGCCTTACATATAATGACTTCCAGTATGGCAACTCAAAGAAAATCGACTTTTTCTTCCACCCCCGTTTGGCAAGCTCTCCTGCAAAAGGCTTCCCAAATTTAATGTTCAAATCTTTCACCTTTTCAAATAGTTTTTCACCCGTCAAAGCCATGGGAGCTTTACGGGTTTCGGTATTTCCATTGAATGTCTTTTTCAACAGTCGATACTGATGAGTAAATGGCAAAAATCTACGATGACCAGGGTAGATATTCTTCTTACCATGTTCCAACCACATCCAATCAGTGTTATCTTCACATATAGGGCATGCACACTGACCTTCCGAAATAAAATGCAATCATTGGGACAAGCGTGTATCTTCTCATAGTTCAAGCCAATGGACCCTAACATTTGTTTTGCATCATACGTCCAAGAAGGGAGCACATTATCCTTCGGCAACATTTCTTTCAGTAGTGCGAGTAATTCCGTAAAGCTCTTATCCGTCCATCCGTGGCAAGTTTTCAAGTTATACAACTTTATCACAGCCAATAATTTTGTGAATTCAGTACAACCCGAATACAACGCTGTCTCCGCATCCGTTATCAACTTCTCAAACATTTGAGGACAGTCATTAAGATCGTCTTCAACAGCCTTTGCCATCTCTTCAAATTCATCCCCATCAAATGTTGGTCTTTCGGTGTCAACCGGCGCACATCTCTCAGTACTATTACCCATATTTGAAGATTCACCTCTTTCCTCACCATGCATTGTCCCACAAGTGTAACTTTGATCAATTTCGTAACCCTTTAAATGTCCTGCCAACTCCTCTGCATTAACTGATTTTACATAACAACAACTTAAACAAGGACATTTGATATTACTAGAAGTCCCTAAACGTTCAACAGCACAGTTCACAAAATAATCCACTCCAGCTAGGGGTGTGCAAATAGTATGGTTAACCTACCCAAATTCAATAACTAAACCACACCACACACAAAAAACCCAGAACCATTTAAATAGTTTACAAACCAAACCTATTTTAAAAATTAAATCAGTGACCCAAAACCAAAGTTATTAACCGGTTTTTTATATTATTTAATCAATTTACCCTATAACCTATTCCTTTTCATTCGGAATTGCAATCTTGAGAGACGGCTGAAATGAAAGTCAACACCGAAAATAGCGATGAGAGCACCATGACCATCGTAGTTGGGGGTTGAGAATCGATGAATCGATCTGCGGCAATTTTTTTCTTCGTGATGAGTGAAGCCAAAAAATTAGATTCGTTCGGCTTGAAATCGTGAAGAGAAGAATCAACACCGCTTTTCTTCTTCTAATAGTTGTTGTTGCTACTATCGACGTCGTTCGTTGAACTAAAAGAACAGCAAGGCCTTGCCTTTTGCCTTTTGAGAAATTCAATAGTGATTTTCTTACAGTGGTGGTGGTGATTTCAGACTTCGAAGATCCTTCTATGATTGTTATTTTGAATTTTTATTTCTTTATCTGTTTATTATTTATTTAGAGATAAACGAGATTATCTGATTCTCTTCCAAATCGTTTTGTTGTGGGTGCAGGTGTGAGCTTTTTTTAAATGTGGGAATTTGATTATGGTAGCGTATGGTTATGGAATTGTGTAAGGAGGGAGGTCAGGTTGTTTTGTACTTACCCGAAATTGGTTCGATAAAAGCAAAATCAATTTTTATGGGTTACACAACAGAACCAGTTTTTTATGATAAACCGGTTTCAAACTGGTTCTAAACCGAACCTAAACCGATTTAAAGAAAAACCGGTTTTATCAGATGTGGTTTTTGCGAACCAACCCAAACCACATATGTGGTCCAGTTTGGTTTGGTTCATACAGCATGCACAGGCCTAACTCCAGCGACATATTCTTTGGACAGACGATTGGCAGACATCCACTTTCTATCCATAATTTCCCAATATTTATAATAAAATCCCGATAAGAGAACTTAAACCTATTACAGGTGAAAAACACACAACGTACAATTGTTTTGAAGCTAAGACATTCAACTATTTTCAACTAAAGAAATCAAACACTTTGATGTCTTCCATATTGCCATTCTTCATAAAATAAATACAAGAAAACAACAAAAGTACCTGAACAAGTGGAAGCAACAATGAACTCGAACGAAGTAGAACGAACACTCGAACCAGGACGAACTCAAACAATGAACGCGAAGCTCCGGCAAAACAAACTCGCAAAACCTAACAAACAATTCGCATATTCGATTTAGGCATATTGGATTTTACTTTGCTAGTTTCATTCACCACACATATACAATTTAACATATTCAAACACAACATAAACTTGAAACTCAACATGCATCCATATCAAATAACTAATTTCAATCATCCATTTACAACTTTCACATGATTATTGAAATTATGAACACCAAGTGGTATTTTGAATAACTAATTTCCATATCAAATAACTAATTTCCATATCAAATAACTAAGTCAATTATTTACAACATTCACATGCATCCAAATTTCTATAACACACAACAAACAACCACATATACACAATATCACAAACCAAGTAAGATAATAGAAATTGGTCTTCTATGAATCAAAAACACAAACACTTTAAATGCAAACCAAAAAAGACAACACACAACAAAACAACCACATATACACAATATCACAATATCATATATAAAGAAATTGGGCTTCTTTGAGTCAAAAACACAAACACTTTAAATGCAAACCAAGAAATGGGTTTATGAGTTACCTTCAAATATGCTTTGTTTGAATATGGTTGAACCCTAACTAAAATGAAATGGGTTAATGTGGAAACCGAAACCAAAACCAAAACGAAATGGTTGAGAGAGAGAGATAAACGAAATGGGGGAGAGAGAGAGATGAAATGGTTGAGAGAGAGAGAGAGAGAGAAACGAAATGGTGAGAGGGATGAAATGAGAGAGAGAGTACGTGAGTGAGAGAGCCGTGAGTGAGAGAGTCGTGAGTGAGAGAGCTGAAAGTGATAGAGCTCAGGGAGAAGGAAAATGAAACGTTCTAGCGTGAAGGAATGAGAGGAAAATGAAAAAATAATAATAGTAATAGGCAGCGCTTTAGTAAAAAACGCTGCCCATTGCCCAATTTCGTTCTCCTATAGGCAGCGCTTCATTAAAAAGTGTTGCCCATCGCCCATTCTCGTTCTCTTATAGGTAGCGCTTGATAAAAAGCGTTGCCCATCGCCCATCCTCGTTCTTCTATAGGCAACGCTTGATAAAAAGCGTTGCCCATCGCCCCAGCGCATTTTAACAAAAAGCAGCGCTTAAAGCCGAAGCGTTGCCCATTCCCTGCGCGTTTTAAGCAAAAGCAGCGCTTATAGCAAGAGCGTTGCCCAATAGGGTTCCTTTTTTCTTAAGATCTGGCGTAGTGCATAACGGTAACAGCTAGCTCACCACAACGCCACCACGACGCTAACCACTACAACCTCGCTATCACTAGGGGTGCCACCACGAGACGCCGCTGCAACCACCATGCCGTCGCTGCAGGTTCCCTTCTCTGGTTTTAGGGTTTCACATCCTTCTTCTTTTGAAATCTTCCTCCATTGATTATCTATTTTGATTAGGGATTCAGTAATCGCTTCTCTATTCAGCGTTTTACCACTGCTTAACGCTGCTTCGCCATAGCGCTACTACCGTAGTTGTAGGTATGTTCTTTTCCCTCTTTTTATCTTTTTCACTTCTACCTGACATTATTCTGTTTCTATTAGCTTTTAAAGATTGAATGGTAGATCTAATTTAATGACGAATTAATAATTTAATTTTTTAGAGCAATTGATTAATTAAGCATTAACCCAATGGGAATATTAAGACTAAGTCTGGTCTTGCAACAAATCATAATCTTGTCCTTTAGATCTACCAATTAATTACAATACAATCGTTGGTCAAATCACATGCTTCATACATATAGTCTATTTCTAACAATAAAAAAGCATAGTTTGGTTAGCTTTTCCTTTTATCAGATTGTGTAGTTGATAATGTGGGTTGGTTCAGTCACGGCTTCTAATCACCCCCATATTCATGATCTGCATTTTGCTTCTGTTTCTATTAGTTTTAATGCTTTATGTTATTCAAAAGTCGAAGATTGCTTGTTTAGTTGTCTTGTCTATAGAAAATAAAAGCATTAATATCATATAGGGGTACACTTCTTTAATGCTACACAAGATAAGAAATTGAAGGGTTTGTTTAAGTAATGCAACTTTCGTTATGATCAAGTCCTCCTCAGGATGCTCACACTGTGGAAGCAAATAATTGATTGTATGTCAATTGCCTTATATATGAATACTTTTAGTTTTGTTTTATTTTTTTTAAAAGTATTTCTAGTTTTGTTATATAATTAGTTTTTTCTACTTTTATATTTTCAACATTTATGTTAATTCTGATAATTAGATTAATAGTACGATATTAATTATTGAATCCCTATGCATCTGAGACTTTAATCCGTGTAATGTGCATCTCTTGCTTTTCCCTTTATTACTGCTAGGTACTCTTTAATTTTACTACTGCTGTTTCAAGGTAGAAATTTGTTTTATGGATCCTTAAATTTTACCCATTAGGTACTGGTTGGATATCAAGTTGGAGTCTTACCTATTTTTTTCCCTGCTGCTATGCTTTCATTCTTGATGGATCAATACTAGCTGCCTAAGTAGTTATGATACCTTAGGTTCTAGAGTTTTGAAGCCACCCTGACATCCAAGGATTTTTTTCGAAGCTGAATTTACAATCTAGATTTTTAATGTTAAGAGTTACCCATGAGGATGCTTTGCAACATGTAAATCAAGAGATGGAGGCCAAAGCTGCTGCCCCATTTGCATCAGACAGATTGGTGGTTTACTTTCTTTCATAGTTAACTAGTTGTTTCATGTCATATCTGAGCAAAGCATTGATGTACGTTCATATACATGGTTTGCAAACACAAAGTTTTGAAAAAACCGTTGGATTTGAGTCTATTTCTTGTTCTTAATGCAAAGAATCATATGGTTCAGCAACATCTGCTAAACACACTTTGCTTACAAACACATTTTGCTCATGATTTCCATGATTGTCAAACTCTCGAGTTAACTTGTAAATTGTACTAGTTTGTGAATCTAGGCATCAAAATTGAGTTAATTCACGAACAAAATTGCCACAGCCTGCTGCAAACAAAGGATCTTACTCAAAGGTCGGGTTTTCAAATGAATAATAATCTACGCGTGAGCACAATAATTTGTAACAACCCTTAACTATCTACCCCCTGGCTCATACACCCATAGCTGGGTTGTTCTTTGGCTCCATATTTCTTGATTTACTCATGAACACTTCTACAAATGTCGGGCTTAGTATTCTGAGTCAGCAGTTTAGCACCATCTGCTTTATTGATCATTAGATTTTGTATCAACATGCATTCCATCTTCATCCAGCAGGTAATAATACTGCCAGTTGATCGTCGGTGCCATAGAATTATTCCCCATTAAGTTATTTATTTATTTTGTTTTTGTTGTTATTACGAAGGAATATTTGTTTCAGCCTTTTATAATGAGTTCTTTTTGTACTTTTTTAATTTGTTTATTGCTATTTTCTTTTCCACAGCACATCTTCAGGCTCAGCATTAGCAAAATTAAAGGCAAGTGGTTCTGGAGGGCTCTTGATACATCAACAAAGGGAGAAGAAAGAAACTCCTCAAGAAAGACTTAAAAGGATCATGAACAAGCAACTAAGCAAACAAAGTATGACTGTTTGAATAATTTATTCCAACTGCAGATCAAAGAAACTTCAACATTTTTTATGTAGAGAATTATGTTCTGTTTGCATTCTACTGATTCTATTTAGAAGTGAGTGGAGTTGTATTTTTGTGAATTCTATATCAGTTCCTGACATCTTTGTCTATCACTATAACTCTGTACAGTTAAAAAAGACACTGCTGCAGAGATAGCCAAGAAAAATGAACAAGAGCGACAGTGGTAGGAAAAGCTTGCTGAAACTAGTCATCAGAGGCAGCATACAAAATTCGTCACCAACCTTGCCTCAAGTTGGGCTGGACATATTGGCCTCACCGAAAATACTTGAGGAAACTCTATGTTTATCTTTGAGTAATTTGTATTCGAGAACTAGGCAACATATTTGCGTCAGATTTAGGGGGAAGAGGTGATGTGAATCATGTTATTTTTAGGCTGATAATTATTTGAGATTGTGCAGAATATTTTGTAACATGCACTTGAGATTGTGGTGTTTCATCTTTTAATTTGATATTATACAATATATAAAGTCTTGTCTCATGTATGCTGATCAGAAACGTTTTTTTTTTCCAAAAAAACTCCACTTTTAACATCGGTTCTCAAATAAGCTGATGTTAAAAATCAATATTTAATATCGGTTCCTCTAGATAACCGACGCCAAAAGAATTTTTTATATCGGTTCGGTTCCAATAAAAAACCGATGTCAAAAATACGCTTATACTTGATAAAAAATTGACTTTTTATAACGGGTCTACGAGTAACCGATATGAAAACCATTATCTCTAGCGGAAAACCGTTATCGGTTCCTCTAGATAACCGATATGAGAGGAGTGGAAAAAACTTACCCTATAGAGTGTGGAGTGGTATATATAGTGGTGCGACTGGGCTTGCTTACAATTGGGCTCCTAGACCCATTATCTCTAGCTAAAGTTGGATTCGGAACAGTAGCCCCCCAAGTCGGTTGCACATGTTGTGGGGCCGACTTGTGAGCAAAGTTTTCCTCGTAAGACATCCAACCTGCTGAAGTCAGCTAAATAATGAAAGAAATAATAGTTCGTGTAATATAGTCATGCATACTGATGTGAGCC
This sequence comes from Astragalus membranaceus, assembly GCA_039519185.1. Classification (NCBI taxonomy): domain Eukaryota; kingdom Viridiplantae; phylum Streptophyta; class Magnoliopsida; order Fabales; family Fabaceae; genus Astragalus; species Astragalus membranaceus. The sequence goes on along the minus strand of CM076847.1, from coordinate 167,711,988 downwards.
CACATGGAGCTTGGATGAAGGCCACAAAGACAAAGAATCAAAATCAAAAGAAGGAGTCTCAACAAGAATTCAAGGGAATATACTTCAATGTGTTCAACCTAATCATTAAGAAAAGAAAACATTTAAGGTGATCATGTAAATAGTAGGTGTTAGGACTTGGCAAGTGTACCAAATTCGTTGCAAGTAATAATTTAAACGGTAAGTACCCGGTCAATTCCACAGGGATTGCGATCCTTTATCAATAGGCAATTTGTTAATTCTAAGTCGTGATACTTGTGATAAAGTTGGTTTATTGTAACAACGAGATAGAAAATGCAATAACATAAAGTAACGATAGAAGCGATTCGGAATTGATTCCTCTCCCCTCTACTCTTATATGACATCCAGCCACTCTCAAGTTATTACCCAAATTATCCGATTCAATTCACTAATTAAGGTTAAGGACAATTCCTTACCTCAAAACCCCTATTACCCTAAGAGTTACCCTAATTCCTTAGGTGAGTCATGCCAAAGGGTAATGCATTAAGATTAAGAATTTTATATGAATTCACACAAGCTACCCCATATCCCTATGATGATTACTAGCATGTGATCCAAACCCCCCAATTTCCAGCAACAAACCCATATTCCTATGGCGATCATTAACCTAGATCATGACAAATATCATGTGTACTTGTAAGCATTAAGAACATGGTGATTTGGACAATGGATAAAGTGAATAACAACCATAAACTTGACCAATAGGGAACATCCATACAAGAGTTTTAGGGAGGATCATCACTCCCAAATCAAATCTAACAATTACATGGCATAATAAGGAAGAGGATTAAAGAGTAGAAGAAGATTACATAGAGATGGATCCATGAGAACCTCAAAACCCTTGTTCCCAAGGTGTTGGGAAGGCCCCAAAATCACCTCCAGCTGCTGCTCCAAACCCTCGAATCGTTCCCAAGCCGAAGAGAAATTCAGAAAACGCAAAACTGATATTTTAACCAAAGTTTCGGCCACGCATCGCATCGCGATGGTGCCAGGTCGCGTCGCGACTTTCTCCAGAAAGTTTGGTCGTGGCGCGATCGTTCTGGCTGCTTGGTGCGAAGGCTGTCTAATCTTTTTCCTTTCTTCTTTTCTCCGTTTCGTCACTAGGCAAGTGTCTGGTTCGCTAGTAAACGCCACATCAAATTGAGGGTTTTTCATACATTTTGTTACAGCTCCACACTTATTACAAAAAACTAAAATTATGCTAAAACCCTTAGCAATTGGCTGAATCAAACACTAAACCACTGACATTTTGGTTGCAAACTGAATGAAAATCATCATATAATAATGACTCAATAGTAGGGAATTTCTAGATAACCAACTCTACTGTTTCCTATGCTTTGTATTTTCATTTAATAGTTGTAAAGATACTTTTATTTGAGCCATGTTGGCTTTGGTTAAGTGGCTATGACCTAGTAGATTTAGTTTGTGGTCTTGGGCCTTGTTTTGTGTTTCTCTTGGACTTTAAAGTGTTGGCCTAGGATCCATTAGACCCAACATATAATAATACTTTTACCTTCCTTGTAAACCCTAGCACTTTGATGAATGAAATTCACTTTAACATTTTGAGCATGAGAGTGCCCTAATACCTAAGTGAGTGGTGAGTGGCTAGTTGCTAATATTAGTGAATTGAAGGTTCATCATGGATTCTCCAAGGTTTCTTGAGATGAGAACTTTGAGCACACAACCTTGAGGCTAGGAGAGCTCAAGGATAGTGTTGTCCTTATCTTCTTTCCAAGGAAGAAGTGGTGGACTTCCTTCTCCACTTCCATATTTGCATTTTCTTCCTTTCAAGTAAGTGTTGTGTCATTTGTGTTGTGTTTTGTTAATCTTGCTCTTGTGTTTTTGTGAGAAATAACTTGTTTTGCATTTTTATAGAACCAAATCTTAGGAGATAATGTTAGATCTCATCAAGTGAGTATCAAAGCTAGTGAAATTTGACAAAAAAAAAATTCTCACAAATCTAAGTTTTAGTTGTAACAACAAAAGTGTTGCCACTTACTATTTTCTGCAACACTTTTATGTTGTTTTCCTTCAAGCGCTACTTTCACACATTCTGTCAAAATCGTTTTTGCAATCTTAGTGAGTTTCGTGCTTATCTGTTGATTGCATCTTGTTCGTTGTTCAATTTCGCGTTTTGAGCAAGCTCTTCAACTTTTTTTGTGCAAATTGATGATAAATTCGAGTTCCTTGTGAAATTCCGCAAGAAATGGACTACTCATTTGTTTAATTTGGTGAAGAATTGCGAATTTTGTGATTTGAAGGTTTTCATCTTCAACCTTGTGTTGTTACTGTTGTTCTTGCTGTTGCTGTTGCTGTCTTCATTTCCAGATTTCTTTGATCCAAAATTGTTTGTTCCAAAATTCTAATTGTGTTTCTGGCTTCAATATAGCTCATTTTTCAGTGATTCAAAATCCAGATTGTTTGTCTCAAAATCTACTATTATTTGAGACATTGAAAAAAATATTTTGAAAAAAAGAAAATACTGCAAAAAAAGAAGAAGTAAAAAGAGTATTATAATCCAAAGAAAAGGCAAAAAAACCTCATCACGGGAGCATCGAAACATTTCCAAAAAATCCATAAAAATTCCTATTGTTACTCAACATTTTTTCGATCATTGTGAAATTTTCTCCATTTTTTTTGAGGATATTTGGACTATTTTTCCCTTAGAGTCTTATGTTCACTTTGTTGCATTTTCTTTGTTGCATTGTTACCAATCTTTTTTGAGTCTCTTTTTGTAGTTTAAATTTGTCTTTAAATACTCTACATTGGTTTAGCCTTTTGAAATTTTTTGTTTTTCATTTTGGTCTTCAAAATTCTTAAGTTTGTCATAGTAGCTTCTTTCCTTTTTTTGGCATTCTTGGTGACTGACAATACTCTCCTTGAGAATCTATAGTAATATCAAGGCTTAATTACAGTTTTGGTCCCCCTAGTTTCACTAACTCACGATTTTGGTCCCCCAAGTTTTAATTTCACGAATTTGATCCCCTTATTTTCTCAATTTGTAAAATCATAGTCCCTCACTATTTTGGTCAAAATTGATTCTGACCTGTCTGCCACTTAATCTACGTCGCAGCCACCTGGCATGCCAAAGTGGATTAAATTAAAAAAAAACAATTTTTGTTCGCCCATTTCTTCTGCTTCCTTCTTCTTTGTTCGCCCATTTCTTCTGCTTCCTTCTTCTTCTTCTTCCTCCTTCTTCCTTCTTTCTTTCTTTTTCTTTTCCTTCTTCCTTCTTTCTTTCTTCTTCTTTCTTCTTCTTTGTTCGCCCATTTTCGTTCTTCTTTGGAGAGAGATAAGGAAGGGAAAACGAGGGGGGAGATGCGAAGAGAGAGAGAACGGCGAGCGAAGGTCGGAGGCGGGGTGGTGGAGACGGTCGTGGGGGTGGTTTGTAGAGGGAGAGGGGTGGTTGTACGGTTTACGGTGCTAGGTCGTTGTGGGGTCGTGGCTGTAGGTAGGTGGTGGGTGGGGACGGTTCTAGGGAGGCGGAGGGAGGTAGTGGTGAGGGAGGTGGTACGAGAGAAGAGGGTTACAGTTGTGAAAGAGGGAGATAGAATGGGGGTCACGGTGAGAGAGAAAGGAGAAAGAGAGAGAGGATGTGGTTGTTTTGTGATTTTGTTGGGTCATTTATGGTGGTCCACGGAGGGAGGGGGTGGGGATGATGGGGATTGTGAGGTGGTCCTTTTGGTCAGGTTTTGGGGTTGTGGCCGAGGGAAGGGAGGGAGGTGGTTGTGGGGTGGCTGACGGAGGTGCTGGCTGTGTGGTGGTGTGCAACAGTAATAAAAATAATATTTTAAAATTAAAATTACCATGTGGCATTCCAATGTGGCTTGCCACATCATCTAAGAGAGGACAACTCACCAGTAGGTTTGACCAAATTAAGAGGGGGACTATGATTTTACAAATTGGGAAAATAAGGGGATCAAATTTGTAACACCCCAATTTTTTTTTATATCCTATTATCTTCTGATGATTCTACATGTATATATGTCATAGTAATTATTGTGATATTTTAGTGTACAATCAATTTGTAAATTAATATATGATATATTAGTAGTTGCATTTTAATTTCTTCTAACTAATTCTTATTTTCATTATTTGTGTTATAAATAATTATTTCAATAAATTTGAATAAATTTGAAAAATTTAGAAAATCTGCTTTGATTGTAGAAGTGTTAAAATTAGCTTTAGTCTTTAATAAAATGCTTTGAAAATAGTTTAAATGAATTTTAGACTTTTAATAGCTAGTATTCTAATTTCACTTTCTACACTCAATTGCATTGGGTTGGATTTTATAACTGCCAATGATGAGGCCCACTAATTGAAATTGACCTAATTCACATATTCTCTTTTTTTCTTCGAGTCAGCCGTAACTCCTGAGCTTCATCTCCTCTATTATTCCTCATAAGTGAAAGCATTCATACGATTTTTCCCTATAACATGTTCAATTCATGTGCAGCATTTCCAAGGAATTCCCATTCTTCTCTTTCGGTTGTTAAGTATGTTTCATCTTTTTCTTAATCTAATCCACATGGAAAGCTCAAACACGTGTCTTCTCTAGAAATAAAGCACATATTGCAATCAGATGCTAAGCCACGTTCTAAATATTGAAAGCCTATTCATGATTTCACTTTCAATGGCTTTATCCCTTATTACACCTTCCATGGCTATTTGGAAATATAATTGCTCAGTTAAAAAAAAATTCCCTTGTTTCACACTTGCTTCCATGGCCGTGATGCCTCATGAGGAAGACCCTGTGTCACTATGGCAGACGTGATTCAACTTCTCCTCACGTGAACTTTTGGTTCATCCTTTGCTCAACAATGATCATACTCAGACCTGTCCAAAATTCCACGAACTATGAAATCCCTCATTTTGTTCAGATTTGGTTCTTTGGATCATTCAATCCGTGTTTTCGAATTGTGGTCACTGTTTTGTATCCTTCGAGTAGGTACGTCCGAAAATACGATTAATTCATTTATCGAGCTATTAATTATAGTCAATATTTTTAGTATATGACTTTTGTACCGTCATTGTTGTTGTTGCATGATTGTACGCATTCGAGTCCATTGTTGTCTCGCTAGTATTAAGTCGCGCTCGGGAGCTTGGATTGTTGGTGACTTTTAGTGAATTGCTAGGAGCTCTTGTTGCTGTGGTTCTGTTGGTGATTCCGTAGAGAGAACTCCGTCTTCGGCTTAATCAAGGTAAGGGGAGTCTCACATTATAAGGGTTTATATAATGGTTAGTATGTGGGAGGGTAGTTCTATGATGCCTAGGGTGTATTAGTTATTATGTTGAATTTCTTGTTGAACTGTTGGTGTTGTTGTGAATATAAGATGAGTTGTGATGTTTGTTGTTGGTGATTTATTGATGTTTGATGTTGATGATTTGTTAGTGTTTGCTGTTAAATGAGTGGTGTGAATTAACTGTAAAAAATGCGGGATAAATTGTGTTGTTGAATTGTGAAATAAGGTGTGTGTTGTTTCAGAGACGTCCTGAATTGTTTCAGAGACGTTCCGAATTCTTTTCAAAAAACTAATTTTTAGCATAACTTTTGGCTCGGGAGTCCGATTGAGACGTCCCGAGGTGTTTCGGAAAGCTTATTCAGACGCCCATCTGAATATTCTAATTTGGGGCTCATAAAACATTTTTCTGGAAAATTTATTTGGCCGTTGACTTCGAACATCGTATTTTGAGAAAATTGCGGTGACTCAATTATTTTCGGAAAAGAGCTATTTTAAGGAAATAAAAATGAGTGATGTTGCATGGGCGCCTACGTGGCTGACCCGGACGAAGTAATGACGTGTTGAGTAAAATGACGATAATACCCTTAGTGGCTAGTTAAATGACGTCTTTGCCCTTAGTGGCCAATATTTTGACGATGATGTGATTATGACGAGGATACCCTTAGTGGTTAATTAAACGACGTTGTTGCCCTTAGTGGCCAATATTTTGACGATGATGTGATTATGACGAGGATACCCTTAGTGGTTAATTAAACGACGTTGTTGCCCTTAGTGGCCAATATTTTGATGATGTTGTGATTATGATGATTTGTGGTTGCACATGTGTCCATAGTGTCTCATAGCATGTGCATTTCGCCCTTAGTGGCAGTGACGATGTTTTCGCCCTTAGTGGCAGTGACGATGTTCGCCCATAGTGGCAGTGACGAGTATGGTACCATCATGCATATGCCCAGGTGTGGGTTGCATTTTCATACATATGCATAAACACGGCGCGTTTTGCTTGTGATGTGTTTTTGACGTTGGTTGCCGATGTTGCTCTGTGATGGTTGTAATGCGACGTTAAGTGTGCCGTGGTAGTTATAGATACTGTCCTCTAATATATTGATTATTATATATGCCTTTATGCTGTTTGAAGACTCACCCTTTCTGCTTGGAATGTTGCTCTACTGTGGCAACGCTGCAGGTATCCGCGAGTGAAGGTCATGCTGCCTTCCTTGATAGCTGTTGGGATGTTTTGAGTCGCTCTCTGATACTGTAACACCTAGGGGGCGTGGGTGAAGTTTGTTGAATTATTTAACTGGCTGTTTAATGATTTTATTGATGTTTTGAGACGTGTCTTAGGGATTTTGGCGAGTTGCTATTTTTATTCCGCTGTGACGAAATCTTCGAAGTTTAAATTTTATGACGAATGATGCAAAAACCTTGACGAGTGAAAATGACGAGTTTTATTTATGACGATGTGGCACTTCTTTTCTATTCATTCAAATTAATTTTTGTGAAAACAATTTACTCTGATAAATGACGTGTAATTTATGGGGTAGAAAAGGGGTGTTACATCAGTGGTATCAGAGCAGTTCGGTCTGTCCGGCCGAGTAGTCCAGTGGTAGTGTCTTTTGTGGTTCGGTCCTAACCGGACTGTTTGTGTGTTCCAGTGTGCTTTGGATGCATGGACTCTGAGTAGAGTTGCATGCCTTGCTTATGATTTGATTTTGGCTGTTGTTATTATTAATAATACTATTATTACTATTATTTCTAATATCTTGATTTGTTTTATGTGGCTTTTAAATCTAATAATGAAAATGTGCGACGAGACTTTCGTGCACTCCTATTACTTGATTCAATGTGCTGTAGTAGATTAGCACGATTATGAAATTGTTGATGTTGTCACGTGATTGATTTTATGATATGATGAGTTGAATTTCGAATTGGGTGATTTGATGACGTTGGGATCGATCTTTCATATATATGGATGAGAGCATGTGATTGAGTAATTTGAAATTGATTTAAGATGTGATGTATGGTGTGTTTTAGATTTAATTGAGTATGTGAGACTCGTGTGGTGATTGATTGGTATGCTCATAATTATTTGAATGATGCCATGAGATTAAGAACAAAATTATGTTGTTGTTGACCATGTAAAAATGCTGCTGTATGACATGAAGATGTTGCTGTCTATGACATTAACATGTGCTGTTTGCCATTTAAAAATACTGCTGTTTGCCAATTGATAGTGCTACTGTTTGCCAAACAAGAATTGCTGTCTTGCTGTTTTTCTAAAATAAAAATGCTGCTGTTTGTGAAATAAAAGGGGCTGCTGTTTTTATAAAAAAGGGTGCTGTTTTCCACCCTGTTTACTGCTGTTTTGCGCCACTGTTGTAGCGTGTTATGGCTGCTGTTTTTCGCTGCTGTTGTAGCGCGTTTTTGCCGTTGTTTTACTGTTGTTTACTCATAATTAGAATACCGTTCTATTCAATTTTAATGTGATGTTTTTCCACTTTGAAAATATGATGTTTTCCCAATTTTAATGTGATGATTCCTCCATTTAAAATACGATGTTTCTAAGCATGCAAAAGTGATGTTTCAAAAATTTAAATGTGTTGCTACTATGATTTTAATGGTGTTGTTACCCAAATTATAAAATGTGATGTTGTGATAATTTGATTACTATGGGTATAATTTCCTCGCCTAAATGTTATAAATACTAATTTCTTTTATTGTTATCAGTGAGATTATATATAATTTATGCTAGGTGGTTTTGAAAACTTAGATTAAAATTGTGCACTTCCATTAAATTATCTCTTATTGTCAGATGCTTTCAAAGGTAATTATTTGTTTTAAAATGGTTGCATAAAATCAATTTTTATAACGCGTTTTCATCACTTATGTTGATGCTCTAGGCTAAGTGATTTGTGGAGTTATTTCACTAATTGTTTTTAGGTGCCATTCCTGGACTAACATGCTATTTTCATCTCCATTTACCTTACTTTGTTTCACGCGATTTCTTGATTTTTCTCAAAACTGGGATGCTGTGAACCCACTAGTATACGAAATAGCGACTACTCTAATGCATGGTGTTATCTGGTTTCTATCTTTATAGGGGCCTGGAGATGTTATAGTAACTTTTCCGAACACAATTTTATGTATGAAACTTCTAAAGTTAGACCATTGATGTTTGTACCCGTGTTTTAATTATATTTGACAATGTGTAATTGATCAATGTTGTAGTATTAAGTATCCTATCTTCTTTTCTACGAGGCTTAGTATAATACGTCTCACTTACTTCTTTATGACCCAAAGAAAAAGATTTTTGAGCTGCCTTGAACTATGTGCCATAAAATGGATGCGCTCCTTATTAGCTTGTTATTCTATGGAACCAAAAGCCTATAAGTACCATTATTTGACTGTTTTGGATTAACGGCGAGTTCAATACATTTGAAAATTGGTTTTTATGAAAGTATCTTCCTTTGGCTCTCGTTTTGTGGTACTTCCAATTCTATTGAAGTTGTGAAGTGTGTCGGTCCTATGACAGTGTATCTTTATAGTTTCCAATTAGACGATAGTAAAGAATTGCTCCACACTCTTGATGTTGCACACTTGCACACTTTAATTTCCTTCTCGAGTATGACTACTTGGTGTTAAGTGTTTGGACTCCGTTTCTCCTTGCCTTTTTGTAATCTATTCGAGTCTAGTCACTTCTCTTTTCACACATTTAAATAAATGTAAATGTTTGGTGTTTAATTGGTGGGATTATGCTTCACTAAAACTCATGAAATATGACTGTAGAGGTGATTAGAATAAATGTGTACTTAAAATTATTTGCGAACTTTTGCTGAATTTGTTTTATAGCTAGAAGCTTACATGAACTTATTAGGTGGATAATTTTGTGAATTCTAAAAGCCTCATTGTTGTGATTATTGTTGTTGCTATTTCTGTTGAGGTTGCTGGTGTTGCTGTTGCCGTCATTGTTATTGATGCCCCGTGATATTGTTGTTGTCGAAGTCGTTAATATCGATGTTGTTGTTACTATTGTCGATATTAGTGCTACCTATCGTTTAATGGCTGCTGATTTTTGTAAGCGTCTGAGTCTTGTTTTGCCTGGTGTGTTCTCAGTGTCCCTTGTCGATCTTCGACAGAGACTTTGTTGTGGGTTCCCTTTGTTTGCCGTTGAGTAGATTGGATGTGATCTTGGGTATGGACTGGTTAGAGCATAACCATGTCCATATGCATTGTCGTAGTCAGCCGGTGAGTTTTGGAGGTGATGAGTCTGGTCATTATTTCTCGAGTTACCTGGCTGAACAAGTAGGAGGGACGGCCGCCCAATCACTTACCGCCGGTAATCAAGGAAATAATGATCAGCAATGGGGATAGCGCTAGTTGACTAGATGACCGCAGTTATTAGCGAGAGGGTGTTAGTTTTGGTCGATAAGATTTTCGAGGACGAAAATATTCTAAGTGGGGGAGAGTTGTAACACCCCAATTTTTTTTTATATCCTATTATCTTCTGATGATTCTACGTGTATATATGTCATAGTAATTATTGTGATATTTTAGTGTACAATCAATTTGTAAATTAATATATGATATATTAGTAGTTGCATTTTAATTTCTTCTAACTAATTCTTATTTTCATTATTTGTGTTATAAATAATTATTTCAATAAATTTGAATAAATTTGAAAAATTTAGAAAATCTGCTTTGATTGTAGAAGTGTTAAAATTAGCTTTAGTCTTTAATAAAATGCTTTGAAAATAGTTTAAATGAATTTTAGACTTTTAATAGCTAGTATTCTAATTTCACTTTCTACACTCAATTGCATTGGGTTGGATTTTATAACTGCCAATGATGAGGCCCACTAATTGAAATTGACCTAATTCACATATTCTCTTTTTTTCTTCGAGTCAGCCGTAACTCCTGAGCTTCATCTCCTCTATTATTCCTCATAAGTGAAAGCATTCATACGATTTTTCCCTATAACATGTTCAATTCATGTGCAGCATTTCCAAGGAATTCCCATTCTTCTCTTTCGGTTGTTAAGTATGTTTCATCTTTTTCTTAATCTAATCCACATGGAAAGCTCAAACACGTGTCTTCTCTAGAAATAAAGCACATATTGCAATCAGATGCTAAGCCACGTTCTAAATATTGAAAGCCTATTCATGATTTCACTTTCAATGGCTTTATCCCTTATTACACCTTCCATGGCTATTTGGAAATATAATTGCTCAGTTAAAAAAAAATTCCCTTGTTTCACACTTGCTTCCATGGCCGTGATGCCTCATGAGGAAGACCCTGTGTCACTATGGCAGACGTGATTCAACTTCTCCTCACGTGAACTTTTGGTTCATCCTTTGCTCAACAATGATCATACTCAGACCTGTCCAAAATTCCACGAACTATGAAATCCCTCATTTTGTTCAGATTTGGTTCTTTGGATCATTCAATCCGTGTTTTCGAATTGTGGTCACTGTTTTGTATCCTTCGAGTAGGTACGTCCGAAAATACGATTAATTCATTTATCGAGCTATTAATTATAGTCAATATTTTTAGTATATGACTTTTGTACCGTCATTGTTGTTGTTGCATGATTGTACGCATTCGAGTCCATTGTTGTCTCGCTAGTATTAAGTCGCGCTCGGGAGCTTGGATTGTTGGTGACTTTTAGTGAATTGCTAGGAGCTCTTGTTGCTGTGGTTCTGTTGGTGATTCCGTAGAGAGAACTCCGTCTTCGGCTTAATCAAGGTAAGGGGAGTCTCACATTATAAGGGTTTATATAATGGTTAGTATGTGGGAGGGTAGTTCTATGATGCCTAGGGTGTATTAGTTATTATGTTGAATTTCTTGTTGAACTGTTGGTGTTGTTGTGAATATAAGATGAGTTGTGATGTTTGTTGTTGGTGATTTATTGATGTTTGATGTTGATGATTTGTTAGTGTTTGCTGTTAAATGAGTGGTGTGAATTAACTGTAAAAAATGCGGGATAAATTGTGTTGTTGAATTGTGAAATAAGGTGTGTGTTGTTTCAGAGACGTCCTGAATTGTTTCAGAGACGTTCCGAATTCTTTTCAAAAAACTAATTTTTAGCATAACTTTTGGCTCGGGAGTCCGATTGAGACGTCCCGAGGTGTTTCGGAAAGCTTATTCAGACGCCCATCTGAATATTCTAATTTGGGGCTCATAAAACATTTTTCTGGAAAATTTATTTGGCCGTTGACTTCGAACATCGTATTTTGAGAAAATTGCGGTGACTCAATTATTTTCGGAAAAGAGCTATTTTAAGGAAATAAAAATGAGTGATGTTGCATGGGCGCCTACGTGGCTGACCCGGACGAAGTAATGACGTGTTGAGTAAAATGACGATAATACCCTTAGTGGCTAGTTAAATGACGTCTTTGCCCTTAGTGGCCAATATTTTGACGATGATGTGATTATGACGAGGATACCCTTAGTGGTTAATTAAACGACGTTGTTGCCCTTAGTGGCCAATATTTTGACGATGATGTGATTATGACGAGGATACCCTTAGTGGTTAATTAAACGACGTTGTTGCCCTTAGTGGCCAATATTTTGATGATGTTGTGATTATGATGATTTGTGGTTGCACATGTGTCCATAGTGTCTCATAGCATGTGCATTTCGCCCTTAGTGGCAGTGACGATGTTTTCGCCCTTAGTGGCAGTGACGATGTTCGCCCATAGTGGCAGTGACGAGTATGGTACCATCATGCATATGCCCAGGTGTGGGTTGCATTTTCATACATATGCATAAACACGGCGCGTTTTGCTTGTGATGTGTTTTTGACGTTGGTTGCCGATGTTGCTCTGTGATGGTTGTAATGCGACGTTAAGTGTGCCGTGGTAGTTATAGATACTGTCCTCTAATATATTGATTATTATATATGCCTTTATGCTGTTTGAAGACTCACCCTTTCTGCTTGGAATGTTGCTCTACTGTGGCAACGCTGCAGGTATCCGCGAGTGAAGGTCATGCTGCCTTCCTTGATAGCTGTTGGGATGTTTTGAGTCGCTCTCTGATACTGTAACACCTAGGGGGCGTGGGTGAAGTTTGTTGAATTATTTAACTGGCTGTTTAATGATTTTATTGATGTTTTGAGACGTGTCTTAGGGATTTTGGCGAGTTGCTATTTTTATTCCGCTGTGACGAAATCTTCGATGTTTAAATTTTATGACGAATGATGCAAAAACCTTGACGAGTGAAAATGACGAGTTTTATTTATGACGATGTGGCACTTCTTTTCTATTCATTCAAATTAATTTTTGTGAAAACAATTTACTCTGATAAATGACGTGTAATTTATGGGGTAGAAAAGGGGTGTTACAAAATTCATGAAATTAAAACTTGGGGGACCAAAATCGTGAGTTGGTGAAACTAGGGGGACCAAAACTGTAATTAAGCCTAATATCAACATCAAGGTTGGAAAGAGGCTTTTGAGGTTCACTCCTAAGAGATCATTGGAGAATAGAGTGACTTGAGTGACCCTACTTTACACTTGTGTGCCCAAAAAAAACCCTTGAGTGGAGAGTATTTTTCCTAAAAAGCCTAAACACGAGCGGAGTGAAATTTGGTGAGATAAATACACTTGTGAGGACTTATTGGTAGCTGGAATTTTTTTGGTTATTCTCTAACTCTTCTTGTAGGTACCACATTGCACATGAAGGATGGATGAAGGGTACAAAGGAAGCCCAAGGAGACATGTTTCACCTAGACGGTATCATTCTCCTAAGAGACATGATTCCCCTCATGAGTACTATGTAAGGAGGTATAGAAAATATAGGTATGATGAGGATCAAAGGAGGTATAGAAAAGATAAGTATGTTGAGGAGAAAGACCATGAAAGGCGACATAGGAGGGACACCAATTCAAACATGGAAGAAGCTTTTCAATCTAACTTTGAAGATCATAAAGCTTCGGCCGTGGTGCCACATTGTAAGGAGAAAATCTCAACTTCTATTCCTATTGCTATTACTTCTTCTTTATTCCATGCAAGATGTCGTGTTCAAAATAGTGTATGTTGTTTACAAGTGGTTGGTGAGAGTTGTGTTAATATGGCTAGCACTCGTTTAGTTACAAAACTCAACCTTAACACTTTTGACCATCCAACGTCATATATGCTCAAGTTGCATAAAGATAAAGAAGAAATTCTTGCGAATAAAAAAGTGTTTGTTAGCTTTTCTACTCATAGTTACAAAGACATAGTCTTATGTGATGTTGTACCTATACAGACCGCCCTCCTAATCCTGGTAGGCCATGGAAACATGATAAAAAAATACTCTATGATGGATATGCTAACAAGTACTCTTTTAGGCATGACAATTTGAAAATTCATCTTACTTCTCTTAGCCTTCATGAAATGCTTAAGGACCAAACTACTTTAAAGAAGAAGCAAAGGAAATGAATGTTAAAATCAATGAGGATGATGTAGCAACTAGGGCTGGCCAAACACTACTGTTCTGGACTAGACCAAGAGGCCCATTCAGCACTTAGACATGGATTGGCTCAATCACTTTGATCCATATCCACAATACACAAGTCCATTCATGACTCTCATACTTGGATGGCTCAGATTCACCCTACTGATCCAACGGCTCACCACGGGCATAATTCCCTATAAATACTGGCTCACATTGCCATAATGAGGTACATTCTCATTCCTAGCTAAATCACTCATCTATTCTCGATACTGACTTGAGCGTCGGAGTGGCTTCGCAGGTACCCCTCTCGGGCTCGCACTTACCTCCGGACAGGCAGCAGGTGACCTACCAACTGTAGTCCACCCAACACTGCAAGGTACAGAATATTGGCGACCACAGTGGGAGATATCTATCTTTCACACCATCTCTAATTTTTTGAACTTTCTCCTACTTTCCCATGGCACCCAGAGGTAGACCCCGAGTCCAAAGCGTTTTCGCTCCGCAACCCCAGCCAAAGGGCACTCCCGAAGGCATCGTTGTTTCCATGCCGGACCAAGACATTCAGGTCTCGGCACCCCAACCAGCCTCGATTCAGATCCCCGTCCAACCTGAGGATGCGGCGACCATCCGCCAGCTCTTGGACCTGCGGTGCAACCGCACCCAGACTATGTTGCAGCAAGAAGCGCGCCTCAGGCAGATTGAGAGAGAATGGTAGCCATGCCTGGGCAACCCCATCCTCACTGGAACACTCCTTCCCCAAGGACAATGAGCTCCGGGCGCCGCAGATCTCCACCCAGGCGTCATCACAATCATCGCTCTCCACCTAGACGGAAGTGAGATCGCCACTCTCCTCCTCGACGTGGCAGGCACCAAGGATCAGGTTCACCTCCAAGCACCCCTCCAACCTCGCCTGAAGGTACATGCTGGCTTGAGGAGTCTCCCCCAGGACCTCATCGCTAGCAAACCTCCAATTCTCGCGAGAGGTCGCGGAGCCGAGCCAAGACCCATAAGAGGCATCGCCATAGATCTACCTCGAGGAGATCTCCAGCCCGACGTGACCGTCGAGACATAAATCTCGGGGACAGGTCACCTCACAACTCACAATGGACCTTCAATGAAGGACACTTCACTAGGAAGGTTGACGACTGCCCAATTCTGAGGACCTTAGAGAAGCTCTTAGCCCTCAAAACGTATGACGGAACTAGGGACCCTGATAGGTATCTGGCCTACTTCTCAGTCATGATGCGTTACCGGGGGGAAAAAGAACCTGCCCACTGCAGGATCTTTCCCCTCACTCTCACGGATTCAGCATTAGCTTGGTTCCAGGATTTGAAACGAAACTCATTTTGTCACCTCCCGCTTGAAGCCAAAATCTGAAGAGGTTCTTAGGGCGATCAGGCAGGGAGAGAAAGAACCACTTAGAGAATATCTAGAAAGGTTCAACAAGGAGGCTGCCAACGTCAAGAACCTTGAAGGCAAGAGGAGGCTCTTTTGGATGAAGGATGGCCTCAAGAAAGGAAGCCAGTTTCAAGGGGACGTGGGGGTTAACAAACCCCAAAGCTTGGATGAGTTCCTTCGGAAGGCACAAAAGTACATGGACTATGAAGAAGACAACATGGCGTACCAAGAGGAAGTCAAGGTTGGCAGCAAGGAGGACAAGCTGGCTTACAAGGCTATTGAAGAACCATGGTAGAAGGGAGCCCAAGATGAGAGAACTCCTCGGGAGTCCCGACCCCGACAAGGTCGCTTCTCAGAGTACACCCTGCTGAACACATCCCAGGCTGAGATCCTTGCCGAATGCGTCGACGCGGAGTTTCAGGACATCAAACAGCCAGAGCCTCTCGTGCAAAGGAAAGGCCGAACCTCTAAGAAGTACTGCCGTTATCACAAAGGTTATGGGCATAGTACCAGCAAATGTAACACCCTCAGGGATGACATTGAAGAGCTGATCCGCGAAGGGAAGCTCGCCCAGTACGTGGATGAAGAAGAGGATGAGACCCGTGACTCTGAATAGGGAGCAGGGCATCAGAACCTGAACCTAGGGCTAGGCCTAGTTAAGAATTTTGTTGTTTAAACACGAAGGCAGAATGTAAAAGCTCGATATGAATGATTAACAAAAGTTCATTTTGCAGTTACAGTCTTTTCTCTAGGTTCCAAAGAAAATTCCTTAAGATCAAGAAAGAAAAAGGGTCCAACTCCATAGTTAAGGGTGGAGCGAGGCAAGTTTGAGACCCAACATACCATGCAGGGAGGGACTGCCTGGATCGCAGGGGCAACCTCAACATTAGCTCAAAGCCAATACCATCCCTCCAAGGCGTTGTTTTTAAAAACACCCCTTGGTATCCTATTAATGGAGTCAAGAGTGCCATGGCACGGCAAAACAAATAAGCAACCTTGGTGGTCACAACCCCCTTGGGCGAGTTCTATCTGGGTCGAGTCCTGGTAAACTGTGCCAAGGGTATACTTCAAGCTGACCTTGGTGGTCACAACCCCTTGGGCGAGTTCTAACTGGGTCGAGTCCTGTTAAACTGTGCCAAGAGTATACTTCAAGCTGACCTTGGTGGTCACAACCCCTTGGACGAGTTCTATCTGGGCAGAGTCCTGGTAAATTGTGCTAAGGGTATACTTCATTACAAATTGTCCCGACAGGCGTCGGAACACCTGCCTAAATCAGGCCAAACTTAGCAACTATCTGCTTGAAATCTAAAAGCCAAGAAAAATCACCTTAGCAAGGTAGAAATATAGCTCACGGCACCCAGGAGGAAGCCAAGCACACGACACCCAGGAAATTATTGTTTTCCACCTTTTCTTCTTAAAACTATTTTTAAGATAGTATGCCGTCATTTTAAAGCTCACGGCACCCAGGAGGGAACCAAGCACATGGAACTTTATACTATACACGGTGATATATAAGTTTGAGCACATTTATCCATGTGTTGATGTTCGTGTGAAGCAAAATTACTTTAGCAAGGTAGAAGGTTTGAAAGGATAGTGGCACAAAACAACACAAGGGCCTACAAACCGGTACCCAGGCGCCTACGAGGGCGCCATCCACGAACAGAAATGTAAACCGGCACCCAGGTGCCTACGAGGACACCAACCACGCCTAAAAATGGAAACTGGTACCCAGGCACCTACGAGGGTGCCAACCATGCACAAAAATGCAAACCGGCACCCAGGCGCCTACGAGGGCGCCAACCACGGACAACTATGCAAGCCGGCACCCAGGCGCCTGGTGTGAGAAAAGGTGTGCAAGTATACACAGTCTTTAACAAGTAATATAATGAAAGTAGAGATCGTACCCACAGGGATTGGATTAATTTTTGAAAGTTTAAAATGGTAATAAAACTAGTGAGAAGTAGAAATCAAAAATAAAATAAAATATGTGTGTGTGAAACAGGATTTAAAGTAAACAAGATAGAAATTGATTATAAATCATTTAAGAGAAATAGTTGAAATGCCCGTTACTGAGTAATTTACTTTTAATAGTAATTATGATATAGGTGATGTTATAACTCTCCATTTGTAGAGTTATTTATGAACTTCTATTCATAAATCATTGTGATTTTGCATGCTTAGATTAAGAATTATGTAAATATTTGTGTCTAATTAGGAAAAAGGGAATCAAGATCTGAATTGGAATATATTTGGCACAAATGGTGCCCTTGTGAAATTTCTAATGTTTTCTGTCTAAGTGCTATAGCATTGGATGCTATAGCATCATATGCTATAGCATCCTTGTACGCAGCAGAACTGGGACCCACTTGAAGACAGCATCAGAAAGCAGATCTGCAGTGAATCCTAGTCTGTCTAGTCAGCGCCTCCCTAGTTCCACAGTCCATGCTGATGCAGCCACTCTCCTACCACTTGCATCTCACCACTTGTCCACCTTGGGAAGACAACACCTTTAGTTGGTGAAAAGAAGACCCACTTGTTCATCCACTTGCAAGTATGGAGGGAAAAACTAAACTATAAAAGGAAGCCTATCTTCTCCACTTCAAGACACATCCTGGGGCACGAAATTCTCTGGTTTGAGACAGCATATACAAGTAACAAAGTAGTTCCACTACACCCATTAAAGATCTATCCTCAAACCACTTGAAGATTCTGCCAGGTTCATGCTATAGCACTGTCAGCACACCAGCACACGCGTGGAAGTTGAAGGAGTGTATCTTCTGCACATTCTTCTTCTATTTCTTGTCTTGGTGATATGAACACCTCTGTTTGTAAGTTGTTGACATTGTTTATCATGAGCTAAACTCATTTTGGTTGGATTGCTAAGCTATGTAATGACTTTCTAGTGTGTTAATGATATAGTATTTTGATGTATGCATTTTAATCTTTGTGTTTAAATATTTCCAAACCTGTTTTGGTACTGGCCAACTAAAATAGGTAGATTCATGAATTCAGACATGGTTCATGGAAAGATCTCAAAGATTAATGTGAGTGAGTGGTTGTTTTAAAGACATTTAGAACAATCCTTGCCCAACCCTAGACATAGGAGGGCTTAGTTCATAGAGTGAACACTATGGGTTCTTTAATATGCAAAGGTGAACTTACTTGAAGCCTAGACATAGGATCTTGTCACGAAACCTTGGTGAAAGTGACCGAAAGGCACACAGCTTATGTTATAGCACTCAATGCTATAGCATCAGATGCTATAGCATTAACATAGAAGAGAAATTTACTAAGCAAAAGCAGTCCAACTAATCCTTTACCATATAAGTTCCATATTTATTTTTTAAGAAATTTATCTCTTCATTTCATAGTCCTCAATATTGTGACTTATTTTACACACTAAAATCCTGAGATATTCCAACTTTAAATTAAGAACAATCCCTGTGGGTTCGACATTTCTTTCTACTATATTACTTGTGTGACTACGTATACTTGCGTATATAAAATCCACAACAAGTTTTTGGCGCCGTTGCCGGGGATTGAAATTAATTTTACTGTTGAAATTCTTAGCATAATAGTGTAGCTTTTACTCTGGGGTTTGTTTCTGATGCTACAGCACAGGATGCTATAGCATATGCACAGGCGTAATTCACCAGAATTCCAATTTGATCCTGAAATAGAAAGGAGGTTCAGAGCGTTGCGAAGGCAGCAAAGGTTATAGCAAAGAACAGCCATGTCAGAACATAACTCTAGCAGAAGCTTCCATAGAGGAGGAAGAGGTGGCAGAGGTAGAGGTTCCCAACATGGTGGAACACAACATGGCACTCAAACTGAAATTCCTGCATTCACAGGGAGAGGACCAGTCACAGATTACTCAGGCCCTGTGCATGACCCAGAAGAATGGTACAGGCAACAATTCATTCAGATAGGACCAGAAGGTATGGTTAATGATAGGGACAGGCCAATGAGGGATTATGCTGTTTTTAACCCTCAAGCTATGCAAACTAGCATAGTGAGGCCTCAACTTAATACAGCTCATTTTGAATTCAAGCCTATGATGTTTCAAATGCTTCAAATAATTGGTCAATATGGTGGAACCATAAATGATGATCCACACATGCACTTAAAACAATTTTTGGAGATATGTAGTAATTTCTCTTTTCCTGGAGTTTCTGATGATGCCTTTAGACTCAAACTTTTTCCCTATTCCTTAAAGGACAGGACAAAAGCTTGGCTGAACTCATTAGAACCTAATTCAATCCACACTTGGAATGGGTTAGCAGAAAATTTTTTGGCAAAATACTTTCCACCTAGCAAAAATGCCAGAATGAGAAATGAAATCACTTCATCTAAACAAATGGATAATGAATCATTGTATGAAGCATGGGAAAAATACAAAGATCTGTAGAGAAAATGTCCTCACCATGGCATACCTGTCATTATCCAAATGGAGACATTTTATAATGGATTGGAGCCACAAACCAGAATGATGCTAGATGCATCTTCTGGGGGAGTCTTGCTGAAGTCATCTTACAATGATGCTTGTGACCTTATTGATGAGATAGCAGCAAACAGTTACTCTTGGCCTACAGCTAGGGCCACACCTCAAAAGAAAGCTGGGATACTAGAAGTCAATGAGGTGACAAAGCTAACAGCTCAAGTATCTTCCCTCACCAACATGGTCAAAAATCTCACCACTTCCAATGCTATAGCATCTCCTCAGAACTGTGAGTCAACAGAAGGTGCTGCTACCATTGAACAAGCCCCTCCTGGTGAAACCAGTTGTGTCTATTGTGGAGGAGGGCACATTTATGAAGAATGCCCAGGCAATCCTGTATCTGTGAACTATGTGGGATTCAATAAAAACAATAACCCCTATTCAAACTCCTACAATCCTGGGTGGAAAAACTATCCTAACTTCAGATGGAACAATAATGCAGTAGGTTCATCTACTGCTGCAGCACCAAATGCACCACCAGGATTCCCTGCTCAGCAACAACAAAGGCAAAATAGCCAGCCTGTTGACAATTCCTTGGAAACCATATTGAAGGATTTTGTGAAGGACACTAAAAACTTCATGAATGACACTAAGACTTCAATTCAATTTCATGGAGCTGCTATCAAGAACCTTGAAAATCAAGTGGGGAAGATTGCTACTGCTCTAACTCAGAGGCCTAGTGGAGCTTTGCCATCAACAACTGAGGCATATACTTCACATGTCCATGGAAAAGAACAGGTAAAGGCTATTTCATTAAGGAATGGTAAGGATTTGAAAGGATCATCAGAGATTCCAGCTGATGAAAACTCAAACACAAAAAAATGAAAAAACAGAAAAAGAAAAAAAAACTACTGATGCTATAACACCTGAGGCTATAGCATCTGATGCTGCACCTAGCTCTTCACAAAAGATTGTCCTTGAGTATCCACCTCCTCCTTTCCCACAAAGGCTGAGGAAGGCTCATGAGGACAAACAATTCAATAAATTCCTAGAGGTGCTGAAACAACTCCACATCAATCTCCCTTTGGTGGAGGCACTCCAACAAATGCCAAACTATGCAAAATTTATGAAGGATGTCCTCACCAAAAGAAGAAGGCTTGGTGAATTTGAAACTGTGGCAATGACTGGTGAATGTAGTTGTTGCGCCCGAAAAAGTCCCCGAGGGAGAGCCTTCCAGGTTCACAACTTTTTCTAAAGACAATGAAGCCGCCACCAATATTTATTAAGGAAAATATTAGGAAAACCTTTTTTGGAAAGTGATTGGTCTTGCGAAACTAGAGAGTAGGGTTCGGGGGTCGGTTACGCGTAGGGAAGGTGTTAGCACCCCACCCGTCCTCTCTACTGAGAGGGAACCTTTAATTAAATGTGTGGTTTTAGTGTGTTGACTTGAAAATACTTAATTTTGCCTCTCCACTTCTTATTGAAAAATTCTTAATGAAAATCTTTATTTATTATGAAAAAGGGGGAAAAATGGTTTTTAGAAAAAAACGCTTGACGGGACATGGCCCGCTCCTACGTATCTCCCGGTGCGATGGAGAACTCAAAGCTACGTAGTTCTTCTATGTAGAAAATGTTTGTGGGTTGGTGTTTTTTAATGTAGGGGTTTTAGGACTGTGTGATCTGTGTTGGAGGACCACTGGGGGTCTGAAGGAGCACTGGGGCTCTGAAGGGCCACTGAGGGCTGAAGGAGCGCTGGGGCTCTGAGGGACCACAGTTCACTTATCTTAAAACGATGATTAACCCGTCCGTACGACTGACTTAATCCCCTACTTTGAAAATAAGATTTTTGCTTTTGAAATGAAGGAGATCTGTTTGTATATTCCTTAATTTTAGAAATTGTTTATTTTTGCGCTTGACAGGGGCGTGGCCCTGCTCCTACGTATCTCCGAGTGGAGAATCAAAGGCGACGTAGTTCTAGGTTCTTTTGAAAATAATTGTTGAAAACTTATTGTGAAAATGATTTTTATTTGTTATGCTTGACGGGATGTGACCCGCTCCTACGTATCTCCCGGTGCGATGGAGAATTCAAAGCTACGTAGTTCTTCTTTGTTTGGAAAACGGTTTTTGTTTTTTATCTTGTTTAATTTGTGAAAATTGATCTTTCATGATGATCAATTGAGCGAAGGCTCCAAGTGACCACCGTTAGCACTCCATTGTTAATAATCATGCAAGCAAAGGCTTCGCAAGACTACTAACAAAGTTTTTGATTTAGTGAAAATTTTTAGGAAAATTAGGCATTCATGATGATCAATTGAGCAAAGGCTCCAAGTGATCATCACTAGTACCTCGTTGTTAATAATCATGCAAGCAAAGGCTTCACAAGACTATTAACAAAGTTTTTAATTTATGAGAAAATATTTTGTCTTGAAGAGAATTAAATTAAATTAAAAAACGAGAAAGGGGGCTGAAATGGTAAAATAGGGTGTTATTAGTCGCGGGGGGTTGTATAATTAATAGCAGGTGTAAAAAGGAAGCCCAGTTCGCATCTGAGGGCCCAGTATGCGAAATTGGGCTTAAGTGAGGGAGGGGTGCACGCGTGAATTGAGGGGGTGCTAATAGCAATCTGATAATAAAAATAAAATTAAAATAAATAATTATTGGAGACACTATAAAAGGGGAAACCCTAAATTAAAAAAACCTAAAAAACTTCAATCTCTCCTCCCTCATCTGGCTGCGCCGCAGCTCTACCCCCCAAATCACCCCAACCCTAAAAAATCTCTCTCTCTCACGCATCCGCCTCTCTCCCTCACCCCAAGCTCATCTCCTCTCCACGGCGCCACACCCAAATCGCCCAACCCTAATTTTTCCTCTCTCACTCTCCTTGTGTCGTCTTGCTCTCTCTCTCCCTCGACCACGATTTCGTTCTCTCCCTCCCTATTCTCTCATCTCCGCCTCACCTTGCGACGGTTGAGGAAGGTTGTTGATGGTGGAAGGTTTGGTTGACGGTGGAGTATGGTACGGTGGCTGGGAGCGAGGAGCGAGAAGACGAAAAGTGGTGGTGGATGGTTTGGAGGTGGCTGGCTGTGAGGGGTTGATTTGGTGGGCGGTGGTGTTGCGCCGATGATGGCAACGGTACGGTGGTCAGAGCGTTACAGTGGTGGCTGTTGGGTGGAGCCGCGGTGATGTACGCGACTGTGACGTCGGCGAAGGTGGTAGCCGACAGCGTTGATTGGCCGTCCAAATGCAAACACGAACGCGAGGAGGGAGAAATAAAAGGGGCCCGACGGCGTAAGCATTCTGTCTTCATCTTCTCTTTTTATTATTCTTATTTCTATTATTATTATTATTATTATTATTATTATTATTGTTATTATTATTATTATTATTATTATTATTGTTGTTATCTACTACATCCAAAAAAAAACAATTCAAACTAACCTAGTAATTGTATTCAGCATATGTTTAGTATCCTGGAAGTGAATAAAAGAAACTAACCTGGTTGAATGTCCCTCAACGTTCTGCTTTCTCTTTTGTTCCTGATCTTTAACACTATAAGACACGCGTATAGTACTAAAAGGATGATCAAAAAACACTTTCGGCCACTATATCTACATAATATCTGTATTCCAGCCTCTGTTCTTCTCCTGTTTGGTTACTGCCGTTAGCTGCTGCTACTATCCTTGCTGCTACTGTCCTTGCTGCTACTGTTACTTTCGTCTTGCTGCTACTGAATCTTTTGATGCTTTGTTATTAGGGTTTCAGTGCGAAACCCTAATTTTCTTCTGAATTTTTCTCAATTTCCGTGTCTGTCCCCCCTGCTACTGCTGTTGACTGCTGATTTATACCACATTTCTAGACTATATTTTTTGACATTTTTTAGACTATATTTACTAATGAAAATAAATGAATAGGCATAGTAAAAATAAAAGAAATTGGGCCAAATACAAAAGTGATATCGGACCCAACTAGACAAGTGCGTGAGAACGGGGCCCAAATAGAATAAATAAGCCCGTTGACCACTAAACGCTAACATTATCTCAGAATCGCGTTCTTAAGCCCAAATTGAAACGACGAGCCCAATCGCGAGAAAAATGACTTTGTCAGTCCCAATTAGGTTCGACTAAATCCAAATACGAAGATTAAATTGAAGAACGCACGAAAAGATCGATCATTCGCGTGCATGCCTAATTTAAAACAATGGTATTTCGATTTAGTTGAACAGGGTAATTGAAATTGGCCAGGGTTAGTAACTGAGACGCCGTACTGATAATTCTCGTAACCACGCGACTTCAAAACACGATTTAAGCAAAATAAACGACTAAAACTAGAAGACGGACAAAATTGGGGTATAACAGCTGCCCCTCTTTATTTGGATTTTGACAAGGAATATGAATTGGCCGAAACATATTCCGAGGCAAAATAGAAATAAAGAATTCAGAAATTATACCAA
The DNA here is from genome assembly GCA_039519185.1 of Astragalus membranaceus. NCBI lineage: Eukaryota > Viridiplantae > Streptophyta > Magnoliopsida > Fabales > Fabaceae > Astragalus > Astragalus membranaceus. The sequence goes on along the minus strand of CM076847.1, from coordinate 167,687,991 downwards.
TTTTGTCTACCTAGAGAAACCTGAGGCAAAAAAGGTAAAACGGGCACTTGGCGTGCAGAAAGCAGTAAACGGGCACTTGGCGTGCAGAAAAGCGGTAAATGGGCACTTGGCGTGCAGAAAGCGGTAAATGGGCACTTGGCGTGCAGAAAGCGGTAAATGGGCACTTGGCGTGCGGAAAGCGGTAAATGGGCACTTGGCGTGCAGAAAGCGGTAAATGGGCACTTGGCGTGCAGAAACCTGTAATCCTTAAACGGACTCTTGGTGAATCCGAGTTTGCACGTGGCTTTGAGGAGCACGCTTCCTGTTGGCCTTTTCGAGCGACCGGGGGGATCGTCATCAGCTCCGGAACTGATGTAAAGATCAATGCACGGCGTCCACTGTATCTTAGGCTTGATACAACTATTCCGTTGAACCTCACATGGGGCTGCGGTCCATCGCGTTGCTCGTACACTATGTGAGACCTGGGCAGAAGGGAGCGATGATCTCTGTGCTCCGATCCGCAATGCGCGCTTGAGCGCTCTCTTTTCTTTTCTCTCTTTCTTTTCTATTTCTCTCTTTTCTTTTTTTTCTCTTTCTGAACTCCCAACTTGGGGAACATTTTCTGGAATCTGGGGGCGAGGGCTAACACCGAAGTGCTCATCCTCTTTTGTACCTGTAGCTGAAAATGAACAAATGCATGCAATGCAAATGCCATGATTGCTGTTTTCTTTTTTCTTATGATGAATGATGAGTTTCTTATTTCCTTTGTCTATGTCGGATGAATTCATGATCTTCTACTGTTCCTATATGCTTGATGGATGCAATGATTTTCCTTTTCTTCTCTTGTCTGTACGCAATGCATGATTTTTCTTTTTCTTTCGCTTATGAATGCATGAATGCATGATTTTCTCCTGTTCTTATATGTCTTTTTCTCTTTCTCTAGCTTCTCTTCTTTCTTTTTAATTCTTTTCTTTTTGTTGCTCTCTTGGCTCTTTTCTTTTCTCTCTTTTGGCTTCTCTTTTTGCTCTCTTAAGAATGCGAATGCAAAGCTCATGTATTTTAATGCAAAGGAAACTTTCTCTCCCCCTTTTTTTTTTTTGAAATGGGAATATTGCTATAAAATGATGAATAACATGAAATGATGAATGGCATGGGATGTTCTAGCTTTCTTTTCTTCTATGAGATGTAAGTATTAATGTGATGCAACTGTATTGCTTTGATGTTTGATGCAAATGTATGCGGTGATTGATGCTTTGATGAATGAAATGCTCCTGTTCTAACTTCTGTTTATTTCTTCTTGCTTCTTCTATGAAATGCAAACATTAATATGATGCAATGCTCTGATGTTTGATGCAATGATTCTTATTCGTTTTTCTTTTATGGAAATGCTAACGTTAATATGATGCGTATGCACTGCTTTAATGTTTGATGATTGAATGACAAAGGAATGCTTGTGAAATGATGAATGATATGGAATGCTGGATGACAGGGAATGTTTTTGTGTTGCTTTTGTGGTTTCTTTTCTTTGTTTTCTTTTTGCTTTCTTTGCTTTTTCTATGGAATATCTGATGCAAAATGTAATGCTCTAATGATGCAATGATTTTGTTCTTTTCCTTTTTTATGAAGTGCGAATATGATGCCAATGCAATGAAAAGATTTCTGCTTTTTCTTCTTTACTATTTTCTTCTATGAAATGCAAGTATTAATATGGTGCGACTGATGTGGAACGTTTTTTTTCTTTTTACTATGTGATGAATGCACAAAATGTGAAGATGCAAATGTAATGCTTTGATGCATATGCTATAATGCCTAGATTGAGATGCCTAGATGTGTGAGGTAGACATTTTTGTGATGATGAGATGCGAGACTTTGAATGCAAGGAATTGAGATGACTATTGCCCATTCTGTTGAAAAAATTGAATTTGATTCAAACTCCGGTGTTCTCAAGGTTTTTATTTACAAACAACCTCATTTGTTTTCTCCTTCTTTCCATGATGACGTAAACAACTTGTGTTCTCTCTTTTTGAAGCATTGTCTAGTAAGCATGCATAAGAGTGCAAATGCGAATGAATGAGTCAGTTAACTTGGAATGGACTTTTATGGCAAGTGAAGGAATGACCGACATGGCTATTGCCGAAGCTTGTGAGGGATCAAGAGATACAAGATTGCCTCAATTCAGGTCTTTGATGAGTGAATAGCTTGCCCCTGTCTAGTGGTGACAACAACTAGGGGTGTAGAAGATGATGAATTGGGAACGCTTCGGCTCTTGGGATGAAAGCTGGAATGAAAGGGGTTTTGCTTCAACCCACAGAATTTGATGTTGCCCCAGTCATAACGAGGACAAAGCTGCCCCAACCAGAATGACAAGGTCTTGTTTAGGATAGTGAGTTGAGAGATTGCCCCGGTGAGGTTTTTATGGAAACGAATGAGGTGAAGGAATGGGAATGCACTCGCCCCACTTTGGAATGACATTGACAACTGGAGTGACATGGGATGGGCATTGAACAGACTTTCCCAAGACTAGGGTGTGTGGGTGGTGAAGAGAATGCCCCAACTTTTGGGTCTGAGTGGTATTCTCAGTGCAAATCTTTGGTTCTCTACTGATGTCTTGACTTTTGGTGCGAAAGAATCTTTACCTGGTGATCACTAAACCTTGTTTTAATGCATCTTGAATGTGTTTTGGAGTGCAAGTCCCTCTTTTTTATTTTGTCAGCTTTCTTTTTTCTGACTGTTCGTTTTTGTTTCCTCAGTTCTCTTTTTTCTGAGGGTTTATTCTTTCTTGATCAGCTTTCTTTTTTCTGATCGTTTTTTCTTTTGAGCAAACACATTGTACATAGATAAGCTTGTTCGTCCTAAGATTAGAATTTCGAGTGAACAAAAGCAATCGGTCATTGATCGGAATGGACTTTTCGGGATTGTGGTGTTTTGTGGAGGAAAGAGGGTTAGGCTTAATGAAGTGTTTGAGGCTAAAGGGAGGATGAGTTTTGTTCGGCATTGATTGACGGTTAATGGTCTATGAGGAAGATGGTTATTGGGCTTGTTTGGGCTCTGTTAAAGCAAATTCGTGTCTCATGGTAGAATGACTAAGGGGTTTGATGTTGAGGCCAAAGGAAGTGTTTGAAGGTTTATGGAATCAGGTGTTGGAATGATGAAGTGTTTGAAGGTTTGTTTAGACAAGGATCTCATGTACCAGCTCACCACTTACATTTCTTTTGTATTTTCTTTTGTTTTGGGATTTTCATTTTTGAATCCCCCTTTTTTTGATTTTCTCTTTTTCCCTTTTTTTTATTTTTTTTTATTTTTTATGATTCTTTTCCTTCTTCGACTCGGGTGAGCTGATAAAAAGTGATGCACTATTTTTTTTATTTGGGGTGATCCTTGTCTAGGGTGATTTTTGGATTTTGGGTTTTTCTTGGCTCAAGGTGGGTAGGAAAGGGACTTTCTGGGATTTTGGGGTTTTTGAGGAGATGGCCAAACTTCATTTCAAATCCCGATTGCTTATTTCTATAAGACTTAACTTTAGAACAATAATTTATCTATCTTCATGTGTTTGCTCTTTTTTCCTTTTTTGTGCCCTAATTTTTGCCTGGACCGCTCTTTGTGAGTTTTCAGTCCACCGGGCGCTCTTTTTTTGCCTAGGCCGCCCTTTGCGGGTTTTCAACCTAGCGAGCTTGTTTTCTTGTTTATTATATTATTATTATTATTTTTTTGAGAGACTTGCACTGAAGGAATATGATATTAATCAAGGGGAATTAATGATCACAAACTTGCCCCAGCATGGAGGACTTGAACCAAAAGTCAAATACGCACTGATGGGGAGAATTTGCACTTTATGGGTGGACGGGGCGGGACTAGACTTGGACGGGAAACTGTGGTAAGGGAGGAAAACCAACGGACTCAAACAAGAGAATGTACTCATAGCCTGCACGCTCATTAGAAGAATGCTTCACAGAGAGTCAACATCAGTTAAAAATTTGTTTTTTCTTTGATACACTATTTCAGTCTTTTGTCATAGAATGGATGGGATGCAGTGCTTGGAACACCTTGAGTTTGCAACCAAGTAAGGGTAAAGTTTTTCAAAAAGGATGATTGTTTCGCAAGAACGTCTCGCTTCTCATCACAACTCTTATTTCATGCAATGAATGAATGAACAAATTATGATATGCAAGTATGATGCAAATGCGTGGAGAATGACCACTCGAAGAGTGTGGCTTATTCTAAATAATTTTGTTATTTTTAATGCAAGACAAAATATGGAATGCCAATGCGAATGATGCAAGAATGATGCCCCCTTTTCTTCAAAATGATTTTTGATTTTGATTTTTTTTTTAGAGGCGAGACAAGGTATGAAATACCAATAACCCTTTTTTCTTTTGAATGATGAAAGATGCAGGAATGATGTTTTTCTCTAAATGATGATGATTTTTTTAGAGGCAAGACAAAGTATGAAATACCAATGCCCCTTTTTTCTTTTGAATGATGAAAGATGCATGTATGGAGGAATGATGTATTTGAACCAAAGTGATGAAATGGTGCATGAATGCTACATGATGATTTTTATTCATGATTATGAATGAAACGCTTTCTTGTTTTCATTTTTGTGCAATGAAATGCATGATGCTCACAATGATTTTTTGTTTTTTAGTTTTGCAACATGATTTTGAAAATTATTTGGAGATGCAAATGATTTATTGGAAAAAAAGGTTTTAGAAAAATGTGCTTGACGGGGTATGACCCGCTCCTACGTATCCCCATTGTAATGAGGAATCAAAGCTTATGTAGTTCTACTATGTCTTTTTTGAAATAATGCTTATGCATGAATGCCTCGTCTTGGATGAACTCGACGAGGATGATTATAAATGAAATGCTTATGCTATGCAAATGATAATTGTTTTTTGTTTTATCTTTATGTAATGAAAAGGAATGCAAGATGAATGTTTTTTTTTTCAAACTTTTATTAGATGCAAATGCAATGGTGCGAAACGATGTGAATGCGAAATGATGTGGATGCGAAATGATGTGGATGCGAAATGATGTGTCATTTACATAAAAAGAGGGTAAGAAAAAAAAGGATATTATTTTCTACGGTTTTTGAAATAGAGTTTAAGAAAAAGGAATGCCTAAACTAATGCAACAAACAAAGGCGTGCCCCCGTGTCCTACAAAGGGTGGGAATCCTAGGGTCTAATGTCGACGAAAGGGGTAATCCTCCCATGTAGGTTCTAATCACTTCCTTACAATGGCAACCAAGAGCTAAAGTCTCTCTCATGATGGCACCCACAATCGTAGAAAACTACCGAGTGTGAGGCATCATGACAAAGCGCACTCTTGGGCGGAACTTTCATGAGAGCCATACAGACAAAGGTCTACGAATGGCAGTCACTAATCGTTCCCACTCAACTAGGTTTTTGTTCAGACCTTGGGTTTTAGGCCCCACTCAATGCTCACAAGTATAGGATGTGAAGTGTGTGTCGAGGGCACAACACCTAGGAATAACTACCCTTCCCCACCTGCAAATGAAAATCCAGAGCAGTCCAGACAAATAGCATGTTGTTTGTCCTAGGGTGCCAATAACAATGCACTACTTACCTCAAGAAAGGGAGCAAAGAAGAAGGGGACATGATAAGAAAGGGGAAGTATGCATGTGCTTACCATAGGAAAGGGAGCAGAAAAGAAGGGGACATGATAAGAAAGGGGAAGAAATGCATGAGGGATCTAAGCAAAGAAGTAACTATCTATTGCAAAAGCAAACATAGAATAAGAATGCACATGGATGTAACATGCTTATGAAAAAGGAAGTAGAAGAGAGGCGAAGCAGGATATTCAAATCAATCATATAAACCACACATTTAATTAATTAGGCTTGACCCACTTTTGAAAAAATGTTTTTTAGTATCCCCAGTGAAGTCGCCAGCTGTTGCGCCCGAAAAAGTCCCCGAGGGAGAGCCTTCCACGTTCACAACTTTTTCTAAAGACAATGAAGCCACCACCAATATTTATTAAGGAAAATATTAGGAAAACCTTTTTTGGAAAGCGATTGGTCTTGCGAAACTAGAGAATAGGGTTCGAGGGTCGGTTACGCGTAGGGAAGGTGTTAGCACCCCACCCGTCCTCTCTACTGAGAGGGAACCTTTAATTAAATGTGTGGTTTTAGTGTGTTGACGTGAAAATACTTAATTTTGCCTCTCCACTTCTTATTGAAAAATTCTTAATGAAAATCTTTATTTATTATGAAAAAGGGGGAAAAATGGTTTTTCGAAAAAAACGCTTGACGGGACATGACCCGCTCCTACGTATCTCCCAGTGCGATGGAGAACTCAAAGCTACGTAGTTCTTCTATGTAGAAAATGTTTGTGGGTTGGTGTTTTTTAATGTAGGGGTTTTAGGACTGTGTGATCTGTGTTGGAGGACCACTGGGGGTCTGAAGGAGCACTGGGGCTCTGAAGGGCCACTGAGGGCTGAAGGAGCGCTGGGGCTCTGAGGGACCACAGTTCACTTATCTTAAAACGATGATTAACCCGGCCGTACGGCTGACTTAATCCCCTACTTTGAAAATAAGATTTTTGCTTTTGAAATAAAGGAGATCTGTTTGTATATTCCTTAATTTTAGAAATTGTTTATTTTTGCGCTTGACAGGGGCGTGGCCCTGCTCCTACGTATCTCCGGGTGGAGAATCAAAGGCGACGTAGTTCTAGGTTCTTTTGAAAATAATTGTTGAAAACTTATTGTGAAAATGATTTTTATTTGTTATGCTTGACGGGATGTGACCCGCTCCTACGTATCTCCCGGTGCGATGGAGAATTCAAAGCTACGTAGTTCTTCTTTGTTTGGAAAACGGTTTTTGTTTTTTATCTTGTTTAATTTGTGAAAATTGAGCTTTCATGATGATCAATTGAGCGAAGGCTCCAAGTGACCACCGTTAGCACTCCATTGTTAATAATCATGCAAGAAAAGGCTTCGCAAGACTACTAACAAAGTTTTTGATTTAGTGAAAATTTTTAGGAAAATTAGGCATTCATGATGATCACTTGAGCAAAGGCTCCAAGTGATCATCACTAGTACCTCGTTGTTAATAATCATGCAAGCAAAGGCTTCACAAGACTATTAACAAAGTTTTTAATTTATGAGAAAATATTTTGTCTTGAAGAGAATTAAATTAAATTAAAAAACGAGAAAGGGGGGTGAAATGGTAAAATAGGGTGTTATTAGTCGCGGGGGGTTGTATAATTAATAGCAGGTGTAAAAAGGAAGCCCAGTTCGCATCTGAGGGCCCAGTATGCGAAATTGGGCTTAAGTGAGGGAGGGGTGCACGCGTGAATTGAGGGGGTGCTAATAGCAATCTGATAATAAAAATAAAATTAAAATAAATAATTATTGGAGACACTTTAAAAGGGGAAACCCTAAATTAAAAAAACCTAAAAATCTTCAATCTCTCCTCCCTCATCTGGCTGCGCCGCAGCTCTACCCCCCAAATCACCCCAACCCTAAAAAATCTCTCTCTCTCTCACGCATCCGCCTCTCTCCCTCACCCCAAGCTCATCTCCTCTCCACGGCGCCACACCCAAATCGCCCAACCCTAATTTTTCCTCTCTCACTCTCCTTGTGCCGTCTTGCTCTCTCTCTCCCTCGACCACGATTTCGTTCTCTCCCTCCCTATTCTCTCATCTCCGCCTCACCTTGCGACGGTTGAGGAAGGTTGTTGATGGTGGAAGGTTTGGTTGATGGTGGAGTATGGTACGGTGGCTGGGAGCGAGGAGCGAGAAGACGAAAAGTGGTGGTGGACGGTTTGGAGGTGGCTGGCTGTGAGGGGTTGATTTGGTGGGCGGTGGTGTTGCGCCGATGATGGCAACGGTACGGTGGTCAGAGCGTTACAGTGGTGGCTGTTGGGTGGAGCCGCGGTGATGTACGCGACTGTGACGTCGGCGAAGGTGGTAGCCGACGGCGTTGATTGGCCGTCCAAATGCAAACACGAACGCGAGGAGGGGGAAATAAAAGGGGCCCGACGGCGTAAGCATTCTGTCTTCATCTTCTCTTTTTATTATTCTTATTTCTATTATTCTTATTATTATTATTATTATTGTTATTATTATTATTATTATTATTATTATTATTATTATTATTATTATTATTGTTGTTGTTATCTACTACATCCAAAAAAAAACAAATCAAACTAACCTAGTAATTGTATTCAGCATATGTTTAGTATCCTGGAAGTGAATAAAAGAAACTAACCTGGTTGAATGTCCCTCAACGTTCTGCTTTCTCTTTTGTTCCTGATCTTTAACACTATAAGACACGCGTATAGTACTAAAAGGATGATCAAAAAACACTTTCGGCCACTATATCTACATAATATCTGTATTCCAGCCTCTGTTCTTCTCCTGTTTGGTTACTGCCGTTAGCTGCTGCTACTATCCTTGCTGCTACTGTCCTTGCTGCTACTGTTACTTTCGTCTTGCTGCTACTGAATATTTTGATGCTTTGTTATTAGGGTTTCAGTGCGAAACCCTAATTTTCTTCTGAATTTTTCTCAATTTCCGTGTCTGTCCCCCCTGCTACTGCTGTTGACTGCTGATTTATACCACATTTCTAGGTTTAGGCATTAATTGTATTTTGACTGGGCTTTGGATATTTTTTTCAGGTTTTGGAGCGGATCGACCTAGGCCCAGCAGCTTGGGGAGAAACTGCTGTAAACCCCCAAATCTGCTGCTGCTTTTATTTTTATTTATTTTCGGATTTGTATTTTTTGGTATTTTTAGTATTATCATTTTTTGTATTTTTGGACTTTTGGACATCTTAGACACTATTAAATTGTAAATAAACAATAAATATAATTTTTTGACATTTTTTAGACTATATTTACTAATGAAAATAAATGAATAGGCATAGTAAAAATAAAAGAAATTGGGCCAAATACAAAAGTGATATCGGACCCAACTAGACAAGTGCGTGAGAACGGGGCCCAAATAGAATAAATAAGCCCGTTAACCACTAAACGCTAACATTATCTCAGAATCGCGTTCTTAAGCCCAAATTGAAACGACGAGCCCAATCGCGAGAAAAATGACTTTGTCATTCCCACTTAGGTTCTACTAAATCCAAATACGAAGATTAAATTGAAGAACGCACGAAAAGATCGATCATTCGCGTGCATGCCTAATTTAAAACAATGGTATTTCGATTTAGTTGAACAGGGTAATTGAAATTGGCCAGGGTTAGTAACTGAGACGCCGTACTGATAATTCTCGTAACCACGCGACTTCAAAACACGATTTAAGCAAAATAAACGACTAAAACTAGAAGACGGACAAAATTGGGGTATAACAGCTGCCCCTCTTTATTTGGATTTTGACAAGGAATATGAATTGGCCGAAACATATTTCGAGGCAAAATAGAAATAAAGAATTCAGAAATTATACCAATTTTGTCTACCTAGAGAAACCTGAGGCAAAAAAGGTAAAACGGGCACTTGGCGTGCAGAAAGCGGTAAACGGGCACTTGGCGTGCAGAAAAGCGGTAAATGGGCACTTGGCGTGCAGAAAGCGGTAAATGGGCACTTGGCGTGCAGAAAGCGGTAAATGGGCACTTGGCGTGCGGAAAGCGGTAAATGGGCACTTGGCGTGCAGAAAGCGGTAAATTGCCCAGGCTGCCTAAAACCTGTAATCCTTAAACGGACTCTTGGTGAATCCGAGTTTGCACGTGGCTTTGAGGAACACGCTTCCTGTTGGCCTTTTCGAGCGACCGGGGGGATCGTTATCAGCTCCGGAACTGATATACAGATCAATGCACGGCGTCCACTGTATCTTAGGCTTGATACAACTATTCCGTTGAACCTCACATGGGGCTGCGGTCCATCGCGTTGCTCGTACACGATGTGAGACCTGGGCAGAAGGGAGCGATGATCTCTGTGCTCCGATCCGCAATGCGCGCTTGAGCGCTCTCTTTTCTTTTCTCTCTTTCTTTTCTATTTCTCTCTTTTCTTTTCTTTCTCTTTCTGAACTCCCAACTTGGGGAACATTTTCTGGAATCTGGGGGCGAGGGCTAACACCGAAGTGCTCATCCTCTTTTGTACCTGTAGCTGAAAATGAACAAATGCATGCAATGCAAATGCCATGATTGCTGTTTTCTTTTTTCTTATGATGAATGATGAGTTTCTTATTTCCTTTGTCTATGTCGGATGAATGCATGATCTTCTACTGTTCCTATATGCTTGATGGATGCAATGATTTTCCTTTTCTTCTCTTGTCTGTACGCAATGCATGATTTTTCTTTTTCTTTCGCTTATGAATGCATGAATGCATGATTTTCTCCTGTTCTTATATGTCTTTTTCTCTTTCTCTAGCTTCTCTTCTTTCTTTTTAATTCTTTTCTTTTCTTTTTGTTGCTCTCTTGGCTCTTTTCTTTTCTCTCTTTTGGCTTCTCTTTTTGCTCTCTTAAGAATGCGAATGCAAAGCTCATGTATTTTAATGCAAAGGAAACTTTCTCTCCCCCCTTTTTTTTTTGAAATGGGAATATTGCTATAAAATGATGAATAACATGAAATGATGAATGACATGGGATGTTCTAGCTTTCTTTTCTTCTATGAGATGCAAGTATTAATGTGATGCAACTGTATTGCTTTGATGTTTGATGCAAATGTATGCGGTGATTGATGCTTTGATGAATGAAATGCTCCTGTTCTAACTTCTGTTTATTTCTTTTTGCTTCTTCTATGAAATGCAAACATTAATATGATGCAATGCTCTGATGTTTGATGCAATGATTCTTGTTTGTTTTTCTTTTATGGAAATGCTAACGTTAATATGATGCGTATGCACTGCTTTAATGTTTGATGATTGAATGACAAAGGAATGCTTGTGAAATGATGAATGATATGGAATGCTGGATGACAGGGAATGTTTTTGTGTTGCTTTTGTGGTTTCTTTTCTTTGTTTTCTTTTTGCTTTCTTTGCTTTTTCTATGGAATATCTGATGCAAAATGTAATGCTCTAATGATGCAATGATTTTGTTCTTTTCCTTTTTTATGAAGTGCGAATATGATGCCAATGCAATGAAAAGATTTCTGCTTTTTCTTCTTTACTATTTTCTTCTAAGAAATGCAAGTATTAATATGGTGCGACTGATGTGGAACGTTTTTTTCTTTTTACTATGTGATGAATGCACAAAATGTGAAGATGCAAATGTAATGCTTTGATGCATATGCTATAATGCCTAGATTGAGATGCCTAGATGCGTGAGGTAGACATTTTTGTGATGATGAGATGCGAGACTTTGAATGCAAGGAATTGAGATGACTATTGCCCATTCTGTTGAAAAAATTGAATTTGATTCAAACTCCGGTGTTCTCAAGGTTTTTATTTACAAACAACCTCATTTGTTTTCTCCTTCTTTCCATGATGACTGAATTTTAGATATCACGTAAACAACTTGTGTTCTCTCTTTTTGAAGCATTGTCTAGTAAGCATGCATAAGAGTGCAAATGCGAATGAATGAGTCAGTTAACTTGGAATGGACTTTTATGGCAAGTGAAGGAATGACCGACATGGCTATTGCCGAAGCTTGTGAGGGATCAAGAGATACAAGATTGCCCCAATTCAGGTCTTTGATGAGTGAATAGCTTGCCCCTGTCTAGTGGTGACAACAACTAGGGGTGTAGAAGATGATGAATTGGGAACGCTTCGGCTCTTGGGATGAAAGCTGGAATGAAAGGGGTTTTGCTTCAACCCACAGAATTTGATGTTGCCCCAGTCATAACGAGGACAAAGCTGCCCCAACCAGAATGACAAGGTCTTGTTTAGGATAGTGAGTTGAGAGATTGCCCCAGTGAGGTTTTTATGGAAACGAATGAGGTGAAGGAATGGGAATGCACTCGCCCCACTTTGGAATGACATTGACAACTGGAGTGACATGGGAAGGGCATTGAACAGACTTTCCCAAGACTAGGGTGTGTGGGTGGTGAAGAGAATGCCCCAACTTTTGGGTCTGAGTGGTATTCTCAGTGCAAATCTTTGGTTCTCTACTGATGTCTTGACTTTTGGTGCGAAAGAATCCTTACCTGGTGATCACTAAACCTTGTTTTAATGCATCTTGAATGTGTTTTGGAGTGGAAGTCCCTCTTTTTTATTTTGTCAGCTTTCTTTTTTCTGACTGTTCGTTTTTGTTTCCTCAGTTCTCTTTTTTCTGAGGGTTTATTCTTTCTTGATCAGCTTTCTTTTTTCTGATCGTTTTTTCTTTTGAGCAAACACATTGTACATAGATAAGCTTGTTCGTCCTAAGATTAGAATTTCGAGTGAACAAAAGCAACCGGTCATTGATCGGAATGGACTTTTCGGGATTGTGGTGTTTTGTGGAGGAAAGAGGGTTAGGCTTAATGAAATGTTTGAGGCTAAAGGGAGGATGAGTTTTGTTCGGCGTTGATTGACGGTTAATGGTCTATGAGGAAGATGGTTATTGGGCTTGTTTGGGCTCTGTTAAAGCAAATTCGTGTCTCATGGTAGAATGACTAAGGGGTTTGACGTTGAGGCCAAAGGAAGTGTTTGAAGGTTTATGGAATCAGGTGTTAGAATGATGAAGTGTTTGAAGGTTTGTTTAGACAAGGATCTCATGTACCAGCTCACCACTTACATTTCTTTTGTATTTTCTTTTGTTTTGGGATTTTCATTTTTGAATCCCCCTTTTTTTGATTTTCTCTTTTTCCCTTTTTTATTTTTTTATTTTTTATGATTCTTTTCCTTCTTCGACTCGGGTGAGCTGATAAAAAGTGATGCACTGTTTTTTTTATTTGGGGTGATCCTTGTCTAGGGTGATTTTTGGATTTTGGGTTTTTCTTGGCTCAAGGTGGGTAGGAAAGGGACTTTCTGGGATTTTGGGGTTTTTGAGGAGATGGCCAAACTTCATTTCAAATCCCGATTGCTTATTTCTATAAGACTTAACTTTAGAACAATAATTTATCTATCTTCATGTGTTTGCTCTTTTTTCCTTTTTTGTGCCCTAATTTTTGCCTGGACCGCTCTTTGTGAGTTTTCAGTCCACCGGGCGCTCTTTTTTTGCCTAGGCCGCCCTTTGCGGGTTTTCAACCTAGCGAGCTTGTTTTCTTGTTTATTATATTATTATTATTATTTTTTTGAGAGACTTGCACTGAAGGAATATGATATTAATCAAGGGGAATTAATGATCACAAACTTGCCCCAGCATGGAGGACTTGAACCAAAAGTCAAATACGCACTGATGGGGAGAATTTGCACTTTATGGGTGGACGGGGCGGGACTAGACTTGGACGGGAAACTGTGGTAAGGGAGGAAAACCAACGGACTCAAACAAGAGAATGTACTCATAGCCTGCACGCTCATTAGAAGAATGCTTCACAGAGAGTCAACATCAGTTAAAAATTTGTTTTTTCTTTGATACACTATTTCAGTCTTTTGTCATAGAATGGATGGGATGCAGTGCTTGGAACACCTTGAGTTTGCAACCAAGTAAGGGTAAAGTTTTTCAAAAAGGATGATTGTTTCGCAAGAACGTCTCGCTTCTCATCACAACTCTTATTTCATGCAATGAATGAATGAACAAATTATGATATGCAAGTATGATGCAAATGCGTGGAGAATGACCACTCGAAGAGTGTGGCTTATTCTAAATAATTTTGTTATTTTTAATGCAAGACAAAATATGGAATGCCAATGCGAATGATGCAAGAATGATGCCCCCTTTTCTTCAAAATGATTTTTGATTTTGATTTTTTTTTTAGAGGCGAGACAAGGTATGAAATACCAATAACCGTTTTTTCTTTTGAATGATGAAAGATGCAGGAATGATGTTTTTCTCTAAATGATGATGATTTTTTTAGAGGCAAGACAAAGTATGAAATACCAATGCCCCTTTTTTCTTTTGAATGATGAAAGATGCATGTATGGAGGAATGATGTATTTGAACCAAAGTGATGAAATGGTGCATGAATGCTACATGATGATTTTTATTCATGATTATGAATGAAACGCTTTCTTGTTTTCATTTTTGTGAAATGAAATGCATGATGCTCACAATGATTTTTTGTTTTTTAGTTTTGCAACATGATTTTGAAAATTATTTGGAGATGCAAATGATTTATTGGAAAAAAAGGTTTTAGAAAAATGTGCTTGACGGGGTATGACCCGTTCCTATGTATCCCCATTGTAATGAGGAATCAAAGCTTACGTAGTTCTACTGTGTCTTTTTTGAAATAATGCTTATGCATGAATGCCTCGTCTTGGATGAACTCGACGAGGATGATTATAAATGAAATGCTTATGCTATGCAAATGATAATTGTTTTTTGTTTTATCTTTATGTAATGAAAAGGAATGCAAGATGAATGTTTTTTTTTTCAAACTTTTATTAGATGCAAATGCAATGGTGCGAAACGATGTGAATGCGAAATGATGTGGATGCGAAATGATGTGTCATTTACATAAAAAGAGGGTAAGAAAAAAAGGATATTATTTTCTACGAATTTTGAAATAGAGTTTAAGAAAAAGGAATGCCTAAACTAATGCAACAAACAAAGGCGTGCCCCCGTGTCCTACAAAGGGTGGGAATCCTAGGGTCTAAAGTCGACGAAAGGGGTAATCCTCCCATGTAGGTTCTAATCACTTCCTTACAATGGCAACCAAGAGCTAAAGTCTCTCTCATGATGGCACCCACAATCGTAGAAAGCTACCGAGTGTGAGGCATCATGACAAAGCGCACTCTTGGGCGGAACTTTCATGAGAGCCATACAGACAAAGGTCTACGAATGGCAGTCACTAATCGTTCCCACTCTCCTAGGTTTTTGTTCAGACCTTGGGTTTTAGGCCCCACTCAATGCTCACAAGTATAGGATGTGAAGTGTGTGTCGAGGGCACAACACCTAGGAATAACTACCCTTCCCCACCTGCAAATGAAAATCCAGAGCAGTCCAGACAAATAGCATGTTGTTTGTCCTAGGGTTCAATATCGATCCAATATAAACTAATCTAGGGTGCCAATAACAATGCACTACTTACCTCAAGAAAGGGAGCAAAGAAGAAGGGGACATGATAAGAAAGGGGAAGTATGCATGTGCTTACCATAGGAAAGGGAGCAGAAAAGAAGGGGACATGATAAGAAAGGGGAAGAAATGCATGAGGGAACTAAGCAAAGAAGTAACTATCTATTGCAAAAGCAAACATAGAATAAGAATGCACATGGATGTACATGCTTATGAAAAAGGAAGAAGAAGAGAGGCGAAGCAAGATATTCAAATCAATCATATAAACCACACATTTAATTAATTAGGCTTGACCCACTTTTGAAAAAATGTTTTTTAGTATCCCCAGTGAAGTCGCCAGCTGTTGCGCCCGAAAAAGTCCCCGAGGGAGAGCCTTCCA
Organism: Astragalus membranaceus; assembly: GCA_039519185.1. Taxonomy (NCBI): domain Eukaryota; kingdom Viridiplantae; phylum Streptophyta; class Magnoliopsida; order Fabales; family Fabaceae; genus Astragalus; species Astragalus membranaceus. The sequence continues at coordinate 167,672,631 of CM076847.1, read as the reverse complement.
CGTTCACAACTTTTTCTAAAGACAATGAAGCCGCCACCAATATTTATTAAGGAAAATATTAGGAAAACCTTTTTTGGAAAGCGATTGGTCTTGCGAAACTAGAGAATAGGGTTCGGGGGTCGGTTACGCGTAGGGAAGGTGTTAGCACCCCACCCGTCCTCTCTACTGAGAGGGAACCTTTAATTAAATGTGTGGTTTTAGTGTGTTGACTTGAAAATACTTAATTTTGCCTCTCCACTTCTTAATTTTGCAAGTATACACAGTCTTTAACAAGTAATATAATGAAAGTAGAGATCGTACTCACAGGGATTGGATTAATTTTTGAAAGTTTAAAATGGTAATAAAACTAGTGAGAAGTAGAAATCAAAAATAAAATAAAATATGTGTGTGTGAAACAGGATTTAAAGTAAACAAGATAGAAATTGATTATAAATCATTTAAGAGAAATAATTGAAATGCCCGTTACTGAGTAATTTACTTTTAATAGTAATTATGATATAAGTGATGTTATAACTCTCCATTTGTAGAGTTATTTATGAACTTCTATTCATAAATCATTGTGATTTTGCATGCTTAGATTAAGAATTATGTAAATATTTGTGTCTAATTAGGAAAAAAGGGAATCAAGATCTGAATTGGAATATATTTGGCACAAATGGTGCCCTTGTGAAATTTCTAATGTTTTCTGTCTAAGTGCTATAGCATTGGATGCTATAGCATCATATGCTATAGCATCCTTGTACGCAGCAGAACTGGGACCCACTTGAAGACAGCATCAGAAAGCAGATCTGCAGTGAATCCTAGTCTGTCTAGTCAGCGCCTCCCTAGTTCCACAGTCCATGCTGATGCAGCCACTCTCCTACCACTTGCATCCCACCACTTGTCCACCTTGGGAAGACAACGCCTTTAGTTGGTGAAAAGAAGACCCACTTGTTCATCCACTTGCAAGTTTGGAGGGAAAAGCTAAACTATAAAAGGAAGCCTATCTTCTGCACTTCAAGACACATCCTGGGGCACGAAATTCTCTGGTTTGAGACAGCATATACAAGTAACAAAGTAGTTCCACTACACCCATTAAAGATCTATCCTCAAACCACTTGAAGATTCTGCCAGGTTCATGCTATAGCACTGTCAGCAAACCAGCACATGCGTGGAAGTTGAAGGAGTGTATCTTCTGCACATTCTTCTTCTATTTCTTGTCTTGGTGATATGAACACCTCTGTTTGTAAGTTGTTGACATTGTTTATCATGAGCTAAACTCATTTTGGTTGGATTGCTAAGCTATGTAATGACTTTCTAGTGTGTTAATGATATAGTATTTTGATGTATGCATTTTAATCTTTGTGTTTAAATATTTCCAAACCTGTTTTGGTACTGGCCAACTAAAATAGGTAGATTCATGAATTCAGACATGGTTCATGGAAAGATCTCAAAGATTAATGTGAGTGAGTGGTTGTTTTAAAGACATTTAGAACAATCCTTGCCCAACCCTAGACATAGGAGGGCTTAGTTCATAGAGTGAACACTATGGGTTCTTTAATATGCAAAGCTGAACTTACTTGAAGCCTAGACATAGGATCTTGTCACGAAACCTTGGTGAAAGTGACCGAAAGGCACACAGCTTATGTTATAGCACTCAATGCTATAGCATCAGATGCTATAGCATTAACATAGAAGAGAAATTTACTAAGCAAAAGCAGTCCAACTAATCCTTTACCATATAAGTTCCATATTTATTTTTTAAGAAATTTATCTCTTCATTTCATAGTCCTCAATATTGTGACTTATTTTACACACTAAAATCCCGAGATATTCCAACTTTAAATTAAGAACAATCCCTGTGGGTTCGATATTTCTTTCTACTATATTACTTGTGTGACTACGTATACTTGCGTATATAAAATCCACAACAAGTTTTTGGCGCCGTTGCCGGGGATTGAAATTAATTTTACTGTTGAAATTCTTAGCATAATAGTGTAGCTTTTACTCTGGTGTTTGTTTCTGATGCTACAGCACAGGATGCTATAGCATATGCACAGGCGTAATTCACCAGAATTCCAATTTGATCCTGAAATAGAAAGGAGGTTCAGAGCGTTGCGAAGGCAGCAAAGGTTATAGCAAAGAACAGCCATGTCAGAACATAACTCTAGCAGAAGCTTCCATAGAGGAGGAAGAGGTGGCAGAGGTAGAGGTTCCCAACATGGTGGAACACAACATGGCACTCAAACTGAAATTCCTGCATTCACAGGGAGAGGACCAGTCACAGATTACTCAGGCCCTGTGCATGACCCAGAAGAATGGTACAGGCAACAATTCATTCAGATAGGACCAGAAGGTATGGTTAATGATAGGGACAGGCCAATGAGGGATTATGCTGTTTTTAACCCTCAAGCTATGCAAACTAGCATAGTGAGGCCTCAACTTAATATAGCTCATTTTGAATTCAAGCCTATGATGTTTCAAATGCTTCAAATAATTGGTCAATATGGTGGAACCATAAATGATGATCCACACATGCACTTAAAACAATTTTTGGAGATATGTAGTAATTTCTCTTTTCCTGGAGTTTCTGATGATGCCTTTAGACTCAAACTTTTTCCCTATTCCTTAAAGGACAGGACAAAAGCTTGGCTGAACTCATTAGAACCTAATTCAATCCACACTTGGAATGGGTTAGCAGAAAATTTTTTGGCAAAATACTTTCCACCTAACAAAAATGCCAGAATGAGAAATGAAATCACTTCATCTAAACAAATGGATAATGAATCATTGTATGAAGCATGGGAAAAATACAAAGAGCTGTAGAGAAAATGTCCTCACCATGGCATACCTGTCATTATCCAAATGGAGACATTTTATAATGGATTGGAGCCACAAACCAGATTGATGCTAGATGCCTCTTCTGGGGGAGTCTTGCTGAAGTCATCTTACAATGATGCTTGTGACCTTATTGATGAGATAGCAGCAAACAGTTACTCTTGGCCTACAGCTAGGGCCACACCTCAAAAGAAAGCTGGGATACTAGAAGTCAATGAGGTGACAAAGCTAACAGCTCAAGTATCTTCCCTCACCAACATGGTCAAAAATCTCACCACTTCCAATGCTATAGCATCTAATGCTATAGCATCTCCTCAGAACTGTGAGTCAACAGAAGGTGCTGCTACCATTGAACAAGCCCCTCCTGGTGAAACCAGTTTTGTCTATTGTGGAGGAGGGCACATTTATGAAGAATGCCCAGGCAATCCTGTATCTGTGAACTATGTGGGATTCAATAAAAACAATAACCCCTATTCAAACTCCTACAATCCTGGGTGGAAAAACTATCCTAACTTCAGATGGAACAATAATGCAGCAGGTTCATCTACTGCTGCAGCACCAAATGCACCACCAGGATTCCCTGCTCAGCAACAACAAAGGCAAAATAGCCAGCTTGTTGACAATTCCTTGGAAACCATATTGAAGGATTTTGTGAAGGACACTAAAAACTTCATGAATGACACTAAGACTTCAATTCAATTTCATGGAGCTGCTATCAAGAACCTTGAAAATCAAGTGGGGAAGATTGCTACTGCTCTAACTCAGAGGCCTAGTGGAGCTTTGCCATCAACAACTGAGGCATATACTTCACATGTCCATGGAAAAGAACAGGTAAAGGCTATTTCATTAAGGAATGGTAAGGATTTGAAAGGATCATCAGAGATTCCAGCTGATGAAAACTCAAACACAAAAAAATGAAAAAACAGAAAAAGAAAAAAAAACTACTGATGCTATAACACCTGAGGCTATAGCATCTGATGCTGCACCTAGCTCTTCACAAAAGATTGTCCTTGAGTATCCACCTCCTCCTTTCCCACAAAGGCTGAGGAAGGCTCATGAGGACAAACAATTCAATAAATTCCTAGAGGTGCTGAAACAACTCCACATCAATCTCCCTTTGGTGGAGGCACTCCAACAAATGCCAAACTATGCAAAATTTATGAAGGATGTCCTCACCAAATTAAAAGAAGAAGGCTTGGTGAATTTGAAACTGTGGCAATGACTGGTGAATGTAGTTCAATTGTTTAAAATAAACTTCCAAGGAAACTCAAGGACCCTGGCAGTTTCACAATACCCTGCTCCATTGGAAAATTCTACAATGGCAGAGCTTTATGTGACTTAGGAACAAGCATAAACTTGATGCCTAAGTCCATATACATTCAGTTGGGTATAGGAACTGCCAGACCTACTACTGTTACACTTTAATTAGCTGATAGATCTTTAGCTTATCCTGAAGGCATAATTGAAGATGTACTAATCAAAGTTGACAAGTTTGTTTTCCCTGGAGATTTTGTTGTTCTTGACTTTGATGCAGATAAGGAAGTTCCCATCATACTAGGCAGGCCATTTTTAGCCACTGGAAGGACCTTAATTGATGTGCAAAAAGAGGAATTGACTATGAAGGTCAATGACCAGGAAGTGAAGTTCAATGTTCTGAATGCTATGAAGTATCCAGATCCAAGGACAGAAGAATGCTCCTTTGTTATCTCTCTTTGATCAAGTGGTCCATAAACACTTTCACAAGCAACAAGACCACTTGGGCAGAATTTTTGATGAAAATGAGAAGACAGAACTTCTAGAACAGGGAGCCATTCAACAGGAACCAAAATTCAGAGAAGCTTGGGTAAAAAAATATGAGTCACTAGATATTTAAAACTCAAGCCTCAAGAAGAATGTTCCCTCCATTGAACAACCACCTTCCTTGGAGCTTAAGGAATTACCTAAGCATCTCAAATATGCCTATTTAGGGGAAAATGACACTCTCCCAGTGATCATTGCTTCTGATCTCACACAAGGTCAGGAACTTGATCTCATTACTACCTTAAAGAGGCATAAGAAATCTATAGCATGGCAGATGGCAGACATCAAGGGAATCAGTCCAACAATCTGAATGCACATAATAGTTTTAGATGAAAATGCTAGAAATAGCATTGAGGGGCAGAGAAGACTTAACCCTATCATGAAGGAGGTGGTTAAAAAGGAAATTATCAAATGGTTAGATGCTGGCATTATCTATCCAATTTCTGACAGTGCTTGGGTGAGTCCAGTACAGTGTGTTCCCAAGAAGGGAGGAGTTACTGTTATAGCAAACGATAAAAATGAGATGATTCCAACAAGAACAGTGACAAGATGGAGGATATGCATGGACTACAGGAAGCTTAATAAGGCTACCAAAAAGGATCACTTCCCCCTACCCTTCATTGATCAGATGCTAGACAGGCTTGCAGGCAAAGAATTCTACTGCTTTTTAGATGGCTACTCTAGCTATAACCAAAGAGCCATATTGCCTGAAGATCAAGAGAAAACAACATTCACATGTCCTTATGGGACATTTGGTTTCAGAAGAATGCCATTTGGGCTGTGCAATGCCCCTGCTACCTTTCAAAGATGCATGATGGCAACATTTTCAGACTTCATTGAAAAATCCATGGAGGTCTTCATGGATGACTTTTGTGTTTGGAGAAGACTTTCAAAACTGTCTGCTCAATTTAGAAGAAATCCTGGTGAGGTGTGAAAAAACCAACTTGGTCTTGAATTGGGAAAAGTGCCATTTCATGGTCCAAGAAGGTATTGTTTTGGGTCACAAAATCTCCAAAAGAGGATTGGAAGTAGATAAAGCCAAAATAGAGGTCATTGACAAGCTTCCTCCACCAGCAACTGTTAAAGGTGTTAGAAGCTTCTTAGGCCATGCTGGATTTTACAGAAGAATCATCAAGGATTTCTCCAAAATATCAAAGCCATTGTGTCAGCTGCTACAGCATGACACACTCTTTATCTTTGATGAATCATGTCAACAAGCATTCCAGAAACTAAAGACAGCCTTGGTCACAGCACCAATCATTGTGACACCTGACTGGAACAAGCCTTTTGAGCTCATGTGTGATGCTAGTGATTATGCTGTAGGAGCTGTCCTAGGGCAAAGGTATGATAAAATATTCCATTTCATCTATTATGCTAGCGAAACACTTGTAGAAGCTCAATTAAATTATACAGTCACTGAAAAAGAATTGTTAGCTGTAGTGTTTGCATTTGATAAATTCAGATCATACTTGGTAGGCACAAAGGTCATTGTTTATACAGACCATTCAGCCATCAAGTATTTGATTTCAAAAAAAGATGCAAAACCTAGGCTAATAAGATGGGTTCTCCTCCTCCAAGAATTTGATTTGGAAATTCGTGATAAAAAGGGGGTGGAGAACCAAGTTGCTGACCATTTGTCTAGGATAGAAGGTGATAATGCAGGTACACAAGGATTAGAGATCAGGGAGAACTTCCCTGATGAGAAGCTGCTGACTGTCAGTATAGCAACATCCAATGCTATAGCATCTGATGCTATAGCACCTGATGTTATAACACCTTGGTTTGCAGATATAGTCAATTACCTTGTTAGCAGGGTTGTGCCACCACATCTGACTTACCAGCAAAGAAAGAAGTTTCTCCATAATATTAAAAAGTATTATTGGGATGAGCCCTACCTTTTAAAGAGTGTCCAGACCAATTGATAAGAAGATGTCTTGCAGAAGAATAGCAGCATCCAGTGCTACAGCAGTGTCATGCTGCACCTTATGGAGGACATTTTGGGGGACAAAGAACAGCTGCTAAGGTGCTCCAATCAGGATATTTCTGGCCCACTCTCTTCTAGGATGCTCATGAATTGGTAAAAAGGTGTGATAGGTGCCAAAGAACTGGAAGCATTTCCAACAGGCATGAAATGCCTCTGACTAACCTTCTAGAAGTGGAACTGTTTGATGTTTGGGGGATAGACTTCATGGGACCATTCCCACCTTCTCATGGCAATTCTTACATACTGGTTGCAGTAGACTATGTCTCCAAATGGGTTGAAGCAACTGCTTTACCTAACAATGATGCAAAATCAGTAAGCAAGTTCATTCACAAGAACATCATTACTAGATTTGGCACACCAAGAGCTATAACTAGTGATGGTGGTTCTCACTTATGCAACAACCTAATTGAAGCTCTGCTAGCTAAGTATGGGGTGAAACATAAGGTTGCTACAGCATATCACCCCTAGACCAGTGGTCAGGCAGAAGTATCAAACAGAGAGATCAAGAGGATACTAGAGAAAATGGTTGGTCCAGCTAGGAAGGAATGGGCAGTGCAACTAGATGATGCATTATGGGCCTACAGAACAGCTTACAAGACTCCTCTGGCCATGTCTTCATATAGACTTGTTTATGGTAAAGCTTGTCACCTACCTGTGGAGTTACAACACAAATCACATTGGGCCATCAAGAAACTCAACTTTGATCATGGCAAGACAGGGACAGCAAGATTGCTGCAACTGAACGACTTGGAAGAAATTAGGCAATTTGCCTATGAGAATGCTGCAATTTACAAAGAGAAAACCACGGCATGGCATGATCAAATGATCCAAAAGAGAGATCTTAAAGAAGGTGATCAAGTCTTGTTATTCAACTCAAGGCTCAAGCTATTTCCTGGAAAGCTCAAGTCAAGGTGGTCTGGTCCATTTAAACTTATCAAGATATACCCCCATGGGGCAATGGATCTGTATGATGAGGCCACAAACACCACCTTCAAGGTCAATGGGCAAAGAGTCAAGCAATATTTTGGTGAACAAGTGAGAAGGCAAAAGTTCACCATTGATCTTCAAGACCCTTAACAAATCTAGGGGAAGTCAGGCTGAGGACTCTTAAACTAAGCGCTTCTGCGAGGCAACCCACAATTTTGTAACTAACCATTTTGTTTTTTTTAGTATTTTCTGTTGCAGGAAATTTTGAAGCTGTAGATGCTATAGTATTAGATGCTATAGCATTGCTCATAGCACTCTTCAGAAAAAGCACAAGTCAAAGTGAAGAGGTGGCCTGGGCAGTCCAATCTCAACTGCTCTGCACATATCTGAGCAGCACGCAAACCTTCTCTCTCCTGCCTTGAATGCACAGTAACGGTCACTTCAAGCTTTCCCAACTCCCCACACCTCACCCCGTTACACCTTAACTCATAACTACCCAAACAACACCTCATTCTTATCATTTTCAAACATTTCATCATCGTAACTTCTGTAAGCAAATCCCCTAAATTTTCATCTCAACTCTCAAACCCAGAAACACCTCGCTCAAAACTCAAAAATGGTGAAGAAAGCTGCTGGAAACAAACCCTTCAGGGCAACAAAAACACAACCAGAGTCCAGTTCCTCAAAAACTCGACCCCCCTCAAAAACTCAAAAATCACCATCAAAGGCTACAACACCTATTGCCCCAAACAAGAAATTTTGGAGCATGGACTTCATAGCTGAAAGAGGCTTCAAATCTGGGAAGCAATCCCCTGCTTTCGCATCAACCGTTGAAGCCCTTGGATGGGAGAACCTGATATAACACCGTAAGTCATTTATTCCACCATTAGTAAGAGAATTTTATGCAGGAATCCCAGAACCTGCAGATGGACATGCACCAACATACTCCATCGTAAGAAATGTCAGGATTCCCTTTGATGCTCATGCAATCAATGATTGGTACGGATTAGGGTACCATGGAACAACCTTTGAGAAAAAGGCCAAAATTTGGGGAAAGATAGAAATGATGGAATTGAAGAACAGGATATGTTTAAACAACTCACCATGGGAGAGATTTGGAACTGAGTTCAAGATGAAAAAGAACTATCTTATTGATGAAGCAAGCATGTGGTTCAACTTTGTGAGGCACTCAATCTTGCCTACTGCCCACACAACAACAGTGGAGAAAGAGAGGTTGATCTTAATTGACACAATCATGAAAGGAGAGAATGTGGATATAGGAAGACTGATATCCAGGGAGATCCTTGCATGCAAGCTAAAACCAGGGGGTAATCTCTATTTCCCTTGTCTAATTACTGAAATGTGTATTAGGGCTGATGTTGAGATTGAGAGGAAAGAGGAAAGAAGATCCCTTGCAGGACCTTTCCCAACTGAATTCAAGGCAAGACAGAAGCCTGCTGCTATAGCATCAGGTGATGGCTCCATGCTACAGCACCTGAGGCTACAGCAGCAAGCTGTCTGGAAATTCATGAAGGAACATTATGACTGGGAACAGACAATGTTTAAGGAACTGACCAAGGGGAAGAGCACTATGGATCCACCTCAGTTCCCTAAATGGGTTCTGGAAGAAGAAACAGAACAAGAGGCTGAAACAGAAAACAGCCAACTGATGGAATGACCCCAGAAAAGAAGAAGTTCCCTATGAAGAAGCCCACTAAGAAGTTAATAGTTGAGGAAGAATCTGAGAAAACTGAGGAAGATGAGGAAGAAAGGAGAAGAATGAACAAAGAAGTAGTGAGTGAGGAGGAAGGTGAAGAAACTGAGAGTGAAGAAATTGAGGCTGAGAAAACTTCAGAAACAGAACACCCAGAACAAAACACACCAACACCCCCCACCCACACCATAACTCCACCACCATCATCACCCAAAATCCCCACTCCACCACTCAAAGAACCTACACCAATCCCACAACCAGCAAATGAACCCACCTCCCCAATGCCTGTAGAAACACACACACCAGTCACCACAGACAACCAACCACAAACCCCTCCACCAGGCCCTACAACCACCACAGAGGCTATAGCAGAAGAAGCTATAGCATCTGAGGCTATAGCAACCCCCCAAACCACCAATGACCAATCAGAAAGTGAAACAATATTCTCTGCAGGACAGGAGAAGGAGCAGGAAGCTGAAAAGAACCAAGATGCAATAATGGAAGAAGCCACAGAAGAAGAATCCCAGGAAGCAGGTGCTGCTAAAAAGGCCTCAACAGCATCAGATGCTATAGCATCTAAAGCTATAGCATCAGATGCTATAGCATCTGCTGAATTGGCCCAGGAAACAACAGCTGAAGCAGAAACAGCAGCAACAGACAAGGTACAACATTTATCTGTGGAGCAAGTCTCTAAGAAGTTTGTAGAGGACGCCCTTGCATCAATGGGATTGACGGAACTGGCAGAAAGACTGAAGAGAGAGAAGGAAGAGAAAGAAAGAGCTGATGCTGCAGCACCCACTGCTTCAACACCTGCTGCAGAAGAGGAAGCACCCCAACAGCCAAAGAAGAAGAAGCAGAAGACAGAAAAGAAACCAGCCCAGAAGCCAAGCAGGATCAATAGTAGTCTTAAAACTGGGTGTAGCGACCGAAAAATCCGGGTGAGGAATCCTCGAAGGTTCAAAAATGAAGCCGCCACCAAAATTTAGTTTAAGGGCAAATATTGGAAAATCCCTTTGAGTTTGGATAAGGGTCCTTGAGACCAGATTAGGGTTCGTGAGTCGGTTATGCGTGGGGAAGGTATTAGCACCACACGACATCCTTCCTAATGAAGGTTACCTGCTAACTAGTTGTCAGAAAGAATATTAATTTTGAAAATGTTTATTTTTACCCTTTTATTGTGAACTAAAAAGAAAGAAGAAAATTGGTATTTTATTTAGGAAAATGATTATTTTGGAAAAGACTAAAAAAGGTTTTTTATTAGTGCAATTGACAGAGGTGGGCCCCCATCTGCTTCTACGTATCTCTTGGTAGAGAATCAAATCACACGTAGTTCTTGGTAGAAAAATGTTTGTTGATTGGTATTTTTTTTAATATAGGGATCTTAGGACTCCTGAGTGATCAGTTCATTTGTCCTAAAATGATGACTAACCCGACCGCACAGCCGGCTTAGTCCCCTATTTTGTAAAAATGGGGTTTTTGGAGTTTGGAAAATGATTTGAAGTGTGTTGGTTTGATTTTATTTGAATAGGGGTTTTAGGACTCTTGATCCGTACGGTTCATTCGTCCTAGAACGATGACTAACCCGACTGTACAGTCGACTTAATCCCCTATTTTGAACATTTGATTTGTGTAAAGAAATGTGTTTGTGTTTATTTTAATTTAGGAATTGTTTGTTTTAAATAGGGATTTTAGGTCGTGATCCGTAACGGTTCATTAGTGACCTAAAAAGCAGACTAATCCGACTGTACAGTCGACTTAGTCCCCTATTTATATTTTTTTAAAAATGAAATATTCATCTATTTATTTTTTATAGTTTTTTTGTAAAAGAAATTGTTTTGAAAAGAAGTAAGTAAAAAACGAAAAGGGGCTGCATTACTAGAACAGGGGTGCAGTTAGAGCAGATGGCTGTATTAATAAACTGGGGTGTGAAAAGTAGAAGCCCACGTTTCACTTTTGGGTTGTGGGCTGATAATTTAGAAAACGGGTTTACGGAGAGGGTGGTGCGCGTTATTAAAACAAGGGGGTGTAGAAAATCAATCTGAATATTTGATTTTTAAAATAAATGATAAAAGGATAAATATATAAAAGGGAAATTTGACAATGGAACCCTAATTTCCTAATCTCTTCCCTCACTTGCGCCGCAGCGGCCATAGGGTGGAGAGAGAAAGCGTTTTTTCAGAGGGAGAGAGTTGCGCGAAGAGAGAGTTACGCGGAGAGAGAGAGAACGAGATTGGCGGAGAGGGAGATAGAGGAGCTTCGTGGAGATGGTTGAGGGATGGGGATTCGTGGTGGATGAGAGGGGGCACGAAAATAGGAGGGAGAGAAGAGGCGGTGGTAGAGTGGTGGTGCGTTCCGGCGACGGTGAACGGAACTCATACTGTTTCTGACTACGATGCGTAAGGGGGAGACGGCGTGACTGGTGATGATGGCGACGAAAACAGAGGCTTCGACGGAGGAAGGGGGAGGAAACGGTGAGCGCTACGGGGAGATCCGCAACGGTTTACGGCCAACGACCACCGTTTACGGTGGTCGGACTCTAAGGGGTGAGTTTCGTTATTTTTGTCTTTACGGTTCTCCTCTTCTTCTTTTTGATTCTGATCTTCTTATTTTTGATATTTGTTTTTTTGTTTCCCAGGGAGGATGAAGGCTGACGGCTCAGTTGGGGAGGGCTGGTGGCGGTGTTTGGTGCGAACGGCCACCGTCTACCGTGGCCGGAACTAAAAGGTAACGCTTCGGTTCCTCCCTTTTTACGTATCCTTCCTTATTTTGTTTTACCTGATTCCTTTTAAAAAAACAGAAACCAGACCCTAATTTTTGGCCAACCTTTGCCTAATTTCTTTTCTCTAAATCGAATTGACAGAACCCTAATTTTGCCTCTAATCTGTTTCAATTTTGATTTTAACCCTAGCCTTATCTTCTAGGAGCTTTAATTTGTTTATGATAAACACACATTAGTCTGATACTGAATTAAAACCCTAATTGAGTCCCAAACTTTTTTAACCTAATCTATTCAGAGGATGCGTACATATGTATATATATGACTAAGGATACTACAAAAAACAAACATGCTTGCAGTTGCCGTATGAGCATCTAACACATTACAGATTACACCTACACGTGTACCTAAACATAGGCCCAATTTAGACAAATGGCTATCACAGGTCCAATAGCCGCATAGGCTCAAAAGCAACACATAGGCCCAATTAGTCCCACGACTAAAACATTAGACATAAGCCCATTTATTTAAAAAACTGGTTTGAAACGCTAAGCGTAAGCCCAATTAGGCGAGTTGACAAAATCAGGCCCAAAAGGTTGGGAGTAGGCCCAATTGGACAAACCGGTCTGAATTAAAAGCAAAAACAGCGTTCGAAACCCATGAGCTTGTGATACGGGACTAAAACAAGTACGATAAAAGGATCGGGCAAAATTAGGGTATAACAGCTGCCCCTCTTTATTTATATTTTACTAGAAAAGGTGAATGATTTTCAGCTATTCGTAGTAGAAATAAAAATAAAGATAGAATAGACTCTAATTTCGTCCGATGAGTTAGGGAAAGGAGGGACGATTAACACTTGGTGTGTTAACCAGAACAAATAAATAAATGATCACTGGGGATCTGGCGAAGCACTGGGGCTCTAACAGAGCATTTGGGCTCTAAGGGAGCACTGGAGCTCCAAGGGGGTCGCCTAAACCCCTGGAGGACCCTTTGGGGTCCGAAGGTGCACTGGGGCTTTGAAGGACTGCCGGGGTCCGGGGGTGGCCTTTTTTCGAGCGGCCGATAATAAGATCAGGTCTAGAACTGATCACGAATGACGTCCACTATGTCTTAGGCTGACACAGCTAGTCTGAATGGCCTGGGGCCGGATGATCCATCGGTGCTCGGTGCCGACGTGCGATTTGGATTGGACCTCTGGGGGTCTGGAAGATCGGTGCTAGACTCGGTGCTAACATTACGATCTGGTTTGTTAATTCGAGATCAACACTTGTCGCGTTTGGCTTTTAACAAACTAGAAAAGGTCGACACTTGAGGTCGTTATGCAACAAGTATCATGCACATGACATGCATGCGATGTATGCATGTGATTGATGCTGATAAATGAAATATGGAATGGTTTGCTCTTGCTTTCTTTTTTTCATTTTTCTTTGCTTCTTGTTTTTCTTTTTGGCTTTCTTTTTACTGGTCTCATCAACTCGCGGGACTTTCGGTGTGAGATATGAGGATTGCCCCGAGTAATGGCATTGTCAGATTGAAGCACAAGCTATTATGATTCTTTGTTTGCAGTGATCGTGCACGTGTTTGTCCTCTTGCAAGTTCTATTTATGAGAGATTATTTCCTTTCCGTAATTTTCAGAAATTTCGTAATGATTGTAATGCTCTTGATTGTGCACATGCTTGGCAATTCAGTATCATGTATCATAAAACATCATTTTAAAGTGGATTGGAAACAAAGCAAGTGTTTAATATTCAAATGGAAGCCAAGTGCGCAGAATGTCACACCGACCGGAAATTACATTGAGAGTTTTTAAACTAAAAAGAAAGAAAAAGGAAGAGCAGATTCCTTAATGGTTTGCATCTTTGGAGTAACGACGTCAATCACCCATACATAAACTTGACCACTCATCATTCAACTTCCAGAGGCGTGAACTGCCTTAGTATCTGTTCAAAGTCCAACTTTCTGACCCTAATTTTTGCCTGGATCGCTCTTTAGAGTTTTCAATCCATCGGGTCGCTCTAATTTTTGCCTAGGCCGCCCTTTTGGGTTTTCGACCTAGCGAGCTCGTTTTTGCTTGGATCATCTTTCTCTTTTTTCCATATATTTCTTTTAGGCATAGTACTTCTTGACTGCATCTGAGTTCACTGGGAGAGGGAGGTCATCACCATCCATTTTTGTGAGGATTAATGCGCCTCCAGAGAATGCTTTCTTCACCACATAAGGTCCTTCATAATTAGGGGTCCATTTTCCCCGAGAATCTTTTTGGATAGGCGGGATTTTCTTGAGCACTAGGTCTCCCTCCTGAAACTGTCGAGGACGAACGTTCTTCTCGAATGCTTTCTTCATTCTTTGCTGGTACAACTGCCCATGACACAGAGCTACTACTCTCTTTTCTTCAATGAGATTCAACTGATCGAGACGAGCTTGAACCCATTCTGCTTCTTCTAATTTTGTTTCCATCAGCACTCGCAGAGAGGGTATTTCAACTTCGATGGGAAGAACTGCTTCCATCCCGTATACTAGCGAAAATGGAGTTGCCCCTGTTGACGTGCGAACTGAGGTTCGGTATCCGTGCAGGGCGAAGGGAAGCATCTCATGCCAATCTTTGAATGTCACCACCATTTTTTGCACGATCTTCTTTATATTCTTGTTTGCCGCTTCGACCGCCCCATTCATCTTTGGACGGTATGGAGAAGAGTTGTGGTGTTGAATTTTGAAATCCTCACACAACTCTTACATCATCTTGTTATTCAGGTTGGTCCCGTTATCTGTGATGATCTTATTTGGAAGGCCGTAACGGCAGACCAAGTCCCTTTTTATGAACTTGACGACCACAGATTTCGTTACACTGGTATAAGAAGCGGCTTCGACCCACTTGGTGAAATAATCAATAGCAACCAGGATGAAGCGATGACCGTTCGATGCTTTAGGTTCGATAGGGCCGATGACATCCATGCCCCACATTGAGAACGGCCATGGTGCTGCTAAAACGTTCAAAGAAGCGGACGGCACATGAATGTTATTAGCATAGATTTGACATTTATGACACTTCCTCACATAGTTAAAGCAATCGGTCTCCATTGACAACCAGTAGTAGCCAGCCCTCAAGATCTTTCTTGCCATTGTATGCCCATTAGAATGAGTGCCGAACGAGCCTTCGCGGACGTCTTTCATAATCCTTTCTGCTTCCTCTTTTGCCACACATCGGAGGAGGACCATATCGTGATTTCTTTTATAAAGTACTTCCCCATTTAGAAAGAAACCCATTTACAATCTCCTGAGCGTTCTTTTATCATTCTCCGTGGCACCAGGAGGATATTCTCTGTTTATTATATACTGCTTGATGTCGTAATACCAAGGTTCACTGTCAGGTTCTTCTTCAATTTCCATACAATGATGTGCTGGCAAGTCTCGATGTTGAATTCGGATGAGTGTCAGACTCTTATTGTCATTGATATTGAACATTGACGACAAAGTTGCTAAGGCGTCTGCCAACTGATTTTCTTCACGAGGGAAATGGTGGAAGGTGATCTCGTCAAACTGTTCGATCATCTTTTGGACGTGATCACGATAGGGGATCAACTTGGAATCTCTGGTCTCCCAGTCACCTTTTATTTGATAGATGACCAAGGCCGAGTCTCCATATACATCGAGTCTCTTGACCTTCCACTCGAGGGCCGCTTGGATGCCCAGAATACATGCTTCATATTCTGCGATGTTGTTGGTGCAGTAGAAACTCAATCTAGCAGTACACGGTATGAAGCGGTTATCTGGGGAAATCAATACAGCTCCGACCCCATGCCCCCATAGATTGGAAGCGCCATCAAATGACATTCTCCACCTTTCTTCGCCTGGAGACTTTCCTTCTCCGAATAGAGCCATTATATCTTCATCGGGGAAATCGCATTGCATTGATTGGTAATCCTCAATGGGTTGGTGTGCCAAGTATTCAGCCAATGCACTACCTTTGATCGCTTTTTGTGACGTACAGGATGTCGTATTCAGATAGCAACATTTGCCAGCGAGCAATTCTCCCTGTGAGTGCGGGTTTTTCAAAGATGTATTTGATTGGATCCATTTTAGATACCAACCAAGTAGTATGGCTTAGCATATACTGCCTCAGACGGCGTGCAGCCCAGGCCAAAGCACAACACGTTTTTTCCAAAAACGAGTATCTTGTCTTACATTCAGTGAACTTCTTGCTGAGATAGTAGATGGCATGCTCCTTCCTTCCGGATTCGTCACGTTACCCCAGCACACAACCCATTGGTTTGTCTAGCACTGTTAAGTACAAGATGAGAGGTCTGCCAGGTACAGGTGGCATTAGGACTGGTGGATTTTGGAGATACCTCTTGATCTTCTCAAAGGCTTCTTGGCAGTTATCATTCCACTTCGTCTCTTGATTCTTGCACAATAATTTGAAGATAGGCTCACAGGTGGATGTTAATTGGGATATGAATCTGGAAATGTAATTCAATCTTCCCAAGAATCCACGAACCTCTTTCTCGGTTTTAGGTGCCGGCATTTCAAGAATTGCTCGTACCTTGGCTGGATCTACCTCTATTCCCCTTTGACTGACTATGAAACCCAAGAGCTTTCCTGATTTTACACCGAAAGTGCATTTGGCAGGATTTAATCTGAGTTTGAACTTCCTCAGACGCTCGAAGAGTTTTTGCAGATTAACGACATGTTCTTCCTCAGTTTTGGTTTTGCAATCATATCATCCACGTAGACCTCTATTTCTTTATGCATCATATCATGGAATAATGCTACCATTGTCCTTTGGTAAGTTGCACCAGCATTCTTCAGTCTGAATGGCATTACTTTGTAACAGAATGTACCCCAGAGAGTGATGAAGGTGGTTTTCTCCATATCCTCAGGGGCCATCTTGATTTGGTTATATCCGGAATACCCATCCATGAAGGAGAAGAGAGAGTGTTGTGCTGTGCTGTCTACCAGGACATCAATGTGAGGCAGAGGGAAATCATCTTTAGGGCTGGCTCTATTCAAATCTCGATAATTGACACACATCCGAACCTTCCCATCTTTCTTTGGAACTGGAACAATGTTGGCGACCCATTGAGGGTATTTGACTACTACTAAGAACCCAGCATCGAATTGCTTCTTAACCTCGTCTCGGATTTTCATTGACATATCCGGCTTCATTCTTCTTAATTTCTGTTTCACCGATGGGCATTCGGGTTTCACTGGTAGTTTGTGTTCGACTATGTCGGTGTCTAGTCCGGGCATGTCTTGATATGTCCATGCAAAAATGTCGACATATTCGAACAAAAGTCGTACCAGTTTCTCCCGTTCGCTGTCTTTCATTGTGGTGCCGATCTTGATTTCTCTCTTGTCTTCTTCTGTGCCCAAGTTAATTGTTTCGGTCGATTCCTCGTGGGGCTGGATCACCTTATCCTCTTGTTCCATCATTCTCATCAACTCTGGAGGGGTTTCCCAGTTATCTTCAATATCTTCCTCGGTTTGATTAATAGGGTGGTCAAAGTTACAGCATGAGTTATCAGCGTCGTTATTTTCAAAGATAATTTTTTTAGATCTGCATTTAGCGAAGTTGACGGAATAAATAAAAACGAATAAAAGAAGAAAACCAAAGCAAATGAAAAGAGAAAAAGGAAAGTGGAAATTCATTGGAGAATTCAAAACAACGTTTCATTAATGATGATACTGAAAAGAAAACATGTGTGCCCTAATGAAATGTCCTAAGGCCTTGGGCAGAGCCAAAGGATTGCATTACAGGAAAATTACTTTGGACTAAAAACTACGGGGAAGTCAACGATCTCCCAATTATTAAGCCTTTCACTTGCGGGACAAGGGCGCACAAGGCTGGCGGCGCCATCTCCAGCATTTAGATCATCTTCAATGGCCGCAATCTGATTTGGATTCAGCATTCCCGTGCTCCGAAAGTTTAATTTGATGTCGCCGATGATGATCTTCTTCATGCTTGCCTTTCTACCTTCAAGCTTGGCTATTCTCTGCTCCTTCTTTTCCTCAGCTATTCTTCTCTTGTCAGCGCGACCAGGCCAGTATCCTATCCCATGTCTGTCTTTGTTTCCCTGCAATTGTATCGGGGTCAGTATCCCTTGTTCAGTACTCCCTAAACCGCTTCCAGCTTGGTAACCTTTGCCTATCATAACTTTAGCAACCATTAAGGCAGCCTTGGACAATTTAGGCTTCAGTGGAAGGACTTCTCCCTTCACAGAGGTGGCATTTGCGATTTCTAATGCTTGGAAGGCAGTCTCGAGCGATTCTTCGGCAGCCTCAATGCAGCGGGCAGCAGACGACCTATTCACTAGCATTTCTTCTTCATCAAAAATAACTACTAGCTTGTTGTTCACTATGAACTTAAGCCACTGATGTAGAGAGGAGGGAACAGCCCCGACAGAATGTATCCATGGTCTCCCCAAAAGACAGCTATAAGATGGATTGATATCCATTATTTGGAAAGTCACTACGAAGACTTCTGGACCTACCTGTACAGGTAACTCCATCTCTCCGACGACCTCTCTTCTTGATCCATCAAAGGCCCTGACCAATATAGAGCTGGGTCTCATGTATGAACAATCCACATGCAACTTTTCCATGGTCGATTTAGGTAACACATTCAAGGACGATCCATTGTCAATGAGCACTCGAGCAACTGAGTACTCTCCGCATTTCACGGAGATGTGTAAAGCCCTGTTGTGTCCTCTCCCTTCGGCTGGAATCTCGTCATCAGTAAAGGTGAGGTAGTTGCTTGCAACAATGTTCCCAACGATCCCATCAAACTGACCCACTGTGATATCATGAGTGACATAGGCCTCGTTCAATACCTTCATTAATGCCGCACGATGAGCTTCTGAGCTGAGCAATAATGATAACAAAGATATCTTAGCAGGGGTCTGATTCAGCTGGTCAACCACTTTATACTCACTTTGCCTCATAAGTTTTAAGAATTCACCGGCTTCCTGTTCAGATAGCGTCCTTTGGCCTGCATTCTTATCAACAGGTTCTACTTCTTTGTCTTTGCCCTTGCGGGTTCTTTCTTCTTCTTCTCTTGTTTTCCCTCCACCGAGTCTTTCAGGGGCATAGATACGCCCGCTACGAGTCATTCCACTAACCCCTGAGATGTTAATGACATCAGGGCTGTTCTGGGGGCCTTTCACTTGGACTTTCGCGCTGTAATTCCACGGGACTGCTTTGGTGTCCCTGTAAGGGAAGGGAGCGGGCACTTGGATAGTGATTGGTTTAGGTATACCCAGGGACGGCTTCGAGTCCTTAGTGTAGCGAATCTCTAGCGGCTTCCGGGTATCCTTGTCCTGGCCATTGCTCGATAGGATGGTTGACACTTGGTCCTCCCTCTTTTGAAATCCCACTTGTATTATATGTCAGTCCAGCAGATCTTGAAGGACCGGTTTGAACGCTTCGCATGTCCCGGCATAGCGAGGGTTGGTACATAAATCTTTTCCGGCGCATCCCTTTATAACAACTCCGAAGTGGCATAATTCAACATGGATAATGTCTAGAGGTGTGTTGATATCTTCCACCTTTCTGATTAAGGACTCTCCTTCAAAAATTTCAACAGCATTAACAGAGGAGTTCCCATGTCCTGGTAGAGGGTTAGTGGCAACATTTGGGCCGTCTTCTTTGAAATTCAGCCATTTGGATTCGATCAGGTCTTGTACCACATATTTCAAAGCTTTGCAGTTTTCAGTGGAATGGCCGACTGCTCCAGCGTGGAACCCACAGGTAGCATTTGGGTCGTAGTTTTTGGGGAAAGGAGGCTGAATAGGTCTCATCGGACGGGGAGTGATTAGGTTGTGATCGATGAGATGGTTAAACAGCTCTGTGTACGACATGGGTATCGGGTCAAAGCTAACAGGCTTTCTCTCAGGGTAATTTTGTGGTCTGTAACTGGGAAGGTTTTGGTGAGGTGAGGCTGGTGGTGTTTGGGTAGGGAATTGATAGGCTTGTGGCGGTTTAGTGTAGGAGGGTTTTCCGCCTCCAGTGATTGCGTTGGTTTCCCCCTCTCTTCTTTTGGGAAAACCAGCGAAAGGCTTTTTCTGGCTATTGGTTCCGGTGGAGCTGTGTGCAATCTTTCCATTCCTTAAACCATTCTCTAACCTCTCCCCTATGATGACCATATCCGAGAAGCTTGAGGATACACTCCCTACCAATCTGTCGTAGAAGGGCGACTGTAAAGTATCCATGAACATTGTTACCATTTCTTTTTCCAGCAAAGGCGGTGCTACTTGTGCTGCTAACCCTCTCCAGCGTTGAGCGTATTCCTTAAAGGATTCGTTATCCCATTTCACCATATTCTGTAGCTGTGTCCTATCAGGTGCCATATCAGTGTTGTACTTATAGTGCTTTAGAAAAGCGTCTGCTAGGTCCTTCCAGCATCTGATGTGAGCACGTTCCAACTGCATGTACCAATTCGAAGCTGACTCAGCTAGGCTGTCTTGAAAGTAATGGATGAGCAGTTTGTCATCGTGTGCGAATGCGGCCATTTTCCTGCAGTACATGGTCAGATGGCTTGCTGGACAGGTTGAACCTCTATATTTGTCGAAGTCTGGCACTTTGAATTTAGGAGGGATGGCCACATTTGGGACGAGACATAGGTCGTACGCGTCCCTTGCACCGACATTGGATCCTTCGATTGCTCTCACGCGCTCTTTAAGCATTTGATATTTATCCTTGGGCTGAGGGTCCTCCATTGAGTGGTTACGAGTGGGTCCTCTTATGTTGTAGTGAGGAGGTACCATTGGTATTGCAGCGGAGTTCGCATTCAAGATGTGCGAATTGGGAGTAGGAGCGTGATGAATTACTACTGGTGACGGAGTATAACCCTGTGGAATGACCTGAGGTGCAGTCGTAGGACTTGAGAAGTGAGCTTGCGATATTTCTGCATTTGTATTTTGAGTTGAAAGTCCAGCGACTCCCGAAGGTCCAGCGACTCCCGAAGGTCCTCCCTCTAGATTGACCTCCATGGTAGGAGGAGTATAACCAGCTGGGAGACCGTAAGGGGGCCATGGGGTAGCCCTGGATGTTCACTCCAGGGGTGTATGGAGGCTCGGAGCTGGGAGGAGGAAGGCTCGAAGCATTGTTCTCGGTATTCCCTGCCGAGGCATTTTCGTCTGCGCTTCTTTTCTCGAGGAGTTTCATGAGTTCGGCCATTTGATCTTTCAATACCATCATCTCGCTCATTTGATCCTTCAGTTTTGCCATGTCTTCTCTCAGAGCCTGATTATCTTCTTCGGTCATCTTCTTTGCTTGAGAACGGGTCCGGTAGCGATGTTGATGAACCAGTTTGCCTTTTCACTCTGTTTTTTTTCAAGTTTTTCGACGTAAGTACATGAATGAATGAATGAATGAATGAATATGCATGGAGTGCAATTGTATACTTTCGTGTTACGCCGGGAGAATTGTAAGTTTCTATTCAACACAAAATAGATTCAAAGTTCAAAACAGAACGAACGAGTCTTATATATGAAAAACAATCAAGCAAACTGGCGGACTACATCTTTTTCCATGAAACCAGGATAACGTCCTTTAATTTTTAACACAGTAACAAGACGTTTACAAAAATCAATGAATCTTGTAATCTCGATGGGCGTGTCTTCATCTCTGGCAAAGTCCGCTGCTATTAGGTGTCTGGGGATCTCTCTGACAGCCTCATTTGCTAGCTCAGCTAACTGGGAGAATTTGTTCCTCCAGTACTCATAGTCGTCATTCAGCTTCACATAATGCTCTTTCAAAAACATATGTTCCTTGTTAAGGTCATCATAGATTTTGTCTTGATATTCGGCATAAGCCTTTAGGTCGATGGTTTTCTTGCATTCTTCCTGCAGAGCTTCTTGATATTCTTCAAGCTTCTTTTGTATCACTTCTCTGGCCTTTCTTTCAATTACCAGCCTATTCTCACATTCAGCAGTCACTCCCTCTAGCTGAGGTTTCATATCTTCGAGCTGGCTTCGTAGTGTTCTCTCATTCGCGGCACACTTGGTCAGTTGTTTTTCCCATTCATATGCGTTGTCTATGGCCCGATCTCTCTCTCGATTGCGCACTTTGAGCTCTTCGTTTGCGCCCATGAGACTTTCTTGCAGGAGGTGCATTTTTTCTTTTCCGGCCCGCTCCCTTTCATTACATTCAGCCAGGCGTTTTCTTTTCGAGGTACTTTCCCGTCGCAAATCAGCATTTTCTTGGATCACTTTCTCTAGTTTAGCTTGTAATTCGGCTTTTTCTTGTTCTGCTTTGGACAAGGCAACCTGGAGTCTCTCTAGATCTTCATCGAGCATAGGGATAGACAGAGGAACCTCGGGGGTGACCGGAGCTGCCAGACGGAATGGTAGTCCAACTTCTTGGGCTCTAGATTTGACCCACCGAATGTAGCTTTCTTTGGCGTCAATGCCTCTGGGCCCTAGTTCATGACCTTTTCTGGATATTTTGCCCCAGGCCCGACCAATCTTTCTTAGCGTATCAAGATCTTCCGAACCCCTTTTCTCTAGTACAAATGAGAGTAAAGATTCTTCTGGGGGTGGATTCATCATAGGATAACCCAACTGCCTCAAAGCGATGGCGGGATTGTAGTTGATGCAGCCTTTAGTCCCTATGAGGGGGACATTTGGGAAATCACCACACTGATAGACGACTTCTTCTATGTTTTGGTCCCGAGAATACCAAGAAATGTCACTCCCTTTGAGGCCGGCGATGTATTGGGCCCATTCTGTCTTGCCCCTGACCTCTATATGATGATTTCTTTTGAAGATGTGAGAAGTGAACCAGCGATACAATACAGGCAAACAGCATAGGATCAAGCCTGATCGCTTTTTGTGACGTTCGTGCATGGTGTAATACACGTCAGCAAGAACAACTAAGGTGGGATTTTGTCCTCGGAGTTTGAATGCTAAGAAAACGTCTATTGCAGTGTAATCAATATAGCCGTCGTCGTTGGGAAATAGAACAACCCCATAGATGATGAGAGCGAAGACGTCCATGAATGTAGCCCAATTTTCTTTACCAGCCCAGAACAAGGCTTCCTCTTCTAAGTACCATCTTGTCAAACCTTCTACCCCCTTCTTTACAATTATTTTCTTGGCCAAGTGTGATGTTGGAATTTTTAATATTTCAGACAGTTTTTCAGCTATAGGATAATTTTCCACATATCGGTATGGCTTTTTGTTTGCTGGAGGGAAGCATAGTATATTTTCAAACTCTTCTAAGGTCGGGGCCAACTGATAGTCTTGAAAGGTGAAACACCGTAACGGTGGATCATAATACTGGCCCAATGCAGTGAGAGCTTCAGCTTGTACCTTGATATTCAGCAGACTTAAAAGATTCCCATACTTGGCGGTGAAGGAGTCACGAAGCCATGGCGCCATTTTATTGCTTAGGTCTCGCAGACTTCGTAGGTTTGGTTGCTTGATTTTCAAATGTATGGTCTGTCTTAACTTTTGATCCATCTTGTCTGAAAGAAAGCCTTACAATTTCCTGGCGGTACATGAAATGTTGATGTAAAAAGGAATTTATGTCATGCAAAAAAGAACAGGAATAAGTAAAAAATGCATGAGGTATGCTAAATAATTTGTCGAAATAACATATGACTTTTTTGAAATTTTTTCTTTTAAGAAGACCGGAAAAATGTATCAGTGTTTGTTTGAATGCAGGGGTATGAGGCTCCTTTGTGTCCTACGAGGGTTCCTTAGGGAATAGGTCTAGGGCTCGTCTATTGAGTGAATCTTTCATAGGGTAGCTCTAAAGAGTCCTATATGAGGTTCCTAGAGCCAACGACCCCAATTAAGAACGCTGATCAACAACAATAGGCAAGCTATTAGGAGTGCCAGCATTCTCAAGAGGGACCAAACTCTAGGTGAGACTTTCGTGACCACCCAACAGGACGCACATCCAGTAGGCCATCACTACGCAGTCTCGTTCTAACTTAGGTTATTCTCCAGTCCGGGTACAGGACTATTCTCACGTGTGTGCAAAAGTGTGATAGTGGAGTGTGTGAAGGAGCAAAATATCAATAATACCCCCCAATCTGCAAAACAAACAAATACAGATACAAAAAAGTGGTCTTCTATCCTAAGGTTTACATATCACATAAATACATAACATGCAACAAGAATAAAAGATGAAAGGGAAGGGTAAAAATAACATTAAATTAACAACTAATCCTACAACTAATTTAAACTAGGCTTGACTCTCTAAATGTTCCCAGTGAAGTCGCCAGCTGTAGCGACCGAAAAATCCGGGTGAGGATTCCTCGAAGGTTCAAAAATGAAACCGCCACCAAAATTTAGTTTAAGGGCAAATATTGGAAAATCCCTTTGAGTTTGGATAAGGGTCCTTGAGACCAGATTAGGGTTCGGGAGTCGGTTATGCGTGGGGAAGGTATTAGCACCCCACGACATCCTTCCTAATGAAGGTTACCTGCTAACTAGTTGTCAGAATGAATATTAATTTTGAAAATGTTTATTTTTACCCTTTTATTGTGAACTAAAAAGAAAGAAGAAAATTGGTATTTTATTTAGGAAAATGATTATTTTGAAAAAGACTAAAAAAGGTTTTTTATTAGTGCAATTGACAGAGGTGGGCCCCCATCTGCTCCTACGTATCTCTTGGTAGAGAATCAAATCACACGTAGTTCTTGGTAGAAAAATGTTTGTTGGTTGGTATTTTTTTTAATGTAGGGATCTTAGGACTCCTGAGTGATCAGTTCATTTGTCCTAAAATGATGACTAACCCGACCGCACAGCCGGCTTAGTCCCCTATTTTGTAAAAATGGGGTTTTTGGAGTTTGGAAAATGATTTGAAGTGTGTTGGTTTGATTTTATTTGAATAGGGGTTTTAGGACTCTTGATCCGTACGGTTCATTCGTCCTAGAACGATGACTAACCCGACTGTACAGTCGACTTAATCCCCTATTTTGAACATTTGATTTGTGTAAAGAAATGTGTTTGTGTTTATTTTAATTTAGGAATTGTTTGTTTTAAATAGGGATTTTAGGTCGTGATCCGTAACGGTTCATTAGTGACCTAAAAAGCAGACTAATCCGACTGTACAGTCGACTTAGTCCCCTATTTATATTTTTTTAAAAATGAAATATTCATCTATTTATTTTTTATAGTTTTTTTGTAAAAGAAATTGTTTTGAAAAGAAGTAAGTAAAAAACGAAAAGGGGCTGCATTACTAGAACAGGGGTGCAGTTAGAGCAGATGGCTGTATTAATAAACTGGGGTGTGAAAAGTAGAAGCCCACGTTTCACTTTTGGGTTGTGGGCTGATAATTTAGAAAATGGGTTTACGGAGAGGGTGGTGCGCGTTATTAAAACAAGGGGGTGTAGAAAATCAATCTGAATATTTGATTTTTAAAATAAATGATAAAAGGATAAATATATAAAAGGGCAATTTGACATTGGAACCCTAATTTCCTAATCTCTTCCCTCACTTGCGCCGCAGCGGCCATAGGGTGGAGAGAGAAAGCATTTTTTCAGAGGGAGAGAGTTGCGCGAAGAGAGAGTTACGCGGAGAGAGAGAGAACGAGATTGGCGGAGAGGGAGATAGAGGAGCTTCGTGGAGATGGTTGAGGGATGGGGATTCGTGGTGGATGAGAGGGGGCACGAAAATAGGAGGGAGAGAAGAGGCGGTGGTAGAGTGGTGGTGCGTTCCGGCGACGGTGAACGGAACTCATACTGTTTCTGACTACGATGCGTAAGGGGGAGACGGCGTGACTGGTGATGATGGCGACGAAAACAGAGGCTTCGACGGAGGAAGGGGGAGGAAACGGTGAGCGCTACGGGGAGATCCGCAACGGTTTACGGCCAACGACCACCGTTTACGGTGGTCGGACTCTAAGGGGTGAGTTTCGTTATTTTTGTCTTTACAGTTCTCCTCTTCTTCTTTTTGATTCTGATCTTCTTATTTTTGATATTTGTTTTTTTGTTTCCCAGGGAGGATGAAGGCTGACGGCTCAGTTGGGGAGGGCTGGTGGCGGTGTTTGGTGCGAACGGCCACCGTCTACGGTGGCCGGAACTAAAAGGTAACGCTTCGGTTCCTCCTTTTTTACGTATCCTTCCTTATTTTGTTTTACCTGATTCCTTTTAAAAAAACAGAAACCAGACCCTAATTTTTGGCCAACCTTTGCCTAATTTCTTTTCTCTAAATCGAATTGACAGAACCCTAATTTTGCCTCTAATCTGTTTCAATTTTGTTTTTAACCCTAACCTTATCTTCTAGGAGCTTTAATTTGTTTATGATAAACACACATTAGTCTGATACTGAATTAAAACCCTAATTGAGTCCCAAACTTTTTTAACCTAATCTATTCAGAGGATGCGTACATATGTATATATATGACTAAGGATACTAAAAAAAACAAACATGCTTGCAGTTGCCGTATGAGCATCTAACACATTACAGATTACACCTACACGTGTACCTACATGTTTTTTTGCATTTTTGAATAAAAGGAACACCAACCTGTTTTTCCAGATTCTGAAGTTTTGTATGACTGTTGTTAACCACTGCTACTGTTACCTTGACTGCTTCTGCTCCTGCTAATTCTGTTTCTGGATTTTTAGTGATTAGGGTTTCAATGTGAAAACCCTAATTTTTGATTCTGAATGTGGTGTATTTTCTGTCTGTGTGTTGCCGTTTTCTCTGTGATTCAAGCTTGTTTTTATAGGCAATTTTTAGGTTTGGGAAGTTAATTTCTGATTCTATCTTGATTTTGTTTTCCTATTTCAGATTTGATACTTGCTCAGCAAGAACAAGATGTTGGGCTGGAGGTTGGAGAAGACTTGGTGGGCAAGGAACCAAGAAGGCCCAGCTGCTGTCGAAGCAGCTGTCATTTTGGGCTGATGCGCCCTTTTGATTTTGTGTCTTTTTTTGTATTTATTTTTTATTATTTTCGGATTGTATTAATTTTGAATTTTTTTAACTTAAATTTTCTGGATTTTTGGATTATTGTAAATATTTGTAAATTGATTTTTATTGATTTTTGATTATATTTGTTATCTTACTGTTGACAGATTCATTGTTTTTGGTCAAAATTGAAGAAAACAATTAAATT
Organism: Astragalus membranaceus; assembly: GCA_039519185.1. Lineage (NCBI taxonomy): Eukaryota > Viridiplantae > Streptophyta > Magnoliopsida > Fabales > Fabaceae > Astragalus > Astragalus membranaceus. The sequence goes on along the minus strand of CM076847.1, from coordinate 167,645,606 downwards.
GGGCCAAGCCCAATCAAAACTAAACATAGGCCCAATTTAGACAAATGGCTATCACAGGTCCAATAGCCGCATAGGCTCAAAAGCAACACATAGGCCCAATTAGTCCCACGACTAAAACATTAGACATAAGCCCATTTATTTAAAAAACTGGTTTGAAACGCTAAGCGTAAGCCCAATTAGGCGAGTTGACAAAATCAGGCCCAAAAGGTTGGGAGTAGGCCCAATTGGACAAACCGGTCTGAATTAAAAGCAAAAACAGCGTTCGAAACCCATGAGCTTGTGATACGGGACTAAAACAAGTACGATAAAAGGATCGGGCAAAATTAGGGTATAACACTGGGTTAGCAAGAAAATGATCCCTTTTCCTTAGTCCTTTTTAATTTTATTGCTTTAAATAAACCTGTTGGGTGCTGTAGCACCTGTCCTGCACCCAACAGTTGTGTTAGTTTTAATTTATTTTTTCCAATCATGCCAAGTCTTTTTATGTTTTGCTGTGATGATTTGCTTAAACCCTTCCCCTTAAATAATTTTAAAAAGCAGTGGGGACACTACCAGATCTTAAGCAGGGGGGAGGAACTTTAGTATTTTAAGCTATTTTTGAAAATTGTCTTGTGTCAAGTCAGTAATTCCCCTAGTTTCACAAAATCAAAGAACTGACTTCTTGAATGAGTGAAAAATCTAACAATTGTGTGAATGTGAAAAGTAGCTTTGTTTAAATGACAATCTGTTTTATTTCTGCTCCCACACAAACTCTAAGCTTAGGAAGAACTTAGTCAGCTAAGAATGATATGATGCTTAAGCTAGTATTGGTTAACCAAGAGTGTGGCATGTTTTTAATAAAGATTGAGAGTAGAATTAGAAGCTGAGTTTGGGGGAGCATCGGTTATATTAAGGCCAGGCTCAAAAACTTAAGAAGGTCAGTGTAACTCAGTTGTGCCACAAATTGTAGCATGCTATAGCATCTCCTTAAAACAAAAATGCTGTGACTGTGCCCAAAAGCTCTAAAAAAAGAGCATAATACTGGAGTCCAGCAAGGGATGCTATAGCACAAAAGTCATCAAACATAAGCAGAAATCTGTGCTTATAACATCAAAATGCTATAGCACCTCATGCTATAGCATCAATACCATTCATTTCTGTTAGTGTAATTGCATTGACCACTGTCTAAATTGCCTATATCAAGCCCTTTGTTGTGCTTTGAAGCCCCTCAAGCCTTATGTAGAATTGTTAGTCTACTCTCTCTCTTGAACTCTTCTTGACACACTTAAAAGAATGCCAGTCTTTCCTAGGCTAAGTGAAATTTTGAACCTGGCTTAGATTAGACTATGCTTGGAGGTCACACACTCACTTTGGGCAGTAATAACTTTAGATGTTGTGAAAACAATGATTTATGTCAAATGTTAGCCAAATCAAGAGCATGTTTTGAAGGTTTGTAACTTGGGGAAGAACTGACTTGGTTCTGATGTTTTGTTTATATAAGAAGGTATCTTGGCATGATTGTTTAGTTAGATTTACTTGTCTTTTTGTCATTTCTTAGGGACAAGCAATGGTTTAAGTTTGGGGTGTGATAACTCTCCATTTGTAGAGTTATTTATGCACTTCAATTCATAAATCATTGTGATTTTGCATGCTTAGATTAAGAATTATGTAAATATTTGTGTCTAATTAGGAAAAATGGAATCAAGATCCGAATTGGAATATATTTGGCACAAATGGTGCCCTTGTGAAATTTCTAATGTTTTCTGTCTAAGTGTTATAGCATCATATGCTATAGCATCCTTGTACGCAGCAGAACTGGGACCCACTTGAAGACAGCATCAGAAAGTAGATCTGTAGTGAATCCTAGTCTGTCCAGCCAGCGCCTCCCTAGTTCCACAATCCATGCTGATGCAGCCACTCTCCTACCACTTGCATCTCACCACTTGTCCACCTTGGGAAGACAACACCTTTAGTTGGTGAAAAGAAGACCCACTTGTTCATCCACTTGCAAGTTTGGAGGGAAAAGCTAAACTATAAAAGGAAGCCTATCTTCTGCACTTCAAGACACATCCTGGGGCACGAAATTCTCTGGTTTGAGACAGCATATACAAGTAACAAAGTAGTTCCACTACACCCATTAAAGATCTATCCTCAAACCACTTGAAGATTCTGCCAGGTTCATGCTATAGCACTGTCAGCAAACCATCACATGCGTGGAAGTTGAAGGAGTGTATCTTCTGCACATTCTTCTTCTATTTCTTGTCTTGGTGATATGAACACCTCTGTTTGTAAGTTGTTGACATTGTTTATCATGAGCTAAACTCATTTTGGTTGGATTGCTAAGCTATGTAATGACTTTCTAGTGTGTTAATGATATAGTATTTTGATGTATGCATTTTAATCTTTGTGTTTAAATATTTCCAAACCTGTTTTGGTACTGGCCAACTAAACTAGGTAGATTCATGAATTCAGACATGGTTCATGGAAAGATCTCAAAGATTAATGTGAGTGAGTGGTTGTTTTAAAGACATTTAGAACAATCCTTGCCCAACCCTAGACATAGGAGGGCTTAGTTCATAGAGTGAACACTATGGGTTCTTTAATATGCAAAGGTGAACTTACTTGAAGCCTAGACATAGGATCTTGTCACGAAACCTTGGTGAAAGTGACCGAAAGGCACACAGCTTATGTTATAGCACTCAATGCTATAGCATCAGATGCTATAGCATTAACATAGAAGAGAAATTTACTAAGCAAAAGCAGTCCAACTAATCCTTTACCATATAAGTTCCATATTTATTTTTTAAGAAATTTATCTCTTCATTTCATAGTCCTCAATATTGTGACTTATTTTACACACTAAAATCCTGAGATATTCCAACTTTAAATTAAGAACAATCCCTGTGGGTTCGACCTTTCTTTCTACTATATTACTTGTGTGACTACGTATACTTGCGTATATAAAATCCACAACATGATGCCAGGTCAATTAATTGCTGGGGAAATTGTTGCTAACGGATTGCTCCTGCAATGGGTGTTGTAGCAAGTGATGCGTGCTTTTTAGCAACTAACTGTCATACCCCAATTTTGTCCGGCTTAGGTCAAAACCCTAATTTTCAATCAAAAATAAATAAATCAAGTCTTAGCATTCATCCTAGAGGTTAGGAAGAGCATCATGCTTGCATCTTAGAGGTTCCCGAATGCATTTTAGGGTTAGAAAAGCATTGCATGGCATTTTAGAGCACTTTAGAGCATTTCTAGGGTTTCTAGGGTTTTTCCTAGGTCAAAGGGTATTTTGGTAATTTCACCAAAAAGACTTATTTTCTCATCATGCATGCATTTCTAGAGTTTTAGAGTCATCCAAAGGGTCTCAGGATCATTGTTAGAGTGGAAATGAAGTTTAGAGCAAAATCAGGGTTTTTGGGACCAAAAGGGCATTTTGGTCATTTCACTAAAATAAATATTTTCTCAGTAAAAACCACTATGCATATCTTGAGGAATTTATGTGGGTCCAAGTGAGTGGAGTTGTGCATTTTTTTTATGCATCATAGGAGTATTTTTGGCATGAAATTCGGTTTTTGAACAAAAGGGCAAAATGGTCATTTCCTTTGGAGTGGGGTCAATAAATCAATTTTGGGATTGGTGAGATCATGAAATTCAGAGCCCAATTATTGAATCATGGGACATAGCCCAAAATGGCAAAAATTTAGAAGAATTATCTAGAAGGGAATAAGGAATATCCCTTTGAATTTTGAAAGGTCAAATGTAGTACAATAGTACAAGTTGCAATTCCACTCACACTCTCTCCTTGGCTGCGAATTCCAGCCCCTTTTCCCCCCATTTTGATTTATTTTATTGGTTGCAAATTGTGTTTAAATCATGGCCTTCCATTCAAGTGCTAAATGCAATCCTCACCTTTCATTTGAATTAAAATGGCACTCTTGTAATAAGCTTCATGGAAAAATACATTTTTGTAATTAAACTTATCCTTCACTCACCTCCTTAAGCTGCGCCCCTCAGCCCTCTCTCTCCTCACTTTGTGCTTTCTAATTGCCCCTAATCCATGTGACATTTGATCTTGACCCTTGGTTCAAAACTAAAATGCAATCCTAGAGCACAAGTGAGATGGAGTGACATAGTTACCCTCAACTTTGAGTGGCCTCTATAAATACCATTTTGTGCTCAGCTCATAAGGACCTTTGGCTGATCATTCACTCCTCAAAAAACCCTAGCACACTCTCTCAAAAGAGCCTCCAAAACCGTGAGCATACTCACCATCATCCACCCATTGTTCCTTTGATTTTTCTTCACCAAATCACCTCCAATCCACTCCCATTTCACATATCTTCTTCCTACCATCTTCAAGTTCAGATTCATACCCTCAAGAGCTTAGGATTTCGAAGGTTTTCAAGGGCTTGGTTGGTGTTCTTTTGAAGATTTGGTTGATTGGTTCACTAGCTCTCCATTTTTGCATAGTTTAGTGAAGGGTCAAGGTAAACTCTTAGAACTCTTTGCATTCATAAACTTTTTGCATCAAAAAAAACTTATCTCTTTTGCATATTCATCAAAATGTAGATTAGGGGGCTGTTGGGGGAGATTTGGTATCTCACCCCTTTTGAATAAGTTGTGTCATGTGATCTTTGCATATCATCATCTTTGCATCTTTGTTTCATGAATAAAATGCTCTTTTCTCCTTGATTTGGTTTCGGCCACATGTTAGATCTTAGGGATCTTGTTTCTTCTAGTTCATTTCATGTCCAAAATGTGAATAATGGTTGGATTTCAAGCATGTGTAGCTTCGGGTTCAACTTGTAGAAATTAGGGTTTTGATGTTTGTTTCAATGTATGTGTTACTTGATCTTTATCTTATAATCTCATGTGCTATGTTATGTTTGTGTTTGATGTCATTCTCATGCATCAATTTATGTCATGTTTGGTATGAAATTTGTTGGTGAATATTGCTTGCAAGCATTCGGCCAAGGTCATTCTTATGACCTAGTTTTTGTTGCAATTTGCTTTGTTGATTTGGTGTGTGTAAATAGTTTTGTGTAAATGTGTTTTTTTTTTCTTTTTAACCATTTACCAATGTACTTTACTATTCACTTAAAAAATTACCAAAAAGTTAAAAACATTTTCATTCTTACTTTTCACTTCTTACCACAAGTTTTTACCTCATTCATTAACTCTTTACTCAAAAATACAAAAAGATTTCACCATTCATTTTTTACCATTTACCTTTCACCTCTCATTAAAATATTTTCACTTGCATTCACACTTGTTTCACTATTTGCATATCACATCATGTTTAATCACTTACCTCTTGTTGATGATTGGGTGATGTGATCCAAATACTTATGCCTAGTGCATATCCCAAGTAGGGGAGATCACCCAAAGTGAATCAATCCCTTTGTGTTTCATTTGCATAGTTAATTACTTATCTCTTGTTGATGATTTAGTAATGTGATTCAACACTAATGCCTAGTGCATGCCCCAAGTGTTGAAGATTACTTGAAAGTGATTCAACTACTTGCATCATTTACTTACATGCTTTGCATTCATTACTTGTGCGCTCGTTGTACTTGAAAGTGTTGAATTGGTGTTCACAACTTGGTTGTTTTGATTTTTGCAAAGACTTTGTAAAGTCATAGACTTATTGCTGCTCGATAATAACACTTCAAACCTCAAAACCATGTTGTATGTGAAAGACAATTCGTCACTCATTAGTAACAACTTCAATTTTCAAAAACCTTTTGCATTCATAATTAAAAACAGTTTTTGCATTTGCACTCAATCAATTTCAAACTCATAAAAACAATGTGAGCAAGTAATGATCACCCATAGCCTTAGCTAGTTTGATCATGAAAGCTCTCCCTTTTTCAAAAGCCATGTGAACTAGTAAGGATCACCCATAGCCTTAGCTAGTTTGATCATGAAAGTTCCTTCCTTTTTCAAACACCTTCTTCAAGGTTTCTTTTTCTCGCTCCAAGAACTACGTTGCTTTGATTCCCACTTGGGATACGTAGGAGCGAGACTTGTTCTCGTCAAGCACATCAAAAAAATCTTCACTTTCACAACAATAAAAAACCTCCATTTTCAAAACAAACAAAAATGTTTTCAAACCCATTGTCATTAGTAGCTAATCAGAACCATAGTTCGTCTAGCTATTGACACCAATCTCCTTTCTCCAAAAAGAACAATAAGTGATGACCACCCATAGCCTTTGCTAGTTTGGTCATCAAACAAATCAATCCTTTTCAAAAAAAGCTTTCAAAAAGAGAATAAAAACAAGTTGTTACCAACGGTCACCCAGAACCTTAGTTCGTTTGACTAGCAGTAGCGACTCCTTTTGAGTACTTAGCGGTGATTACCCATAGCCTTAGCTAGTTTAGTCACTCGCTAGTACTCGTCCTATTTCGAAAACTCACCTAAAAAGTAAAAAAACAAAAACCAAGGCAGAACTACGTAGCTCTGAGTTCTCCATTGTACCGGGAGATACGTAGGAGCGGGTCGTTACCCCCGTCGAGCTCTTTTCTAAAAAACTCTCTTTTTCCCCCTCTTTACATAAGTTTTCCATTAATTTCCCATCCATCTTCAAATAAGAATAAAATAGGCAAATCTAAGTATTCTTCAAATCAAACATTGAAACCACACAATTTAATTAGAGGTTCCCTTTCAGTAGAAAGGAGGAATGGGGTGCTAATACCTTCCCCATTCCTAACCGACCCCCGAACCCATATCTCTATTTTTCAAAAGACCACCCGCCTTTTTGTAAAAGACTTTTTTCTAATGTTTTGGTCTAAAAACTAAAATATTGGTGGCGGCTTCACAATTTTCTACGTTGTACATTGAAGAACCCTAAACGGGATTTTTCGGGGTATAACACTAACGTCAGGGTTTCATTATAAGTCTTATGTCTAAGCTCTAAATAAGTTCACCCCTGTATATGAAGTCCCCTCAGTATCACCCTATGGACTATACTATCCTATGTCTAGGTATTTGTATGGTTTTAACAAAGTTTCCTTCTATTAAAACACTTACCCATATTAGTTCTTGAATTCAAATCACAAACCATGTCTGTATTCGTGACCCTACTTATTCTAAGTGATCAACCTTAAAATAAATTTGAAAAAATTATAGTACAAGAACTAAATTGCAAGCAGCAATATAACATAATACTATTTAAAGATTCATGGCGAAGTTAAGGCATCCCAACTAATGTATTCAGTTCATACTTGACATAACTAAGCTCAGATAAATATAACAAGTCATATTCATATGATTGAAAATAAAAAGGAAGGAAAATAAGATAGAAATTACACAATTGGTGCTCCTTTGGATATTCTGCCTAGCAATGCTGGAACAATGAAACAGCAATACAAGATGGTAAAAAGTAGAGAGAGAAGTTGTCAATTTCTTCCTCTCCTTCGAACCAAAATATTATATCTAAGACTACTTCCTAAAATTTGAGATGTTTTGGAATGAAGATGAGGGGATGTATTTATAGGCTTCTTTGGAGGTTGTCTTGAGCACCGAGGTTACCTTGAGATGAAGTTAGGGTTTCCTTATTTTAATTTTATCTCCAAAGCTTCCATGTGATCACCCAACATGTTGAGAGAAGAGGTCCATTGATGAGAGGACAAGTGTTAATTAGAAGGGTGACTCTTGTGGGCTATAGAGTCTATGGTAGGCGCCGAACTTCTCCCACATGGCCGCCTTACTTTTGACGCATCATGACGTCATCACTAGGATGCTGGGGTATTGTGTTGTGAAGATTGCTAGGGCAATTGATGCTGGTAGCATTGCTGGGGCAATGCTTCTGCTTCAATTGCAGGGGTATCTATTGTTGGGGCAATTGATTGCTGTAGCAATTGAACAAACACATAAAATACCACAATTCATATAAAATAGTCATGAAGTGTGTCTAAACCTTTCTTAACTCTTAAAGTTGTATTTCTTTTGTATTTCTTTATTTAACAAAACATTATTACTGAGATTCTCACAATTATTTAGATTTGAAAGCGTAAATAACTCTATATAAAATAGAGTTATCAGCGCCTACGAGGGCGCCATCAGCAGCTTAGCCTCGCAAACCGGAACCCAGCGCCCAAGAGGGCGCCAACTAAACAACATTGCAAACCGGCACCCAGGCGCCTACGAGGGCACCATCAGCAGCTTTGCCTCGCAAACCGGCACCCAGCGCTCAAGAGGGCGCCAACTAAGCAACAGGGCAAACCTGCACCCAGTCGCCTACGAGGGCGCCATCAGCAACTTCGCAACCTCGAAAACCGGCACCCAGCGCCTAAGAGGGCACCAACTCCACAACCTGTGAACCGGCACCCAGGTGCCTCGCAAACCGGCACCCAGCGCCCAGGAAGGCGCCAACATCAGGACACAACACCTCGTCACAAGGTGCCCAAGAGGGCGCCAACATCAGGACGCAGCACCTTGGCGCAAGGCGCCCAGGAGGGCGCCAACATCAGAACACAACACCTTGGCACAAGGAGCCCAGGAGGGCGCTAACATCAGGACACAGCACCTTGGCACAAGGTGCCCAGGAGGGCGCCAACATCAGGATACGACATCTTAGCTTAGTGCCTGGCACAAGGATGACAACATGGGAGGTGTGGGTCACGGTTCACATTAAAGCAAAAAACACAGTCGTCGCGGTGAAGAGATCTTATACGACCTGACAAGACAGGCGAAGTAACACTTCGGGCAGATCGACAAAAATTCTTCAAGCCAAGACCATCCTTCGAAATAATCTCGGCTTGGGGGGCAACGGTTCTGGACTGGACCAAGAGGCCCATTCAGCACTTAGACATGGATTGACCCAATCACTTTGATCCATATCCACAATACACAAGCCCATTCATGACTCTCATACTTGCCATAATGAGGTACATTCTCATTCTTAGCTAAATCACTCATCTATTCTCAATACTGACTTGAGCGTCGGAGTGGCTTCGCAGGTACCCCTCCCGGGCTCGCATTTACCTCCGGCCAGGCAACAGGTGACCTACCAACTATAGTCCACCCAACACTGCAAGTACCTAATCCTAGGTAGGCCATGGAAACATGATGAAAAAATACTCTATGATGGATATGCTAACAAGTACTCTTTTAGGCATGACAATTTGGAAATTCATCTTACTTCTCTTAGCATTCATGAAATGCTTAAGGACCAAATTACTTTGAGGCAGAAAATAGAGGAAGAAGCAAAGGAAATGAATGTTAAAATCAATGAGGATGATGTAGCAACTAGGGCCTGGCCAAACACTACTAAGGGAGGAAACTTTTAAAGAGGTTCCAAAAATTGGAAAGTAGGGAGGAGCTTGGACCAATGTTGGAAGAGCCACTCAAACTTCCATCTTCTAATGATTTTATTTGCTTGACCACTAATGCTAATTTTTCTCCTGGTTTTGTTGATTTCTCTTATAAGGTGAGTAAAGATGATGATTCACTTGAGGCACTTGCAAACAATGAAGAGCACCATATTGCCTCTATACAGTAGAGTTGTGAGGTACATGAGGAAGAGAGTTCAAGGATAGTGTTGTCCTTATCATCTTCCCAAGGAAACTCTATGATGGATATGCTAACAAGTACTCTTTTAGGCATGACAATTTGGAAATTCATCTTACTTCTCTTAGCCTTCATGAAATGCTTAAGGACCAAATTACTTTGAGGAAGAAAATAGAGGAAGAAGCAAAGGAAATGAAATGAATGTTAAAATCAATGAGGATGATGTAGCAACTAGGGCTGGCCAAACACTACTAAGGGAGGAAACTTTTAAAGAGGTTCCAAAAATTGGAAGTAGGGAGGAGCTTGGACCAATGTTGGAAGAGCCACTCAAACTTCCATCTTCTAATGATTTTGTTTGCTTGACCACTAATGCTAATTTTTCTCCTAGTTTTGTTGATTTCTCTTATAAGGTGAGTAAAGATGATGTTCACTTGAGGCACTTGCAAAGAATGAAGAGCGCCATATTGCCTCTATACATGAGAGTTGTGAGGTACATGAGGAAGAAAGCTCAAGGATAGTGTTGTCCTTATCATCTTCCCAAGGAAGAAGTGGTGGACTTCCTTCTCCACTTCCATTTCTATCTCTTCCATATTTGCATTTTCTTCCTTTCAAGTAAGTGTTGTGTCATTTGTGTTGTGTTTTGTTAATCTTGTTATTGTGTTTTTGTGAGGAATAACTTGTTTTGTCATTTTTCTAGATCCAAATCTTAGGAGATAATGTTAGATCTCATCACATATGTTATCGTCGTGATTTGTACACCGGACTAGTCCCTGAGTTGTGGATGTTCTTTTAGCAACATTTAAGTTCTGCAACGAACATAAACCGTGATAGTGTATACCTCAAAGAGGGAAAAGGTGAGCGTACCAAGTCATGAAATCCCTGTTGTCAAGCTCGCAGGCCCAATTCTAAAGTCGAACAATTGAATACTATGAGACTCTTGTTACTGGCCCCGAGTTGGGTGTGAGTGGTTTCCGCCAACAAGGTATCTCTCTCAAGTAGAGCATAACGAGGTGAGAACCTTGTGAACCAAAAAGCATTCCACCAAGCAACTAGGTGAGATGAACACGCATGGAAGAGAATTGAACATTCTATAGTCGTAGGTCGGTGAACCACCGCGTGAGTACATACGGGACTCGGCATGGCAAGGAGGTGATGTACTATGTTGCAACCGAGGTTGCTTCCTGTCCGTGGAATGAAATCCTGGTCGTTGGATGCTCGTGGGCGTGTTGTTTTCTCCCTAGTCTACGGGTGAGATCGACAGTATACGGTGAGGCGCAAGCCCGACGCCGTCGGCCCCGAGGTCCCGAATTGCGATGCCAAGGCAACCTTAGGAGCCAACCCGAAGCTGGCTCATGAAACCCACGCCGGTTTTAACATCTGGATTCAATTTCAACACTGAACTAGAGGACTTTCGATCATGTATATTTTGACACTTGTATCTACATTCACTTCTTTTCTCTGATATCTGGTCTCGGAGGGTCGGCAGATGTCATACCCCAATTTTTTCCGCCTTCTTCTAGTCACTTGTTTTACTTAATTTGTATTTTGAATAGTTAGAATAGCGTCCTTTTTTTAATTTAAGCCAATTATCCGTTCAATTAAGCCGAAATACCGTTACTTAAGCTAGGCATGCGTGCGAATGATCGATCTTTTCGCGCATTCTTCAGTTTAATCTTGATATTTGGGCATAGTTGAACCTAAGCGGGCTTATTTAAATCTCTTTTCTTACTATTGGGCTTATCATTTTGAGTCGGGCCCACGAACGTGGTTCCTAGTTAATTTTTAGTGTTAGCGGGCCTATTTGTTCTATTTGAGCCTCGTTCTAGCGCATCTGTCTAGTTGGGCCCGATTTCGCTTTTGTATCTGGCTCAACTTCTTTTATTATTTTTATTTTGTCTATTTAATTTTTTTTGAGTCCAAAAATGTCAAAAAAATCAAATTTTATTTCATTTACAATTTAATAGTGTTTAGGAGTCCAAATATCCAAAAATATACAAAAATAATAATAATAATAATAATACAAAAAATAATAATCATCCAAAAATACCAAAAAATACAAATCCGATAATACAAATAATAATAGGGAGCAGCAGATCCATGGGCTAATTCTTGTTGCCCAAGAGTCCAATACCTGAAATAGGAAAACAAATCAAATTAGAATCAGAAATTAATTTCCTAAACCTGAAATTTGCCTATAAAAACAAGCTTGAATCAAAGAGAAAAACGGATACAAAAATAGACAGAAATTCAGAGTAAAAAAGTTAGGGTTCCACACTGGAACCCTAATCACCAAGTTCAGAAACAGAAGTAGGAGGAGCAGAAACAACAAGGATAAACAGTAGCAGTGGTTAGTTAACGGCAGCAACCAAACAAAAGTTCAGAAGCTGAAAAAAAAAAGAAACAGAAGCAGAGGTGCAAGAAATAGAAGCAGCAGCAACCAGTGTTAGCAACAATCAAACAAAAGCTCAGAAGCTGGATCAGAGGTTGGTCATATCCTACTAATATACGCTTTTTTTTTATCATTCATTAGAACAGTTTAGGAATTTGGAATCCATGTATAATTGAACCAAAAATCGAATCTTCAGTTTATGCTGTAAATAGATTAGTTGTAAATATTAGGATTCAGGAATCAGAATACAAAACACAAAGAACCATAAAACGAAAAGGTAGAAAGGATCAGAACAAGAGAATGAAGCCTAGGTCTCAAAAACGATCAGAATTAGGATTCGGTCTTTTTAAATCTTCCAACAAAACATAGGCAAGCAGAACCAAAAAACAAAATAGAGAAAAAGAAGAGAACGAAAATCATTAGAAAAAGAGGAAAAAAGGAACCTGGGCTGACTGTCGCCGACGGTGACCTTCACCGGCAGCCCCAACGCACGGGTGCATCTTCACGCCTTTCGTTCACTTTTCGCTCTCGCAATCACCGCCACCAGCTCCAGCTCAAACCGCGCCAAGAACCACCCAGAAACCGAAAACAAACGTAAAGAAAAAAGGAATTAGGAATCAAAAACAAACGAGAAAGAACAGAGGAGGATAAGAAGAAAATTACAAAAAAATAGTGCCATACCTTTTTCCGGCCACCGTAGACGGTGGCCGTCCGCCTCAAATCATCACCCTCGCAACCCCTTTGATGCGAACACGACGGCTCTGATGTCAACCACTGTTGCCTCTTCCCCTTTCGCTCTCTCTTTCTCCGTCGCAAGCCTCACCGTTCGCGTACCAACCGACCATCCCCTCGCCGTCGTGACGCCGCCGTAGAACACCGGCCATTCAACGGCCGGTCATCACGTTTCCTTCTTCTTCCCTCTCATTTTCTCTCACCATCGCCGGCGCCTTACCACGGCCCCCCCTCCGGCGACATCATCCCCATTTTCCTCTCTCTCCACCGTAACCCCCTTCTTTCTCGTTTTCCCTCTCAGATATCTCTCTCCTTCGCGCAAATCTCTCTCCCTCTCTCACCATAAAATTTCGCAGAGTCTTCTCTCTCTCCTTTTGGGTGAAACGGCGCTGCAAGCAAGGTGGAGGAGAAGAGATTTTTAGGGTTCGAGAGAGAAAGGGGGAGGACAGCGCCGCAGGATTAGGGAATTTAGAAAATAGGGTTTGAGAGAGTGAGATTTGGGGACGGCGCGGCTGGAGAGGGGAGTGAAGGAAATTAGGTTTAGTTTTTTATTTAGGTTTGGCTTTATATAGTTAGGGTTTTTATTTATTTATTTATTATTATTTTTTTTTTTAAATATCAGATTGACATTTGCACCCCTCTAATTCACGCGCGCACCCTCCCTCACTTAAGCCCATAACTTCGCAGGCCAGCCTACAAACTGGGCTGCTGCTTTTCACACCCAGTTTTCAATTATACAACCCCTTGCTGCTAATAACACCCTATTTTACCATTTCACCCCCTTTTTCTCGTTTTTTTTAATTTAATTTAATTCTCTTCAAGACAAAATAATTTCTCATAAATTAAAAACTTTGTTAATAGCCTTGTGAAGCCTATGCTTGCAAGATTATTAACAACGAGGTACTAGTGGTGATCACTTGGAGCCTTTGCTCAATTGATCATCATGAATGCCTAATTTTCCTAAAGATTTTCACTAAATCAAAAACTTTGTTAGTGGTCTTGCGAAGCCTTTGCTTGCATGATTATTAACAATGAAGTGCTAGTGGTGATCACTTGGAGCCCTTGCTCAATTGATCACCATGAAAGCTTGATTTTCAAAATTAAACAAAACAAAAAAACGTTTTCCAAACAAAGAAGAACTACGTAGCTTTGAATTCTCCATCGCACCAGGAGATACGTAGGAGCGGGTCACATCCCGTCAAGCATAACAAATCAAAATCATTTTCACAATAAGTTTTCAACAATTATTTCCAAAAGAACCTAGAACTACGTCGCCTTTGATTCTCCACCCGGAGATACGTAGGAGCAGGGCCACACCCCTGTCAAGCGCAAAAATAAACAAATTAAAAAATACAAACACATCTCTTTCATAAAACAAAAATCAAAAATCTTATTTTCAAAGTAGGGGATTAAGTCGGTCGTACGGCCGGGTTAATCATTGTTTTAGGATAAGTGAACTGTGGTCCTTCAGAGCCCCAGCGCTTCTTCAGCCCTCAGTGGCCCTTCAGACCCCCAGTGGTCCTCCAACACAGATCACACAGTCCTAAAACCCCTACATTAAAAAACACCAACCCACAAACATTTTCTACACACCAGAAGAACTACGTAGCTTTGAGTTCTCCATCGCACCGGGAGATACGTAGGAGCGGGCCATGTCCCGTCAAGCGTTTTTTCTAAAAAACCACTTTTCCCCCTTTTTTTTCATAATAAATAAAGATTTTCATAAAGTGTTTTTTCAATGAGAAGTAGAGAGGCAAAATTAAGTATTTTCAAGTCAATACACTAAAAACCACACATTTAATTAAAGGTTCCCTCTCAGTAGAGAGGACGTGTGAGGTGCTAATACCTTCCCCGCGCGTAACCGACCCCCGAACCCTATTCTCTAGTTTCGTAAGACCAATCGCTTTCCAAAAAAGGGTTTTCCTAATATTTTCCTTAATAAATATTGGTGGCGGCTTCATTGTCTTAAGAAAAGTTGTAAACGAGGAAGGTTCTCCCTCGGGGACTTTTTCGGGCGCAACAGCAGATTAGGCCTTTGTTAACGCAAACTTTGATTAGGTCGAGGCATACGTCGGTTTGATGAGGTGCCCCACTAATCGATCTTAGGCGGGCACTGTAATGGGACCACATATGCTCGGTTATTGGTATGTCGGCCTCGCCGATCTGCAGAAGGAGACTAACCAAATTCGTTTTTCCCAAACGTGTCAGGGTTGATACCACAAAGTCAATAATACTGTCAAGGTCGGCAGGCGTTCCATGATGGGGAAAGTCGGATCAATCTAATACCGATTATGTATGGCAACACATAGCCCCCAGTATACATGTGCAACGAAGCTCTTTCTTTCACTTAGATTTAATTTCTCAGTCATATGTCGGTTCTATAACCACAACATGACCATGAAAATTATCCAAGTCAGAAAGATTGACGCGTGACTTCATTCTCCTTTGGCGCAGTTTATCGAGTTTGTGTGTTCCTCTAACGTTGTTACTGTCGACTCGAGATGGTCACGAGACCGGCCATCCTTTGATTCAGTTTTCCAAGACTCGGCTCGGCCTAACTCGAATCAAAGCAAGGAGCGACTACCTTTACAGTCGCCTGAAAG
The DNA here is from genome assembly GCA_039519185.1 of Astragalus membranaceus. Classification (NCBI taxonomy): domain Eukaryota; kingdom Viridiplantae; phylum Streptophyta; class Magnoliopsida; order Fabales; family Fabaceae; genus Astragalus; species Astragalus membranaceus. Next base: position 167,630,384 of record CM076847.1, on the reverse strand, counting down.
TCGAGATGGTCACGAGACCGGCCCTCCTTTGATTCACTTTTCCAAGACTCGGCTCGGCCTAACTCGAATCAAAGCGAGGAGCGACTACCTTTAAAGTCGCCTGAAAGTCGAGATGGTCACGAGACCAGCACTCCTTTGATTCATTTTTCCAAGACTCGGCTAGGCCTAACTCGAATCAAATCGAGGAGCGACTACCTTTAAAGTCGCCTGAAAGTCGAGATGGTCACGAGACCGGCCCTTCTTTGATTCAGTTTTCCAAGACTCGGCTCGGCCTAACTCGAATCAAAGTGAGGAGTGACTACCTTTAAAGTTGCCTGAAAGTCGAGATGGTCACGAGACCGGCCCTCCTTTGATTCAGTTTTCCAAGACTCGGCTCGGCCTAACTCGAATCAAAGCGAGGAGCGACTACCTTTAAAGTCGCCTGAAAGTCGAGATGGTCACGAAACCGGCCCTCCTTTGATTCAGTTTTCCAAGACTCGGCTCGGCCTAACTCGAATCAACGCGAGGAAAGACTACCTTTAAAGTCGCCTGAAAGTCGAGATGGTCACGAGACCAGCACTCCTTTGATTCATTTTTCCAAGACTCGGCTAGGCCTAACTCGAATCAAATCGAGGAGCGACTACCTTTAAAGTTGCCTGAATCCTAGATGAAGGTCAGCTCGCTGATGTACCGATTAGGCTTATTAGCACCTCTGCGCGATTGCATTGAGCCAAACAGGTGAGGCTTAGCACCTCCACGCAGGTGTATAGAGCCGGATTGATGATGTGTCTTCACCATCTCAGATACTCTGCTAAAGGATACACTGTATCTAACCGACTGCTCGGTTTCTTGTGCCCTTAGCAAGGATCTTTGGGTGCACCCCGTACCTGAAACGAAACAACAGATGCGAGCATACAAAATATTTGTAGGTGAGATCTAAAAATGAAATGAAATGGGAAGCATAAGTGTTCCAAACACTCTGTATCTGCTAAGGCGCATCACCATGGGTGCAAGTGCCTTGTGCCGATCTAATGTAATACAACATCTTGACATAGGTTCATCAAGCGAAATCGATGCCTGCGTAAAAGAAAACAACCTCATGGGCAGACGTCAGCAACGATTATTAATCACTAGTAGTTACATGCAATTTATCTACATAAGCCATAGGTTCCGGTTCTTCCTAGGTGTTGACTTGTGTTTCTTGTAGAAGCTGAGTTTGCTTTAACCCCTGCTCCATTTGAACTGGTCCACTCTTTTGAGCGGGTCAATTGCAATCATATTTTATCCAGAAAAATGTGATAACATCATAAGCATGGAATAAGGTCCTTGCCCATCCTTTTTTCATCGAAAGGGAGTTCTCTACAATTATGATTAAATTGCGCTCTTTTGCTAGAGCCAATCTTCTTGTCGTGTAGGTGCGCATATCAATGTTTGCCTTGTAGCTAGTATGTTCCAAGATTACCAGGTGTGCTAACAGAGCGAACAAGCAAGTTCGTAAATTAAGTATGTGGTGTCCAAACTCTTAGTAGCCCCCACTCCCCGTTAACTCCTGTCCAAAAGAACCAAACACAAACTCCAAAGAAAGACATCGTCATTAGAGTGATCAGTGTTAGGTTAGCCGAAAAGAGGAATAACAATGTGAGTGCACATAGTGCTCCTTTATCATGCATTAGTCGGAATGCAATAGAGAGATAGAGCAAATCATAATGTATCACATCAGTTGTTCAAAACAATAAGGACTTGGGCATGATCATGATGATTGAAGTGTCATAAAGTGAATGTGTCTGTTTATCCTTTAGATTTTGACAAAAATGACTTAGAAGTTTGTGTCATGAGAGTGATTGTTAATTATTTGGGAGTTAGGAATCTATTGCATATAGACATAAACATGTATATCTCATAATATCCTAAATAAGCATCTTGATCAAGCATTTATTTAACATCTTCCGAGAAATATGCACATATCTTGGTAATGTCTTAGTGCTTGTGTATAGATGAAATTGAAACACGTGTATAATTTTTATTCGTCAACAACGTTTATGAGCATGCTAGGCAACAATTTATTGCATGTTTGTGCACTGAGATGCCATTCAATCAAGATTTGAAATCAATTCAGTAATGACAAACGCAATATCAATGATTGATTTATTAAACATCTATTAATCAAGAGTTTTTAAATGGAAAATTGAACCTGGGGCTGGATGTCGAGTGCGCCGTGACGAGTTTGGATTTAGAAATTGATGTCGGTTAGCACTTCGGCTAACGCGTTGCCTCTAAATTACGGACCTCAATGATGTCGTTGGCATGGTTAAATGATCCAGAATGCAGTATTGGTACCTTGGTCCCAAACTCACTCATGAGCAGCTTGAGATAAAACAAACTAAGTGGGGCCTGCAACTTGGCTGAGGAGAAATGAGACCACTTGCTGAACTTCAAAGAATTCAGAGATGAGTTTTCAGCATTGCACCTTCGAAGTCGTAATCCCCAATCTAGAGCAAGGAGCCTAATAGCGTTGATTTATTCATGGATTAAAGCATCGAAGTTGATACTAAGTTCGGCGTTGAACTCACATATGAGACTGAACTCATATCCAAACATCTGGACGTTTCAAGACGACCTCATCATCCAACGTTTAGCAAACATAGCGCTGTGATTGGCCCACAGGGCGCTTCCTCGACACCCGATTTTTAAAGATCGGCATTTGAGGTCGGTGAGTACCTTATTTCTTTCTGAGCACGGTGTATAGGACCGGGAACGACCTCCAAATTTTGAAATCGAAATCTAGCACGTTGCACGTACCGTCGTCGAACTCGCACACAGTCTTCAGTAATGCCGAGCTGACACCAAGATTCTGTGTTAGCCAAACTGATGTCGAACAGATCTGAGTAGGATGCGGGAATTGTATCAAACTGTACATGTCTCCTTTCTGGGTAGTTTGGTGGTTTATGGCTTTTAGTGGTTTGGGTAGAGAGGTGCAGGGCTTGAGGATGGTTTTTGGAAGTGTAAGAGGCTTTCACTGATCCTGTTATGGAGTTGGTTTCCCCTTCATTACTTCTAACAAATCCTGCGAAGGGCTTCCTTGGGTTATTGGCTTCGGCCAAATCGTAAGAAATTTTCCGTTTCTCATTCCGTTTTCCAACCTTTCCCCTATGGTGATCATGTCTGAGAAGTTAGAGGATACACTCCCAATTAATCAGTCATAAAAGGGTGACTGCAACGTATCTATGAACATGGATACCATCTCTTTCTCTAGTAGAGGCGGTGCTACCTGTGCTGCCAATCCTCTCCAACGCTGGGCATACTCCTTGAAAGATTCGTTGTTTCTTTTCACCATATTCTGCAATTGTGCTCTAGCGGGAGCTATATCGATGTTGTATTTATACTGCTTTAAGAAAGCATCAGCCAGATCTTTCCAACATCGAATGTGGGTGCGTTCCAACTGCATGTACTTGTTAGACTTTCGGCAAGTGTACCAAAACGTTGCAAGTAATAGTAAAAACGGTAAGTACCGGTCGTATCCACGGGGATTGCGTTTCATTATTAATCAGGAAAGTTTATTAATTCTTAGAGGTAAAAACGGAAAGATAATATTTTTGGGATTTTGTTAATTAACTGAAAGATAGAATTTGAAAATAAAGCAAGATAAAAGCGATTAGGGATTGATTCATCTTCCCTATGCTATCATATGACCTTCAACCAATATCAAAGTAATTATCCAAATTATCTGATTCAATTCACTAAATTAGGTTAAGGACAATCTCTTGCCTCAAAACCCCTTTTACCTAATGAGAAACCCTAATTCCTTAGGTGATTCATGCCAATAGGCAAAGCATTAAACATGAGAAATAGAGAATTCACACACCCATCCCATATTCCTATGGTGATCGCATATGTGACCTAGATCCCCAATTTCAAGCATACAAACCCATATTTCTATAGTGATCATAAACCTAGATCAATACAATTATCATGTGTAAGAGTAAAGCATTAAGCATAGAGATAAAGGCAATGGATAAATTGAACAAAAACTGACTTGGTCATAGCAAAGCATTCACATAATAGTTTTGGGAAGAGTCATCTCTCCCAAATCAAAAAAACTAATTACATGGCATAATAGGAATAGAATTCATGAGTAGAAGAAGTTCACACCATTAGGCCTCCATTAGAACCTTCAAACCCTTGTTCCCAAGGTGTTGGGAAGGCCCCAAATTGGCCCCCAGCTGTTGCTCCAAACCCTAAAATCGTTCCCAAGCCGAAGAGAGATCTGAAAAACGCAAAACTGAAATATATATAGCACTCTCGGCATTGCATCGCGTCGCTAGTAGACGCCACATCAAATTGAAGGATTTCTCATGCATTTTGTTACAACTCCACACTTACTACATAGAACTAAAATTATGCCAAAACCCTAACTATTGGCTGAATCAAACATAAAATCATCGACGTTTCGGTTGTAAACTGAACAAAAATATACATATGATGATGGGTCATCAGTACCAGCTTGAGGCTGCCCCGGTCAAGCTGTCCTGAAAGTAATGGACGAGCAGTTTGTCGTCGTGTGCAAATGCGGCCATTCTTCTACAATACATAGTCAGATGGCTAGCGGGACAAGTTACCCCTCTGTATTTGTCAAAGTCGGGCACTTTGAACTTGGGTGGGATAATCACATTAGGGACGAGACACATATCATATGCATCCCTTGCCCCAACGTTGAATCCTTCCATTGCTCTCAGGCGTTCTTCTAGCATCTGATATTTGTCCTCGGGCTGAGAGTCCTCCATTGAGTAGTTATGAGTGGGTTCTCTCATGTTGTGGTAGGGAGGAACCATTGGCATTCCAGCGGATCTCGGTGTAGGAGCATGATGAATTACTACTGGTGACGGAGTATAACCCTGTGGGATGACCTGTGGTGCAATCGTAGGACTTGAGAAGTGAACTCGCGGTATTTCTACATTTGTATTTTGAGCCGAAGGTCCAGCAACTCCCGAAGTTCCTTCCTCTAGATTGGCTTCCATGGTAAGAGGAGCATAACCAGCTGGGAGACCGTAAGGAGGCCATTGGTAGCTCTGGACGTTCACTCCAGCGGTGTATGGAGTCTCGGAGCTGGGAGGAGGAGGGAGACTTATAGCATTGTTCTCAGCATTCCTTGCTGAAACACCTTCATCTACATTTCTTCTCTCGAGGAGTTTCACGAATTCATACATTTGATCTTTCAGCGCCATCATCTCAGTCATTTGATCTGTCAGCTTTGCAATGTCTTCTCTCAGAGCCTGATTATCCTCTTCGGCCATTTTTCTTGCTTGTGAAGGAGTCTGGTAGCGATGTTGATGAACCAGCTTGCCCTTTTACTCTGTTTATTTTTCAATTTTTTTTACGTAAGTACATGAATGAATGAATGAATGAATGAATGTGCATGAAATGCAAATGTACGACTTCGTGTTACATCGGGGAAATTGTAAGTTTCTGTTTGACGCAGAACTGAAAGAAACTTATTTTATTAATGCAAATGTTTGATCCATCTTGTCAGAAAGAAAGTCTTACAATTCCTTAGCGGTTATAGAAATGTATGAAGAATGAAATGTTAATGTGCAATAATTAATTAATTTTTTAATGCCATGCAAAAGGGACAGGTAAAAATGCATGAGGTATGCTAAAAAATAATTTGCCAAAATAACATATGATTTTTTTGAAATTTTTTTAGAAGACCGGAAAAATGTATCAGTGTTTGTTTGAATGCAGGGGTATGAAGCTCCTTTGTGTCTGTTGCGTCAAAGACACACTTAGAGCAAGTGTACTCTATCGCAGAAGTAGTATAAAAAATATCGTCTCCACAGGGATTAATTATTAAGTACCAAACTACTTAAGATTAATTATTATTTAGACGAACGAATATTTGGTGGTTATAGAAACTAACATAAAAAGAAATAAATAGCAAGAATTAAAATGTAAAGACTAACCAATGGAGAGAGGTCTAGGGTCACGGTTTCACTTGCAAGCTTCGATTCCTCTATGTCTAATTCTACCTGAATTCCTTGTTTTATTCAATTACCAATCCCTTTACTAAAACTATTAATCCGTTTGGTCATTCGCGATTAATATTCTTTTTCTTAAATTAACCCTTGTTTGGTCATGCAAGAATTTAAATCCAAGAAAAGCATAAAGAACAAAAAGGTTGAATGATTGGAAGACTAAACTAACGTTTGGTCATGTATTAATCTTAGTCTCAATTATCCTATAGGTCCACCAACTAATTGCAGTACGGTCGCTAATCAACTAACTGATTATGAACATGCAAAGGGTTGTCAATCCTAATTATGTGATAAAAACAATAGGATAATATTAATTGAAATAAACACCGGAATTCAGATATGAAATTAGAACATAAAAAGGTCTCTAAACATGCAAGATCCACCTAAGACCCTAGAACAGGATTTAGCTATCCATAGTGTTCGAGAACAATAAAATAAAATTAGGAGTCATAAATTACAGAGATAAAAATAACCCAGAATAGAGAAATTTCTGATCCTGCAAATTTCGTCTCCTTTTTCTGCTCCAGAGCTCTCTCACGGTGTCAAGAACGGGTACCCAAAACCCTCTCCTCTATTTGCCAGCGCTACTGTTGCTTCTCGTCTGTACTGTGCGTGACTTTCCTTTGTGCGGCTGCGTTCTCCTTCGTTCTTTTTAATTATCAAAATTAACTATTTGTGCAATTGTGCGGCTACTGTATCCTCTTTCTCTAATTCTTCTCTTCCTTTTATAATGTAGGCATTTTCTTTGGCTACACTCAACTCCCAATAATTGGGCCTTTTTTTTTCTTTTAAACCAATTGATCACTTTTGTATTGTTTCAAGCCCAACTCTTTTGCTAATGACACCCCCATTTTGCTTCAAACAACTCATTGAAACAACTTCTTTATTTATCTTTTTCCTACAAAATAAATAGCAATTTGAGTCACTTATTTATTTAGATAATAATAATTGCTCCAAAAATGGCCCAAAGATATCTATAAAAATGCACTAAATTGGAGTTTATCAACTCCCCCACACTTAACTTTTGCTTGTCCTCAAGCAAATTCTCTGGCTGAGCAACATTTTCAAATAAGGAATAGAGACAGCCAAATATGGGACCCAATCAGAAGCACAATGACAGACAATAGACAATATGACACATATGAGGTGTCAGAAGGTTGCCCAATTAGAGGTTCATGTCCCTGAAGAATACATTTCTGTGAACAAAGGCACTCACTCACAATCTCTCTAAGTGTTTAGGACTAGGGAAAATATACACTCAAGTTTCAACAAAATGCACATTACCATATGTTTGTAATTTGAACAAATCTCCACTAAATAGTTCACATGCATGCAAAAGATGGGGTGTTATGGGTTGTAATGGGGCCAGGGTGAATTCATGCAGGGTAGGAAATAAGAAAGAAGGGATAATCAAAGGGCTAAAAACAAGAAATGAATAGTAATATTTGAAATCAAATATGAAGCTCCTATCTATTTTACAATTTTTGCCCGAACTCCAAATTAATTCCATTTCCTTCTTCACTCTTTTTCTATTGAGTAGACTCTTTTTGATTTGCCTTTTTTTCTTGAGTAGGCCCTTTCATTTTTTTTTTGGATTTGCCATTTGGCTCTTTCATTCTTTTGATGTGCCTTTTCCTCCTTGTTGCTTTCCTTTTTTTTCAAATTTTCTTCCTATTTTTTTTCATTTTTTTTTGGAGGAAAAAGTAAGTAGATGATTCACTCTCTCTTTTTTTTTATCCTGACAAGATAGACAACTAAAGTATAGGACAAAGTTTCAGTACTAACAATATAGACAACTAATAATATAGGACGAAATTGTAATTTTCAATAGTTGTTCCACATTTAATTCCAAATGGTTACCACAAACAAAAAAAGAAAAATTATATCTGGGTACCAAAGAAAAAAATATAACAATTAAGCTCAAAGGGGGAAACTAAGGGATAAATTCAACAAACAACTTTGAGGCCAGAAAAATACCTAAATTCCCAAATCTTTTTACATGATGCAAATCAATTTTCGCCTTGAAATGGTCAAAAGACAAATTCTAGAATATAGCAAATTGGGAAACACACTCATAGAAAGAAAAGGGGTAAAAATTTATGATTTAGTATCAATCCCCGTATGAAGGCTCAGATCTCACATTTAGAAGCTAATTCACAAAAAGTACTCAATAGGGACAATTGCTAATTATCAGCTTCCTAAGGACATCCTCACAGTTACAATCAAACACAAGTCTGTCAAGTAAATTAATTATGGGATCCCCTAAAGGAAAAATCTCTATATTTTTTTTTAACTTTTAACATAATTCATTCAAAACAAGCCAGAAAAAATGCTATCAACATATATGGTGGGTAGGTGCATTAATAGAGATCAAGTGACAAAAAATAAACTCTCCTCCCCCACACTAGCATGAAGCATGGTCCTCAATGCAAAATGATCAAATAGACACCAAAAGAAATAAATGAGAGAGAGAGAGAGAGTAATAGTGACTTCCCTGAGAGAGCTTGTAGTCCGAGCTTATCCCTAAAAACAAAACAAAACAAAAATGAGAGAAAATAAAACACGGGTTGCCTCCTGCAAAGCGCTTGTTTAACGTTCCGAGCCTGACGGTACTAGAGTCAATCCTTGAGGGCAGTGACATAGCTCACTTGACTTAGCCCTTCCTCAAAATGCTTCACACGCTGCCCATTGACCTTAAAAGTGGTACCATCTTCATGGGATACCTCAAGCACTCCATAAGGAAAAACTTGAGTAACAATGTAGGGTCCATACCACCTTGAGCGCAACTTTCCTGGAAAAAGACGCAAACGTGAGTTATAAATTAAAACTTTTTCACCAACATGGAATTCACGCTGCTGGACGCGCTTATCATGCCACTTTTTAGTCCGCTCCTTATATAACTTGGCATTCTCATAAGCTCCCAGACGGAGCTCATCCAATTCATCGAGCTGCAGCAACCTATTTTCACCTGTAAGCTGAGCATCAAAGTTTAGAAATTTTAAAGCCCAAAGTGCTTTATGCTCTAATTCAACAGGCAAATGACATGATTTTCCAAAAACAAGACGATAAGGAGACAACCCAATGGGGGTTTTAAAAGCAGTTCTCTAGGCCCATAGTGCATCATCAAGTTTCAAAGACCAATCTTTTCTTGATCCACTAACTGTCTTCTCTAAATCCTTTTCAGCTCTCTGTTTGAAATTTCAACCTGGCCACTAGTTTGTGGATGGTAAGGAGTTGTCACCTTATGAGTGACACCATATTTGCTCAAAAGATTTTCAAATTGTTTATTGCAAAAATGGGTGCCACCATCACTAATAATTGCTCAGGGAGTGCCAAATCTTGTAAAAATATTTTTCTTTAAAAATCTCACTACCACCCGAGCATCATTAGTGGGTAAGGCTACAGCTTCTACCCACTTAGACACATAATCTACAGCAACAAGAATATATTGATTTGAAAAAGATTTAGGGAAGGGCCCAATAAAGTCAATACCCCATACATCAAATATCTCACAAACCAAAATGTTGTTTAAAGGCATCTCTTGACGCCTAGAAATATTGCCACTCATTTGACAACTATCACAAGCTTTCACAAATTCATGAGCATCTTTAAATATAATAGGCCAATAAAAACCACATTGTAAAACTTTTTATGCAGTTCTATTTAGGCCAAAGTGGCCACCTACCTCTCTAGAGTGACAATGCTCAAGGATAGAAGTTACCTCATCCATAGGCACACAACGCCTAATAACCTTGTCTCCACATACTTTAAATAGGTAAGGGTCATCCCACAAGTACTGTCTAGCATCAGAAATTAATTTCTTCTTTTGCTGAAAAGAAAAATCAGGGGGAACAACCTTACCCACCAAATAGTTGACAATGTCTGCAAACCAAGGAATAGTAGAAATAGCTAGAAGTCTCTCATCAGGGAAAACCTCCTTGATCTCCCCATCATTTGAGGCCTGCATCACACTATGGTCAAGCCTTGAGAGGTGGTCAGCTAGAAAGTTCTCTGAGCCTTTCTTGTCTCTAATCTCCAAGTCAAACTCTTGTAGCAACAAAATCCACCTGATTAACCTAGGTTTAGCATCCTGTTTTCCAAGCAAATATCTAATGGCAGCATGGTCAGTGTAAACAATAACTTTAGAAAGAACGAGGTAATGACGAAACTTGTCAAATGCAAATACTACAGCTAGTAACTCTTTCTCTGTGGTAGTGTAATTTCTTTGAGCATCATCTAGAGTACGACTAGCATAGTAAATGGTATAAAATACCTTATTCTTTCTTTGCCCCAAAACATCCCCCACAGCAGTATCGCTAGCATCACACATAATTTCAAAGGGAAGTGACCAATCGGGAGCAACAACAACAGGGGAACTAATTAATTTTTCCTTTAAACAGTTAAAAGCCTTCAAACAAGTGTCAGAAAAATCAAAAGTGGCCTTTGTTACCAAGTGGCTTCAGTCTCAAGAGGAGGGGTGAATTGAGATTTAAAACTTTTCAGATCTTTCGAAAACGTTTTTCCCCTTTTCAATGACTTAGATCAATTTTTCGCGCAGGTTAAGTGGAAGCGAAGGAATTAGAATATAAAGCAGTAAAGCGGTATAACAGTAAAGCAGGAAAGCAGTAAAGCACGCAGAGATTTATCCTGGTTCGGTCACCTCCTAGTGACCTACGTCCAGTCCTCACACCCTTGTGAGATTTTCCACTAACCAAAACAACAAGGCTTACAGGTGCCTTGGAAAACCTTTACAGACTCAGGCACTCTCCTCCTAGGATACCCCACCTATGGAGAGCCCTCAAATCTAATATAACAATAACAAGAGATACCCCACCCCTGTTACAATCAGCTGCCCCAGAAAGATACCCCACTTCCTAGTACAAACAGCTACCCTAGAGAGATACCCCACTCCCTAGAACAAATCACAACAATTAAATAATAAACAATTGTAAAGACAGAAATACCTCTAATGAAGGCAGATATTACAACTTGAAGAATGCAACCGCAACTAACTCTTAGAAAAAGATCAGCTCTGACGGACCAACGGTGCGAGAAGAGCAACGAATAAAATGTAAATAGTTTTTCAAAGATGTGATAGATCGTAAACTTGGGTTGTGCAAAATGAAGACTACGAAGTGCCTATTTATAGGCTATGAGAAAAAGAAGTTTACGTTGAAAATAATGTAGGAATCGATTCTTTGTTGAAAACATTGGATCTAGGAATCGATTCTTCTTTTAATTAAAAATCGATTTTGACTTGCTTTGAAAAGAGGTGGCAATCGATTCTTTGAGATCAAGGAGGGCTAGGAATAGATTCTTATACTCAATGTAATTTGTATGAATCGATTCTTGGCTTTCCTGAGACATGTAGGAATCGATTCTTTTCCTAAGTGAAAAATAGTGTGAATCGATTCTTTCCTTTTTGAAAAATACTTGTGAATCGATTATGCACTTTGGTAAAAAAATAATATGAATCGATTCTTTCCTTTTAAAGACACTTGAGAATCGATTTTTATGCTTAGTATAAGATAGTATGAATCGATTCTTCCTTTTTAGAAATACTTAGGAATCGATTTGCATACTTAGTGAAACTAGTATGAATCGATTCTTTAGCTTTTGTATTGACCTGAAAATCGATTTTTATATATAGAATAAAATAGAGAAAATCGATTTTATGCTTTTCAAAAATGCTTCTTGTGTTTACGTGTGCATGCATGCATTTTGAAAAACGTGGGACTTTGAGAGATGAGCTGACCTTCGTAAGAGCTTACACTTTTTCCTAAGACACACCCAAGCCCTAAGGACTACCCTTATTTATAAGGACTACCCTTATATCTTGAAACTTCAATTCTTGAGTTTGATTGTCTTGGATTGTGACTTTGATACTTTGTCACTTTCATCACCTTTTGCCTTTGGTCACTCTCATCAACTTTGGCTATCAACTTTGGCTTTGTCTTTTTCCTATTATCAACTTTAGCTTTTGTATTTTTCATCATCAAAACCTCTTAACCACTTCATCATCAAAACTTAGCCTGCAACACAAGATATCTACAGCCTCCTTAACCAAGAGGTCAGTCATAGGCTTTGCAATTTTTGAGAAGTCTTTAACAAACCTCCTATAGAATCCAGCATGGCCTAGAAAACTACGGACCCCCTTAACAGAATTGGGTGGGGGTAACTTTGCAATTACCTCAACCTTTGCAGGATCAACTTCAATGCCTCTAGTGGACACCTTATGTCCTAGAATAATGCAATCTTGTACCATCAATTGGCATTTCTCCCAATTGAGCACCAAATTGGTATCCATGCATCTCTGCAACACTGAATTCAAGTTATGTAAACAATCCTCATAAGAGGATCCAAAGACGGTAAAATCATCCATGAATATCTCAATGCATTTTTCAACCAAGTCAGAGAAGATAGCCATCATGCATCTTTGGAAAGTGGCGGGGGCATTACATAAACCGAATGACATCCTTTTATATGCAAATGTTCCATATGGGCAAGTAAAAGTAGTTTTTTCTTGATCTTCAGAAGCCACTGGTATTTGCAAATAACCGGAATATCCATCCAAACAACAATAATAATCATGACCTGCCACTCTCTCAAGCATTTGATCAATAAAGGGAAGGGGGAAGTAATCTTTTCGGGTGGCATCATTTAATTTTCTATAATCAATGCACATACGCCACCCGGTAGTTTTCCTAACTGCAATTAATTCATTTTTATCATTCTCCATCACAGTAGTACCTCCCTTTTTAGGAACACATTGAACAGGACTTACCCACTTACTATCAGAGATAGAATAGATGATACCTGCATCAAGAAGCTTCATCACTTCCTTTTTGACCACCTCTTTCATGTTAGGATTGAGGCGGCGTTGAGGTAGTGCCTGGGGTTGGTAATCATCCTCAATGTAGATCTTGTGGGTGCAAATTGAGGGACTAATGCCTTTTATATCATGAATAGACCATCTAAAGGCTTCTTTGTTGGCCCTTAATACCCTCAAAAGCTTATCCTCCATGGTATCTGTCAAATCTGCAGAAATAATCACAAGCAAAGAGGAAGGAGGATGCAAGAAAGCATATTTTACATTTGAAGGAAGAGGCTTTAATTCAAGCTCAGGAGCCTCTTCAATTGAAGGTTTGGGATTTGGAGTATTACCCCATTCCAATTCCTCAAAGTAAGTACTTTTTCTGAGGGTGGTGAGCCTGCAAAAACATTAAGAACTCTTCTTCCTCACCACCCTGCAATATGCCAAGTCCCTGCAAAGTAAGTACTTTTTCTAGAGGGTCCTGAATTCTAAAATCATCAAAACTTTCAGAGGTAACCACATCATTAATATCCATAGCTTGAATAAAATTACAAGAAGCAAATGAGGAAGGATTTTTTAATGAGTTCAAGACTTGAAATACAATTTCCTCATCTCCAAATCTCAAAGTCAATTTTCCTTGCTGAACATCAATTAAGCTTTTTCCTATAGCTAAGAAAGGACGCCCCAAAATAATTGGAACTTCCTCGTCTTCTTCCATATCCAATACAACAAAATCAGCAGGGAAAATAAACTTATCAACCTTAACTAAAACATCCTCCACCACTCCACGGGGGTGGGCAATGGATCTATCAGCTAGCTGTAAAGTGATGTTAGTAGGATGTGGTTCCTGCAAACCAAGCTTTCTAAAAACAGAAAAAGGCATCAAATTTATACTTGCTCCTAAATCACATAAAGCCTTTTCAAAATGAGAGTTGCCAATTGTACAAGGGATAGTAAAACTACCTGGATCTTTAAGCTTAGGTGGTAACTTTTTTAGAACTATAGCAGAACATTCCTCATTGAGCCTAACTGTTTCAAAGCCTTCTAACTTCCTTTTGTTAGAAATAATTTCTTTTAAAAATTTGGCATATTTAGGCATTTGAGCAATAGCTTCAGCAAAAGGAATGTTGATATGCAATTTTCTAAATATTTCAAGAAATTTGGCAAATTGCTTATCATGCTGCTCATTTTTAAGTCTTTGAGGATAAGGAACATTTACCTTTGCTTGCTCATATTTTTCCCTTTCCTTTTTGCTTTCCTCAGAAGTGCTCCCCTCAATAGGAGCTTGTATTTCTTTCTCGGGCGCCCGTCCATCTTGATTGTTTTCTTCAACCAGCTCCTTGCCACTCTTAAGAGTGACAGCCTTACAATGCTCATTTCTTGGATTAGGCTCAGTTTGGGTAGGCAGTGAGCCTTGAGGCCTTTGAAACAACACAGTAATGAGATTTGAGATTTGACCCTTCAGGCTTCCAAATTCGTTGTTCATGGCTCCAATTTGGCCCTCCAGGCCTCCAAATTTGTTGTTCGTGGCTCCCTCCAAGCTTCCAAATTTTTCATTTGTCTGCTGCATAAACCTTGTCAACACATCATTGGTATCCAACTTTTTCTCCTCTTGCCTTTGCACATGTGGAGGCTTATAGGAGTTCGAGCTTTGCTCCTTTTGTTGTCCTCCCCAAGAGAAATTAGGGTGGTTTCTCCAACCCGAATTGTAAGTGTTTGAATAAGGGTCATTTTGGGTCTGGTTGGAATTCTGAACATAATTGGCCTCTTCAGTTGAAGTTGTGGGCCGACCCTGTGATTTTATCAGTTCTTCAATGGATTGCAACCTCTCATCAGTCCTGTCCATGTAATTGGCTAAAACACCCATGCATGGGTGTCCAACTTTTTCCATGTACCTAACTAGGGATTCTTGCGTGCCAAGCCTTAACTCACTTTTCTTATGGCCAATATAGTTGACTTCTTCAGATAGACCTCCCCAAAGATTGTTTGTGTTATCACTAGTGGGGGTAACTACGGGAGTAGATTGAGCTTGTACGTTCATCAAATATTGCACCTGTTTAGAGAGAGCATCCAGCTTTATGTTAACAGTAGTGTCATCTTCAACCTTGTACATCCCAGCTGATTTCTTGATGTGTCTGTCACTTGTCTCCCATTGGGCATTATCGGCTGCTATCTCTGCAATTAAGTCATATACTGTCGCAGGTTCTCCATTCATTAGAGAGCCTCCACAAGCCATATTAATAATTCCCCTATTTTGAGAAGATAATTCGTTGCAAAAATATTCAAGCAATTGCCACTTCTCAAATCCATGATGTGGACAACTTCGGAGTAAGTCTTGAAATCTTTCCCAAGCTTCATGCAAAGATTCTTGCTCGAGTTGAGCAAAGCTGATTATTGCACCCCGGATCTTAGTAGTCTTACCTGGAGGAAAATATTTGGTCAAGAATTTTTGCTTCAGTTGATCCCAAGTGGTAATGGACTCAGCAGGTTGAGAGTCTAACCAAGCAGATGCCTTGTCAGCCAATGACCATGGAAACAATCTCACTCTAATGGCATCAGGAGTGACACCATTACAAATTACCGAGTCTGCCACCCTCAAGAAGTTTCTAAGATGGGTGTGCGGGTCTTCTGTTGGTGCACCTCTGAACATAGTCGAATTTTGAACCATTTGAATCAAGCTGGGTTTGAGCTCAAAGTTAGTAGCTTGCACAGGTGGATTGACTATGCTTGTAGTGATATTCGCTGTGGGAGTAAAGTAGTCCCGAAGAGTTCTTCTCGGATTGGCAGCCATCACTCTTGTCTCTTTTCTTATCCATCGAGCAGTTCTTTCAATTTCTGGATCAAAAACCAAAATAGGCTCCTGGGAGCGGGTGAGCATGCACGAGTATTAATAGTAATAAAAATAAAACGAACTAATAAAATAAAACTAAATATAATTTTTTTTCTTTTTATTAAATTAAAACAAGAATTAAAATAAATGTCTAAAGCAATAAAAAAATCTTTTTCGTTTAATATTATTAAATTAATCCCCGGCAACGGCGCCAAAAACTTGTTGCCTCAAAGACACACTTAGAGCAAGTATACTCTATCGCAGAAGTAGTATAAAAAATATCGTCTCCACAAGGATTAATTAATAAGTACAAAACTACTAAAGATTAATTATTATTTAGACGAACGAATATTTTGTGGTTATAGAAACTAACATAAAAAGAAATAAATAGCAAGAATTAAAATGTAAAGACTAACCAATGGAGAGAGGTCTAGGGTCACGGTTTCACTTGCAAGCTTCGATTCCTCTATGTCTAATTCTACCTGAATTCCTTGTCTTATTCAATTACCAATCCCTTTACTAAAACTATTAATCCGTTTGGTCATTCGCGATTAATATTCTTTTTCCTAAATTAACCCTTGTTTGGTCATGCAAGAATTTAAATCCAAGAAAAGCATAAAGAACAAAAAGGTTGAATGATTGGAAGACTAAACTAACGTTTGGTCATGCATTAATCTTAGTCTCAATTATCCTATAGGTCCACCAACTAATTGCAGTACGGTCGCTGATCAACTAATTGATTATGAACATGCAAAGGGTTGTCAATCCTAATTATGTGATAAAAACAATAGGATAATATTAATTGAAATAAACACCGGAATTCAGATATGAAATTAGAACATAAAAAGGTCTCTAAACATGCAAGATCCACCTAAGACCCTAGAACAGGATTTAGCTATCCATAGTGTTCGAGAACAATAAAATAAAATTAGGAGTCATAAATTACAGAGATAAAAATAACCCGGAATAGAGAAATTTCTGATCCTGCAAATTTCGTCTCCTTTTTCTGCTCCAAAGCTCTCTCACGGTGTCAAGAACGGGTACCCAAAACTCTCTCCTCGCTACGGTTGCTTCTCGTTTGTACTGTGCGTGCATGACTTTCCTTTGTGCGGCTGCGTTCTCCTTCGTTCCTTTTAATTATCAAAATTAACTATTTGTGCAATTGTACGACTACTGTATCCTCATTCTCTAATTCTTCTCCTCCTTTTATAATGTAGGCCTTTTCTTTGGCTACACTCAACTCCCAATAATTGGGCCTTTTTTTTCCTTTTAAACCAATTGATCACTTTTGTATTGTTTCAAGCCCAACTCTTTTGCTAATGACACCCCCATTTTGCTTCAAACAACTCATTGAAACAACTTCTTTATTTTACTTTTTCCTACAAAATAAATAGCAATTTGAGTCACTTAATTATTTAGATAATATTAATTGCTCCAAAAATGGCCCAAAGATATCTATAAAAATGCACTAAATTGGAGTTTATCAGTGTCCTACGAGGGTTCCTTAGAGAATAGGTCTAGGGCTTGTCTTCTAAGTGAACCTTTCAAAGGGTAGCTCTAAAGAGTCCTACATAAGGTTCCTAGAGCCAACGACCTCAGTTAAGAACACTGATCAACAACAATAGGCAAGCTATTAGGAGTGCCAGCATTCTCAATAGGGACCAAACTCTAGGTGAAACTTTCGTGATCACCCAATAGGACGCACATCCAGTAAGGCATCGCTACGCAGTCTCGTTCTAACTTAGGTTATTCTCCAGTCCGGGTATAGGACTATTCTCGCGTGTGTGCAAAAGTGTGATAGTGGAGTGTGTGAAGGAGAAAAATATCAAGAATACCCCCCAAGCTGCAAAACAAACAAACATACATACAGAAAAGTGGTCTTCTATCCTAGGGTTTTCATATCACAAAAGAATAATATGCAATAAAAATAGAAGACAGAAAAGGAAGGGTAAAAATAAACAATAAATTAACAACTAATCCTACAACTAATTAGACTAGGTTGACTCTCTATAATGTCCCCAGTGAAGTCGCCAGCTGTAGCGACCGAAAAATCCGGGCGAGGATTCCTCGAAGGTTCAAAAATGAAGCCGCCACCAAAATTTAGTTTAAGGGCAAATATTGGAAAATCCCTTTTGGAACCAAAATTAGTGAGTCAGGTTTTGTATTTTCGTTTTCTGATTTTTTTTGTATTTTTGGCCTATGGATTATTTTGGACAATTGTAAATATTTGTAAATTAATTTTTATTGATTTTTAAATATATTTTTTATTTGGACTGTGGACAGATTTATTGTTTTTTGGTCAAAATGGAAGAAAATGATTAAATTGGGCCAAGCCCAATCAAAAGACTAAACATGGGCCCAATTAGACAAATGACTAAAATAAAGCCCAATTAGAACAATTTTCCAAAATCAGGTCCAATCTAAACAAAATACTAACATAGGTCCAATAGCAACACATAGGCCCATACTACTAGACAGGCGCGAATCGTAGACGTACAGGCCAACCACGCAAGTATGGGCCCAATTAGGCAAAAAGGCATTTTGACCCGATTGAACAAAGTATTAAGCGTTGGCTCGAATTAAGACGAGACAGCATTGAATGAGCCTGAAAAGCTTTTCTCGTAGGAATAGGATTTGTGACTTATGACACGCAAAATAAATGATAGAAATGATTGTGAAAAAAGATCGGAAAAAATTGCGGTATAACAATAGGACTATCCCGAGTGTCGTTGAGGGACCGGTCCTGCAGCAGGTGACTCCGGAAGGAGTGACAGTCACCTTACCCCTTAGCCCGGCGCATGCTTGAAGCTCGGCTACGGCTATGGATCCTGCAAGCTCGGTCCGGAACCGACTTCCACCTCCCTCACAGACGGTCCAGGTACCGGTCGATGTTGTTCAACAACTCGTCCAGTTCCTAAATCAGCAAGCCAAGGCCGACCAGCAGGAAAGCCAACGCTACACCCAGTTAGAAGCTGAGATCCGGGCTCGTAACATCCCGAATCGGAGTTCCTCTCGGCGCAACTCTTCAAGTGGAATGACTCATGGCTGCAGGTGCCACTGTTCTCCGACTTGGAGGAGATACCATCATCGCCCTCCACCTCGTCGTAGAGGAGGGTGAGGATGGGAGACTCCCCCAAGTCAGACCCCTGATGACCCCGTCTCTGTTTTCCTCTTCTCAGAGGCGACGTTCCAGAAGTCGGGAAAGGTCCCCGAGGCAGGAACGTCAGCGCCCTCACTCGCGGGGATCCCTAGGCAAGTATGGCTACCGACGGTCTCCACCTCTTGAGAGGTCGGCAAAGCGTAAAGGACCTTTCACAAGTAAGATCGACTATTTTCCGGTGATGCAATACTGGAACGTCCCGGATGAGATTAAGTGCCGGATTTTCCCTTTCACATTGGAGCAAACGGCTTTGGATTGGTTCAGGGACCTTACTTGCTAAGCTTTTTTCAGCTCACTTCGCTCACTCCAAGATGAAGCTGAAATCCCCAAAGGTGCTGCAAGCAATTCGGCAAGGTGAGAATGAGTCTCTCCGAGACTATATAGAGAGATTCAATCGTGAAGCTGCACAAGTCCGGAACCTCGACGAATCTTTCCGATTTTACTTCATGGATGTGGAACTTCGTGAAGGGAGTTTGTTTCAAACCGATGTCGGAGTAAATCAGCTCGAGACTCTCGCGGAGTTCCTCCAGAGGTTTCAGAAGTACATCGATCATGAAGAAGGGGTTAACGCAGGAAGGTCACGTGTCACTAAGGCCCCAGAATGAGCCTACGAGCGTGATGTAATCCGACTTTGTAAATATTCAACCATCTAATATATATGGATCGGCTACGATTTTCCTCACACTGAGTGCTTAGTAAAAGTGAGTTTCGAGGTTGAAGGGAAGGATTTTGGATCGGTCGAACGATCGCCTTAAAATTCCACGCTAAACCAAAACCCGAGACACCAAGCTCGACATCGCTAATGTCTGAGGTAGTGGCGACTCGTTGGGACGAGTTCAATCCGGTCTGAGCCCCGGTAGACTGTCCCAAGGGCTACGAAGATCTTTGGATTTCGAAGTCGTAAAGATTATTGGCCGAGGCTACCATTACCCTGAAGGGCGAGTTCGATCTGGGTCGAGTCCTGGTAAACTGTCCTGAAGGTGACATTAAACTGACACCTTGAGTCCCTAAGGTGGTCACGTTTTAACATGGTCAAAGCAGCTATTACCCTGAATGGCGAGTTCGATCTGGGCCGAGTCCTGGTAAACTGCCCTGAAGGCGACATTAAATTGACACCTCGAGTTCCTCAGGTGGTCACGTTTTAATATGGCCGAAGCTGCCATTACCCCGAAGGGCGAGTTCGATCTGGGTCGAATCCTAATAAACTGCCCTGAAGGCGACATTAAACTGACACCTCGAGTCCCTCAGGTGGTCACGTTTTAACATGACTGAAGCTTCCATTACCTTGAAGGGCGAGTCACTCAGTGGTCACATCATTCCCAAATCCCGGATATTCAGAGGAACCTTGAGTCACTCAACGGTCATCTCTGTCTTGTGAGCACTAGCCCGGCTTCGTGAAGATCGGCGCTGGGGGTAAAAACTCACGTAAACACAAGCCCCGCTTCGTGAAAGATCGTAGCTAGGGAACAAAATCCCAGTCACTCTGAGAAAGGGTCAACAGAGTCTTCAGGAAAGTAAACTCAGCTCCTGAGCTCGGACAAGCTTACAAGTCAAGATCGCTTCACAGGCGACCCGACTTGGGGGGAAACTGTTACGGATTGGGCCTAATCCTCAATAGTGAGACCCATTATCAAAAGCAAACCCATTGATCAACGACTAAGATCTAGGCCCTAGATCGAACGACTCTGATTCATTAGGTCAACACACCTTTACTCTATAAATAAGCATTCAATGCAATGCCAAAGGTACACACTCTCTCCTATATTCTTACCTCTAATCAATTCACTTCCTGACTTGAGCTTTGGAGTGTCTTTGTAGGTACCCCCACCTAGGATCGAAACTCCACCTAGGATCGGAACTCCATCTAGGATCGGAACTCCATCTAAGACTGGCACTCCATCTAAGATTGGCACTCCATCTAAGATCGGAACTCCATCCAAGATCGGAACTCCATCTAAGAACAGACTCCATCCAAGATCGGAACTCCATCCAAGATCGGAACCCCATCCAAGATCAAAACTCCATCCAAGATTAGACTCCATCCAAGATCAGACTCCATCCAAGATTGGAACTCCATCCAAGACCGGAACTCCATCTAGGATCAGAACTCCACAACGGAGCTCAGTTAATCAAGACCTACTACTACCAACTATCCCGAATCGTCCCTACCTTCTAAGATACGATACATAACAAAATCAGACCGCCCTTTTTGTTTTGTTTTTGCCACGTTGAAAATGGACAAGGGTTGCCAGGGATTTATAATCACTTGGTTAGATCATTTATCTCTCATGAAATCAACTAGATCGTTATGACTTTCTCTCTTCCCTCTGTGAATGCATCAGCGTTCTGTGCACAAGACTGGGCTGCAAGATCACTTGATGTTGAAACCAAGTCAGGAGAAAACCCACGCGCAAGGTGATGCTTGCCTTATCCACGCCCGCATGACATATGTAACACCCCTTTTCTACCCGTTAATTTAATTGGAAAATCAGAGTTTCAAAAAAATTTATTTCGCACGAGGAATGTTACACATACTTCAATAAAACAACGCTTCTCAATAAAACAGCTCAAACACAACAATCATGTATCACGTAGCACGTCACAAAAAGGAGAGCCTCAAAACCACAGTTACCATCGCAAATAAAACTTAACGTCAATAAAACCAACTACACAGCGGAAAATATAAATAAGAGAAAACATCAATTAACACATAACAACCAGAATAGTCTTAAAACATCGAGTTCGTTTCCCCCCTGAGTGCTACGTATCAGAGCATGACGACCCGACTCAAAATCAGTGAAGATACCTAGGTCTTCACTCGTGATCACCTGCACGTTACCGCATAGGGGTAACATTCAAACAGAAGGGTGAGTCCAATTCAATCCATATAATAAATCACATGATAAGCAATAAGTCAAGTCACAGCTCTAGAGTAATCACATCACAATCATCAATTACATCACTACAATAACTCATCACTATGTCATGTAGGCATATGAAATGCAACCCACTCGCGGGCATATGCATGAGGTACCTTTTCACAAACGTCGCTTAGCCTTTTTGGCCTCATCGTCACTTAGCCTCTTGGGCCTCAAACGTCACTGGGTTTATGCATATGGGAGGCATGAGACACTATGACATGCACCACGCACAAACACACAATCACGGTCAACTATGTGACCCGTCACTTACCAATTTGCCAAATAATAGGCACAGCACCTGTCAATTCATAATCACACACAACAACGTCACTTAGCCTTTTGGGCCTTATCGTCACTTAGCCTTTTTGGCCTCAACGTCACTTATTTTTCATCGTCACTTATTCATAAACATCATCAATTCAAACGATAGCCACTGAGGGCAAAAACGTCATTTACTAGCCACCAAGGGCATCATCGTCATTTACACATCATTATCAACAACATTGGCCACTAAGGGCAAAAAGGTCATTTACTAGCCACCAAGGGCATCATCGTCATTTTAAAGGCCACCAGAAAATAATAAGTTTTTATTTTTAGAAATAAGACACACAGGTAGACAACCGGAAAAGCTTCCCAACACTTTTTGAAACGTTTAAAACGGATGTCCGAGTCAAAAGATATAGCGAAAACAGTTTTCATAAAAATTCGGGAACATCCTGAAAAATGGCGCCCTGGGCGCCCAGCGCCCAGCAACACAACACACGCGCCCACACCGAGACAACTCCAAAATTGACGCGTGCAAAAATAAAACCACTCGAGCCAAAATGCTTAAAATTGAATTTGGTCACGTGAATACAAAATTTGGCACGGTAAATTGTGTCCAGAAATTGAAATTGCACCCAAAATCCCATTACGCACACATAAGCAACACCCAGTAGGACAACTCCAGAATTACAAGTGCAAAGATAAAACCACTCTAGCCAAAATGCTTAAAATTGAATTTGGTCACGAGAATACAAAATTTGGCACGGTAAAATGTGCCCAGAAATTGAAATTGCACCCAAAATCCCATTTACGCACACATAAGCAACACCCAGTAGGACAACTCCAGAATTACAAGTGCAAAGATAAAACCACTCGAGCCAAAATGCTTAAAATTGAATTTGGTCACGTGAATACAAAATTTGGCACGGTAAAATGTGCCCAGAAATTGATTTTTACCCAAAACATCACGTATGCGTACACAACACACACACAACACACCATCACAGAATACACTGGCGCCCTTGGCGCCCAGCGCCCAGCACACGACACACGCACACACGCACGCAACACGCAACACGGCGCACAGCACCCTTGGCGCCCAGCACAACACACACGCAACACTGCAACACGGCGCACAGCGCCCATGGGCGCCCAGCGCCTGCACACTTCCAGCAACACGAAATTCAGCACAATTTCAGCATTTTTTTTTCAAATTTTTACATGATCAATCACAACACCAATTACAACAATCATGGACACATATTGAATCATCAAAAATCATCCACCAAACGTCAAAATTCAGCAACATCACAAGCACACACATGGCGCCCTAGGCGCCCAAACACTAACAACGGATCTTTGAGCAACGAATTCATCAAACAACATGCTAACCGCAATCACAACATGAAATCACGCCTAATTCATACTCATGGATTAGATCTAAGCTATTCCTACTTAAAACCTATCATACGAATTATTATAAAAATTGATAGAACTCCCCTTACCTCGAATTCGAAGAGTAGAAGCCCTAGAGACCGTCACCACCAGAACCTCAGCAACAAAATCACGTCCCTTGGCTCCTTGGACTTCGCGACCTTCCTCTCCTCTTCTCCTCCCTACGGCGCTCTTCTTTTCTCCTTTCTCTCTTCTCAATTTCGCAAATGCCTAACAAAACCCTAGTCCCCAAATGACTTAGCCACATTCGCATATCACTTGGATCATGGGCTTGGGCTTTTCACTTAAGCCCAAGTCTAGCTAATTGGCGCCTTCATCTCCTAATACCACCTACACCATTTTAATATAATTTTTAATAATTAAATTATATCCAATTAATTAAATTAAATTCCTAAATACTTAATTAAATAAATTAATTAAATAGTTAGGGTGTTACAACTCTCCCCCACTTAAAATATTTCGTCCTCGAAATTTACCTGATCAAACAACTCTGGGTAGGACTCTCCCATCTTGCTCTCTAGCTCCCAAGTCATACTCTCACCGGTAGCTCCTAGCCAAACCACTTTCACTAATGCAATCTCCCTGCCTCTAAGCACTTTCACTTCACGATCCTCAATCCGTACGGGCATCGTCTCCACAGTGAGATTATCCCGCACCTCTACATCATCCATATGGATCACATGAGATGGATCCGAAACATACTTCCGAAGTTGCGACACATGAAACACGTCGTGCAAATTCGAAAGATTTGGCGGTAAAGCCACCCTATAAGCCACATTTCCGATTCTCTCAGAAATCTGATAAGGACCAACAAAGCGAGGAGTGAGCTTCTTCGACTTCAACGCTCGACCAACACCGGTAATAGGAGAAACCCTCAAGAACACATGTTCACCCTCTTGAAAATCTAAATATTTTCTCCGCTTGTCATGATAACTCTTCTGATGACTCTGCGAAGCCTTCATCTTTTCACGGATCATCTTGATTTTCTCTGTAGTCTCCCGGACAATCTCCGGTCCCAACACTACACTCTCCCCCGACTCATACCAACACAACGGCGTTCTACACTTTCGTCCATATAATGATTCAAACGGTGCCATCCCGATACTGGAATGGTAACTGTTGTTATAGGTAAATTCAATCAGCGCAAGGTATGAATCCCATGAACCCCTTTGTTCCAAGACACAAGCCCTCAACAAATCTTCTAACGACTGAATTGTCCTCTCTGACTGACCATCTGTCTGAGGATGATATGCTGAACTCATTTTCAACTTTGAACCCAATTCCTTCTGCAAACCCGTCCAAAACTCAGAAGTGAACCTCGGATCCCTATCTGATACAATACTCTTCGGAACACCGTGCAACTTCACAATTTCTTTGACATATACCTCTGCCAACCTCGACACCGGATAAGTGACATTAATAGGAATAAAGTGGGCAGACTTCGTTAACCTATCAACGATCACCCAAATAGCGTCATGACCCCTAACTGTATTTGGCAATCCCGTCACAAAATCCATCGCAATGCTATCCCACTTCCACTCTGGAACTTCCAACGGTTGCATCAACCCTGCCGGCTTCTGATGCTCTACCTTTGACTTCTGACAAGTCAAACAGGCGTACACAAACTGTGCCACATCCCTCTTCATACCATACCACCAAAACATCTTCTTCAGATCCTGATACATTTTTGCTGCCCCAGGATGAATACTCAATTTACTATGGTGACCCTCTTCCAAAATTGCCTTTCTCATCTCTGCATCATCTGGAACACAGATCCTACCCCGGAACCTCAACACACCACGAGAATCCAATTTGAAATCTTCATCTTCAGATTGACCAACCCCATTAATTAAATCCACCAATTTGACATCTGACTTCTGAGCCTCTCTGATGCTGCCCAGAAAGTCATTATCGATCTTTAGCATTCCCAGCTTGACACTGCGAGGTGTCATTTTACAAACCAAACTCAAATCTCGGAATTCCTCAATCAACTCTAATTCCTTCACCATCATTGCCGACATATGCAAAGACTTCCGGCTTAAAGCATCAGCCACGACATTAGCTTTGCCGGGATGATAATTCAAACCGAAGTCATAATCCTTCAAGAGCTCCAACCACCGACGCTGTCTCATATTCAACTCCTTCTGGTCGAACAGATATTTCAGACTCTTATGATCACTAAACACTTCAAACCTCGAACCATAAAGATAGTGTCTCCAAATCTTAAGCACAAATACCACAGCAGCCAATTCCAAATCATGCGTAGGGTAATTTTTCTCATGAACCCGCAACTGCCTCGACGCATACGCAATGACTTTCCCATCTTGCATCAGCACACCACCAAGACCCATCTTCGAAGCGTCACAATATACAACAAACGGTTCCTCCGGATTAGGCAACGTCAAAACAGGCGACGTTGTCAATCTCTTTTTCATTTCCATAAAACTTTCCTCACACCGAGCATCCCAAACGAAAACTTTACCCTTACACGTCAACTGAGTCAACGGAAGGGCCAACTTGGAAAAACCCTCGATGAACCTCCTGTAGTACCCAGCCAAACCCAAAAAGCTTCTAATTTCTGTTGCGGATTTCAGAGCCTCCCACTCCAACACTGCTTCTATTTTTGCCGGATCGACTGCAATACCATTACCAGAAATCACGTGCCCAAGAAAACTCACCTCTTTCAGCCAGAACTCACAATTTGATAACTTAGCATACAGCTTTCTCTCTTTCAAAACTTCCAATACTGACTTCAGGTGCTCAGCATGCTCTTCCTCCGACTTAGAATAAACTAGAATGTCGTCTATGAAGATCACCACAAACCGATCTAGGTAATTATGGAAAATACGGTTCATATATTCCATAAATACACCAGGTGCATTGGTCACACCGAACGGCATCATTGAATACGCATAATGCCCATACCTTGTTCTGAACGCTGTCTTCTGAACATCTTCATCCTTCACTTTAATCTGATGATATCCGGACCTCAAATCAATTTTGCTGAAAACACGAGCACCTACTAACTGATCCATCAAATCATCGATCCTCGGAAGCGGATACTTGTTCTTGATAGTTACCTTATTCAACTGACGATAGTCCACACATAACCTCATGCTCCCATCTTTCTTCTTCACTAACAATACCGGAGCTCCCCACGGTGATACACTCGGTCTCACAAACTTTTTCTCAAGCAATTCTTCAAGTTGCATCTTCAACTCAGACAATTCAGACGCCGACATCCTGTACGGTGCCATAGACACAGGCCTCGTACCAGGTACAAGATCAATCAAAAATTCAACTTCCCTCTCCGGCGGCACACCCGGAATTTCGTCAGGAAAAACCTCGGGAAACTCGCGTACCACTTGCAATTCTTCAATAACAGCCTGACTCTCAGCAGACAACGATGCCATCAACGAAAATAGCTGAACTCCTTCTTTCCTCAACTTCTTCAACTGACTAGCAGATACCAAAACAGGATCTTCTTCCCCAAAACTAACCGACTTGCTACGACAGTTGATATGGACGTGGTTATTCTCTAACCAGTCCATGCCCAAGATTACATCCAGACCTCTCAACGGCAAGCAAACAAAATTCACAATAAAGTCCCTGCCAAAGATCGACACGGGACACTGGGAACACACCTGGGACGTAATCACCGACCCCTTCGCAGGAGTATCGACAACCATATCCCCACACATAGCAGATAAAACAAGACCCAATCTTTTACAACAATCAACAGATATAAAGCAATGGGTAGCACCAGTATCAATAAGAGATTTCAGAGAAGTACCGTTAATGAAACACGTACCTCTAATAAGACCATCTCCCTCATCAGGCTCCTCTCCTGCTAATGCGAACACTTTCCCACTAGACCTTTCTTTCTTCGGCTTTGTACATTTTGTACTGATATGCCCAGACTCACCACAGTTGAAACACACCACATCCTTGACCTTACACTCGGCCGCCATATGACCCTTTTTACCGCAACGGTAGCAAACTCTCTCATCAGACCTGCATGTAGTACTCTTGTGGCCAGGTTTGCCACACTTATAACAGACAATGCTAGCAGGAGCATCTCCCCCACTAGAATTCTTACCTCCAGCAGCCCTCTGATAACTCTTACCCGCAGGAACCTCATACGGCTTGCTTCGACTCGGAAACTTACCATTTTTCTCAGACACAGCTTTGTAATGAGCAGTACTGTCCTCCTCAAAGATTCTACAACTGTCAACCAGATCCGCGAACACACGGATCTTCTGGTAACCAATAGCCTTTTTGATATCAGGCCTCAACCCATTCTCGAACTTGATGCATTTTGAGAACTCAGTTGTCGCCTCACTGTAGTGCGGATAGAATTTTGCCAATTCCACAAACTTCGCCGCATATGCAGTCACAGACATACCACCCTGCTTCAGTTTCAGGAACTCTATCTCTTTCTTTCCTCGGACATCTTCAGGAAAATATTTTCTCAGAAATTCTCTGCTGAATACCTCCCAGGTAATCTCTTCTTGCACAGCCTCCAACCTCTGCCTAGTAGCCAACCACCAGTCGTCGGCTTCCTCAGCCAACATGTGAGTACCAAAACGGACCTTCTGCTCAACAGTGCAGTCCATCACCCTGAAAATCCTCTCGATCTCCTTCAACCAAGCCATAGCACCATCTGGATCATATTTGCCCTTAAATGTGGGCGGATTCTCTCTCTGGAAAGTAGTCAGACTCCAAAAACCAGCGTTCTACCCAGCATTCTGCTGACCCTGCACAGCCTGAGCCATAGCTTGCAACGCAGCAGCAAGAGCAGCACCGTTTCTCCCAGCCATTTCAAATTATCACTGCAGCACAAACCAAAAATTCAGAACTAATCTATTGTCATAAGACACTATGACAGGACAACATTGGCCGGACAGACCGAACTGCTCTGATACCACTAATGTAACACCCCTTTTCTACCCGTTAATTTAATTGGAAAATCAGAGTTTCAAAAAAATTTATTTCGCACGAGGAATGTTACACATACTTCAATAAAACAACGCTTCTCAATAAAACAGCTCAAACACAACAATCATGTATCACGTAGCACGTCACAAAAAGGAGAGCCTCAAAACCACAGTTACCATCGCAAATAAAACTTAACGTCAATAAAACCAACTACACAGCGGAAAATATAAATAAGAGAAAACATCAATTAACACATAACAACCAGAATAGTCTTAAAACATCGAGTTCGTTTCCCCCCTGAGTGCTACGTATCAGAGCATGACGACCCGACTCAAAATCAGTGAAGATACCTAGGTCTTCACTCGTGATCACCTGCACGTTACCGCATAGGGGTAACATTCAAACAGAAGGGTGAGTCCAATTCAATCCATATAATAAATCACATGATAAGCAATAAGTCAAGTCACAGCTCTAGAGTAATCACATCACAATCATCAATTACATCACTACAATAACTCATCACTATGTCATGTAGGCATATGAAATGCAACCCACTCGCGGGCATATGCATGAGGTACCTTTTCACAAACGTCGCTTAGCCTTTTTGGCCTCATCGTCACTTAGCCTCTTGGGCCTCAAACGTCACTGGGTTTATGCATATGGGAGGCATGAGACACTATGACATGCACCACGCACAAACACACAATCACGGTCAACTATGTGACCCGTCACTTACCAATTTGCCAAATAATAGGCACAGCACCTGTCAATTCATAATCACACACAACAACGTCACTTAGCCTTTTGGGCCTTATCGTCACTTAGCCTTTTTGGCCTCAACGTCACTTATTTTTCATCGTCACTTATTCATAAACATCATCAATTCAAACGATAGCCACTGAGGGCAAAAACGTCATTTACTAGCCACCAAGGGCATCATCGTCATTTACACATCATTATCAACAACATTGGCCACTAAGGGCAAAAAGGTCATTTACTAGCCACCAAGGGCATCATCGTCATTTTAAAGGCCACCAGAAAATAATAAGTTTTTATTTTTAGAAATAAGACACACAGGTAGACAACCGGAAAAGCTTCCCAACACTTTTTGAAACGTTTAAAACGGATGTCCGAGTCAAAAGATATAGCGAAAACAGTTTTCATAAAAATTCGGGAACATCCTGAAAAATGGCGCCCTGGGCGCCCAGCGCCCAGCAACACAACACACGCGCACACACACACCCACCGAGACAACTCCAAAATTGACGCGTGCAAAAATAAAACCACTCGAGCCAAAATGCTTAAAATTGAATTTGGTCACGTGAATACAAAATTTGGCACGGTAAATTGTGTCAAGAAATTGAAATTGCACCCAAAATCCCATTACGCACACATAAGCAACACCCAGTAAGACAACTCCAGAATTACAAGTGCAAAGATAAAACCACTCGAGCCAAAATGCTTAAAATTGAATTTGGTCACGTGAATACAAAATTTGGCACGGTAAAATGTGCCCAGAAATTGAAATTGCACCCAAAATCCCATTTACGCACACATAAGCAACACCCAGTAGGACAACTCCAGAATTACAAGTGCAAAGATAAAACCACTCGAGCCAAAATGCTTAAAATTGAATTTGGTCACGTGAATACAAAATTTGGCACGGTAAAATGTGCCCAGAAATTGATTTTTACCCAAAACATCACATATGCGTACACAACACACACACAACACAACATCACAGAATACACTGGCGCCCTTGGCACCCAGCGCCCAGCACACGACACACGCACGCACACACGCACGCAACACGCAACACGGCGCACAGCGCCCTTGGCGCCCAGCACAACACACACGCAACACTGCAACACGGCGCACAGCGCCCATGGGCGCCCAGCGCCTGCACACTTCCAGCAACACGAAATTCAGCACAATTTCAGCATATATTTTTTTTTTCAAATTTTTACATGATCAATCACAACACCAATTACAACAATCATGGACACCTATTGAATCATCAAAAATCATCCACCAAACGTCAAAATTCAGCAACATCACAAGCACACACATGGCGCCCTAGGCGCCCAAACACTAACAACGGATCTTTGAGCAACGAATTCATCAAACAACATGCTAACCGCAATCACAACATGAAATCACGCCTAATTCATACTCATGGATTAGATCTAAGCTATTCCTACTTAAAACCTATCATACGAATTATTATAAAAATTGATAGAACTCCCCTTACCTCGAATTCGAAGAGTAGAAGCCCTAGAGACCATCACCACCAGAACCTCAGCAACAAAATCACGTCCCTTGGGTCCTTGGACTTCGCGACCTTCCTCTCCTCTTCTCCTCCCTACGGCGCTCTTCTTTTCTCATTTCTCTCTTCTCAATTTCGCAAATGCCTAACAAAACCCTAGTCCCCAAATGACTTAGCCACATTCGCATATCACTTGGATCATGGGCTTGGGCTTTTCACTTAAGCCCAAGTTTAGCTAATTGGCGCATTCATCTCCTAATACCACCTACACCATTTTAATATAATTTCTAATAATTAAATTATATCCAATTAATTAAATTAAATTCCTAAATACTTAATTAAATAAATTAATTAAATATTTAGGGTGTGATGAAAAGTGCAACACATGTTTTGTTCCTTGAATTGATGGTAAGTGGGACCACTAGATCAGTGCATCAGCCATTAACAATTCCAAATAACGACAAATTTACTGATTTGCAAGAAGGGAATATTGGAATGCCGAGATTAATTTCACCCAATGTTTCGGCAGGTCATTAATGGATCTAAAGGTGGGCAAAATTTTGCACCGAAACAGGTCATTAATTTTAAATCTTTTGCTTAAGCTCTTATCGGAACGATTGATAAAATATGTGATATTCCTTTGAGTCAACTCCCACACCCGTGTATCAAAGGGGATGAATTAGCAATCTTTATTCCAGAAGAGGAATATGTAGCAGGTTTGGAGGGATGCAAAACACTCCGTCAAGATGGCTCTTATTATCAAAGGAACATACTCCTCTCAAGATTGATTCTTTGAGATCTAAACTTCAAGATCTCTAGAGACCAGCAGGTAAATAGGGTTTGATCTCTTTGGGGAAATGTTATTATGAATTTTCTTTTTCCTCTATCAAAGATTTATGTAGAATACATCGCAATCTTCCCGGTACAGCAAGCCAGGGTTGCTTCGATTATTCGCCTGGTAGCCTAATTTTAATCCTTTAACTATAGAACATTCAAATGCATAATGTTCGATTAGGCTTATAGGTCTTGCTCAAGAATATTGATGCCCCAAAATTCATTTTGTAATTGCTAGCAGGGTTGGCACACCAATTAGTCTAGATGATACAACAAGTAAAAGTTCATTTGATCGATCTTTTGGTCATTTTACACGCATCCTAGTTTATATAGATTTGAAATCAAACCTCAGAAATCAATTCTAGTTGAGAAGTCATGTTGTTTTTTTGTGGGCATTGAGTGTGAAAATTTGCCTTCCTTTTGTATGAATTTCAAGACTATAGGTCATACCACTAGTGATTGTAATAGAAAAATGCACTCTGGTGAGGAAAAGAATAAGGAGCAAAAGATCCCAAAATATGTTGCTCAGGCAAAACAAGTTACTAAATATGTTCCTAAGCTACAGGTTACTAATAATGTGAATTACAGACATAAAGCTCAGGTTATACATGCTAAAACCTACGTGAATAATGAAGCTCTTAAATGCGTCAACAATGATCCTAGAGATAGTTTGGTTCGCCGTCCTTTGCTAGGGGAATCTTCACCTAATGAGATTAGAGAAACGGCTATGCAATCTAACAAAGAATCATATGTCCATGACTCTTGTGCTTCGGATGGCGGTAAGAAAATGTCTCTTGCGGTTATGCAGAGACGGGGGATACTTTGAACAACATTCAGAAGTTGGTTAATGCTTCTACCTCTAGCACACAGGCAACAACTCAAGACAACGCCATTCAGATCTCTCTTACCTCTGATACTATTAGTGGTTGTAACATTGATATTCATCCTAACTCATCCTCCACTCTAATGTCGTTCACTCTAATGTCAACGTAGTTAATGATATGAATATTGCTAGTCGGTGTTGGAGTGATTCTATTAACTCATCCTCCACTCAACCTCCAGCCTAGATTCTCTACATGCCTCAGAGTCTGATGCTTCTTCTAATCTAGTGGTAGCATCTAACATTAGAATATTAGGAAAGTTTTGGGGTGATGTGCAATTGTGCAGTATGATAAGCTCGAATCGGTGGTGTCCAAGACCCAAAAGAAAAAGTTTCGGCAAAAAAAGAAATGGATCCAGAAAACTGTGGACTATAATACCCACTCAAAGACAAGTTCTATCAGTCTCTTTTTGATCTAACTATTGTAAGTTACTGAAAATTGTAGGCTATAATCTCTGTTCAAGGACAATTTTTGTCTGTCTCTTTTGATCTGACTATTGTAAGTTAGTCATTTATAATTGTCTCTAAGATAGAGTGTTTTAGAGGGCTTTGTTTGGGACTCCATACTATTGCTTTGACTTTATTTATTTTTTTGTCAAGGGTATTGGTCTGGTCCCTATTGAGTTCTTTTTGTCAACTTTCTTTTTTCTTTTTTTTTTAATAAAATCAGGAAGTAGTTCTCTTTTTCCTTTAATGTTTTAAGCTTTTACAAGTTCAAATATACTTGTGCTAAAAATCGATATTCCTTTTTATTTTATTATAGCATTAGGGTTTATAGGTGTCGTAGAGGAGGCCCGGAAAAGAGTTGGGTGGAAGTAGACATGATAATGAAGAATGAACCTTGTGCGTACCTACAAAAAAATTACTCAAACTGAACAGAGTAATTATATATTTATTCAAAAATTATCTATTTATTGGGTATGGGTAAACACTAGTATGAGTAATTGCAAACAAAATTCAATGGTTATGAATAGCTTACACTAGTGCAAAAAAGGGATTTAAAATCAGGCGAAAAGGGGATTTAAAGTCAGGCGCCCGCTTGACTTTTATTAAGTCGACTTTGTATGTCAGGAGTTTTAAAGTCAAGCGATAGCCTGACTTCGTAAGTTTGATTTAAAGTCAAGCATTTATTTCGCCTGACTTCGTAAGTCTGTTTTAAAGTCAAGCATTTATTCTTGCCTGACTTCATAAGTCTGATTTAAAGTCAAGCATTTATTTCGCCTGACTTCGTAAGTCTGTTTTAAAGTCAAGCATTTATTCTTGCCTGACTTCGTAAGTATGATTTAAAGTCAATCATTTATTCTTGCCTGACTTCGTAAGTATGATTTAAAGTCAAGCATTTATTCTTGCCTGACTTTGTAAGTATGATTTAAAGTCAAGCATTTAGTTTCGCCTGACTTTAAAAGTTCATTTTTTAATAAAAAAAAAGAATTATTTGGTAGCCAGCTAATCTAAATAATGATTGCTAATTGCTAATTTTAATTCAACAGACCAAAATCAAACCAAAAACTATCAAACATTAACACACTTTTCATTTATAATCTTATATCAACACAATCTTACAACAATATCAAATTATATATTCCACACAAATACAAACATATAATGACTTCCACATAATTCCATCACAAATACATATCTAACTACAAGAATCAGAAGAAGAAGCAGCAATGCACAAATGAATTATCTATAAAGAAATTTATTCAAGTCCCTTGTTCTTCAATTGGATTACTCTTGTATAATGCATTCTTCACTCATCATTAACTTGGCTAACTCTTTCCCCTTCTACAATAGAATCTTTATTCTTTGATAAAGAGAATCTGCAACAAAAAATTTAGAGTAAAATTAGGACAAGGTTAACACCACAACCCATACAGGCTATACAGCAGACATGACATCCCCTTTAAAATTTTGTAAAACTGAACACATCCAGAAAACTAATAGCAAAACTTATACAAATATCATTAGCATAGTGAATCACAACTTCTGACAAAAATACAAACAAATTATTTTTCCTAACAGAACTCAATTAATTACTCATGCGTACAACAGCACGATCGGAACTGGATTCAGTACAGTCAAACACCTTGTGCAGTCATGCAAATACCAGAATATCAGCCATTAGACTTGATTTTCATACACTCTCAATCTTTGTTTGCTTTGCCTAAAGTTTTTATGAAAAATAATATAAGTTAATGAGATAGATCAGGGTGACTGCCACCCAAAACATATCCTGCACAATAAGAGGAGACGTGTGCATTCATTTGTAACTATACTAGAAAATTTATACAGCATAGTAACAGTTATACAAAAGACATTTACTATTTTACATACATGTCATGTCATTCCTACTGAATCATGTACCAAAAAGATGTTGATAACACAGATCCAATACGTATGCAAGCTAACAAAAGAGTAGAGTCCGCTGGAAAGGAGAGACAGGCTGGGGGAGAAAAACAAATGATTTAAATGGGGGATGATGGACCAACAATCCTTTTCAATTGATAAAAGTGTAGAAGACTGGTAAAAGGAATTAAACAGTAGGAAAGTAGATAGAGGGAAAGCACTAACCCTCACAAGTGAGTGCCATTTTTTAAGGTCTTCTCCACTCCACCAAGCATCAATAAAATCACAACCTTTTTTATCCAAGAATGGCCATATATTGAAGGTGTGAGTGAATTACCAAGCAGGTCAAATGCGTCAGCTCTTTCAGCTATCTCTTTTATGTGTTTGAGGTCATCAGGGCCATACATTGGCGCATTAGCCTCTTTGTTGAGAAGAGAGACATTGTTGGCTACGAGCACAGTCCTGCATGCACATCAATCAATCAAGTTTCCATTCAATAAAGCAAGAGCAAGGACTGATATCAGTATTTTTTCTGAAGCTACCTGAATACCCCATTTACACTGCCTTTGCTTTTTCCTGGAAGAGCCTTGCATGTCCCCACAATAACCACTCGGTTTCCAGGCTTGCAAGCATCAACAAGGTCATCCTCTACTATGACATCCACCGTTCTCGGGAGCTGACCAGGGGCTGAATTTTCAAGAACTTCTTGCACGGACACAGTTTGATGATCTTTATATTTGCACAATCCATACTTTGTCACAAGCAAGTTGCCATTTTCATCCTACAAAAAACAATTAGTCAGTATATTTTATCCTCTGGTTATATAAATGATGTTAGAAACTATGTAGTTAATAGGAAATAGCGTAGCGTAGCGGCCGGCCCCTAAAGGGCTATTGCGGTGTAGCGGGTAGCACTACGACCGCTACGCCGAAGTCTAGGCAAACAATATACCGGATTTATAACATACACATATAAAGGCTAAAACTCTTAAGATGATACGAATACTCATAAATAAACGCATATTCATAACTAATCATCAAAGAAATAAAAGAGATGAAGATGTTGAAAAAACACAGTTATAAACAGGTTCTGGAAAAACAGAGATATAAACAGGTTCTGGAAAAAACAGAGTTATAAACAGAGGAAGTAAGTTGTGGAAAATAGACCTCGTTGAAGCAAATCAGCCTCAAGCTGCCTATAAGACCTCGTTGTCGCGACGCATAACTCAGACAGACTAAGAGTTTTAATCAGATGGAAAGCATACTTACGAAGGCAACATCATCAGGTTGCAAACCAAGACTCAGCTCATTTAGAGCATGTCCAATGGATGCTTGATAAGTTGGAACAACGCCTAGGACGTGGTAAAGGACCTGCAGAAAAGAGTTTTAATCAGATGGAAAACAATTGGTAAACAGAATGGATAACTGAACATAGCATAAAACGCTGGGAAGTAAAGGTTTCAAATGCCTCGTCACTTACAATAGGTGATCGTAGTAAAGGTTCAACAAATTTGACCTGACAAAATATTTGATCTCAAAATTACACTAATATACAATTACATTCATATCAAAAAGTAAAGGCATGGAAAGTACGCAATAAATCACAGGCCCGACAATTTTGAAACTACATGCTTAGAAAAGTGCATTGCAAACTTAACAAAAAAGCATGATAACAATTTTAAAACTAAGAATGATGGCATTAGTTCAAGTGGGATCAAATATATATGGTAGCAAATCAACAAAGATTAGTAGGAAGCATGCCAATACTAATGAAGGAAGTCTACTGTAACGCCCCAAAAACAATTGGCTAAGTATTTAATTAATTATTTAATTAAATATTTAGGTATTTATTTTATTGGTGTATTTTATTAAAAATGATAATAAGGTGTTTCATGTTAATCGGGGAGTGGCGGCACGTAATTAACTAAATCGGGCTTACGATGTGGAGGAAGGCCCATGGCCCAAATCCACTAACCTAGGCGCTTAGGTGAAGCAAAACCTAGGGTCTTAGTGATCATTAGCGAATTTTAGAGAAAAGAAAGGAGAGAAACGTAGAAACAAAAGAAAGGGAGCACGGCGTGAAGGAGAAGGAGAAAAGGGGGACTTTCGCGAATTGGAGGGAGAAAATCGCAAGGCTTGTTGTTGTGGTTCTTGGTGATTGGTGAAAAGGGTTCTCATCTTCAATCAATTCTTGAGGTAAGGGTGGGTTTAACGTTGATAATGGGTTTATGATGGGTGTATGGGTAGTTAGGGCTTGTAAAAATCAATTTGTGTTGTGATTGTCATAGGAGATAAAAAAATTGAATATTGAGTTGGGTGATTTGATGAGCTTTAGGATCGATTTCATGTTATGTGATGATGAGAATAAGTGATGGAGTGATTGAGATTGAAATAGGATGTTTGAATGTGTTGTTAAAGCCGTTGGTTGTTAAATTCGTTTGATGGTTGAGGATGTCTAATTGATTGATTTGGTGTGTATTGTTGTGTTTGTAAAATGTTGAGATGTAGTGCTAACACTGTTTCGGTTTTCGTGAAACTGGAACTGTTCGGCCAGTCCAAAAATTTCGTGTTTAACTGTTCGTGAAAATAGATTTCACGCCGGTCGTTTTGGCGCCGGTTTCATTCGATTTGGAGTTGTGTAGCTCTAGTTATAGGCTCTACAAGTTAGGTTAATAATCTGGGAGCATTCTGGACATAGGTTCTGTATTTTTAAAACTGGAAACCTTTCGTTTGTCCAAAAATTATGCGACCTATTTTGTTAGAAAATAAACTTAATTTTGGTCATTTTGGCACTGGTTTGGTTAAATTTGGATTTGTGTAGCTCAAGTTATGAGTCTCCAAAGTTAGGTCAAATTTCTGGAAATAATCTGTGAGTAGGTTCGGTTTTTGGAAGTTTTGTGTTCTCAATTGAATTCCGTTTTGAATGATTCTCGTTTAGTTAGAAAATAGACTGAATTCTCTACAAAGTAGGCACCGGTTCCACCGAATTTCATTAAGAAATGAGAAAGAAAAATTGGTCGCAAGTTGCGTAAGGAATTCCGTCTAAGTCGCTGTTTTCTAAATGTTGCTGTCTTGCTGTTTTTAATTGTTATAGGAGCTGCTGTTTTTATGAAAATAAATGTTGCTGTCTTGCTGTTTTTAATTGTTATAGGAGCTGCTGTTTTTCTAAAAATATGGTTGTATGTTGCTGTTTTTTTTAGAAAATGAGGTGCTGTTGCTGTTTTTTGAAAATATGGTTGTATGTTGCTGTTTTTTTTAGAAAATGAGGTGCTGTTGCTGTTTTTAAAAATATGGTTATATGTTGCTGTTTTTCTCACTGTTTTGCTGCTGTTTTTGGAGTAATTATGTTGTTGTTTTTCTCACTGTTTTTCTTGCTGTTTTTGATCAAATATGTGCTGTTTTTCTCAATTTAAAGGTGCTGTCCACTTAAAAATTAAAGTGCTGTTTCCTTCAATTTAAATGTGTCGTTTACTCAAATTTAAATGTGCTGTCTACTCCAATTTAAAGTGCTGTTTCCTTATACTTAAAAAGTGCCGTCTCTATATTTACGAGTTGTTGTTACTGTAAAATAAACACTGCTGTCACTGTAAAATAAATATTACTGTTGCTGTTTTAAAAGTGCTAATGCTGCTGTTTTCTTTATAATTTAATGTGCCGTCTTCCTTAAATTAAACGTGCTGTCTTGCTTAAATTTAATGTGCTGTTTTCCTTAAATCTAAGTGTGCTGTTGCCTTGAATTTAAAGGCACTGTTTTCTTATACCTTTCGAGTCATGGTTATGTGAAAGTTATTTTAAGTAAATGCGGACGTTGTTCTTGTCCTAGAGGTGTTGTTTCCCTATTGTAATGATGTTGTGAACGGGTGAGAATTTCGAGGTAGCTGTGATGCTACAACACATGATATTGTTATAAATGCTTCAAAACGAGATATGATGATATAGTATTTGTGAATTAAATATTTTGAGTTGGTGTAATTGGTGCATGAGTCATGAGTCGCATTGTCATATGCATTTCTTGGTGGTATAGGCTTCGGCCTCTTTGAGATTATTTTTGGTGGTATAGCCTTCGGCCTCTTGCCCGTCGTGGCTTATTTTACGAGATCGGTACCGCATGCATATGCCCAGAGGGGTTGCATTGTTGCATAGTCCATACATAAATATGTAACGTGTCTTGGTTGTTGACTTTCTGTGTTACGAGTCGGTGTCTGGTGTGATGTTTTCGTTACGAGGTAGCTGTGATGCTACAATACGTGGTATCTTATGAGGTGAGTTATAACGAGACATGATGATGTAATATCCATTAATTAAATAGTTTGAGTTTGCGTGGTGTTATGATGTATTGACCTTCTGTGTTACAGTGACTTACCTGCTGCCTATATGTTGCTATCATGCACTCATTATTTCTGTTAAGCTCACCCCTTCTGCTTGGAATGTTTCTCTTATGTGGCAACGCTGCAGGTGATCGTTAGCGCCCGTGGAGGATCTATTAGGTGTACTTTCCTTCTCGTTGAGTCCGTGTCAGCTCTGATGTGTAACACCGGGGCGGGATTTAGTTTTTCGTTTTGCAAACTGTTTCGGTGGTTTTGAGAGTTTTGGCTTAATGCCTATTTATTTTTGGAGTTCGACTTGGTGTCTTATTTGTTCTGGAGATGTTAAATAATTTTGTGATTCCGCTGCTTGGAGGTTACTTGTATTTGTTTTGAGGATTTATTTTAAAGTAACTTTGGAAATCTTTATGTGTTGAAAAAAAAAATGTGACGCCCTCGTGATACTCTGATAACTGCGCGTTTATTTATATTTATTAAATGGGGTGTTACATCTACTATGTGCAAAAGCTGAATTAGCAATGGCCATATCTCCAAGAGTTCTTAGCATCAAAGACAGGTGTTTCTGTATTTCAGAGACTCTATCACGTACGGAAGCCTCCTCTTTAAGTTGCAATTCTCTTGCCTCCTCTTTTGCTGTCTTCCCTTTGTCTAAATGAATAACAATAATGTCATCAATAAAAACCAGCCTATACAAACTTCAATTCAGAAAATGAAAACTAAGGCCAATGCCAAAGACAAGTGCAACACTTGCCAGGTTTCTTTGTTGCCTTTCCGGTATCCCTTTTTCCTGCACCAGCAGCTTCCCTATTAGGTTGATCTCTCTTCACTGAATGGTTAGATCAGACATGATCCTGATCAAAGTAACAGAGTATAACTAACCAAAACTCACTGGGTAATTGAGCAAAAAAACAGCAAAATTAAGATGTACCAAGCTATCTTCATCATCGTACATCCGGAAGCGGCCCTTTGCCTGTCTTGTGTTCTTAGAAGCAACAGATTCAGCAACATAAACTCTTTGCTCAGTGGAAAGCATTCCTTCAGGCGTATGAAAGATCTGAAACCAAGTGACCAGTAATACAAGCAGCAAACTGTTATCATATATGGCCATTGTTACAGGCTTACAGCATATACAAACAAAATCAGATAGTTGATTTTATTGTTAGAGAGTTGTTACAACAGACTGAAAATTACCCTGAGACTCAGTTTCTAGATTGACTGTATAATTCATAAATATGAAAGCTCGATCGTGAGTTCATTTCATAACTAGAATTACACAGAATAAAGAAAAATTCCATGTTTCTCTTTTTACATTTACAAATATTTTCTATTATATTACTTCACTTTCTTGCTCTAAACACAAAAATATTACCTATTTAGTAAATGAAATTCAAAGTCGTATTCACAACACAAATATTGCCTAGCGTAAATGAAACTGAAAGTAACAAAAAGTATGGAAAAAAATCACAATGATAATGTCAACGGAGTGTACTGAGTGCATCATATGAATTACCTGTGTTTGCTGTTCCTTCAGTTAGTCTCTGGGTTTCAACCATCAGTGTTCACAGCAACCTCAAACAGCAAAGAAAATGCAGGTATTAGGGTTTCGTTAAAACAAGTAGCTAAAGAAAGCATTTAAAGAAACGGTTAAGTGATTTACCTTCCTGAGGGTGTCCGATTCAAAACCCTGGAAGCAGATCTTCATTCTCACCATTGTTACGAACCTAGGGTTTCAGAGAAACCTTCAAATCGTACATCAACCTGAGAGGTTGTGAAAATGGAGTGAGAGATGAACGACACTGAGAACCCCAGATCGAAACCGATCTACAGTCTAGAGGAAAACGGAGTGAGAGAGCGACCGAGAGAGAGAGAGGGAGAGAGAGCAACTCACAGAGAGAGAGATGGAGTGGGTACTTACTTCCTGAGACGATGAAGAGGAAGGAGGAAGGTTGAGACGATGAAGAGGACGCGAGAGGAGTGAGGCGCGGCGGAGAATGCGAGAGGAGAGTTCTGAGAGAGATGTTGTGTCTGAGAGTGGAGGAGATTAGGGATAGGGTTCACGTTCTATTTTAGTAATTTGTTTTATTTAGTAGTTTAGAAGTCAAGCGTGTATTCTCTTGACTTTAAAACGTTACCTCTTAATTACAAGTTTGCCACCATGCCAACTTATGTAGTCAGGCGCCTGATAGCATGACTTTAAAAGTCTAATTTTTTTCCTATTTTTTCACTTTAGAAGTCAGGCGTGTATTCGCTTGACTTTAAAACTCGCGAGTTTTGCCTCTTAATTACAAGTTTGCCACCGCGTCAACATATAAAGTCAGACAATCTAAGCGCCTGACTTTAAATGTCTAATTCTTTTCCTAATTTTGCACTACTGTTAGGACCCACTTGGCCCATAGCGCTACACTATATTTATTTACATTCTATATAATCAAAATTAAAATTTATAGGAGCTTGCTCAGTCTTAGAGGCGGAGCTCTAGGGTAGGGTATCCCTTGAGGGTTTGCGCCTCTGTAGAGGAAGAGGTTGGCGCTCGATTATCATCCGAGTGGACTCAAAGGTCGCAGTCAATGTTAGTAGTGGCAAGAGGGAGGTTCACCTAGCTGGTTGTGGGCTGGTTAGAGAAATCTGGAAACTCATGGACCTCCATTGGGAGGTTAAGATCGAGCATATCTTTCGGGAAGCGAATAAGTACACGCTGATGTTTTAGCCAATATTGGTTGTAATAAATTAGAGACCTTGATTATTTTTTAGCAGAGTCCTCTGAGTGTGGAAGCTCTTGTGCTCTCTGATTGTATGGAAATTTGCATTCCTCGCCGCACTTCTAGTTTATCCATCTCGTTCTTGGAACTCCACCCTCGTTTTCTACCCAAAAATAAATAAAGGTAAAAATGGAAATACAATTAATCTAAATCTAATACTTTTTGTTTATTATTGTGTTATATAACATATTTATTTATCATAACATTTATTATGACTCCGAGTTTGAGTGCAAGTGGTCGATGCACTCCATCTAAAGGGGCGGACTCGGCTAGTACCTGGGTTCGATCCCCGACAATAGAACAAATTGGAGCTGGATTTTACTGGATACCGGACGGAGTCAAAGACCCCTTGACCAAAAAAAAATCATAACATTTATCATAAGATATTCAACTCTCGTTGGTAATCTAAATCTAATACTAATCAAGGCTTTCAAGTTTTTACTAATTTTTAATTTTGAAAATATATTATAACTACTTGATGTTCATATATATATATATATATATATATATATATATATATATATATATATAATATATATATATAACATATTTATTTACATTAACATTTACTTAATGTTCAGTATTATGATATAAATTAATTTCCATATAAAAAAATTAATAACTATTTTTATATTGATTCATCTAAATCATATGGTAAGTATGTGAGACTTAACACAATCGATCAAACCGACGTTGTTAGGCTAGACATTTTTCATAGTTGCTCGAGTTTGAATCTAGTACTCCCTCCGTCTTAAGTGTCATTTTTGTCATTTTTTTGTCTCAAATTATTTGTCATCTTATAATACCAATGCAACATTTTTTTCCAACAATACCCTCATTTAGTTTGAGATTTTCCTCCTACCAATGTAAAGTTTTCAATTTCTCTTTTCTCATAATAATATAGGGGTATTTTAGTCCTACCATATTTTTTGAGCATAAAAATTAGCATATCTAATTATTTTTTTAAGATCCGCGTATAACCTTAAATGAGAGTTAAATTGAGAGGGAGGGAGTATATTAACGTTACGTATGAGTTTAGAAGTGATATTTAACACTCTGTCCGTGCGTGCACACACCAAAACAATCTGATTTATACAGTAAATTGATTATGACTTATATGAATTTTGTATCATTATATTAAACCTGACATGCTAAAATAAAAGGAAATAAAAAAATTTCAATGGCTATTGCTGGAAAATCCTTACCCATTGAATTGTACATGAATCCACCTCTCTTTTCTTTCGTTTTTTTATATGCAAATGTTACTGGGAGTGGAGAAATGTTAGTTTCCTGGTCTTGAACCCTGGACTTTCTTCATGCAATGCAACTCTTTCATGTTTCTTAGCTCGTTAACTGAGCTACTTTGCGGGGACTTTCGCTAATTTTGTTATAACTTCATAGTCACTTTTCACGACAATTATAGTATCCATATATCCATAATCCACAACTCGAAAAAAAGCCAAAACCAAATCAACGTCAATGAAATTGCAGGAAGCATTTACACGTTGCCTCATCTGGAGTCCACCAGTTTTCACATCAAACCTAAGCCTTGCATTGCATTCACATTCACATTCACATTCGTTCGTGTATATCTTAGTTATACTTTAGTTTCTTGACAGTTTCATTGGCCAGGGAAAGAGCACACGAGTTTTATCATTTAATTAATCCATTAACTATTTTATTTCAAAGTCGGCGAAAATGGATATGGTTGAAAATTGGCATCTACTGCATATGTGGCTGAATTTTGTTTTCAGGAAAAGCGTAATTTGAGTGGTCTTCTATTTCCCATTCTGTTATAACAACCTAGTAATTGTACTGGTAGCTGCGCCTCCAACCTAGTGGAAGAATTTTATGTTTATTTATCCGTTATTTTAAAATAATAAAAATAATTTTAGAAATTATAATAAAAAATGAATAGTAATATGAAAATATAAAAATAGAAAATAAAATAATTTTGCAATCAAATATTTTTATAGAAATTTAAAACTTTTTTCCATGAATATTATTCTTTTATTACCCTACCAAAAAATATTATTATTTTATTTCCACACATACAATATTTGACATGATTAGGGATGGGAAATCGGGTTGACCCGTCCTCTTTGTCGTGAGCCCATCAACGCATTGTGGGTTGAGAAGTTGAACTCATTCGTCTCGCCATGGATTGACATATCGGCAAGCTAGCCTACCCATAAATATAAAAACATAATAAAATTAAAAAAAATGAGATAAAAAATGTTGGTTGGCCTGCCTAACCCGCCCAAAATAAGGCAAAAATAACAGATTGATTTGTCACAATTCGTCAAAAATAATTGGAAAACAAAAAGTATCGTTTAAAACAAGGAAAAATTATTAAAAAAATACATTAATCGAAGGCTATTCACAATCAAGAGGAGGTAGATTGACCTCAACATCTGGTCGAAGGCCCATGATGGCGACAATGTCGAAGAGCATAGGAGTGAGCACACCATAGGGTGTGTGAAAACAAGTGTTGGTGCTCCAAAAATGAATGGCAGCACCTATCATGGCTGGGTCGAGTTTGGCAACATGCTTCTTTAGATGGATCTAGTTGTAAATCATGTTAACTTTCCAAACGTCAGATTTAGCTTGATCCATACGTACGGTCGAGCCATGCAAAGAAACCTTTGACATTCTTTGGCAAAACATACCTAAACAACCTAGGGTCATCAACACATCTCAGTGGAAATAGGTGAAATGATGTGAGAGTAAAACATAGAGAACTTTCGTTCAAGAACGAGCGAATGTGAAATACTTAGACTTAATTAGGTGTAAACAAAGTCATTAGAGGCAACACAAAGGATCTTTACCTCAACGAGAGGTTTTATCAATATGCTGAATAGTTGGAGGTGCCAAAACCATGTGAGGTTTAGAAAGTTGTTTGAGGCAAACATAGATTTTACTAGAAGAAGGGAGTATTCTTTAAGATGCCGTGTAAAATA
This sequence comes from Astragalus membranaceus, assembly GCA_039519185.1. Classification (NCBI taxonomy): domain Eukaryota; kingdom Viridiplantae; phylum Streptophyta; class Magnoliopsida; order Fabales; family Fabaceae; genus Astragalus; species Astragalus membranaceus. The sequence goes on along the minus strand of CM076847.1, from coordinate 167,585,625 downwards.
GTAAGAAATCTTGACCGTCAAGCGATTGACAACAAGTGAGTAACTGTCATAAACATGTCTCACACGTAGTTAGAGAGTTATTTTAATGCTCGTCTATAAATACTGAAATAGTAGTTATATTTTGATGTAGTCAAGGTTGGATACTTGAGAATTTTCATACATCTCACACACATAGCAGATTATAGCTTCCAAACATTTACATTTCAATGCGATTTTACTTTTCTTTTGAATTTATCTTCGTACACATTTACTTTTCTTGTAATTTAAAGCTTTCATTTACCTTTTCAGTCATTTTAATTTCTCGCAATTTACTTTCTCGCACCTTTAAGTTTTCCGCACTTCTCATATCCTAACCCCTTTTCCTTTTCTATTCCATCTCCTTTCCTCTCACAACCACTACATCCACCAATTTTGACTAGAATCTTCGATTCTTGGACGATTCGAGTCTTAGAGGAACTTAGATCATATGACCGTTGGACACTTATACGAGATTACCAATTAACTAGTTCCGATTCCACGTTTTGTTTGATATCCTTACTTTATTGGTTGATAAATAATTTGGAACAAGTCAAACCAAATTTCCTGGCCAACACTTATACTACTTCCCCCTCTCATAATATAAACATTGTTTGTCGGTCAAAAGAGTAATAAACATCATTTTAAAGAAAAGGTTATCCTTTTTATATGACCATTTTTTAAATATCTCTTGTAGCAATATTATTATTTTTCTTTTTTATGTTATCTTAGATAAAATGATAAATAAACACCACACTATTCAACAGACATATCTGAGTTTCAACTTGAGAGTCGACGTCTCCATGTCGCTGAAATTGTCAATACAACCGACGACAAGGAAAAATAACTAATATTTTACTAATATATCTTTGGCTTAATTACAGTTTTGGTCCCCCTATTATGACCAATTCTCGATTTTGATCCCTGAAGTTTTAATTTGACGATTTTGGTCCCCCTATTTTTCCAATTTGTAAAATCAAGGTCCCCCTCTTAATTGGTCAAAATTGACTTCTGACTTATCCTACGTGGCAGCCCACGTGGACTGCCACGTAGGCACACCCCCCACCCCCACCCCCACCCCCACCCCTTCTTCTTCCTCGCCGCACCGTCACTCACCACCTCTCTCTCTCTCTCCTTCGCACCACCCACCACCCACCTCACTCACCGTCAGTCTCTCTCTCTCTCCTTCGCACCACCCACCTCCCACCTCTCTCTCCTGCGACCTCCGTGACGAGCGAGAGCGAGAGCGACGACGAGTGAGAGAACGGCGAGAGAGGGAGAGCGACGCGACGAGTGAACCACGACGAGGAGGGAGAGCGACGGTGAGAAGAGAGGGGGAGGGATTCTCACAGAGGGGGGGATTCGCACAGGGGGGATTTGCAGAGAGGGGGGGGGACAGTGGTGAGAGGGGAGGGAGGTGAGGGAGGATCGGTTGGGGGGGGGTGAGATGCGAAGGAGGGAGAGAGGGTGTGGGGGGGGGGGGGTTCACGGAGGGGGGGGGGGATTCGCACAGGGGGGATTTGCAGAGAGGGGGAGGGACGGTGGTGAGAGGGGAGGGAGGTGAGGGAGTATCGGTTGGGGGGGTGAGATGCGAAGGAGGGAGAGTGGGGGGGATCGGTGGGGAAGACAAACAGTGGAGGGGTGGGGTGGGGGGGGGGGGTGTGCCTACGTGGCAGTCCACGTGGGCTGCCACGTAGGATAAGTCAGTCAAAATTAAGAGGGGGACTATGATTTTTCAAATTGGAAAAATAGGGGGACCAAAATCGTCAAATTAAAACTTCAGGGACCAAAATCGAGAATTGGTCATAATAGGGGGACCAAAACTGTAATTAAGCCTATATATTTAATCAACTCATCATTTTTCTCTTATGATGATTGTGAAAAGATACAAGAGCAATGAGTTTCAATAAAAAATAATAAGTGAATAAATAATTAGGTAGAAAGAGTGAATGAGAATTCCATGGACATTGAAGGATAATTAGTTTTTCTTTTAGGTGATTTTAATTTTAATAATAAAAATAAATGGGAAGAGGGAATCCGGTTTTCGTGACGGGGAGGGACACGTAAAGGTTGACTCGTTTCTAAGCGATTCGATTTAAATAAATATGAGAACGAACTCTGCTTCTCAAAACTTAATTAATTTATTAATTATAAGCTTTTCCAGCTCTTTTCGTTCGATAATAATAATAATTGGCTCATTGCTTTTCCCTCCATCGACTGACTGCAACCCAATCCTCTTCTCTCTTTCTTCTAAACTTACAAGCTACTGAAACCAAACGATCGTCGTTTTCACAGCTCCTACCATCGTTTGTTGATGACGATGGCACCTTCTTCATTCGGCGATTAATTCCATTGCACTGCACTTCACACCTCACCTATGGCTTTCCCCTCATCTCTTCGCCCTACCTATTCTCCTTCCTACTCACAGGTTCTCTCCTCCCCCCCTCCTCTCTCTCTCTCTCTCTCTAGTTTTTCTTTATTTGCTTCGTTATTTCTATTTATCTTGTTGAATATAACAATATTGTTAAGATTTGTGCAAAATAAAAATATGCAAATTAATGCTATGTCTGTTACGGATTGTGCGTTATGGTTACATAATTTATATGATCTCGTAATTTATTTTTTTTTGCAATTAGTACTGCCTAATCAAAAAATTAAATTTGTGAATCATGATGTGAAATGGTTGAGTTTTTTTCTTTTCTTCTTTCTATTATGTATAGTCTTGTGGAAATTTGATTGGATTAGTGAGTATTGAGTGATTGAGTTATTTTTGTCAAAGCAAGTTTGGTGTACGGCCTGGTACAACTAGTCGTTAGACTGAATATTTTGTGTAGTCATCAGGATCTCCACTTTGCGTGTGTGAATTTATGTGTGGACTTGTCACTCTGTCTACCAACCAAAAAATAAAATAGCAAGTTTGGTCTATCAGGTTTGGAATATGAATAATAAATGTTGAAGCATGATTTTGGAATGTTTGTGTGTTTATGTGGGATTTAGATTGAGTGGAGTAACTCCTCTCTATTTCTCTCTAACCTGGATTTTTTCCAACTTTTTTGAACAAAGCAATCAATGGTTAAAAGTCTGTAAAAATCAAATCCACTGGCTAATATAAGTGTGGCTGCATGACTGCACCTAAATTGTGACTGCACTGCACCAAATCTGAATCCTAATCTCGGTCCATTTCTATATGCAGTTGTTGTGTTCTCTCAGGTGTAATAAGAAGCATTGTAGCCGAATTAGTTTTGTTGTGACTGAAGGAAGAAGAGCTGGTTGGCTAAGGAATAGTGTTAGTGTTAGATCAGTGTTGAATGACAATAGGTATAATGTTGGTAATTATGGAGGGGCTGAACCTGCTAGGGTTCTCCTTGAGAGGTTGTTTGAGCAGACGCAGAAGCTCGAGAATCGAATGACTGGAGAGGAGGAACCGGATCTTCATGGTTTGGAGTCGGATCTTATGGCGGCACTCTTGGTGTTGAAGGAGAAGGAGGATCATTTACAGGAAGTTGAGAGGACTGTTTTGTTGGAGAATGGAAAATTGAAGCATGCAAAGGAGGAGTTAGAGCGTCAAGAGAGAGAAATTGAGGCTGCTCGTGAGAAGTATGAAAGGCTTGAAGAGGAGATGAAGGAGGCTACGGGTTCATTGGTTTCTCAAGCTGGGCAGATAGAGGATTTGAAGCTCCAGCTTAGGGATTGCAATGAGATTTCTGGTTTGCAGGATGCGCTGTCTTTGAAGGAAGAAGAAATGGAGAAAATGAGGATTGGTTTGGCCAAGAAGAGTGAAGAAGCTGCTTGTGTTGCGTCCGAGCTTAGAAATAAGGCTCAGCTTCTGAGTGAAGCAAATGAGGTTGTGAAGAAACAAGAAATTGAGATTCAGGAACTGCAGAGAGCTGTCCGAGAAAGAGAAGAAGAGCTTCGAGTTTCCATGGCTGAGAGGGAAGTTGAAAGAGAAAAGCTCAAGGTTGCAGAGGCCAGTTTAGAAGAGCAGGCGATGGGGTGGATGTTAGCACAGGAGGAACTAAAGAAACTGAGTGAGGAGGCTTCGAGGCATGCACAGGAGAGTAGTGATACAATGGAAGATTTCAGAAGGGTGAAGAAGCTTCTCGGTGATGTGAGGTTCGAATTAGTTTCATCTCAGCAATCACTGGCGTCTTCTAGGAATAAAATGGAAGAACAAGAACGATTGTTGGAAAAGCAGCTGGCTGAACTTGCAGACCAAAGGGCAAGCGTCATGTTGTACATGGAAAATTTAAAAAATGCCCAAACAGAAGTGGAAAGTGTAAGAACGAAACTTAGAGTTGCAGAGGCTCAGAGCAAAGAACTTGAACGGAATCTGTCCATGGAAAAGGAGCACGTGAAGGAGTTACAAGAGGAGCTTCAGAAAGAGAGAGCTTTTTTGGAGCAGGCAGTGCAAGAAAAGTCTTTGCTTAAAGAGGAAATAGAGAAAAAAAGTGCTGAATTTAGGGAAACAAGTGCCCTTCTTCATGTCAGAGAGTCAGAGCTTGTTGATGCTAAGCTAGAAATCCAGCATTTGAAATCTGAAAAGGCGTCACTTCAGATTCTCTTAGAAGAGAAAGACTTGGAACTTTCCAATGCTAGGAAGATGCTGATTGAAGTAAACCAGGAAATCTCTGATCTTAAGATGCTTATGAACAACAAAGAAACACAGCTTATTGAAGCAGCCAATAAGTTAAGGGAGAAAGATGAGCATTTGTTGATAATCCAGAATAAGTTGAACAATACAAACCTGAAGGCTTTTGAGGCTGAAACTGCAGTAGAACGAATTTTCGAGCTCACAAACAAACTGGTTTCTTCCATTAAGAATGAAGAGATCAATTCATCAAGACCACTAGATGAAATGGGTAATCAACTACTCGAGCAACTTCTCGAGGAACCCGCTAATGAATTGAGTTGGCAACAAAAACGGCTGGAGAATGAGCTTGAGTTGACTAGGGAAAGCTTAAAAACAAAGGAGATGGAAGTTCTTTCTGCACAAAGGGCTCTAACAATGAAAGATGAGGAGCTTAAAATGACTCTTGCAAGACTGGATGCAAGAGAGAAAGAATTAAGAAAAGCAAGGGACAAGACAATAGAAGATGCTAACAATCTTAAAAGGCTGCAAGCTTTGGCACATGAGAGAATTGGCGAGAAAAGCACAGAAAACTTGGAAATTGAGAAGCTTCAGCTTGAGGCAGCTCAGCATGAAGTTGAAGCTGCTACTAGTACTCTGCAGAAACTTGCAGAAATGAGTCGACAACTTTTGAATAAGGCCAGCCTGAGTGTTGAAGCTGATAATTATATCAGTGTCATGCAAAATAACAAAGATAATAACCTTGATTTGATCACAAATTTCAATTGCATTGATTGTTTGACTGTGGTAAAAGCAGGAGTTACTCGACTATCGGCGTTGACCGAGCAGCTTGTGATGGATGCGGGTATTGCTGCTGCAAACTAGAAGAGGTAATGAAGGTGGTGGTGGCAGAGGCATTTCAAGGTTAGCCTTGAAAATGGTTGGGCATATTATTTTCACTTTGTTTGCAAGATTTGTATAGTGATAGCATCTGCTGTCTAGTTGTGCAGATGGAAACTTGTTGTACTAGCTACATTCAGAGTGTATTTGTTTTAGACAACATAAATATGATAGAAAGATTTTTGACTGCTTTTCCCATCTATTAAATTTAATGTCTGATACCTATTTTAAAGTACCTCCATCTACAATATTTGGTAAATTCCTCAGTGGCAGATAATCTAAAAAGAAGTAAATCGTACGTCCCATTTTGATAACCATCTACAATGTCTGATACCTATTTTAAAGTACCTCCATCTACAAAACTAGATTGAATATCTCATTTCAAAGGTTAGTTCAATATTAGTTATTTTCTTTTCAATTTCTCTTCGTTTCTCTACTCTCCATTCTTATTCTCCCTCTTCTCTCCCTTTCATGTCATAGTTGTGTTTAAAATAAGGAAAAAATAGAATAAAAAAATTATAATCATTTCATCTCGTTCACTTTTCAAATAATAATGAAATTTTTTGTTCCACTCTGCTCTATTGTGCTCCACTTCATATGTTTCATTCCGTTTATTTAAAAAAACAATACAGAGCCTAAGACTTTAGGAAAATGGTGGGATGCAGTACCATTGCCTAGATTATTTAAAAAAGATGTAATGAAATGTGATCAATCCATCAGTAGAGCAGTAAATATAGACCACGACCAACACATTTCAAGGGACAAAATAAATACTTTTAAATATTGACAATGTTTCAAGAATCAAGAGAGGTGAAATCAAACAATGTTTCAAGAATCAATAATCACATCCATCTTGGTTCATTGCGTATTTCACTCTTACCCTTTTCTTTCTCCTATGAAGTTCAACAAGCACGTCATTAAATTTTCACAGTATTGCTAGCACTTCTCTTATGCAAAAGATTGGTAGAAAACAACCATATATATACAGAGTTAATCCTGGGAAGGATACGTAGTTATGTACAACTAATGTTTTTCAACTAATATAGCATATGAAACCTGATAGAATTGTTTCACTAGTCCAGAGACTAGACAATGCTAATGCGTATGCGTTAGTTACTTAACTGTACTGAAAGATAGGAACACTAAAACTACCGACCATTGGAAGAGTTACCACCTTCCTTAAAAAGTATATTAGCAACTGAAGGAACCCATGTTGTGTTCACAGGATTTGTAGCACCAGAGGATTTCCTTGTAGGACTACTGCCACTTTGACCTTCAACATTGCTTTCTATTGCATTAACCTTAATGCTCCTTTTCAATTTCTTTCCAACAAAAATACCTAGTTTCAAAGCTGTGAATATACCAAATACAATTAAAACAGGTCTAACAGCCCAATGATGATCTTCTACATGTTGATACTTTTCTATCATTCCAGGACATGTCTTAAAATCAACCACTTCAACTTCAGAAGGATCAGCTAAGAAAGTGTTTGTATCATTCCCAAAAGAAGTTAGCATCCCTGGGAACTTGACAACCAAACACCCATTTGGTAGGATCCACGAAATCCTACCAGTAGCTAAGCCTCCTCCCCTTTTACGACGCCATTCGAATCGTGGACTTAGAACATTCTCTTTCGGTTTAACAAACTGGCCTATGCAGAATGATTCTGACATTTCTAGCTCTGAAGAATCTCCATTCCAGAGAGTTTGCAGCCCGATAAATCCAACGGCCGCTTTACCTTCATTGCGATTGATGGAGTGAACAATGCCTATTGGTGAGTGGTTCTCGTTTTCATCCTTCACGCGTATCCAATCGCCAGCTGCCAAGCCATTTGTGACACGCTCGAGAGTTGAGACGTGAATTCTTATAGGGTCGTGAATACCGTGGACCCTTACAAGAACAAATCCATTATCTGAAGTACGTTCTAAGCCGACAACAACTCCTTCTGGGACATCCATGTTTTGAGCATTGCATGAGTTGGGAGGCTTTCTGGAGCGGACCGTGTCACCCACCTGCAAGTGATCCTTTGAGAGGAACCACTCGGTGAAGCCACTGCTGCCGGACTTTGCAATAACTTTCATATTTCCTTGATATCTCCATCCCCCATCACTGGCCAGTTCATTCAGTGAGCTGCAACGTATCAAAATGATTAAGAATAGAGTAATATTCAACTTGAGGTCTTCTTATTTTCATGAAGATAAATAGTTCAAACAGTTTCATGCTTTTCCAAAAGATCATTGTTTTGGCTCTTTTACAGACATTATCTTGGATCAGTGGAAGCAATGATAAAGCACGAGAGATAAACGGCATAATTACACCATTGAACACAAAAATCAGACACAATTATTTGCTAATCGTAACTTTAACCAGGCAATTATTTCTTCTGTTTCCCATGTCACCTAGTGTACACCTTCCAAATGGATGGCTTAGATGGTTTACAGATTAAAGGATCAGCCTCTCGGAATCCATCACCAATTAATTGGCTACCCATATTTATTGTTCAGAATATCTATTCAGGCCTCTAAAGAAACAAGCTAGCTTCAATAATGTGGTTGCAAACTAAAGTGTGGATGACAAATTTATTAGCTAGATAATACACACTGAATGCTAAGTTTTGGCACATCACATATTCAAGTCAACAGAATTTTTTCAACTAATGTTTTGCAATGATGCACATTTGTAATTGATTTACACAACACTAAACAGAATTTTTTACCATGTTTTGCAATGATGCACATTTGTAATTGATTTACACAACACTAAAAACAATAACGAAACATAAAAATGATGCAACTTCTGTAATATAAATGAAAAGGGTTACCACCTCTTCGAAAAGAGTTTGAAAATCCAACCACTATGCCTTTGTGTCCCATACTATTTTTTACTGGCATTTTGGCATACCAATATTTTGAGAGTAGCGATGTGATCATCAAAAGCAAATCATCATACAAATCATTCCAAAGGTATGCATATTGTACAGATTGCAGCTTCTTGAAAAAGAAAGTCATCAGTGTAAAATAGGTCGTTTTCAACAGGCAATTCAAAATCTTTCTTCCTTCTTTTTCAGCTGTTCATCTTGTAAAAGTTTCTATATGATGTGATAACTTGTACTACACGCTAAATAAAACAAAATTCTGAATTACCAGAAAAAATGGTTTCAAGTTATCATATATGGATACTAACCTTTTAAATATGCTCAGAATATCTACCATTAGAGGGCGATTCCTCAAATCATACTCAAAACATCCACTAAGGATATTCTCAATTGAAGAAGGAAGGCCACTTGGGATATGTGGCTTTTCATGCTTTTCAACAACTGATCGGTATATGTCACCAACAGGACGTCCATACCAAGGTTGATTACCAGTCAACATTTCAACAATGGTGCACCCAAATCCCCATGAATCCGTTTCAAAGGATATAGGACCCCTAATCTCAGGTTTCCATTGTTCTGGAGCCATGTAATTAGGAGTTCCAAGCCTTTGAGCGATATCTGAGCTAACGAATGAGGAACCAAGCAAGAGACTGGGAATACCAACATCTCCCAAAATTGCTTGATCATTATCATTGAGAAGAACATTACATGGTTTAAGGTTGAGAACAAATATCCCTTTAGAGTGAAGTTCCATAATACCTTGAGCTAGATTGATTCCATACCTGTAGCAAGAAACATACCTTTAGTATTGACCAGTATTTTTTAGAGTTAGTAGCCAATTTGATCCCTCAAATTTCATACAAGTTCAATTCAGTCCCTAATATTAACAATATACCTAATTAGTCCCTGACATTTTCAAAAATTATTCAGTTTTTAGTCCCTCAAATTCTCGATATCATGTTGATCCCTAATTTTTACAACTTAATATCAGTTAAGTCCCTAGCTTTTACAACTTAGTATCAGTTTGGTCCCTAATATTTGTTAAAGTCAGAGACCTGATTGATATCAAATTGTAAAAGTCAACGACCAAATAGACATCGAGAATTTGAGAGACTAAAATTGAATCACTTTTTGAAAATGTCAAGGGCGAATTAGGAATATTGTTAATTTAAGTGACTAAATTGAACTTTTCTGAAATTTGAGGAACCAAATTGGCTATGATAAGCATATTTCAAAGAAAACACATTACCTTAAAACGTCATGCAATGAAATCCATCCTTCTTTGAGTCTAGCCATCTTGTCACCAATTGAACCCTCATACAAATTCATAATGATGCATATCTGTGAATACAGACAAATGTTTGAGCTCAATAGAAGTAAAAAAGGTAGCTAACAATCTCCTATATATCGAAATAAATGCATAGTCGAAATCTAACCCTTCCATTCAAGATTGAAATTCCATGTAGCCAACAAATACTAGAAATTCCTTGGCACTTAAAGTATAATTCATTAAATTTTTCCAATACAATCTTCACATGATCCTCTTTGATTGGATATAACATTTTAGCAGCAACTTCATGGTACTCATCAAAATCTTCAGTTGACTGATGATGAGTTGCTAGCCAAACATCACCAAAGGGACCCCGACCAATTCGGTGTCGAAGTTTTAACCTTTCAGGTTCAATCCATGGATTTGCGTGATTCGATGAGGCTCCAACAGTTTTAGGGATTTCAGGATCTCTATCCAATATTTCATAATCAAAAGAAACAGCTGATGGACTAGAAATGAGTTCTTTAGACATTCCTGACACTGAAATTGTAATACTCATTAGATAATTCAGCAAATTGCACAAATCCCAAAACAATCATTCAAATGAGGTGATTACACATGCATACAACATCTTATTAGATAATTCAGAAAATTGCACATGCATACAATAGTTCATTGCTAGTTAAAAGTCACAAAAAAAAATTAAAAGACAAGGGATTTACAAATGATAATTTTGCAACTCTTATGATCTCGGCAAAAAAACAAGCCAAACACATCTTAATTGACTTATTTTACACAAGCAGGCATGTCAACGAATTTGCATTACTCAAACAGACATATAGTTTTTCAAGAAATCTCCATTTTCCCCTAGCAATTCATTTTGGACACAATCATGAACCACATCGACTAGTGATAAGGTCTCAATAGAGTATATAAGGAAAGAGCATCCTTCACCTTACAAGCCGGTTTTGTGGATTGAGTTAGACCTAAACCACATTCTAAGACCGTGTGAGACAGGAATATACTCTATGTGTGTGTAGCCCCCCAAATGAACCTTTTATTATTTAACAGTTCAACCACAAATCAAAACTGCAGTTTCAAAATCTATGAAGCAATATCAATTAAAGATAAAACGCAGTACAAATCAGTATGAATACTTATACCACCAAAATAAAATGCAAAATAAAGGATCGCCATTCAATGTTTTCAACACAGAAACAAAGGGATTTCATTTTTTCTTTTAACTAAATTGAGCTAAACATAAAAAGAGCATCAATATTACCAAAAAAAAAGACCATCAGTTCTACTCTCAGGTAACAAATATACAGGCTTTCATAAATTATCTTTCACATAGAAACATAACAAAACAATTCACTGATCATTGATCATCCACTACCAAAAAAGTCAACACATGCATGAATACCGGTGAGTAGGTTATCATCGGAACAAGCAAACTTCAGAACCATAAAATAATATAACAAAAAAAATGTAAATTCATACATTTTTAGTTTTTCCAAACCAAACAGAGTTAATAATAATTAAAACTGAGGGATCATAAAACAGTAGAACATTTATAGCAACAGAAAATAATCAGAAGTTGAATAATAAAAAAAGAAACAGAAAATGGAGCGAAATAATAGATGATAAAGAAGAAGTACAGTGCGAGTTAGAGGTGAAACAGAAACGAAAGAGTGGAGAAGAAAGAAGTAGAATCGGAGAGAAAGAGAAGCGAAAGAAAAGGTGTTGTGTTAAAGAAACAACCTTTGGACTTGGAAGCTTAAGACGGAATCTCCGACAAAACAGAAGTATAAAGGGAAAACGAGGAATCCAATTTCAATGTATTATAGAGAGCGAGACGAGAAGAGGAGTTTTTTATATTTTAGGCGAAATATCTCCTTGGTCCTTAACTTATTTTTATTCGTAAAGAATAGTTCTCTTAATTTTTTTTTGTAATGCATAGTTTTTTTAGTTAGGTAAATTGGTTAGTAATTAGTGTGTTAGTTGTTAGAGGGGAGGGGGGACCAGGGTTCGAACCCCGTACGCCTACGTTTTTCCACCAACGATGTCATTTCACTCAACCATGTGAGCTACCCTTCTAGGACTTGTAATGCATAGGTTATTTAACTTTTAAAAACGTTACACCGTTGCCCTTTATAAAGTTTTTATGTTAGCACCGTTAAAAAAAAGCTTAAGTGGCTGACAGTGCTGACGTGGATGTTGATGTGGTGAAACGGTGATGATGTGCAGGTCCACCTAGGATTTTAATTAAAAATTAATATTTTATTCAAAAATAGAAAAAATAAACCCAAAAAAAAACCTCTGTGAATGTTCATCACGTTGCCCAGACCAGTATCTTCAAATCATGAATGTTAATAGTTTCAAATCATTCTCAGAATCGTTCCCAGAATCATTTTTGTTTTCAGAATCGTTCGAATCGTTCAAATTGTTTTGATTTTCGTTTTTGAAAATCTAGGTTTCTAGGTTTGTTTTTGTTTTCGTTTTCGAAAATCTGGGTTTGTTTTGATTTTGTTCCTGTACTTGTTTCAAATCGTTTTGATTTCAAAAATCTGGGTTTCAAATCGTTTTATTCCTGTTTCGTTTTACCCCAAATCGAAGTTCTGGGTATCATATCGTTTTACCCCAAATCGAAAACCTGGGTTTCAAATTGTTTTACCCCAAATCGAAAACCCTTTCAGTTTTCGTTCCTGTTTCGTTTTATTGCAGCAGATGATGATGTTTGGAACGGGAATGAGAACGATTGTTGGAGATGATTTTCATGGCTACTGCACGTCTGCACCTTTTTTCTTGAAGAAGAAGATTTTTTTTAATTTTTAATTAAAAATAAATATAAAATAATGAGTCAGCAAATAAATTACATTGACCCCTATTGTTATTATCCTGCGTGGCATGTCAGCTAAGCAGTGAAATAGCCACATCAGTGACTAATTAACGGTGTTAACAAAAAAACGTTAAAAGGGACAACAGTGCAACGTTTTTAAAAGTTAAGGGACTTATGCGTTAAAAAAAGTTAAGGGACCTATTCGTTACAAATAAATAAGTTAAGGGACCACTGGAGATATTTTTCCTATTTTTTATTTACGTAAATAAAATTAAAAGGGTAATGTGGTAATTTAGTTGGAGGGACCAATCATTTTGGAATGTGTTAATTGAGTTGAGCTGACACGTGTGATATGATGGACGCACAGGTGGAGTAGTTCACATCACATTTCAATTGTATTATTGTAGTTATTTTTTAGAACTTTAAAAAAATTGTATTATTGTGTAATAAAATCATAAATTTGCTATCCGTAAGGTAGAGTAAATGTCGAAATTGCTAAACTTGATATCATGTCTTAGATTTGAATTCGAGACTTTACAATTGTGTTTGTGAGTTTTTAGTGAACTTGTCACTCTATCTACCGGAAAAAAAAAACATAAATTTACTTAAATAAATGTGAAAATTTTGTCTGCATATATACTAGTAATCTTTAGTGGATAATTTAAGTAGTTTTTACTCTAAAAATAGCTGCATATTAGCAACTATATTTATAGTACTTTTTATTTGTACTTAATTTTGATTCAAATTAATTATTTTAATTAGTATGAATAAAAGTTATGTCATCATTAAAATGAAAAAAAAAATATATATTTTAATAATATTTTATTTTTGACAATATTTTAATAATATTTTATTTTTGACAATATTTTAATAAGTTTAAAATAATAAAACCTATATAATAATTTATTTATATAATTTGTCAATTTTCTTCTCTTTGTCTTCGTGATATTTGTATTTAACTGCATTTTAGCCAAGAATGAGAGAGAAAATAATTTCATACTTAGTTTACATCAACTAAATAAAGATCAATAACTAAAGTTAATTAGCATCACATGCACCACGGACATAGGATTGATTCCTGTCAATTATAAGAAACATTTTGGTTGCTGTAAGAAGCTCGCATCCGTAAGATCTTACTCAATTGGAAAATGCCAAAATTACTTATAGTTGTTGTGTGTGAGAGTTTCAAGTGGCGTTTGCCGGTTGTCATTCAATCTACTGACAAAAAAAATTCACGTGCTAAAATTACGCTCGGAATAGGAATAAGAAAGTTCACAAAACTAAGGAAGTTTATTTAATCATTTAAAATTAAAATGTTATCTCATATATATCCCAACTATTGAATAAAAAATACAGAAAAAAAATACGTTTTGTTATGAATAATATGAATTAGTGGATGTCCACTCTTAGGCTTCCACATTTCCATAACTCCTTTTACTAATCGGAATTGGATTGTTAGTGGCTTTTTATTATTAATCATTCACTTGTCAATTTATACGTTATAAATAGGACTTACACTCTTTAGTACAGATATTAACTTATGAAGAGAATAAAACAAAGGCTCTCATTCTCTGGTTCTTCTTCTTGTTATTGTTTTGGTTATTTTTATAACACATCTCTAATAAATATATCTCAATTACATTAATTGTTTGAAAAAGTGATGTTGATGATGTGGCAATCTGTTTTTATTCTTTTGCCCATTCAGCTTGTGACACGTGTCACTCTGGAAGTGGCCAGCTTCAAATGGCCGTTATATCCGTTTTGTTTCTGTTCTTGGCGCGCGAAGGGATCAAACAAAAATGCGATATATATAGATTAAGCTTTCCAATGGTTGTAACAGATTTCTATTTTCTTGCTGGGTGTGAGATCGAGCGAAACACAGGGAAATTAGGGTTAAGGGAAGTGAGGGGGCGAATCGAATTGGGATTTTGCTAATCTTGTACAATTAAACCTTCAATTGTGAATGCAGCTAGAATTAAGCAGTTGCTTAATTCCCCAGACGTAGATATCATTCTGATATCGAACTGGGTAAACAATTCTTGCGTGTTGTTTCGTTTAATTTCGTCAATTTCAGTTTATCCCCAAAATCGTCTGTTTTAGGGTTCATCAGTTACGTTTCTTTGATTTCACAATTGTCTAATCAATTGAAGTCGTTGATTACTGTATTGTTGAATTGCGATAGCACCCAAACCGTTCTTGCAAGAATTCGCGCAGCTTTGGTCTTAATTCTCAACAATTGGTATCAAGAGCGACGTTGAAGAATTGTCCATGGAAATGACAAAGTATAACATTGAAAAGTTCAGTGGGAAGAATGACTTTGGTCTGTGGAAGATGAAGATGCGTGCAATGCTTGTGCAACAAGGTTTGGAGGAGGCTCTGGAAGGAGAGGATAAACTGCCAGAAACAATGTCTGCGAAAGAAAAGAAGGAGATGATGAACAAGGCTTACAGTGCCATTATTCTTTGCTTAGGAGACAAAGTTCTTAGAGAGATATCTAAAGAAAAGACCGCTGCAGCTATTTGGCTGAAACTTGAAAGTCTATACATGACCAAGTCTTTGGCAAATAGGCTCTACCTGAAGCAAAGGCTCTACACTTTCAAGATGCAATCTGGAACATCTATTGGAGATCATATTGATGAGTTCAACAAGTTAATATTGGATCTTGAGAATATTGATATAAAGGTTGATGATGAAGATCAGGCACTGTTGCTAATCAGATCTCTAAATAGCTCGTATGACATATTAGCTGATACTCTCATTTATGGGAGAGATTCAATCACACTTGAAGAGGTTCAAGCTGCCCTCATGTCAAAAGAATTATCCAAGAAGAAGGATAACAAAGAAAACGATCAAAGTGAAAGTCTTATGGTCAGAGGAAGATCTGATAAAAGAGAAGGTAAAGGAAAGAATAGGTCTAGATCCAAATCTAAGCCTAAACATAATAGATGCTACATTTGTAATAAGGAGGGACATTATAAAAACAAATGTCCAGAAAAGAAAAATGCCAAGAATCAAAAGAATGAAGATGAAGGGAGTGCCTCATTTGCCTCTGATGGCTATGAGAGCTGTGAAGTCCTGGTTGCAGCAGGATGTGACTGTAGTGAATCAAATGCTACTACTGAGGCTAAGTGGATTGATGATTGGGCAATGGATTCTGCTTGCTCGTATCACATGTGCCCCAGGAGGGAATGGTTCACAGATTACAAGCCCTACAATGCAGGACAGGTTCTCATGGGAAACCACATGGGATGCAAGGTACTTGGAATTGGCACTGTGAAACTCAGGTTGATTGATGGCACGATAAAGCTCCTTACAGATGTGAGACATGTCCCTGATCTAAGAAGACCACTTATATCACTGGGAATGCTTGAAGATGCAGGCTTCAGTTTCAAAGGTGAAAATGGCATCCTCAAGGTCATGAAGGGGTCTAGAGTTGTAATGAAGGGAGAAAGGAAAGGTAACAAGCTCTACATACTCCAAGGAAACACTGTCACAGGAGAAGTTCATGTTGCAGATTCTCAAGCAGTGAGCAAAACACTCATATGGCACCAAAGACTTGGGCATATGAGTGAGAAAGGCTTAAAGGAGATGGAGAAGCAAGGCTTACTATGTGGTGACAAGGTAGAACAACTTGACTTTTGTGAACACTGTGTAATGGGGAAGCAGACTAGAGTAAAGTTCTCCACTGGAATACACAAGACAAAGGACAAGCTTGGCTATATCCACTCTGATCTCTGGGGGCCAGCTCAGACACCTACACATGGTGGAAAAAGGTATGTGTTAACTCTTACTGATGACTACAGTAGGAAAGTGTGGATTTATTTGTTAAAAACAAAGGATGAAGCATTCAATTCATTTGTTGAATGGAAAAAGAAAGTAGAAAATCAAACTGGTATGAAGGTGAAAGCTCTTAGAACTGATAATGGACTTGAATTCTGCAATGAAGAGTTTAATAGATTTTGCAAAAGTAATGGAATCTATAGAAACATGACTGTTAGGGGAACACCACAACAGAATGGACTTGCAGAAAGATTGAATAGGACTCTGTTAGAAAAGGTTAGATGCATGTTAGCCTGTGCTAAGCTACCTAAAAGTTTCTGGGGTGAGGCAATTCACACTGCATGCTACCTAGTCAATAGAAGTCCATCCACTGCATTAAGTTTTAAGACTCCACAAGAGATATGGACTGGGGAAACACCTAAACTTGATCACTTGAAAGTGTTTGGATGTCCTGCATACTGTCATATCAGAGAAGGAAAACTGGAACCTAGATCAAAGAAAGGAATTTTTGTTGGTTATCCTGATGGAGTAAAAGGTTACAGGGTCTGGCTGCCAGAAGAAAGAAAATGCATCATCAGTAGGGATGTAGTATTCCATGAATCAAAGTTGAACAACAATGAGATTGTAAGTGAGACACTGGAAAAGACAGATCAGAACAGTGAATTCCAAATTGAGGTGGAGTTAGCAAACAAAGATAAGGCAAGTGGTGTTGTTGAAAATCAAAATGATAATCAAGACACCAACTCTCAAACTAGCTCTGATTCTGAGGTTGAACATGATGAACAAGCTAATGACTATGTGTTGGTAAGAGATAGAGTAAGGAGACAAATCAAGCCACCAAATCGACTTGGTTATGACTCAGAGACTGCATATGCCCTCAACACAGCAGAGGAGTTTATTAGTGAGGATCCATCAAGTTTCCAAGAAGCTATGGCAAGCAAACACAAGCAACAGTGGTTAATTGCCATGAAAGAAGAAATGTCCTCACTGCAGAAAAATGAAACATGGAAATTGATCAAGAAACCTACTGGTGTGAAGCTTGTAGGATGCAAATGGATATACAAGCTCAAGGAAGGCATCACAGATAACAGTCCACCCAGATTCAAAGCCAGGCTAGTAGCAAAGGGGTATACTCAAAGAGAAGGAATTGATTACTCAGAAATTTTCTCACCTGTTGTCAAACATACTTCCATAAGAGTCATTTTGTCTCTAGTTGTGCAATACAAAATGCAATTAGAACAAATGGATGTAAAAACAGCTTTTTTACATGGAATACTTGAAGAGAAAATCTACATGACTCAACCAAAGGGCTTTGAGGTAAAGGGGAAGGAGGATCAGGTATGTCTTCTGCAGAAGTCACTCTATGGATTGAAACAATCCCCTAGACAGTGGTATAAAAGGTTTGATGCATACATGATAAACATAAAATTCAAGAGATGCAGTCATGACAGTTGTGTATACTTCAAACAACTACATGACAGTAGCTATATCTACCTATTGCTATATGTAGATGATATGCTCATTGCTAGCAGGGATGGCAGTGAGATTGACAGACTAAAGCAATCACTTCACACAGAATTTGAAATGAAGGATCTTGGCAAGGCAAGCAAGATCCTAGGGATGGAAATAATCAGAAATGAATCTCCATCAGGCCTGTGCATATCTCAAAAGGGGTATGCTCAAAAGGTAGTCAGTAGATTCAACATGACAGATGGGAAGCCAACTAAGGTACCTCTAGCAGCTCATTTCAAATTGTCAAAAGAAGACAGTCCTGTCACTGATGCAGAAAGAAAGCAAATGGAGGAAACACCATATGCAAGTGCAGTGGGAAGCCTCATGTATGCTATGGTGTGCACTAGGCCAGATTTAGCCTATGCACTGAGCATGGTCAGTAGGTATCTAGCAGAACCAGGGCAACAACATTGGCAAGCTGTCAAATATATTCTTAGGTATCTAAATGGAACTGTAAATCTGAGTCTGGTCTACAGTGAAGGAAGCCAAAACTCAGGTGGAGTTGAGGGGTATGTGGACTCTGATTTTGCAGGAGATCGTGACAAGAGAAGGTCTCTTACAGGTTATGTTTTCACCTTATTTGGTAACACAATAAGTTGGAAAGCTTCACTTCAGCATGTGGTTGCCTTATCCACAACTGAAGCTGAATACATTGGGGTTACTGAGGCAGTTAAGGAAGCACTATGGCTCAAGGGATTGATAAACGAACTTGGAGTCAAACAAGAAAGTGTCAATGTGTATTGTGATAACCAAAGTGCCATTCATTTGTGTAAGAACAATGCTTACCATGAAAGGACCAAACACATAGACACAAGATTACATTGGATCAAAGACATAATAGCACAAGGCTCTGTCAAGATTCAGAAGGTTCATACTGCTCATAATCCTGCAGATTTCATCACCAAAGTTGTTCCTTTAAGCAAGTTCAAGCATTGCTTGAGCTTGCTAAGTATTGGTTGATTAATGTGATGAAGGATGAATTAAGCATCGTGTTGTAGTTCTGGTTGCATTCTGAGATTGATTGCCAAGGTGGAGATTGTTGATGATGTGGCAATCTGTTTTTATTCTTTTGCCCATTCAGCTTGTGACACGTGTCACTCTGGAAGTGGCCAGCTTCAAATGGCCGTTATATCCGTTTTGTTTCTGTTCTTGGCGCGCGAAGGGATCAAACAAAAATGCGATATATATAGATTAAGCTTTCCAATGGTTGTAACAGATTTCTATTTTCTTGCTGGGTGTGAGATCGAGCGAAACACAGGGAAATTAGGGTTAAGGGAAGTGAGGTGGCGAATCGAATTGGGATTTTGCTAATCTTGTACAATTAAACCTTCAATTGTGAATGCAGCTAGAATTAAGCAGTTGCTTAATTCCCCAGACGTAGATATCATTCTGATATCGAACTGGGTAAACAATTCTTGCGTGTTGTTTCGTTTAATTTCGTCAATTTCAGTTTATCCCCAAAATCGTCTGTTTTAGGGTTCATCAGTTACGTTTCTTTGATTTCACAATTGTCTAATCAATTGAAGTCGTTGATTACTGTATTGTTGAATTGCGATAGCACCCAAACCGTTCTTGCAAGAATTCGCGCAGCTTTGGTCTTAATTCTCAACAAGTGAATTATACTAATATACTAATTAACTAATTAATGCATTTTGAAATAAACTTTCTCCTTATAATTAGGACTAAAAAATACACCAAAAAATTTTCTTATAGTAGAGTGTGAACTCAATGGAGGATTAATAAACACTATTTTAAATTATATAATATATGAATATTTTTTTTTGACAAACATAATATATGAATCATAGGGTATGTTATTTTTTTATAAGCAAAGAATCAAAGGGTATGTAATGTTGCTTAAGTCTCAACGCTGTTGCGTTTTGTCATATTGCGATTCTACGAATAGTCACAAGCATTTTTTGATAGTTTGGGTTTATAAAAAGGATGCAAAATATTGGAAATAATGCTACTTGTTCTGTCCCCCCATTAAGTATGCAACATAAACTCTATAAGCTTAGTTTAATTAGTAAGTTGAATAGATGATGCTCAAGTGTAAATATCTATTTAATATAAGAAACAAACCAAGATAATGATGGGGAATTCTCTTCTCTGCTTGAGCTTATGCGACCAATTCAAGTGTATATATGTTACTTTGTCAACACTTTCTGAGAGCATTTTCGGCATTGTGTGGAGTTGGAAGGGACCATGCTGAACGAGCCAGAGACTTTGTTGTGCACAATCATAATATTGTTGTCTTCTTATGTTGTTGACAAGTTGAATATCATTTTCATGCTTTTAGAGATTGTGAGAAAGTGAGAGAGGGATTTGGAAAAACGACTTTTAAGTTTTAACTATGTGTTTAGGATGAATTTTATGTGAATTTTCGAATGAAACAATTGTATTCAATGAGAGAGAGGAGTGCTAGCAATATTTTATTTAACACAATGATATCAATCTAAGACTTAAATTAGGTGATAGTTGTAACACCTCCAATCTAGTGGGTTTGGATATAACAAGAAAGTAAAAACTATTGTACTAGAGATCATCAGACCTAGAAGATCAACCGGTCGACTAAGCCCAATAAGAGGCCGATCACAAAACCCATATAACAACTATATATAAGGTCTCACCCTTGCATATAAGATATGTCTAAAATTTTACAAAAATATAATAGGGAGAGACCTGACTTGAGCGTCAGAGGACCATTGTATGTACACCCCGACAGCACACCACCACCCATCGACAGAGCCCTCTTCATTGCCAATCGCCCGAGGTATCCCCTGAGCAACTACAATTATGTAACCAGTCATTGTGGTTACATAATTGTCATTAGTTTATTACAAAACATATAACTACTAATGATATGTCCTAATCTTCTTTAAAAAGTTTTTCTTACTATTAGAAACTGACTTGAATTTTCGAACGTTCCTCTTTAGTGGCGGAGCTAGCCTATTTATCTTGAAGGGACCAAATATAATCACTAATTTTTTATATGCAAAAGTAACTTCATTAAAAGAGAACCAAAAGTATTAAGAGTTTAGATACAAAAAACCAATTAAGGCTTTACTCGATTTCCAAGTTGTATATTTCTCGGTTTTCCCTTTACAAATTTTACACTTATTAAGATATTAGTTATTCATATTTATTTTTGTTAATCTCATTTACAAGTTCAACTTTATTACCTAAATTGCCCATCATCGCATTTAACTGGATACAAAAATATGAACAATTATTCTAAAAACTCCAACTTTTTATGTTCCTCGGCATTAAATAAGAATCTATGTACTTATCCCCTACATACAAGGTTACATACAAGGTTGAACACCCACGAAATGCAAAGTCTCATAAATTGGTCCAAATGTGACCATAGATGAGAAGACTCTGAGGATAGGTCGGTAGCACGAGAGGGTGGTCAGTCTGTTACAAAAAATGTTCTTTTTTTTGTAATAGACCAATCACCCTCTCGTGTATAGAGTTTGTCACTTATATGACTTTTCACCCACCTTTGTAACATTGCCTTTCGTGGGTGTTTAACCTTGTATCTAGGGGATAAATACCCAGATTCTTAAACACCCACTACAAATTGAGCTATTTATCCCCTAAGTACAAGGTTCAACACCCACATATGCAAAAACTCACAAATTAGTTCAAAGGTGACCAAAGGGGTGAGACCTTGGTAATATGAGGGCTTTGGTAATATCCCATTGTGCAGGTATCGTACGATCGTACCAGTTCCTAATCATATCTCACGATTTCATCTCATTCTATATTTTTCGTACGAAATATAGATTGAGATGAAATCGCGGTTTCATACGAACTGGTAAGATTACTGTATTTTTCGTACCAATCGCGATTTCATCTCAATCTCAGCTCCTAATCATCGTTTTTCCGATTAATTTCCTGTTGTTGGCTTTTCCAAGGTGCAACTACAATCGTCTCCTTGATCAAAAGTTACAACCAACGATCCAAGAGCATGCATCTATAAACGTCTTCTTGATTTACAAGTTACAACTAACCATATAACATCCAAAAACATCCGTCTTTCACTCCTTATCACCTTATGTATTATATTGACATAATTGGAAAACAAACATGTCTCTTTCCATTTGTCAATAAAGAAACACACATGAACTCAATGAAAAAAAAATAAACAGTGTTAGGAAATTATTAAATCATATCCTTGAATAACCGTAAAAAAAGAAAAGCTTTACATCCAATTAACTTTTGGCAAAATGTCTTGTCAGTTGTCACGTTGTATTACTGTCTAAAACTTTTTTATATTATGATAAAATAGGTTAATATATTCTCATAACTTCAATTAAAATGACTATATCATTTTTTTTAATATTTTCAAAAAAAAACTATACTATTTATAAACTTAATTAATTTTCAAACTGAGTGACACAAAGCGTGCCGTGCATAAAGTGCAGAGAATTCAAACCAGAGAACTCTACACATATTCTTGCGTACACATATCATGAAGCAGGAGCTGAAAATTATTCCACCGGCCGGACTAGTAGTCAATTAGTGAAAATGAAAGACGTTAATTAAGAAAAATAATTATTGATGATATCTTATGAAAGAAATGAAGGCTGAGCAGCTCACGTGTTCAGTAAACAGAGAATAAAATAACGGTGCTTCTGAGGTGAGGGAGCAAATCAAATTTATCACCAGTGAACCATTAAATATAACTGTAGCATGTAGTATAAAAATTCATTAACGGTTGAGATTTAATACTGATTGATTCAATCATAACCACTCATAACATTTTACATAATATCCTACGGTCAAATTTAGTGGTTCACTAGGAAGGCATTTCTTTTGCTCCCTCATCCTAGAAGTGTACCCATAAAACAAAGCTATTTCGTACATTTCGTTAGAATATTAGCCGTACAAAATATCACTACTCTTAAATAAAATTAATGTTACATTTAATTTTACATTCAATATTAATTGTAATTTTTTACTCCCTAAATTTTGCAATAGTTAGGTTTTTTTAGATAAGCAATACTTCATTAAAAGAGCACTAGGGGTGTTCATGCCTAAACTACAAAATATAGTTACACATTGTTTAGGTAATGAAGTGGATTAACCCACCAAGAAGAATTAGACAAATTAGAATTACAGTTCACTCTATAAATAAATCAACTCCATGTTAAGCTCTTGATTCGGGTAATAACTGAGTCAATACTAACTTTTTCATTCTTGAAAATCAATCCATTCTGTGACGGCCATATGCACCAGCAAGTTGTTAACCAAATCAAAAACTTAGTTTTCTTGGCCTTCCTCCCCCTACCAAGCCAATGTATGTGTCCTACAAGATTCAAAGAATCGTCATGTTAGGTAGCCTATTTCCAAACGAGCACGAGTTTTCTTGGCCTTCCTCCCCCTACACCCCCAATCACGAGCAAACCTGTTTCCAAACGTCGCTAGAGTTAGGTAGCTTTCACCAAAAATTGAGTCTACCAAAAAATTGAGAAGTGTGTTCAACCAAAAAGCTAACTTTTCTATTTGTCAAAAAAAAAAACTAGTTTTCTAATTATGATTTTATTTTGAACATCTGGAACCCACATTTCCTATTAATTTCCGGATCGATAAATACTCCCTTTAGTCCCTATTATAAAAAGATTTTACAAAAATCATAAAGACCAGGGAGATTATTAAATGTCATGCAATTTAAGTCTTATTCCAAATATATCCCTAGTATTAATTGTTTATATCCACTATGTCACTTTCTAGTAAATCTATATCTCACATTAAATAGGGGTATAAAAAAAATTATTAATGTGCTTTGAAAAATGTATTTTTTTCTTATAATTAGGACCAAAAAAATGTACCAAAAATTTTCTTATAATAAGGACCGGAGGGAGTAGAAAAAGTAACTCATTCAGTTCAGTTTACAATGCACATGCTTCTCATTCAGTTCAATTTACAATGCATATGCTTCTCAT
Organism: Astragalus membranaceus; assembly: GCA_039519185.1. Classification (NCBI taxonomy): domain Eukaryota; kingdom Viridiplantae; phylum Streptophyta; class Magnoliopsida; order Fabales; family Fabaceae; genus Astragalus; species Astragalus membranaceus. The sequence continues at coordinate 167,561,916 of CM076847.1, read as the reverse complement.
TACACAACCAAAGTACAAAACAAAGAAATCTAGATTGCATGAATGAATACAGCAATACAATACCATTTCAGCAATACAATTTCACATGCACACTGATCGTATGAGTCAAAATTTTTACAAGGATCATACTTTTCATCTGTTGAGTCTCTTAACAAAAATATTATTAGTACTGTCTCCATGTGAGATAGTGCCGCCTCCTACCAACAGATACAATCCTCCTAATCTTTCTAAAACTACCAAGTAAACATCTGGAAATCATAGATGGGGAAATTCTGTTTGTAGTTCTAGTTTTTCTCAAAACTGCTAGTGGAGTGTATGAGAACAACTCTCCCACAAAGCCAATTAGCTTGTTCTTTCCAACAACATGTTCTTCAATGTGATGCTTCATCTTTGCATTCCTTATGGCCTCCTCATCAGAACCAATGTCATCATCACAATTTTCTTCGGGTTCACGGTAATTCACTCGCGATGTCTTGCACCTAACATGTACTCCATCTACCGTGTGTAAGTTTCAGAATAATACAATATGCACAAGTATGAGCTAATATTTCTCCACTACCGTGTGTAAGTTATAGTCTAGTTTCTCATTCTCAAATAAGTTAACTTTTGGTCTAGATTCATTCTCAAATATCTTTTTGTAGTTAAAATGAATTCAAATATTATTCGACTATTTGACAAAGTGGTTAATTTAGTTGCCCAACATTTAAAATTCAAATATATGACAAGGAAAAGATTCGTCGGTAAGCCTCAAATGAAGATTTCTAGAGAAAGTGCTTATTTAAATCATATTAGTTATTTTTGACAACTATCCTAGTGTGGTGGTACTCAAAGCAAAATGTTATTTTCTAAACCATGTATGCAACAATTTAATAATTAGAGTTAATCGAGAAAAAAAAATCATTGGAAAATTTGTACCTCCTATGTTGTTTCAAATGTACAACTCTTTTCTTTGCCCGCTTTATTCGACCACCGCAATTGTTTGAGATATGGCGGCTGAAGCAAAGCTATACACATTAATACAAAACAACAATGGTGAGCATTAGACTTTGGGATAGAACATATTATTATAGTAGTTATGCTAAAAGAAAGCAATCCTATGTACGATTATAGCTTACTTAGTTCTTAAATTGGATAACTAATAACTAATATAAAACAGGTTAGTTCGCAACCAAATCTTCAACCCGAATTCCTACGAGCTTCGACCGTACATCCTCCCCTTGAGTTAGTTCGCAACCAAATCTTGTCTAAATTTTGTCTAGTTCTACTATTCTGTTATGTCTCCTGCTTCCCAACCTTTTGCTCCGACCAATGCATCTGCTAATGTGTCGATTGACTCTACTGCACTAGTCTCAAGTTTATCAACAGGGTGGAATTAGAGAAGGGCATGAGTTTCGAGGTCAGTATTACCTTTGAACACCCGCACCTCCTCTTGCTTGTTTCGTGGTTGGGCCTCCAGATATTGTTCATCAATGTTTGGGGCATCCTAGCCTCTCAAAGTTGCGTCTTATGGATGAGTTTTTCAAAAGTGGCTACTTTAGAATGCGAGTCATGTTAGTTCGCGAAACATACTCGAAGCTCCTTTCTTGACACAGCCAACAAAGGAGTTGCGTCTCCTTTTGCTGTGTTGGGGTCCTAGCTATATTGTTTCAGGTTTGTGTTATTGATGTTTTGTTACATTCATTGACAATTTTTCTCAGTGTACCTAGATATTTCTAATGAAAAATCGTTCAGATGTTTCTATATCTTTCAAAAAAATTGTTTAGAAAGTAATAGTGAGTGACTCTTTCTACATCATATCAATTCTTTTTGACAGCAAAAAGTATCACCCTTCATGTGCTCAAAACATAGTTATCAGAACCGGACCGGACCGGTCGGACCGGGACCCGGTGGTCTTCCCGGGCCGGGCAGCGTGCAGGACCGGATCTGCAGTTGGCCCGGTGATGACGTCATCGGACCGGTGGTCGGACCGGTGGAAACCGGGTCGGACCGGTTGATCCTCTTTTTTTTTTTTTTTTTTTTTTTTTTAAAGATGAACCAATTATAAATTTTGCATGTTTTCACAAAAAAGGCTTAGGTGGGGTTCGAACCCCCTCCCTAGTATTCAACATTTCAACTTTTTAAGCACTAAGCTATCTATTATTTGTTGATACTATCCCGCATTCATTAAATATAATCAATTCCGGATATGTTAATTTTTTTTGCACATTCTTTCATTAATAGTTTTGATTAAACACACATTTTTTTGACAAATTGATTCAAGTTCAACACTCATAAAGATGTTAGTAAATGTATAATTATAAATAAAATTATAATAAAATTTCTATATTAATAAATGTATACTTTCTTAGTATATATTATAATTTTTTGAATTTATTTAATATAGACCGGGTCATGCCGGTCCGACTAGAGACCCGCGGTCCGACCCCGGGTCTAGTGACCCGGTGCCTTGACCGGGTCGATGGCCGGTCCGGGTCTGATAACACTGGCTCAAACCCCTCAAAAAATTGGTGTCTCTGAAAGAAAGAATTGGCACTTAGTTGAAAGAACTCGCACCATGTTTCTTTAGAACAATGTACCGCCTCAACCACCTCATTTATGGTGTTTAAAGGTTTTCTACTTAATCAATCGCATGTCTTCCTCAGTTGATCCCTAAGGATATCCTCTATTCTCTACCGCTCTGAGTGCATATCCTCTATTCTCTACCACTCCGAGTCTTTTAAGTGCACATGCTTTGTTCACGACGGCAAGGGAAGATAAACTTGTTGCCTAATCCCTCAACTTATTGGCTACTCCCGTTTGCAAAACGGATATCGATGTTACTCCATTGCTCTACCAGACACCCAGGCTCTGAATTCTTTGCGGGAACTACCCATTGCACTGCATTAAGGTAACATATTCTCTCAAAACCCCAATCATACATCCTACATATTTGTTTCTTCCTTGTATTCCGCCTCTACTCCCAAAACTACACTGACCAGAGTCGATGCTCCAACATAAAGTATTCTCTCTACTCCTAGGTTACCACAATGATTCCCATAATGCCCCCACACACTTCCCCTACACCCCTTATAACAGAAAGCAGAAAACTTCTCTAATATTGTAACATATTTTTGGTCTACTTAGATGAAATGCCAAATAAACACCACACACCTCTAATATTGTAACATATGTCTAAATTAATTCTTATCGGACTTCAACTCCTCCACATCGTGACTTCGTAGTTAGCCTTGTTTTTTTTAAAAAAAAAATTGTGTTTTTGCTTGCTCTTATCCTATTATTTTGGGTTTTGATTTAAGCTATTGATATTGATTCAACATCCAAAACGCAAATAGCACTAAAACCATAATAGGAAAAAACAGCGAATAATAAATAGTGGTCTTATTTGTGTGCACCTGACTCCAACAATTTTCTCTTATCATAACTATTACCCTTAACCCAAATCTCCAGTCTTGGCGATTCATTTTCTCGTTTTTAGTTCCATTTTTGTGATTTTGTATTCACATAATATCCACATTCTTCTGGGACTTATAATACTAAAAAATTCCTTAGTAACAATTATTAAATTTTTCGGTGACCATTATACAACAATCCAATGGTTAGTACATACTAACCACAATTTAGTGTTTGTGTGGTGAGTGAGCGGGTAAATGAAAACATTGGTTAGTCATACTAACCACAATTTAGTGTTGGTGTGGTCGCCGAATTTTTTTATTGATGAGAAATGACTATTATGCCTATTGTTTAGTACTCTAAGTTAGACTCCATTCTCCCTTTTTTGATGATGACAAGATCTTTTTGAAAAAGTTTTAGGTGGGAGGTTAGTTGATCAAGCAAGTGATAATAGAAAATGGTAAATAGCAAAGATGCACTAATGAAAGCAGAACTAAAGTATGATGATATGCAAAACACAACTCCTTGTTGCTCTTCCTTACTAAAAGCAAAATGCAAAGTAACATTCTATTATTCTATTATTTTCTCCGCTTCTTTGTCCTAAGCCTAATGCGTGTGAATCGAAAACACAACTACAAGCAAATAGAATAAGCCCATTGCAAGCAAATAACACAAGTCATATCTGTATTATATCAAACTAGAGAAAGAATTTGAGCATAATATTCAAAAGGCGTGCAGGCTAGAGTCCCACACAAGTCAAACAAAAGTGAGCAACACATAATATCCAATATTACACAAAGAAAAATGGTAAGCATGCATAAAGAGTGAACAAAACAAATGAGCTAAGCATTATCAGACTCATACTCGTTATCATTGACGTTGTCCTCACCATCGTTGTAATCCTCAGCATGGGCGGTCGTGGTGACAAGGCTAGCAGGTGCCTCTACTGCCGAACACAGGCCAAAGTGGATTTCAAGTGTTGTGAACACCTAAAGTCGTGATCTCCCATAGGTTTGTCTCGCAACTAGCTACAATCTCCCGTCTGATGGCAACAGTAGACTCACGGCAAAAAAAATGACTGTAGCATTTTTTTGAAATTAATTACCAATGTCCATTTTTGATAAATAATTCTTAAAAAAAGGGGCTACAGTTATTCTTTTTGCCATCGACTCACGATGTCCTAAACACATTACATTAAGTGTAGCTAGAACCAGCTCCCAAGAGGTGACAAAGAGATTGAAGTAGTCGTAACAAGGCCGAAAATCGAGGAGTGATACACACTATCAGTTTGTATCAAGTGTATGATAGGAATGCACTTCAAGATTCCAATTGTAAGTGAATTTCTACAATAAGTACAAATGCTTATAATGAGTTTGACCTTACCACAATTCCTAAAATGCACCTGATAGAAACTGATAGTGTGTGGCATTTCTCGATACTCATCCTTGTTACAAGTATTGAATATGACCTCAACCAGCCTGCTAAAAATGCTAACCATGTAGTTGAGGAGGCACATGCAGTCAACAATGATCTTACGCGTGCTACCTCTCCTACAGAAGGTTCTAGCCACAACTAATGTTTTCAGGCTAAACATCGTGAGTCAATTGTTACCACGTGTATCTGCACAATAGTGCTATCTGAAGGGTCCCACCAATCATGAGTGTAGAGTTCCCCTCCTTAAAGGAATTGTCGAAGGGCCATGAAGAAAAACAGACATTGCATGGATATTCTGTTATGTCGGATGCATGGACACAAAAAGAATACAACCTTTATTAACTTTTTAGTGAATTGTCCAAAAAGGTCGATGCTTGTGAAAAGTGTTGATGCTTCTGGATATATGAAGACTGAGGAAAAGATTTTTGAGCACTTGGATAGTTTTGTTTAGGAGATCAGAGAGATCAATGTGGTCTAACAAAGGAAGTAATTATAAGATGGCTGCTGGTAAGTAAGAATTATTATTGATGTTTCTCAATTTCAAATTCTAATTGTTAGTTATGTTGTTATTAATTTTAGGTTGTTGATTTTGTTTTTAGGGAGATTATTAAAATCAAAGATGGGTCATCTATTTTGGACTCCACGCGCTTCCTGTTGCATAGACTTAATTTTGGAGGACATTGGGATACTGCCTACAGTTGAAAAGGCAATTCAAAGAGTCATGGGAGTTGTTGCTTTTATCTATGACCACACATTGGCTTTGAACAAGATGAGGAAGTTCACTAGCAAGATGGAATTGGTTAGGCATAGAGTGACAAGGTTTGCTTGCAAAGGATGCATCACCAAAAAGAAAAACAATCTTAGGGAAATGTTTACTTCAAAGGAATGGAATAAGATTAACATTGCTAAACATTGTAAGGCAAAGAGGGCAGTTGGCATCGTTCTTATGTCTAGCTTTTGGAATGATGTTCTATACACTCTTAAGGCCATAATGGGGCTCTTGTGAGAGTGCTTAGGCTGGTTGATAATGAGAAAAAGGCAGCAATGGGTTATAATTATGAAGCAATGGATAGAGCCAAAGACGCAATTTAAAATGCTTTCAACAGAAATGAAGAGAAATACAAAAAATTATTTACAATCATTGATGAAGAAGCAATGGGTACAATCATTGATTGTAAATAATTCTTCGTATTTCTCTTCATTTCCGTTGAAAGAATTTTGAATAGCCACTTTGGGTCTATCCATTGATTCATAAATATAACTCATTGCTGCCTTTTTCTCATTATTAATCAGCCTAAGCATTCTCACAAGAGGCCCCATAGCCTTGCGAGTGTAAAGAACATCATTCCAAAAGATAGGCATAAGAACGATGTCAGCTCCCCTCATTGCGTTAAGGCCTTTGGCAATGTTAGTCTTATTCCATTCCTCTGAAGTCAACATTTTCCTAAGGTTGTTTTTCTGGTGATGCAACCTTTGCAAAGTAAGAAAGTAAATAACAAACCTTGTCCCTCCATGTCTAACCATTTCCATCTTGCTAGTGAACTTTCTCATCATGTTCAAAGCCAATGTGTGGTTATAGATAAAACAACAATTCCTATGTCTCTTTGAATTGCCTTTTTAATTCTAGGCAGTTTCCCAATGTCTTCAAAAATTAAGTCTATGCAATAGGCAACGCATGCAGTTCAAAACAGATGACTCATCTTTGTTGCTAATAATCTCCCTAAAAACAAAATCAACAACCTAACTAGCAAAGATGCAACGACTCTCCCTAAAAACAGATGACGCGTCCAATGAACTACTATTCCTCTTAGCAACAGAATCTAAAGAAGAGTCATTTTGTGGTCTGTTACCGCAAAAGAGAGGAGAGAAGCAAGGTAAGCACAAAAGCAGCACGGGGTGGGGTGCGGTGGGGTGCAGTGGCACATGTAGAAAACGTAGAAGAGTAAGGTAACACTAAATAGTAACCAACCTAAAAAAACCTAATTTTTAATAATTTTAACTTCCACACAAAATTCCAAAATTGCCCTTAAAAACATAACATTTTAAAATAATAGGGGTGTTTTCATCATTTTGGTTCTGTCTTCAACCTAGTGTTAGCCTAGAATTTCGACAAGGCTTTTGAGTGGTTATTTAATAGGGTTTGACTCTTCATTAAAGATCATTCATAATGCCTTCGGATCTCAGCATGTTTTCGACAGAAGAAGTCTTCACCAATTCGACAGGGAAGAGTTTTCGACAGGACAGTGTATTCAGGACTTCGTCAAGCAGTTATTGGCAAACAGTTGTGTCGAATTTCAAGACTACGGTTAATACAACGTAGGCAGTATGTGACATCGAGCGTGGCACGAAATCCATCACTGGTTAATGAGACGTAGCCACGTGTCCATTTTCATGGTGAATTTGTCTCCCTTTTAAAATATATTTGTTGACAAACTGCGGTGTTTAAAGGCAATTGCTTTGGAGATTTCTGGTTTAATCTCACAAACATTTCTAATAAAACCAGTGATTGTTTGCTAAAAACACCAGCGAACAAATTGGCACGCCCGGTGGGACAGTTTGCCTTTAATACATAATTTTTCTATGTTCTTGTATATATTTGTATTTGCATGCACTTAAGAAGTGGAAAAATGGTTCGTCCTACTAATAATGCGTCTAGTTCTAATCCTGTGATTTCACAAGAACAGGGAACAATAGTAGACTCTGCAAACGTAAATGCAGGGGTGATTGTGGGAACAATATCCCCATCATCATCAACAACCGTTCCTTCAGTATCAATGATTAACGTTGGATCAACGCAGTCAAACATGGCGTCTATGCCTATGCCTTTGCCGTCACATATGGGACTTCATAGTCCTTATATGACAATAGGAAGCGGTTTAAATCCACATTTTCATAATGTAAGTTTTCCTGCATTTCCTTCTGGATCATATGGCATGCCTACTGGAATGCCACATATTTCGACCATGTCTCCTGTACATGTTTCTTCTGAAAGTGTAATGGGTCGAAATCCCACAGCATTAACCAATGAATCTTTGTTTGCCTTACGACAACAGGTTGATGAGAGCAATCATGATATGGTTAATATGTTAACCCAACAAATCGGTACGGTTTTTAATCCATTGATTCAAAATACTAATACTAGTTACCAAATGTTAGCCAATCAAATGGGTCGAATTGCAGATTTCTTTGGGGCTCCAAATATTAGTAATAGGCAGATGCCCAACACAGTAAATAATGGATTGCCTATTAATACCCAAAGAACAATTCCAGTCGAAGTCCCAGTGAATGTAGGTGAACGTCAGGGAACTGCAAATCATGTTCCTGAAGTTGTTCTGGTAAATCGAAATCAGAACGCTGATGAAATTGTTCGACAAGTGCAACAAAATAATGTTGGCGCTCAAGATAATATAGCCACTTTAGTAGAAACTATATTGACACAAAATAGCGTTAATGTAGGCTTACATAGGCCAAATTTCATATCACCATTGTGTGAATATGTGTTGCAAACTGAGTTACCAAGGGGCTGGAAAGTTCCTAAATATACTAAGTTTGGTGGTGACACAAAAGAGTCTACTGTCGAACATATTGCTCGTTATTTGACTGAGTCTGGGGATATAGCCCAAAATGAGAATTTGAAGATGAAATATTTCCCAAATTCTTTAACAAAAAATGCTTTTACTTGGTTTACTACATTACCCCCTGGTTCTATTTTCACATGGGGGCAATTAGAAAAAGCATTTCATGCGCAGTTTTACATGGGCCAATCTAAGATTAGTCTCAAAGAATTGGCCAGTGTTCAGCGCAAAATGCCTGAAATTGTTGATGACTATTTGAATAGGTTTAGGCTACTGAAGGCTCGTTGTTTCACACAAGTGCCTGAACATGAACTTGTCGAAATGGCTGCTGGTGGTCTTGATTATTCAATCAGAAAGAAATTGGACATATCTTATCTAAGAGACATGGCCCAATTGGCTGATAGAGTTCGACAAGTTGAAAGGTTAAAAGAGGAGAAATCTAGGTCAACTAGGGCCTGCTAATGGGAAAAATCCTGTTGAGCCAAAAAATGACAGATTTGTGCCTAAGACATATACTTTTGATGTTACTAAATGTGATGAAATATTTGATCTGTTAGTAAAAGATGGTCAGATATTGGTACCTAGTGGCTTAAAAGTACCAACTCTTGACCAGAGAAAGAAAAAGGGTTATTGTAAGTTCCATAATTTTTTGGGACATAACACTGACCGTTGTGTGCTTTTCAGGGATCTTGTGCAAAAAGCGATCGAAGAAGGTAGATTAAAATTTGAGGATAGAAAGATGAAAGCTCCAATGCAAGTTGTGGATGACCCTTTACCTAAAGCTGAAGCCATGTATTCAGAGCCTTTCGAAGCGAATGTAAACATGGTAGACGCTGAAATGGAAAATTCCCCAAAAACTCTCAAATATTCTACCAAACAATTCGAAGGTTTTATTTATGCTGAAGGAGAAAAACAACAGGTAACTGTGAAAGAGTACGATGGAAAGAAGCATGTGGTGTACCCAAAAGCTGAAGAGGAATTGATAGATTTCCTCAACAGATGTAAGTGGAACAATTCTGAGGTTATGCTATGTCCAAGGTGCAGTGCTGTTTTCGACAAAGAGGCAGCTAAAGCTGTTGAAGGGTACCAGGATCAGGAACAACGTAAGAGGAAATGGCTTGACAATAGGCCATCTGTTCGCTGGTGTTTTTAGCAAACAATCACTGGTTTTATTAGAAATGTTTGTGAGATTAAACCAGAAATCTCTAAAGCAATTGCCTTTAAACACCGCAGTTTGTCAACAAATATATTTTAAAAGGGAGACAATTCACCATGAAAATGGAAATCAAAGAGAAAGAAGTAATAAAATGGAACGCAGAAATGTAAAATGACTTGTATTGAAAGTAATAAATTGCATTAAATGTAAAGAGAATGGTGCACAAATTCACATACGTTGTACAATAATTCTTTTACTCTGTTTTCGCTGTGACTTGGAAGTTAGAGTTTCAGAACTGTGTGTTTGGTATAATAATTTGCCACCCCGATTTCTCTGTAGAAACTACTATTTATACAGAAAATAATGACTGAAATGTAAACTGCTATAGACACGTGGCTACGTCTCATTAACCAGTGATGGATTTCGTGCCACGCTCGATGCCACATACTGCCTACGTTGTATTAACTGTAGTCTTGAAATTCGACACAACTGTTTGCCAATAACTGCTTGAGGAAGTCCTGAATACACTGTCCTGTCGAAAACTCTTCCCTGTCGAATTGGTGAAGACTTCTTCTGTCGAAAACATGCTGAGATGACTTAAATGTCACTTTTTCTTTCCGAAGGCATTATGAATGATCTTTAATGAAGAGTCAAACCCTATTAAATAACCACTCAAAAGCCTTGTCGAAATTTTAGGCTAACAAACTGCCCCCCAAAAATATCTTTTTCGACAGCACAAATGTTAAGGGAGAAAAAGAATATTTTTAAAGATTTCGAAACGTCACCTCCAACAACTTTGCATTAAATGGTGATAGGCAAAAATGATCATGACCTTACGCAGATAAAGCGAACCGTTTTATTGGGCCACGTCATTTGGTTGGTAGACCACGTCTTTTCAGAATCTCAAACGTGCGAAGCGTCATAACTGTGCAACCATTGCACCTCTAACGTATAAATACGTTTCACTTCATCTTCTTCATTCTCACGCTCCCTTTGAACCTTAAACTCTGAAAATTTCTCAGCTAACCTTGCCTCTTCACGAAAGCTTCAAACTTTTTCATCGTTTCGACATCTCCACTAAGAATACAACCCTCTTTGTTCGTCATTTTCACAGATGGCTTCTTCCAGCGCTCAACCTCAAGAACAAACAGTTGCTGTGCATGGCTTTGAAGGCTTCGTTGAAGAACCTTCACCAACTTGGTTTAAACAGATACTTATTCCAGCTGGTAAACCTTTTACCCATGCTTATTTAGGTCCTCTTCCTGACCCCATAGAAAGCGAAGAAGTTAAAGCAATTTTTCCTAGTCACCGTAAACTTCAACCCAGAATTTTTGAAGAAACTCCTTTTCATTTGGAATTTCTGAAAAACCCCAACAGAGTATTTAGATCCGCTCCTAAGGTAGAACAAGGTGATTACATCGCATGGCTTGACAAGGTTCAAAACCAAAAGGAAGCCATTTGGCAAGAACAGGGGATCTTTGACATTATCCAACTGTCGAAATATGGACCCAAATACGACAGCACTATGATTCTAGCAGCATTGCAGTTCTGGGATATATCTACTCATAGTCTCCATCTCAAGTGTGGCATGTTATCTCCCACTCTGTTGGATGTGGCTGCCATTACTGGTCTGAAACCACTGGGTGAAACCTTTGACCCTAAACTGGCCACCAACGACTATGGCTTTTCATTTAACAACTCTACCTTTAGTGCTTATATTGCTGATCATCATGATACTGAGAATGCTGAAGTGTCTGATTTAGAACATATAGCTTTTCTTACCCTATGGTTGTCATGCTTTGTCTTTTGCTCATGTTCTCTCTAAGTAGCAAAAGTTTTCGTTCCTTTGGCCATTCAACTCCATAAAGCCAAGAATATCAATTTAGCGAAATTGGTTTTAGGAAATCTCTATCAGCATCTTGATGGTGCTGCCCTCGAATTGAAAGAAGGCGAACCAACTGACAAACTGCTCATTGCTGGTCCTATGTGGCTTATGCAACTTTGGCTCTTAGCCACTTTTGAATCAAGGCTGAACTTGTTTATTCCTAAGGACATTCGACCAACCTTACCAACTAGAAGAACAGATGGAGTTCGACTAGCACAATTAAGGAATAGGGAGAAAAACTTGTCTTATGAAGAGACGTTTTCCACGTACTTCGACATCTTCAACAAGTGCACTACTTTCGTTGATGCTATGGCGCCTTTGGTCAAATGCACTTATGGACCATCTTGGTTCATCAACGAATTTCCCTCTAACTCAACAGAAAATGCCGAAGAGATAAACCAAATCTGGCAAGCCTATCTTTCGCCCTCTCTTCTTTCGATAAGGCTCTCCCCAAGCAACAACAAAAACAATCTTGGCATTAGCAACCAGCTACTTTTCAAGGCAATTTGGGTTATGCCAACTTCGACCGGCTCCGGTCTGCTTGCATAGGAGAGAGTTCAACACTCCAGAGACAGAGAGCAAGCTTATCACCAAATCTTCAAGAATTTTCGTTTCAAAGATTTGCTCTTTGAACCTGCTAAATTTCAACCACGCTTTTCTTGTAAGGAAAAACTGATGCAGAAATTTCAAAAATTTTGTGGGGTGGATACTATGCACAAACCCAGAAATTGGCATAACTTGATTAAGTGGAAGCTGCCAATGGTCAAGTGGAAGCACAAGCCAATGGTCAAGTGGAAGCTGCCAATAAGATCATTATTAACTTGATTAAAAAGTATGTTGGGCAAAAACCCAGAAATTGGCATAACACTTTAGATCAAGTTTTATGGGCTTGTAGAAATTCACCCAAAGAATCTATCAATGCTACCCCATACAGGTTAACCTTTGGACACGATGCAGTATTGCCTGTTGAAATCTGTTTACAATCAACAAAAATTCAAAGACAGTGTGAAATTCCTTTTGATCATTATTGGAATATGATGCTTGATGAGTTAGTTGATTTAGACGAAGAAAGGTTGTTAGCTTTGGAAATGCTTATTCGACAAAAGGAAAGAGTAGCTAAAGCTTATAACAAAAAGGTTAAGTTAAAAACCTTTAATTCAGGTGATTTAGTTTGGAAAGTGTTGTTGCCTATGGATAAAAAAGATAGAGTTTTGGGTAAATGGTCACCTAGTTGGGAAGGTCCACTTCGCATATTGCAATGTTTTTCTAATGGGGCATACGAAGTCGAAGAATTGGGTGACGAAAACAGAATCTTCAAAATAAATGGCAAGTATTTAAAACAGTATAAGCCAACATTAAACGAAGTTAGAATCGAGCAAAGATAAAACCGTAAATTGGTTCAAAATGGTAATGTATTCAATCAAAATAATTACATAGCCATTAAAAGAAATTCTACACTATTACTAAAGGCTTTGAAGAGAATGTTTGAGCCTGTAGAGGATCTTGGTGCTCACAGCAATTGAAGACTCCAGAAAGCTTAACTCTTTGTCCAGTTGAGCAATAGTGGCTTGGTGTTTTTGAGCATCATCAAAATGTTGAAGAGCCTCAGTAGCTGCCTTTTCAATCTTCGACTTAGGGGTCTCCATCCTTTGTTGCACTAAACTTTTTTGGTGTTTAGCATTTACCAGTTTTGTTTGGAGAATTCTTATTTCTTCATCATAGTGCTGAATTTCTGAATCCCAGTTAGCAAGTTCTTGCTCATCCTCTATTATTTGAACTTCCAATTCATCAATGGGGGTTTGAGAAACCTTGAAGGCATTAATTTTTTCTTGATGAAATACAGCCGCTTGGTTTTTCAACCTGGAAATTTCAGAACGTTTGCTGATGTGAAGTGCAAAAGTTTCAAAGATTGGCGAAAATTCGATCAGGAAAGCGAAAAGTTTTGCATTAAGCTCTGATTTTAGCAATTTTCGAACGATGTCCTTAATTGCAAAGCTTTCTGATGGGTTCTCTCCAATCCTAGTAAAGAGATTGCCTTCCAAGACCTTAGCTTTTAATTGTTGAAGCAATTCTTCAGTAGATTCTTGAGTAACGGAGGTCAAGGAAGTAGTCGAAGCACTGGAGACCATGGCAAGGGAAGAGGAAGAAAGGCTCAGCAAGTGTTTAAGAGCAGCCAAAGGATTTGTCGTCTTCATCAGCGAAAACTCCTGGTCACTCATAGCGCTACTAGTTGATTCCTTGGTAGAAGCTTGTTCTTGAGCCTCAATTTCAGTCGCCTCTTTGCTTAAATCCTTAGCGCCTGCCACATCTGGTGTTTGCTCGTTAGTTTGCTCAAGTTCCATTTCAACATTCCCGTTAGTAGCAATGTTTGTTCCTTCGACGTCAACAACCATAGGAGAATTTTGGGTAGTTGGAGTTACTGTGGAGATTTCCACAGGCGTTGATGGTGCAGGCAAAATTTGTTCAGTCGAAGGAACATTTGGAGCAGCTACAGATTCGACAACAGGAACTTCGACTGATGTGTGAAGTCTCTTAGGGGGAGGTCCGTGAGATTGCTCTTGTGGTTCTTTGATCACAATCCCTTTAGCCCTTGCTTAGGATTCGGGTTGCATTCGTTTCCTTGACCGGTGAATAAGAGGCATGTTATCACTATCACTATCGGTATCCTGCGAAAGAGAAACATGAGTTTAAAACATAATCAAGTGTTAAAAGAGTCGAAGAAAAGGTCTAGTCAATTAACAAAGATATACCTCTATTTGGGGTAAGTTGGAAGTGGATTTGATCACAAGTTTCTTCTTTGTTTTGGGTGGTGTTCTTGCTGTTGGCTTGTTTTGCTTTGGTGCTGCTTTAGTGGGCTTTTTCTGTGAAACAGCAGCTGTTCATAACGCAAAGATTTTATCAGGTAAATGGTTTTAAATTTTAACTAATGAGGAATAAAGGGCCATACCTGGGGATTTGTTCTTCTCAGCAATTTGAGGGGGAAAAGCTGAATACAAAATTTTCGAAATTTCTGCATCAGTTTTTCCTTTAGAAGCTTTAGTATAGTATCCACCCCACCAATCTTGGAATGTCTTCGTACAAGAAAAGCGTGGTTGAAATTTAGCAGGTTCAAAGAGCAAATCTTTGAAACGAAAATTCTTGAAGATTTGGTGATAAGCTTGCTCTCTGTCTCTGGAGTGTTGAACTCTCTCCTATGCAAGCAGACCGGAGCCGGTCGAAGTTGGCATAACCCAAATTGCCTTGAAAAGTAGCTGGTTGCTAATGCCAAGATTGTTTTTGTTGTTGCTTGGGGAGAGCCTTATCGAAAGAAGAGAGGGCGAAAGATAGGCTTGCCAGATTTGGTTTATCTCTTCGGCATTTTCTGTTGAGTTAGAGGGAAATTCGTTGATGAACCAAGATGGTCCATAAGTGCATTTGACAAAGGGCGCCATAGCATCAACGAAAGTAGTGCACTTGTTGAAGATGTCGAAGTACGTGGAAAACGTCTCTTCATAAGACAAGTTTTTCTCCCTATTCCTTAATTGTGCTAGTCGAACTCCTTCTGTTCTTCTAGTTGGTAAGGTTGGTCGAATGTCCTTAGGAATAAACAAGTTCAGCCTTGATTCAAAAGTGGCTAAGAGCCAAAGTTGCATAAGCCACATAGGACCAGCAATGAGCAGTTTGTCAGTTGGTTCGCCTTCTTTCAATTCGAGGGCAGCACCATCAAGATGCTGATAGAGATTTCCTAAAACCAATTTTGCTAAATTGATATTCTTGGCTTTATGGAGTTGAATGGCCAAAGGAACGAAAACTTTTGCTACTTGGAGAGAACGGGAGCAAAAGACAAAGCATGACAACCATAGGGTAAGAAAAGCTATATGTTCTAAATCAGACACTTCAGCATTCTCAGTATCATGATGATCAGCAATATAAGCACTAAAGGTAGGGTTGTTAAATGAAAAGCCATAGTCGTTGGTGGCCAGTTTAGGGTCAAAGGTTTCACCCAGTGGTTTCAGACCAGTAATGGCAGCCACATCCAACAGAGTGGGAGATAACATGCCACACTTCAGATGGAGACTATGAGTGGATATATCCCAGAACTGCAATGCTGCTAGAATCATAGTGCTGTCGTATCTGGGTCCATATTTCGACAGTTGGATAATGTCAAAGATCCCCTGTTCTTGCCAAATGGCTTCCTTTTGGTTTTGAACCTTGTCAAGCCATGCGATGTAATCACCTTGTTCTACCTTAGGAGCGGATCTAAATACTCTGTTGGGGTTTTTCAGAAATTCCAAATGAAAAGGAGTTTCTTCAAAAATTCTGGGTTGAAGTTTACGGTGACTAGGAAAAATTGCTTTAACTTCTTCGCTTTCTATGGGGTCAGGAAGAGGACCTAAATAAGCATGGGTAAAAGGTTTACCAGCTGGAATAAGTATCTGTTTAAACCAAGTTGGTGAAGGTTCTTCAACGAAGCCTTCAAAGCCATGCACAGCAACTGTTTGTTCTTGAGGTTGAGCGCTGGAAGAAGCCATCTGTGAAAATGACGAACAAAGAGGGTTGTATTCTTAGTGGAGATGTCGAAACGATGAAAAAGTTTGAAGCTTTCGTGAAGAGGCAAGGTTAGCTGAGAAATTTTCAGAGTTTAAGGTTCAAAGGGAGCGTGAGAATGAAGAAGATGAAGTGAAACGTATTTATACGTTAGAGGTGCAACGGTTGCACAGTTATGACGCTTCGCACGTTTGAGATTCTGAAAAGACGTGGTCTACCAACCAAATGACGTGGCCCAATAAAACGGTTCGCTTTATCTGCGTAAGGTCATGATCATTTTTGCCTATCACCATTTAATGCAAAGTTGTTGGAGGTGACGTTTCGAGATCTTCAAAAATATTTTTTTTCTCCCTTAACACTTGTGCTGTCGAAAAAGATATTTTTGGGGGGCAATTTGTTAGCCTAGAATTTCGACAAGGCTTTTGAGTGGTTATTTAATAGGGTTTGACTCTTCATTAAAGATCATTCATAATGCCTTCGGATCTCAGCATGTTTTCGACAGAAGAAGTCTTCACCAATTCGACAGGGAAGAGTTTTCGACAGGACAGTGTATTCAGGACTTCGTCAAGCAGTTATTGGCAAACAGTTGTGTCGAATTTCAAGACTACGGTTAATACAACGTAGGCAGTATGTGACATCGAGCGTGGCACGAAATCCATCACTGGTTAATGAGACGTAGCCACGTGTCCATAGCAGTTTACATTTCAGTCATTATTCGCAGCCACGTGTCCATAGCAGTTTACATTTCAGTCATTATTTTCTGTATAAATAGTAGTTTCTACAGAGAAATCAAGGTGGCAAATTATTATACCAAACACACAGTTCTGAAACTCTAACTTCCAAGTCACAGCGAAAACAGAGTAAAAGAATTATTGTACAACGTATGTGAATTTGTGCACCATTCTCTTTACATTTAATGCAATTTATTACTTTCAATACAAGTCATTTTACATTTCTGCGTTCCATTTTATTACTTCTTTCTCTTTGATTTCCATTTTCATGGTGAATTTGTCTCCCTTTTAAAATATATTTGTTGACAAACTGCGGTGTTTAAAGGCAATTGCTTTGGAGATTTCTGGTTTAATCTCACAAACATTTCTAATAAAACCAGTGATTGTTTGCTAAAAACACCAGCGAACACCTAGCAAGACACGTTTCGTTCCAGAAACCCATTTGACATGCCTGAAACCCATTAGACCCACGTAGAACTCGCCGTAATCACGCTCACAACGACCGCGGCGCAAAACTGCTCTGCCACGCCATTGCAGCCAGGCTCCTACTTTTCCTCTTCCCTGGCTTGCATCGCGATGAGTGTTGTCTTGAAGTTGGCAACTTTAGTTTCTAGCGCATTCCTCTCCTTAATACATTGATCCTTCACAGAAACCGTCCTCTCCTCCTTCAAATCCAACAGGTTGGACCAGTTTGAATAAAGTAATTAATAGAGAAACCATTTGAATATAGGAGAGTAATGGAGAATGTGTCAATAATATTTTTGGAATGGAAATATTATCGGTGGAATGAATATTCACACTAATGAATATTTCTTGAACGAAAATACTATCAGCATTCATGCTTTACCCCTTCGTTTTTCCCTCACGTAAACTCTCCATACTTTGGACAGTTGATGTCCACACATCCCCACTTACGGATCCTTTCACGTAAACTATCCACACATCCCTATTTGGGGTCCTAACAAAAACAAACATCGAGAGACTGAAAATTACGAATACAAATTAGAGGAGCACACGGGTACAAATGCAGTAATTTAGTAAGTTTTTCACTTAATCAAGCTGATTGTTACAATACTTAAAAGTTCAAACCTGGTCACCATCCTTGATGCCATGATCTCTAAGATGATCCTCCTCTTTAACTAGCTTCTCCCCTTCATAGCATAAGCAAAACTGCCCCCATACATGTGGCCTTCACAAACCAATGTTAAACATAATAATTATATATACAAAATTACAAATGCACAACCACACAACAGACAATGTAAATCTAGTAATTGTATGGCTGATATTATGACAAAATAGAGTCTCTCTAACTAGTAGTTGCATTATTTATGACTCTATTCCCTTGTTTTTAGTCCAAGCCTTCAATTATGATTTATGGGTTGCTTAAAATAAAATACAAGGCGAACGGAAAGGAATGAAACCCATCTTTTGGATATTTTAATTATGAAACTGAGAGGAAGACATGCTCTAACTGATCCCTCAAATTGAAGGGGAAAAATGGGATATTGGTTGAATGGAATGTGATATTGATTGGAGTACATTTTCCCATGTACCATTTCATTTACCAACAAGTAATTCAAATAACTTCAGGAGAGAACAAGAGGCCAGAAAGACAGATTCTCCAAGCGAAAAAATGAAGTTAGTAAAAAAATGATTAATTCCATTTAGTCTTTCTATCCTATTTTAGACAATTTAAACAATGAAACCTATTGTTTTGTTAATTCCAAACAGTTCCATACTCATCCACCAATCCAAATACGACCATTGTAAATTTTATGACCTAAAATTCCTGAAGAAAATAATGCCAAAAAAACAAATAGGAGTAAGCAAATACCATGAAATTTTTCCCGGCCCTTTCTGAGGCATGTGACTAAAGACTGCCTCCACTGCATCCTTAAGTTCCGCAACAGTCGCCGTCTTCGAAACTTGAATCTCTGTAAAGTGCGCACAAACTCTTACAATTTATCAATCAATTTTTAACAACAATAACGGTAAAGATTTTCTAATTTCTTTTTTTGACCAAATCTAATTTTCTAATTTCTAATAATAATAATATATGTAAAAATTGATGAATGAATGGAGTGATTAAAGTACCGAAAGAAGAACCGTCTAATTTGAGAACAGAGAGTTTGAGAGGTTGGGAAGGAAGCTTATCGTAGAAGGAGAAACTCTTCCGGGTAAAAATGCCAAGCGAAGAAGATGAAAAAGACCGTTGCATTGTTCGGCAAGGGTTTTTCTTCACGTTCGGTACGATCAACGATAAACTAGTTTCTGCCATAGCGGTTTAGAGGAATGATGGAATGGCTTTGCGTGAAGAAGAGAGTGGCGTTGGGGATGGCATGGCGTGTTTGGAATTATAGTTTATAGGAAGAAGAGATTCTTGGAAGAGAACAACACGCATCGTAAAAAGGGAATTAGGGTTTTGGCTTTTTGGGAAGTGTTGTTGATGGTGCTTGTGTTGGGGAGATTCCAGTTTTAGAGACAGAGAGAGATTGGTTGCTTACGAGAGAAGGAAGGAAGAGTGATGAGTTATGATTGTGTGCCAATAAAAAAAGAAAACCAGTAACGGTCACTTTTTAGTGGGCTTGGCTTTTCTAATTTCTAATATAATAAAGGGTTTTTTTTACCCCCATCAACTCTCATCTACCCCCATCAGCCCTATGAAAATACCAAAATACCCTTAAAATTTTGATAAAATTACAAAACATTTACCATTTCTCACTTGCATCCGTTTGACCAGAAATTTTCTAGAGATTATCGGATTTACCCTTCAGAGCTACATCCGATTTCCCATCGGACTTACGCATCGGATCTACGTACTTCCGATCCACAAAGCGACAGCGCAAACAAGTAAGTCGGATTTAGCTAAATCCGATTCTCCCATCATATTTACCTATATCCGATTTCCCATCGGATATAGGTAGATCCGATTTGATTTTTATTTTTTTAAAAAATTTGTTTTTTCAGTGTCAAACAGGTATCGAGGGGAGTCCTCGTCTCGGGCATCGCCAGGTGCTCCGAGTACACGCACCCGCCACAGGATTGCGGGACATGCGTCTGCCCGCCATAGGCGAAAGCAGCAGTATCAGCAGGTGGAGGAGGCCCCGGACTATCAGTATGAGGAGGGCCAGCAGGGGCATCCTCTTAATGAGCATTCTATGTCTGAGGGCCATTCTACCATTTGGTGAAATGACGATTACTTTGGATGATGTCTCCTATTTGCTGCATCTACCCATTACGGGGAACTACTTCAGAGCCCCACCTACCTCGGTAACCACTGATCAGGCCATCCACCTAGCACATGTTTATCTAGGTGTGACTATAGAGGAGGCGGGGCTGGAGTGTCGAGCTTCATCTGGCCCGTATTACCGTTTTGAGTGGCTGCAGGAAATTGTTACTAGAGGGTCCATAGAGGATGACATGCGTCCTGCTGTCAGGGCCTTTATCCTTCTGATTCTAAGCTGGTCCATCTTCACGGTCAAGACCGGCGACAGGGCTGAGGCTAAGTGGCTGCTGCTACTTGAGGATGTCAGTGAAGCTGGAGTGGGATCATATGCATGGGGGGCAGCAGGGCTTGCTTTCATGTATGACCAGCTGAACTACTCTTGCTTGGATCAGGCGCATCAGTTAGGAGGGTATGCGACCCTCTTACAAGTAATAATTTCAAGTTATCTTTTCTGAGTTTGGTTAAATTTCTGTTAAACAGTTTTTAAGTTATCTTCTTCTTTTTTTCAGAGCTGGATTTTACGGTATTTCCCTCAGCTGGTGGAGAGGAGGAGTGGATTGCGGACTGGAGCACTGTGTGGGTGTTGGAGGAAGAAGAAGACAGATGGAGTGAAGTTGGGGGCATACAGGCAGAGGATTGATGCACTTACCTCGGATGATGTCTGTTGGCGACCGTTTGAGGAGCACCGGGAGGAGGATAGAGACTTTGAGCAGGTCTCATTATACAGGGGCCACATCAGCTCATTATACAGGGGCCACATCAGCTGGGGAGACATCACTGTTCCCTACATGCCCGATAGGTGCCTCAGACAGTTTGGGTACGTGCAGGTCATCCCACGTCACCCTCTTACCGGTCGTCCGAGCCATGCAGACTGCATTTTTCGGATTGCACATTATATGCCTGTGGTGTAGGACGTTTTGCGTGCTACTCATGCTGCTGAGGAGTTGGGTCAGGTTGCTCCGGACTACATACATTGGTATGTGAGAGCATCTATTCCTAGACTCTTACCGGTTTCATCATCACCACCACCACCAGTACAGCCAGCTGCACCACCAGTACAGCACGATTTGCTACAGATTGTGGGGGACGAGATTCGGAGGGGGCTTCTGAGCGGAGACATTAGAATGGGTAGTCAGACATACGCTCGCCTCCACCGATTACTGGATAGGCTACCACCGGGGCGTGACTAGGGGGTTTTGTGTATTTTTTGTTTATGCTTGAACTATTTTCACATTACTTGATTATTAGTATTTTTTGTTTATGCTTGAACTATTTTCACATTACTTGATTATTAGTATTTTTTGTTTATTATATTTGTGGATAAAACAAATAATTTCGATTTCATGCGATAAAAGATAAAACATAACCAACTACAATAACCAACTAAAATAACAATAAAATATAAAAGATACATTTTCCTGAAATAAATGAGCGATAGTGAAAACGATAAAATGAGAGCAACTACTGAGCTGGTGGAGTGAAACGACGAAGGATCTCAGCGACGGTCCGTGTCGTTTCGACATGCAAATGCAGATAACCGTGCCACTTAAACATAACATGAATGGACATCATTGCTTGGACGTCACCGTCGTTCTTGATATCCATTGTAGAGCAGAGCACACGTCCATCAGCCCAATCCTTTTTCCGATAAACTATACGAGTTATCTCTCGCTCGTCGCCCTCCACTTGCACTTTACCCAGCAGTATATCTTTTAGCTGAGCGAATGTTATGTTGTGTTTAAGCCTGCACTGCATTGTGTCACGCCCCTCGAAACAAACACCATCATCTTTGTTGGTGATGATGCCCTGATGATGAATGATAGTGAGGGATGAATCCCGTGTGTACTGTGTTAGGTGCATTTTTTGGTGGAGAAGAAGAAGCTGATAATGATTTAGGGAGTGACTAAGAGTGAAATTTGGGAGTGACAAGAATGAGGTTTGGCAATAGGTATTTATAGAGTTCGTCAATGATTATCAACCGTTGATATTGTCGGTGCAATCTGCACCGTTGATCAAAGCGGATCTATCCCAAATTGCAAAGCGGATCTAACCCATTTTAGGTAAATCCGATTTCACCAGCTCAAAATCGGATTTACCTTGATCCGATTCAATTTATAAATTTCGCATCGGATTTACTCCTCAGAGGTAAATCCGCTTCATAATTTAGTAAATCGGATGTATCTACAACGCAGGTAGATTCGCTTTGTCAAAGATACAAAGCGATCTACCTGTTGTGGGGGTACATCCGCTTTGATAAATTACGAAGCGGATTTACCTTCTTCCAGGGTAAATCCGACTTGTAAAAAAAGTTAAAACATTTAATATTTTTAATTGGTATATATGGATAGATAGTTACACAAATGTGGGTATAATGATAAATACAATAAATGTCAATGTAAATCGTCGGAATCATGGGTTAAGTCTACAATAGTGGGAGGGAGACGGGGCATCTTCAAAGCGGTAGACTGCCAAAGGGCAAAACGACCGGTATAAGGATCCAGCCATGAAGTAGATTCATCTGATCGATTATGAGACCACATCAAAGCA
Source organism: Astragalus membranaceus (assembly GCA_039519185.1). Lineage (NCBI taxonomy): Eukaryota > Viridiplantae > Streptophyta > Magnoliopsida > Fabales > Fabaceae > Astragalus > Astragalus membranaceus. Next base: position 167,539,442 of record CM076847.1, on the reverse strand, counting down.
ACTGGAGGCAACGGACAGACAGGGGATATCGAAATATGCATCCAATGGATATCCCTGACGTTAAGAATACATATGATTTTATACTTGGAAGAAGAATAACTACCTCTCAAAGGAAGATAAGTAAAATTCATATCCAAAGACAATTGAACTAGGGCCACATTATACTTAGTAGCTATAAAGTACCCCATCTCAGGCAAACTCAACCACTCATGTAACACCCTAAATATTTAATTAATTTATTTAATTAAGTATTTAGGAATTTATTTTAATTTATTGGATATAATTTAATTAATTAAAATTATATTAATTTTATGTTGGTGGTATTAGGAAAAGGAGGCGCTACTTGAATGAAATTGGGCTTAAGTGAAAAGCCCAAGCCCATGATCCATAAGCTATGCAAAGTGGCTAGGTCAAGGGGTTAGAATTTTGTGTTGGCATTTTGCGAATTGTGAGAAGAGAATAGAGAGAGTTGCGAATTGAGAGAGTGAGAAGTGAGAGAGGCGCGCGAAGAGAAGAGAGGGAGGGAGAAGAAGGGTTTCGCAATTCTCAAGGCTTTGGCTCGTTGTGTTGCTGTGGTTACTCGTAGTGCCTTCGATCATCTTCCACGGAGCATACGTTTAAGAGGTAAGGGTGAGCGTTTCAATTTAATATAATTGGGTATGTGGTGGGTTTTGTGGGGTTTGATGTTGTTGTGAATTTGAGATGTACATGTGTAAGATTGATGAAGGATTGGATTAATTGTGATGTTGTTTTGATGAATTGTTGATGTTGTTATGTGTAATTTCGAGTTTTTGATGTTTGATGACGGTTGAGAAGGAATTATGATGTGATCATGCTGATTTTCGTGTAAAACAATTCTGCTGCATGTAAACTATTCGATGAAATGGCCATTGTGTGCTCATGTGGGGTGTTTTGGGTGAAACTTCGAATTCGGGGCATATTTTACAGTGCCATCTTTTGCATTTTCGTGCCCAAATTCAATTTTAAACATTTTGGCTCGAGTGGTTTTATTTTTGCACGTGTCATTTTGGAGTTGTCTCGGTGGGTGTTGCTGTTGTGCGCATGTGGGGTGTTTTTGGGTGAAACTGTGAATTCTGGGCATTCTGCCATTCCGCGCGCCAGTCGCGCGTAAGTCGCGCGTCACGCGCAAGTCACACTGGGCAGTTTCTGCCGTTCCGCGCGCCAGTCGCGCCTAAGCCGCGCGCCACGCGCGAAGCCTCTGAATTTTCTACCGTTTCGCGCGCCATTCGCGCGTAAGTCGCGCGCCGCGCGCAGCCTCTGTTTTATTACTGTTCTCGCAATTTAAAATGTGATGTTTTCCACTTTGAAAAGATGATGTTTTTTTTTTATTTAAATGTGATGTTTCCTAAGCATGAAAATGAGATGTTTTCCAAAATTTAAAGGTGTTGTTACTCCAATTTGAAATGTGATGTTTATGATGAGGCTGTGATATCATTGTGATAATTATGACGAGTACACTCTATGAGTGTTTTATGACGACGATGACGGGTACTCCAGGTGAGTGATTTGGTGATTGCACATGTGTCCATAGTGTCTCATAGCATGTGCATATTATGACGAATAGGCTTCGGCCTCTTATTGACGTAAAACAGTGACGGTGTGCCCTAGTGGCTTAATTATGACGAGTATGGTACCATCATGCATATACCCAGGTGTGGGTTGCATTTTCATGCACATACATGTTTATGACTTGTGGTAAGAAATTATGACTTGAGTTAGCGTTTGGTGACGATGAGGTTGATGATAATGATGATGTTGTATGACTGGTTGCTCATATTACTATACTATATGCTTGATTATGTTTTGTTGAAATTCTCACCCCTTCTGCTTGGAATGTTGCTCTATTGTGGCAACGCTGCAGGTAACCGCGAGTGAATGTCATGTTGCCTTCTTTTATAGCTATTGGGATGTCTGTCGAGTCGCTCTCTGATACTGTGACACCTAGGGGGCGTGGTTGAAGTTGTTATTTAATTAATTAATTGTTTAATGATTACATTGATGATGTGAGACGTGTTTGAGTGGTAATAGTGAGTTACTGTTGCATTTCGCTGTGATGTAATTTTTGGAGTTTAATTTTCATGACGGGTGTTTTTGTTGCACAAACCTTGATGAGTGCAAATTGACGAGCTTTTGTTAATGACGATGTGGCATTTCTTTTCTATCAATTAAATTAATATTTGCGAAAAAGATTTACTCTGATAAATGACGTGTAAATTATGGGGTAGAAAAGGGGTGTTACATTAGTGGTATCAGAGCAGTTCGGTCTGTCCGGCCGGTGGTCGAGTCGTCAAGTTGAGTAGCATTTGAGTCTTGTTACTCGTTTCTGAATTCTGTTTCCTGTTACAGTGCTAGAATGGCAGGACGGAACGATGCTGCACTTGCTGCTGCTTTGCAGGCTATAGCTGGGGTTGTGGGCAACATGCCAGGTGCTGGTGATGTTGGGACGCGCAGTTTGGCTACGTTCCAACGAGAGAACCCTCCTACTTTTGAAGGCGGGTATAACCCTGATGGTGCCCTTGAGTGGCTGAGAGAGATGGAGCGGATCTTCCGCATTATGGATTGTACCGACGCTCAGAAGGTTCGTTATGGTACGCACATGTTGAAGAGAGAGGCTGATGACTGGTGGATGACGGCTAGGCAGAGATTGATGGTCGCCAATGAGGAGATTACTTGGGCTGTGTTCCAGAGAGAGTTCAGGAGGAAATACTATCCGGAAGATGTCCGCGGAAAGAAAGAGGTTGAGTTTCTGAGGCTTGAACAAGGTAATATGTCTGTAACTGAATATGCTGCAAAATTTACTGAGCTGTCCAAGTTTTATCCGCATTATGATGGAGAGGGTGATGAGTTCTCCAAATGCATCAAGTTTGAAAACGGGTTGCGTGCCGATATTAAGAAAGCCATAGGGTATCAACAAATTCGTGTGTTCTCTATGTTGGTTGATAGCTGCCGGATTTTTGAGGAGGACAGTAATGCCTTCTCCAGAGTTTTGAAAGAAAAGCAAAAGAACTTCTCGAGTCGTGGTAAGCCATATGAGGTGCCTGCTGGTAAGGGCAAAGGGAAATTTGTTGGTGGGTCTAAGCGAAGTGGGGGAGATGCTGCAGCCAGTATTACTTGTTACACGTGTGGGAGAGCAGGTCATAAGAGTCCAGATTGCCCAAGCGGGGATAAGAAGAGGTGTTATCGGTGTGGGAAAGAGGGGCACATATCTTCCAGATGTGATAAGAAGGAGGTGGTATGCTTCAATTGTGGGGAGGGTGGTCACATCAGTACACAGTGCTCAAAACCCAAGAAGGAGAAGTCTTTTGGGAAAGTGTTCGCTCTGGCTGAGTCTGATGTGGTAAATGAGATTCGAGGTACGTGCTATATCAATAATTTTCCTCTTATTGCTATTGTTGATACTGGTGCTACCCATAGTTTTATTGCTGCCGCATGTGTTGAGAAACTAAGTCTTGTCTTATCTGATATGTTGAGAGAGATGGTTATCGATACTCCAGCTAAGGGTTCGGTAACTACCTCCGTTGTTTGTGCCAAATGTCCTGTATCTATATATGGTAGAGAATTTTTAGTTGATTTGATCTGTTTGCCGCTAAGTGGAATGGATGTCATTCTGGGTATGGACTGGTTAGTTGATAATCATGTTCATATCAACTGTCGCGAAAGGTCCGTGAGTTTCGCTTCGCCTGAAGAGAGGTCTGGTTTGTTATCTGCGGGTCAGCTGCACAGGGTGATGAGAAAAGAGGTTCAGCTGTTTTCTCTGTTAGCGTCGTTGTCTGCTGAGAGCCAAGCGAAGATTGATGAGTTGCAGGTGGTGTGTGAGTTTTCCGAGGTGTTTCCGGACGAGATTCCGGATATACCACCAGAGAGGGAGGTGGAGTTTACCATTGATCTGGTCCCTGGCACTAGGCCTGTGTCTATGGCACCATATAGAATGTCTGCGTCTGAGTTGGCAGAATTGAAGAAGCAACTTGAGGATTTGTTAGAAAAGAAGTTTGTAAGACCGAGTGTGTCGTCGTGGGGAGCTCCAGTGTTGCTAGTGAAAAAGAAAGATGGTAGTATGAGGTTGTGTGTAGACTATCGTCAGTTGAATAAAGTTACAATTAAGAATAAGTATCTGTTACCGAGGATTGATGACTTGATGGATCAATTAGTGGGTGCTAAGGTATTCAGCAAGATTGATTTAAGGTCTGGTTATCATCAGATCAAGGTGAAAATGAAGACATTCAGAAGACGGCGTTTAGGTCAAGATATGGGCATTATGAGTATTCCGTAATGCCTTTCGGTGTGACAAATGCGCCGGGGGTATTCATGGGGTACATGAACCAAATCTTTCGGGAGTATCTGGACAAGTTTGTAGTGGTTTTCATTGATGATATTCTGATTTATTCTAAGTCGGAAGAGGAGCATGCGGAACATCTGAGGTTGGTGTTGGAAATTCTGAGGGACCGAAAGTTATATGCGAAGTTGTCCAAGTGCGAGTTTTGGTTGAAGGAAGTCAGTTTTCTCGGTTATGTGATTTCTAGTGAGGGGATTGCGGTGGATCCTTCTAAAGTTGATGCAGTGTTGCAGTGGGAGTCCCCGAAGTCAGTTACTAAGATAAGGAGTTTTCTGGGATTGGCTGGTTATTATAGAAGATTCATTGAGGGGTTTTCGAAGTTGGCTCTGCCGTTGACCCAATTGACTTGCAAGGGTAGGGTTTTTGTTTGGGATGACCGATGTGAAGAGAGTTTCAATGAGTTGAAGAAGAGGTTGACTACGTCTCCAGTATTGACCCTGCCTAATCCGGTTGAGCCGTTTGTAGTTTATTGTGATGCCTCCAAGATGGGTTTGGGTGGCGTGCTTATGCAGAAGGGGAAAGTGGTCGCTTATGCGTCAAGACAGTTGAGAACTCATGAAAAGAATTACCCTACTCATGACTTAGAACTTGCTGCTGTGGTATTCGCGTTGAAAATCTGGAGACATTACTTGTATGGATCGAGATTTGAGGTGTTCAGTGATCACAAGAGCCTTCAGTATCTGTTCGATCAGAAAGAGTTGAATATGAGGCAGCGCCGGTGGTTAGAACTATTGAAGGATTATGATTTTGAATTGAGTTATCACCCGGGAAAAGCTAATGTGGTTGCAGATGCTTTGAGTCGAAAGACTTTGCATATGTCGGCATTGATGGCTAGAGAGCTTGAGTTAATTGAGCAATTCAGAGACATGAGTTTAGTTTGTGAAGTCACACCTCAGAGTATCAAGTTGGGTATGTTGAAAATTGGCAACGATTTTATAGATAGTATCCGGGAAGCGCAGAAGTTAGACGTGAAATTGGTTGATCTGCTGGGTGGGATTGATCAGTCTGAGAATAAGGACTTCGAGATAGATGCGCAGAATGTATTGAGATATCGTGGAAGAATTTGTGTTCCCGAAGATGAGGAAATGAGAAAGGAAATTCTCGAGGAAGGCCACAAAAGTAAGTTGAGTATCCATCCCGGGGCGACAAAGATGTATCAAGATCTGAAAAAGATGTTCTGGTGGCCTGGGTTGAAGCGCGACGTGGCGCAGTTTGTATATTCGTGTTTGACCTGTCAGAAATCGAAGGTCGAGCATCAGAAGCCTGCAGGGATGATGCAGCCGTTGAATGTTCCAGAGTGGAAGTGGGATAGTATTTCCATGGATTTCGTGACTGGGTTACCCAATACGGTGATGTCATACCCCAATTTTGTCCGACTAATTGAAAATCAAATAAAAATTGTTTCTTTGTAAACGTCCGATTTCAATCAGTATTTTCTCATTTTTAAAAGCATACTGTCATTTGAGTCCATTCGCGTACACATTTTATTCCCATCGTGCGCATGTCACTTCCAACGGGTGCGTGTTGCTCCTAATTAAGTGCGTGTGTTTGTTTGAGTACGCGGGTTTATTCTCGTAGTGTGCATTATTTTGCTAATCAAACGCGTGTTTGCCGCGCGGGAATCAATTAATTGTGGTTCTCATTCGAGAGTTGTTAGCAAATTAACTTTATTGTTATTTGTTTCATTTGTTTTGGTTAATTAGTAGTTATCAATAAGGAGGAAAAATAGAAGAAATAGTCAAATAGTGTCTTGTTTAAATCTGTTTTATTATTATCATTATTATTATTATAAAAAAAAACAATCAAAAGAAGATAAGAAAGAAGCGCGAGATGCTTGGAAAAGGAGTCGAGCATCATTGCTGGTAGATTAAAAACAAGCATCATTCATATCTATATGTATTAACTCAGCCAAGTTGTAACCTTTTTTTACATGAGTAAATATTCCTTTTAAACAAAAAAAAAAACATAGTGGCTTTTAATCAATAAAAAGATACAGCAACCCAAAAGTCAGAAGGTCAGCAGAATGGATAAAGAGAAGAAGCCAAATTGTGGCAGCAACATGTCTCAGCAGCAGGTTTAGCATTGCCTAGCTCCAAAGCTTAAAATAGGCCAAGTCTTTGCTGACCTTTTTTTATCCATAGCCTGCACACACACAAACAACATTTATAACAGTCAAATGCACTAAGTTGTGAAAGCACCAGAGGTGGGAGAGGAAGAAAAAACTGCTCAGAAATTTTAGAGCATCAAAGCATGAAACACTTGAAAAAATACAAATCAGAGAGCAGCTTCAAATTGACCTCACATTGCGACAACCTAGGCATATTTTTTTCTATAAATTCGGTTTCAAACACAGAAGGCAGGGGGAGAAAAAAAACAGTAACACAGAGAGCAAATTTACACACAGTGATAACAATACACAGCAACACACAAAACACACGACACAGACTCAACAAAATATACGCAGAGGCAGAAACTAGTTTCTCAACTTGAGAAATTAGAGAGAAAATTCTGAAACAAAGAGGAATGAACAGCAGTGGCAGTCAAACAGAACAGAAGCAGCAGTAGAGAAGCAGTGGCCACAGTAGTAAGCAAAAGGAGTTTGTTTCAGAATCTGGAGTAAAGGTTGATCCCAATTGTTTTTTTTATTATTCTTTTTAAAAATATGTGTATGTTTAAGTTATATGAGTCTTTTTGAAATAAGGTTGATCAAACACGTTTTAGTTCAGTCTTTTTATGTAACTATAAAAAAAAAACTGAAACATGTGAATAAAAAGATTAGGGGTTTATAATTAAGAGACACTAAAAAACGAACCTATAGTTATCTTGAAACAGTTTTTTTCTTTAGTTAGAAAATTAGGAAAAACCAACCTGATCTAAAAAAGGAGCAATGGGCTTGGTTAAGTTAGAGTTTAAAGTTTTTTTTATAACTATATATTCAAAAAAAAAACAAAAAAATGAGAAACAGATATGAAAAGTAGAGAAGGAGAAGAACAAACAAAGAAAAAATTAGAATTTACCTCCGACCACCGCGTATGGTGGTCATCTTCGCCCTTGCGCCGCCGTAGCCTCGTCGCACCACCACCGTAGTCCCACGGCCAGTCACCACCGTCACACAAACCTTCCCCCATCACCAAACCACCTCCTCCAAACCGCAACCCAACCCGTACCACCGTACCACCGTGTGCACCGAACCACCCAAACGACCACCCTCGTAACCCCCATCGCACCCAATCGACGCCAATACACCCCCCCTGTGGTCGTCGTTCACGCAGGACTTCGTGAGAGGGAGAGGAGGATAAGGCGGCGGATCTACGGCCAGGAAGGGAACAAGGCGCCGTGAGAGAGAGAGTTCGTTGGTGAGGGAGAGAGAAAAAACGAAAATGGTTTCGGTTCACCATGACTGTAAGGAGAGAAAAGTGAGAAATGGTGGAGGGGAAGTGAGGATGAGAGATCGGAGCTAGGGGGAGAGGGATCGAACGGCCGTGTGAGAGGAGAGGAAAATCAGGTGAGAGGGAGAGGGAGTGCGCCGCGTGAAGAGGGGAGATGAAAATTTTTAGGTTTTTGCAATTTTAGGTTAGGGGCGCCGTGGAGAAGAGGAAAGTGAGAAATTAGGGTTTCCTTTTAGGTTAGCTATTTATAGTGTACACAACAGAGGCAGAATCGTCTTTTCGCGTTTTTTTAATTTTTCAGATTTCTGTTCACACCCCCCTGCATTTCACTACGCGCACCCCCCTGAGCCCATCAGAAAACTAAAAAACGTGGGCCTACTCGCTAAGGATGATGGGCTACTGTTTACACCCCATTTTAATAATACACCCCTCCTTTTATTTGCACCCCCTATTTTACTATTTCACCCCCTGTTTCTCTTTTCGAATTTTATTTCTTTCCCCAAGATAAACGTTTTTTTTAAAACCTTTTATCCCAAATAATAAATCTTCTTTTCCCTAAACGAACTTATTTTTTTCTCAAACCTTTTTTTTTATGATGGATAAATATTTCCCCGAACGAAAATCAATCCAATTGCAAATTCCTTTCATCACGACGTTCTCTCCAATTAAAACCAACGAAGACACTTTTCAAAAACAAATCTTTTCGAACGTCGAAATCAAAACTAATCATCATTAATAATCACTCGCGCCGTTGCCGTTTGATTATGGGTGATGATTTCATTCCTGTGGGAGCTAGTAGTGTGGCCACTCTAAACCGTTGTTGTTTGGTCCTCACAAACGCTCTCCTTCAATTGCGAAAACCTTTTCAATGCTCAAAATAAAAACCGATTATCATTAATCATCACTCGCGCCGTTGCCGTTTGGTCGTTAATGATAATTCATTTTCATAAGAGTTAGTAGTGCGACCACTCTAAACCGTTGTTGTTTGGTCACTGCGAACGCTCAACCCCTTTGCGAAAAACTCCAAAAAGATTAAAAAACAAAAACCCTTTTCAGGACAAACCAGAACTACGTAGCTTTGAATTCTCCATCGCACCGGGAGATACGTAGGAGCGGATATCCTCCGTCAAGCACAATAAACTAAAAACATTTTTTTCCTTTCTCTAAAAAAAAAACAACAAACACTTTTCACCAAAACCTTCCCCATGCCTAACCGACCCCCGAACCCAAAACTCTTAGTTTTCAAAGACCAATCGTTTTCCAAAAAGGTTTTCCTAATATTTTCCTTAATAAATATTGGTGGCGACTTCATTGATTCTTTAAAAAAGTTGTAAACGAAGAAAGATTCCCTCAGGGACTTTTTCGGGCGCAACAGGTGAGAGGGCATGATTCGATTTGGGTGGTTGTGGATAGATTGACGAAGTCTGCTCATTTCATTCCTATCGGCATTAAGTATCCGGTGTCGAGATTAGCAGAAATCTATATTCAGGTGATTGTGAAGCTGCATGGCGTTCCTTTGTGCATTGTGTCGGATAGAGACCCAAGGTTCACTTCGGACTTTTGGAGTAGTTTGCAAAGGGAGTTGGGTTCGAAATTGAGCTTGAGTTCAGCTTATCATCCTTAAACTGATGGGCAGACAGAGAGGACGATTCAATCGTTGGAAGATTTGTTGAGGTCATGTGTTCTAGAGCAGGGAGGTGCGTGGGATACTCATCTTCCATTGATCGAGTTTACCTACAACAACAGTTATCATTCCAGTATCGGGATGGCGTCGTTTGAGGCGTTGTATGGTCGGAGGTGTAGGACTCCGGTGTGTTGGTATGAGACTGGGGAAAGTTTAGTACTTGGGCCTGAGCTAGTCAGAGAAACTACTGAGAAAGTGAAGGTGATCCGGGAGAAAATGAAAGCGTCGCAGAGTAGACAGAAGAGCTACCATGATAAGAGAAGGAAAGATTTAGAATCTGAAGCGGGTGACCACGTGTTCCTGAGGGTCACCCCTATGACTGGTGTTGGGCGTGCGCTGAAATCGAAGAAGTTGACTCCTCGTTTCATTGGGCCGTATCAGATTACGGAAAGAGTTGGAAGTGTTGCATATCGGGTGGCCTTGCCACCTAATCTTTCGAACTTGCACGACGTGTTTCACGTGTCGCAGCTTCGGAAGTATATTGCGGATCCGTCTCATGTGATTCAACCGGATGATGTGGAGGTGCGGGATAATCTCACTGTGGAGACTATGCCTGTACGAATTGAGGATCGTGAGGTGAAGACCTTACGAGGTAAGGAGATCAATCTGGTGAAGGTTGTTTGGTTTGGAGCAGCTGGTGAAAGCCTGACATGGGAGCTGGAGGATAAGATGCGAGAGTCGTATCCAGAGTTGTTTGAATCAGGTATGTTTTCGAGGGCGGAAAAAAATTCTAAGTGGGGGAGAGTTGTAACACCCTAAATATTTAATTAATTTATTTAATTAAGTATTTAGGAATTTATTTTAATTTATTGGATATAATTTAATTAATTAAAATTATATTAATTTTATGTTGGTGGTATTAGGAAAAGGAGGCGCTGCTTGAATGAACTTGGGCTTAAGTGAAAAGCCCAAGCCCATGATCCATAAGCTATGCAAAGTGGCTAGGTCAAGGGGTTAGAACTTTGTGTTGGCATTTTGCGAATTGTGAGAAGAGAATAGAGAGAGTTGCGAATTGAGAGAGTGAGAAGTGAGAGAGGCGCGCGAAGAGAATAGAGGGAGGGAGAAGAAGGGTTTCGCAATTCTCAAGGCTTTGGCTCGTTGTGTTGCTGTGGTTACTTGTAGTGCCTTCGATCATCTTCCACGGAGCATACGTTTAAGAGGTAAGGGTGAGCGTTTCAATTTAATATAATTGGGTATGTGGTGGGTTTTGTGGGGTTTGATGTTGTTGTGAATTTGAGATGTACATGTGTAAGATTGACGAAGGATTGGATTAATTGTGATGTTGTTTTGATGAATTGTTGATGTTGTTATGTGTAATTTCGAGTTTTTGATGTTTGATGACGGTTGAGAAGGAATTATGATGTGATCATGCTGATTTTCGTGTAAAACAATTCTGCTGCATGTAAACTATTCGATGAAATGGCCATTGTGTGCTCATGTGGGGTGTTTTGGGTGAAACTTCGAATTCGGGGCATATTTTACAGTGTCATCTTTTGCATTTTCGTGCCCAAATTCAATTTTAAACATTTTGGCTCGAGTGGTTTTATTTTTGCACGTGTCATTTTGGAGTTGTCTCGGTGGGTGTTGCTGTTGTGCGCATGTGGGGTGTTTTTGGGTGAAACTGTGAATTCTGGGCATTCTGCCATTCCGCGCGCCAGTCGCGCGTAAGTCGCGCGTCACGCGCAAGTCACACTGGGCAGTTTCTGCCGTTCCGCGCGCCAGTCGCGCCTAAGCCGCACGCCACGCGCGAAGCCTCTGAATTTTCTGCCGTTTCGCGCGCCATTCGCGCGTAAGTCGCGCGCCGCGCGCAGTCTCTGTTTTATTACTGTTCTGGCAATTTAAAATGTGATGTTTTCCACTTTGAAAAGATGATGTTTTTTTTTTATTTAAATGTGATGTTTCCTAAGCATGAAAATGAGATGTTTTCCAAAATTTAAAGGTGTTGTTACTCCAATTTGAAATGTGATGTTTATGATGAGGCTGTATATCATTGTGATAATTATGACGAGTACACTCCATGAGTGTTTTATGACGACGATGACGAGTACTCCAGGTGAGTGATTTGGTGATTGCACATGTGTCCATAGTGTCTCATAGCATGTGCATATTATGACGAATAGGCTTCGGCCTCTTATTGACGTAAAACAGTGACGGTGTGCCCTAGTGGCTTAATTATGACGAGTATGGTACCATCATGCATATACCCAGGCGTGGGTTGCATTTTCATGCACATACATGTTTATGACTTGTGGTAAGAAATTATGACTTGAGTTAGCGTTTGGTGACGATGAGGTTGATGATAATGATGATGTTGTATGACTGGTTGCTCATATTACTCTACTATATGCTTGATTATGTTTTGTTGAAATTCTCACCCCTTCTGCTTGGAATGTTGCTCTATTGTGGCAACGTTGCAGGTAACCGCGAGTGAAGGTCCTGTTGCCTTCTTTTATAGCTATTGGGATGTCTGTCGAGTCGCTCTCTGATACTGTGACACCTAGGGGGCGTGGTTGAAGTTGTTATTTAATTAATTAATTGTTTAATGATTACATTGATGATGTGAGACGTGTTTGAGTGGTAATAGTGAGTTACTGTTGCATTCCGCTGTGATGTAATTTTTGGAGTTTAATTTTCATGACGGGTGTTTTTGTTGCACAAACCTTGATGAGTGCAAATTGACGAGCTTTTGTTAATGACGATGTGGCATTTCTTTTCTATCAGTTAAATTAATATTTGCGAAAAAGATTTACTCTGATAAATGACGTGTAAATTATGGGGTAGAAAAGGGGTGTTACAACTCATCCTCCTTCTGGAAACCGGGGTATTCAATGGATAACGCTTTTCTAAGCACAGCAAGTCTGTCCTTTCCAAACATGTAAGTATATAGTTGCTCCCTCTCCTTTGTTTCTTTGATTAAATCTTGCCTAATTATAGGCCAACTATCCTCACCAAGATCGAGACCAACCGCTACTGCTCGGAACCCACAATTACCATCCCGTTCAACATCAACAATTTTTTCCACATATGGTTGCACGTGATGAGGAACCGACGGTAAATTGAATTTTGTGTCACCCTGATGTGTTAATTTCTTAGAAACACTCTGAGATAGGATTGAACACCGCTGTGATGATTTTATACAAGAAGACCGCTGTGATGAATTTTTGGAAGAAGTTCCAGATTCTTGAGTCAGTTTCATCTTCTCATCCACATGCTCCCACCCAGAAGGATCACGCTTGACATCATATAATTTCTGCTTCTTCTTCATTGGTGCACCTTTTGTTTTTACTTTAAATGGTGGTGCAACCATTGAAGAAGTGGTAGGGAATGCAAGCTCATTAAGTTGTTTCTTGAAGACAAATCTCTCCTCAGGAGTCATACGATTATATCTCGCCCAAATCATCTCCATTTGGTAAGAAATATCACAGTCAGCCGATTTTTCCTGGGAGAATTTATCATCCATAGAATCCAAACTCAATTTTTTCCAATGGTCGTCTATAACATCCAACGGAATAGGAGTACCGGAGACATGGTACACACCTAGCTCACAAGAACAAGGAAGAAGATGTGTCTTTCTAATAATACAGCCACAGCGGGCTTTGTCATATCCAACCCCAGATGTCGATTTTGAAAACTCTTTAACAATATGATCCAAAGCATTTAAAGAGACAAGACCGCGAAGCTTTTTAAACAAATGAGTATTGGAAGCCACTTCAATACGGTTGATGCTTCTTTGAAAAGACCCGATGACTTTATCAAATTGAATAGTAAGCATCTCATGCATAGATGTAAAAGACTTAGACAAGTCACTTCCATAAGTCCTCAACTGTCTCTTTAAAGTCCAATGAGCTGACTCGACTCTTAAATAATAACAATAAACACGTGTCAAAAAAATTTAAACTACGATAAAAATACTAAACACGTGTCAAAAAAATTTAAACTACGATAAAAATACTAAACACGTGTCAAAAAAATTTAAACTACGATAAAAATACTAAACACGTGTCAAAAAAATTTAAGCTACGATAAAAATACTAAACACGTGTCAAAAAAATTTAAGCTACGATAAAAATACTAAACACGTGTCAAAAAAATTTAAGCTACGATAAAAATACTAAACACGTGTCAAAAAAATTTAAACTACGATAAAAATACCTATTGGTGGTCTGATTCCCGAAGTGTGGGATCTGGTTTGTCCATGCCAAGATAAATCTTTCCTTATGCTTTGTCAACCACGTGTCATGCACATACTTAATAAGAGCGGGCAAATCAACGCAGGAGTCCTCAAAAATCTTCAAGTGAGCTGAGTACTCTGACTCGTCAAGTGAATCAATAATGTTATGCCAATGACAGAGGACGTCCTTTTGCCTATCCACGTGCACCAACTCTTTAATCTTCGCTTTCACATTTTCAGTCACGTGCCAAGAACATAACAAATTTGTAGCGGAAGGAAAGACATCAACAATACCGGACATAAGACCAAGATCTCTATCAGTCAACAACACCTAAGGCTGAAGCCCGTGCAAGTCAAATAATTCTTTTAGTTGCTGCAATGCCCAAGTAAAATGAATTCCAAGCTCGTGTGAAATATAGGCAAAAGCAACCGAGAAAGTTAACTCCGTTGAAGTGACACCTACAATCTCCAATAGAGGTAGATTGTATTTGTTGGTCTTGTAGGTGGTGTCAAGAATAAGAACCTTTGGAAACAACCGGAATAACTTAATAGAAGTGGGATGCTCCCACATGATGTCACTGACCACATCGGAACCCTCAAATTTTCTGCTCCAACATAAATAATTTTGCGTGTCAATCAATCTCAAAAGCTCTTGAATGTCCGTTCTAGGACCCCTCTTAGAAGACCTAAAGGCGTAACGCTGCCTATATATTTGAGGAAGAGAAGTGACGTTGTCCGGATAATGGTTCTTCAAAGCAGTAAGACAATCTTTCGGGGCAACATTCAGATCAGTGTGCTCTCAGTGTGCTCATTAACAATAGCTTTCTGCGGCTTAGTTAAACGACCAAAAGCTGTCGACCCAACCGGGGTAGTAAGCAACTGATGTGTGTGAAGACCACACCTAACATTAACACGCCAACCCCCATGACGTATTGTACAAGTAGCTCTCAATGTAAACGGACAGCTTCTTCTTTTAGACCCGAAAACTCTAGAATCATTAGACCACTTCCCTTGCTTCTCGCAACCAAATATAATCTTATCTCTAGAACCCCTTTTACCTCCAGCTTTGTCAGATCTTACGATGATAACCACAACTCCAATACGCCTCCCAACCGCGTTAGCCCACTCTTTAACATCCTGGCGTGTAGAAAAAATCTACAAAATAGAAAAAATAGATAAATGTTGCGTACTTAATTAATTAAATATCTACCAAACTTTAATCAAGAAAATTGGTTTCAAAAATATACCCTCTCCGTCCATAATGCCTCTGTAGTGTCTACCACAAAAGGAACGACCTGCGACTCTGTATGCGCAATACCTGTTTCAAAATAGAACAACAGTTATAAAGTAAATAATTAAAAAAAAAAAACAAAGCGGATTTAGGTGACTTCAAACGTAAATCTGCTTTCTATTTTTTACAAATCGGATATACCCTCATCCAGGTATATCCGATTTGTTTTACGATAAAGGCAGACTTAGGTAAATCCGATTGCACATCGGATTTAGCTAAATCCGATTTATTAATATTTCGCCTTCTGTTCAGAATTAAATTGTCAAATCGGATTTATCTGTCATTTTGATAGATCCGATTTGATTTATGCGTCGTATTTAAAGCTAATCGGATTTACCTTCCATTTAGGTAAATCTGATTTCCAGATTAAGTGGTCCCCCACCAGAGAATCTTCCAAAAGTCAATTTTTGTAATTTATGTCAGGGGTATTTTTGGGATTACGATTTTGGGTGGGGGTACATGGAAGCTGATGGGGGTATAATAAAAACCCTATAATAAAATAAAATGATGTGGGCTTGGCATTTTTAGACATTGGGTTTTTTTTAACCCCCATCAACTCCCATCTGGGGGTTAAAATTAGGGATGTCAAAACGGGCTTGGCCCGCCGGGCCGGCCCGTTGGCCCGCCAAAAAAAGGCGGGCAGGGCTAAGGTTTTGATGCCCGCCAGCCCGCGTTGCCCGGCCCGCTTCGCCCGCCAGCCCGCGGGCTAAATACTGTGGCGGGCCAAACAGCCCGTTTGCGTTTTTTTTTTTTTTTTTAAAAATTCAGTGTTAATTGACGGGCCAGCCCGCCAGCCCGCCAGCCCGCCACTTCGCGGGCAGGGCATGAATTTTTAGCCCGCATGCTGTAAACGGGCCGGGCCGGGCCGCCCATTTTTTCGCGGGCATTCGTCTTAACGGGCCGGGCCGGGCCGCCCGTTTTGACATCCCTAGTTAAAATCAACTCCCATCTACCCCACCGCCTCATTTATAGGATGTGTGTGTGTTTCAAAATCAAATCCCAAATGATGGTTCCTAGGGTCCGCTAGGGTTTTGTTACCTTTGGGTTTGGTTTAGTTATTAACCAGTGGGCTAATTTTCTATGGTACGGTTACCCAGTGGATATCGTGTGTTGTCTAAATTACAGCAAGCTCAAAAGAGGATATTTGTTTGTACCTGATAGTATTGGCCTTCTACTGTTGGATAATACTCTACCTTATCTCTAAATTCCTTCTGGTTCTCGAAAGAGTGGGAGTTATTGCAATATTCTACCTTATCAAGTGTGTGTAATCATCAGTTCTTCAGGTGTCCTCAGTGTAGAGTCTTTATGAGTTTAGTGAGTAGTGTCAAAGGAGCAAAAGAGCAAGTAAAAGAGCTAAAGAGCAAGTTTCTAGTGGTCAAAAGAGCAAAAGAGCATTTATTCTAGTTCTCCTTCTGTTTCGCTTTGTCCTTCCTGTTTGTGTCTTGTTCATTAGGAATCCTCAGTGTTGAGTCTTTATGAGTTTAGTGAGTAGTGTCAAAAGAGCAAAAGAGCAACTAAAAGAGCTAAAGAGCAAGTTTCTAGTGGTCAAAAGAGCAAAAGAGCATTTAGTTTAGTTCTCCTTCTGTTCAGTTGTTTCCTTCTTGTTTGTGTCTTGTTCAGTTTGCTTCTTCGGGAGCTGTGGTGAGCTGTTCCTTAGTTATCTGCTTGTCTCGTGCTATCTTTTATCTTCATGGCTTCGTCTTCTAGACTTAGCAACCCTGATCTGGAGAATCCAGAGGTTTTGGAGGAAGCTCTCCTACCTGAAACTCAAAATGAAGATAAGATGTTAAATAGAGCCCTAGTTGGGTATATTTATACTGAAAAACATATTAATGTTAAAACTGTGAAGGATGTCTTAGCTAAAGCTTGGGATACTTTTCAAGGTTTACATATTTCTGAGCTAGGTCAAAATAAATTTCTGTTTAACTTTGCAAAAGTGGAAGATGCTGTGGAAGTTCTGAGAAAAGCACCATGGTTTGTGTTGAATAATCTGTTGTGTCTTCAACAATGGAGTCCTAATGTTTCTTGTGATGCTATTGTGTTCAACAAATCTCCTTTTTGGATACAAATCCATACTCTTCCACTAGAAAATATGAATATTTCAAATGCTACTACTATCTTAAGTAAAGTGGGGAATGTGATAGAGATTGAGAATCCTTTTGCGGAGGGTAGGATCCTCAGGAACTTTGTTAGAGGAAGAGTAACGATCTCTCTTGAGAAACAATTACCTACTGGTTGTTGGATTCCTAGAGGTGTTCTACCTAGGATTTGGGTATCTTACAAGTATGAAAGGTTGCAAGCTCTCTGTTATAAATGTGGTAAAGTGGGACATGAAGTTAAGACTTGTCCTAACCCACTGGCAACTATTCTTGGTAGGCCAGGGAAACCGAAATATGGTCCCTGGATGAGTGTCTCTGCTCCTAGATCAATGCTTTTCCTAGGGAGAGATCTTAAAAAAAACCAGTGACTGATGCAACACAATCTGATACTCCTTAGGGGAGAGATAATACTTTGTCTACAACAGTGGAAAGTGACGAGGAAAAGATGAGAAAACATTACCATGATATAAATGTGACGATGGGAAAACACAATGTTGAAGAGAGACCTTACCCTATTCCTATTCCCTCTCATCTACTCAACATGTTCCTGCCAATCCTCTTCATGAAGGTGATATCCGTTTAGTAAGAACTTATGTGTCTGGTTGTATTGTTGACATTAATAATAGCCGTGATATGAGCAGTAAACTACCCCATGTAGAAGTCTATACTACCATTAACAGTAACAGCTCAAACACAAGCCCATACTCACATATTAGCCCTGCTACTAGCCAAATAGATCTAAATTTACCCATCACTTTACCCAACACAATTCCCTCCACCAACCAAACTACTCAGGAAGATAGTTCTAATACCATTCACAAACCACATTCACAAAACCAGTCAGTCTTATCTAACAGGGAGTGGAGAGAGCAACAAAAAGAAGATAAAAGGGTGGTATATACTGTTGATTTACCTTCTGATGATGATGATGATGAGGAAACTAATGAATACTCTACTCAGATTGGTGTTGATGAAGAGAATGTTTTGTCCCTCAGTATGGGTGATGGCATGAACCTGAAAAAGAGAACTAGTGTCAACAATATATTGAGCCAAGATAAGGGGAAAGGAACAAAAGTTTATAAGAAACATAAAGTCATGAATGAAGATAGAACAGAGGATCTGGTGGAGATTCCTGAGAATCCGTTTGGGAAATTCTGTATAGGCTATTATGATACTAAGGCTGAGGAGGCGAGCCAGTGCAAGCCCCCAAAGCCATTATGACTATAATTAGCTGGAATTGTCGGGGTTTGGCGGCTACCTCGACAAGCAGAGAGCTTCAGGACCTATTGAAGGGTCAAAAGCCGACAATATTGTTCCTTATGGAAACTAGAGCCCAAAAGGAACGTGTTGAAAGAGTTAGTAGGAAGCTTAAGTTCAAGAATATGTTCTGTGTTCCTGCACTTGGTACTGCTGGTGGTCTTGGCTTATTTTGGAATAATTCCTATGATATCCAAATTCTCGATTCATGTAGAAGCTACATTCATACAGGTGTGAAGGAAAAGACAACAGGGCATGTGTATGAGATGACTTTTGTCTATGGTAATCCATTGTTTAGACAGAGAAGACTTTTATGGGGTAAGCTGGCTAATTTAATCCCTTGGAATGGTGGTCCCTGGTGTTGTGTGGGGGATTTTAATGAGATGATCTCTGCTAATGAGAAAGATGGTTCTCTTCCTATTGCTCCTATTAGAATGGCCTTATTTAGAGACTTCCTTAATTCTAATGGTCTCATGGACATGGATCTTAAAGGTAACAAATTTACTTGGTCTAGCAACCCTAGAGATGGAATTGTTACATTCCAAAGAATAGACAGAATTATAATGAACTGGGGATGGAGAGTTATTTTCCCTCATGCTGTGGGGATTGCTCTCCCTATTGTTTCTTCTGATCACTCCCCTCTTGTTCTTCACCCTTGTCCTCCTGAGAGGAGACCTATTTATTTTAGGTGTGAGAAATTCTGGGAAGAGCATGCTGACTGTTATCAAGTTGTGGCTGATGGGTGGAGGTCCTCTAATACAACTGACTCTGGGTGGGAGATATTTATTGCTAAAGCTAAGAATTGCAAGAGATCTCTATCTACTTGGCATAAGAACACGTTTAAGAATGCTTCTCTTGAGATTACCAAGTTAAAAGTTCAACTACAAAAGCTTCTTAATGGTGTGAATCCTTCTAGCAATTGGTTTGAGAATCGAGAGATTAGGAAAAGGATTGAAGTTCTTTGGAAGCAAGAGGAAATGTATTGGGGTCAAAGGTCTAGAGTTCAATGGTTGCAAAGTGATAAGAATACAAAGTTTTTCCATGCTTCTACGGTTCAAAGAAGAGCTAGAAATACTCTCTATAGATTGAAGGATGCTAATGGTATTTGGGTGGAAGGTCAATCAGGAGTGTTGAAAGCTGTGGTGGATTATTTTAAGGATATTTATTCTGCTTCTTCCTCTGTTTTTGATCCTGGGTGTTTTAATGTTATCCCTTGTGCTGTCTCTGCTGATTATAACTCTACTCTAATGGCCCCTGTGACCTTGTTAGAGGTTGAAAAAGCTGTGTTTTCTTTGGGGGCTCAGAAATCTCCTGGCCCTGATGGTCTAAATGGTCACTTTTACCAACAAAACTGGGGTACAATTAAACAGGATGTGTTAGCTGCAGTGTTGGATTTTTTCCAAACTGGTTCTATGGGGTTTTCAGTGAACGATACACTAGTGACTCTTGTTCCTAAAGTACAACACCCTGAGTCTATTTCCCAGCTAAGACCTATCAGTTGTTGTAACTTCATATATAAAGTTATTTCCAAGATTATGGTTAAAAGATTGAAACCATTTCTAAACTCTCTCATCTCCCCCCAACAGAGTGCTTTTGTGGGTGGGAGACTCATTCAGGACAATCTTGTTGTTGCCCAAAAGGCTTTCCATTTTCTCAAGAAAAAATCTAAAATTAAGAGTCAAGGTTTTGCTATTAAGTTAGATATGAACAAGGCTTATGATAGGGTATATTGGTCTTTCCTTAAAGCTGTTCTTCTTGCTTTTGGTTTCTGTCAAAGTTGGGTTAATCTTATTATGTCTCTTGTTTCCTCAATTAAATATCAGTTTCAGGTTAATAGGTCTAGGAGTGTGTCTTTTTGTCCTTCTAGGGGTCTTAGGCAAGGAGATCCTCTTTCTCCTTACCTTTTCATTCTTGTTTTTGATGTGCTCTCAAGATTGATATCTCACTACTCTTCTCTGGGTCTGATTCACGGATTGAAACTAGCTCCTAGAGCTCCTTTACTAACCCATTTGTTTTTTTGCAGATGATGCTATTATCTTTGGCAAGGCTGTTCTAAAGGAGGTTTACCAAGTGGTGAAAATTCTTAACATTTTTACTGCTGCCTCAGGCCAAGTAATTAACCTGCAGAAATCTGGTTTGGTGTGTGGGGGTGGGGTCTCCCCTTTGATCAGAGATTCTCTGTCCAATGCTCTCCACATTCCTATTTGGGACTCCCCTGATAAGTATTTGGGAATCCCAGCTGAGTGGGGAAGATCTAAAACTATGGCTCTTCAATGGATCAAAGAGAGGGTTCTTAATAAGTTGGATGGTTGGAAGGAACATTTTCTATCTCAATCAGGTAAAGAGGTGTTGATTATGTCAGTGGTGCAAGCTATCCCTTCCCATGTCATGACAATGGTGAGATTGCCATAAAAAATTTGTCAATCCTTATGTTCTGCAGTTGCTAATTTCTGGTGGAGTTCTAAAGTGAGAAAAAGAGGGATGCATTGGAAGAATTGGGACACTATGTGTAGTCCTAAGAATAAAGGTGGTTTAGGCTTCAAAGACTTTGTTTCCCAAAATTCTGCTCTCCTCTCTAAGCAAGCCTGGAGATATTCTCAAAATCCTAATGCTTACTGGGCACTCATTCTTAGAGGTATTTATTGTGAGACAGCTGATTTTTGGCAAGTGAAACCTAAGGCTGGGATCTCTTGGGTGTGGAGGAGTATGCTTCATGGGAGGGATATTCTTATGAGTAATGGAAGATGGAATATTGGTAGTGGAGAGAAGGTTAACATTTCTAAGGATAACTGGCTTGCATCGGGTGTTAAAGCTATGGTGGTGTATGGTAGCCTTGCTTCTAATGTGAGTGAATTGATTGATCAAAACTCTCACCATTGGGATATTGGTAAGTTGAGATTGTGTCTGAAGCCTCTTTCTGCTATTGAAGCAGTTAAGACTCCTATTGGTAGATCAAGCTCTGTTGATAGTTTGTTCTGGCCGTTAACTATTGATGGGTGTTACCGTGTGAAGTCAGGGTACTTTTGCATCAAAGAGTCGGGAAACAAGCTGTTAGGGGCCCCCTCTTCTTCTTATACCCATTCTGAGCTCTCTTGGAAGTCTATCTGGGGTGCTAGGGTTCCTGAAAGGATCAAAGAGTTTGTGTGGAGAATTAAGCACAGTGCGTTGTTTACTAAACTCAACCTTTCTAAAAGGAAGCTTTCTAATGATTCATCTTGCCCTATTTGTAAGAAGGAAGAAGAATCTCTTGAACATCTATTCATATTGTGCCCTTGGACATCACCTCTTTGGTTTGGATTGCAACTATGCCAGGTTCCTACTAATATCACAATTTCCTCTATTTTTATCTGGTTGGATTATTTTATCATTAAAATTGCCAACAACGAGCTTGATGCTAAGGAGAACTTTGCTAAGATTCTTATCTTTCTTTGGAATATCTGGAAAGCTAGAAATAGTAAAGTTTTTGATGATATTAATCCTAATCCTACTGTAGTCCTGTTCTCTATTAACAAGCTTCACTCTGAGTACTCTTTGGCTAATCCTATTTCGGTTCCTAGGAATAACCCCCTACTAATCCAGCTTTAATTAGTAGGTGGAATCCCCCTGTGGAGGGGTTTGTGAAGTTTAATGTTGATGCGCAATTTGAGGTGAGCACCGGTAGAGCGTGTTCTGGAATAATTGGAAGGGATGAGAATGGTACCTTTATTTCTGGTTCGTACTCCAAGTTCTTTGCTGCTTCTGCTCTTATGGCCGAAGCCATAGCTCTCCGTGAGGCTGTCACAACCGCGTCTAGCCTCCTCATTCGTAAGATCATCATTGAATCCGATTGTTTGATAGCCTTTGAAGCTTGCAATGGAACAAGAATTAGAAAGGAAATTGAACATATTGTGGCTGATATTCATAGTTTAATTCAAAATTTTACCTCTTTGAGCTTCAATTGGGTGAAACGAGATGCTAATTCTGCTGCTGACTTGATTGCGAAACTTGGTGCTACCGATTGCCTTCCGTCAAATTGGATCTTACATATTCCTCGATCGCTTCATGAGATCATCAAATTTGATGCTAGAGGAGTTATTATCTAGATTGTGTATGGTTTATTTGCTAGCTGAGTTTGTCGTTGAGATAGAGTGGATCGTGGTCTGATTTAGGGTTTTCTGGGTGTATGTAGCATCGAGTGTCTTGCGATTTGTTTCCTTGGTGGCTGTTTTTCTTTTTGTCCTTCCTTTGTGGGCCGGGTTGTGGCCTAGTGAGGTTAGGTGGTTTTGTTTGTTGTTTATGTTGTAGTGTCTTGTAACCGGTAGGGCTTGGCCCTTTTATGAAATCCGATACTGTTGTTCAAAAAAAAAACTCCCATCTACCCCCATCATCCCTTTGAAAAATACCAAAATACCCTTAAAATTTTGACAAAATTACAAAACATTTACCATTTCTCACTTGCATCGGTTTGACTAGAAATTTACCAGAGATAATCGGATTTACCATTCAGAGCTATATCCGATTTCCCGTTCGGATTTACGCATCGGATCTACGTACTTCCGATTCCCCAAAAGACAGCGCAAACAGTAAGTCAGATTTAGCTAAATCCGATTCCCATCGTATTTACCTATATCCGATTTCCCATCGGATATAGGTAGATCCGCTTTGGTTTTTTTTTTAAATTTGTTTTTTCAGTGTCTAACGGGTATCGAGGGGAGTCCTCGTCTCGGGCATCGCCAGGTGCTCCGAGTACACGCACCCGCCACAGGATTGCGGGACATGCGTCTGCCCGCCATAGGCGACAACAGCAGTATCAGCAGGTGGAGGAGGCCCCTGACTATCAGTATGAGGAGGGCCAGCAGAGTCATCCTCTTGATGAGGATTCTATGTCTGAGGGCCATTCTATGGCTGAGCAGGAGTATTATCAGCACCAGTATCAGCACCAGCAGTATCAGCAGTACCAGGAGGAGCCATACCATCAGCCTCAGCAGCATGAGCAGCATGACAAGCAGCATGAGGAGCAGCATGAGCTATTCACTGGGCTAGAATCTCATGTCTGTTCTATTATATTGAGAGACCCGGTAAGTTTCATTTATTTACGTAGCCTTCTTAGTTTAATTTATTTACATAGCCTTATTTTTTTATTTTTTATTTTTTTATAATGCAGACATATGAGCGTAAATTGAAGGTTACCAACCATGGTAACAAGCTGGCTCAGAGACTGCTTGGGTTTTCCCAAAACCACCGGTTGTGGGCCTTTATCACAGGTTCCGGATTAGCCCCCCTCGTCCCGACCGGGCATATAAAGGTGGACCATGAGCTGATGTCTGCTTTTGTTGAGAGGTGACACTCAGAGACATCGTCATTTCACCTACCATTTGGTGAAATGACGATTACTTTGGATGATGTCTCCCGTTTGTTGCATCTACCCATTACGGGGAACTACTTCAGAGCCCCACCTACCTCGGTCACCACTGATCAGGCCATCCACCTAGCACATGTTTATCTAGGTGTGACTATAGAGGAGGCGGGGCTGGAGTGTCGAGCTTCATCTGACCCGTATTACCGTTTTGAGTGGCTGCAGGAGATTGTTACTAGAGGGTCCATAGAGAATGACATGCGTCCTGCTGTCAGGGCCTTTATCCTTCTGATCCTGAGCTGGTCCATCTTCACGGTCAAGACCGGCGACAGGGCTGAGGCTAAGTGGCTGCTGCTACTTGAGGATGTCAGTGCAGCTGAAGTGGGATCATATGCATGGGGGGCCAGCAGGGCTTGCTTTCATGTATGACCAGCTGAACTACTCCTGCTTGGACCAGGCGCATCAGTTAGGAGGGTATGCGACCCTCTTACAGGTAATAATTTTAAGTTAATTTTTTCCGAGTTTCGTTAAATTTCTGTTAAACAGTTTTTAATTCACTATGTTGTTTATATTCTTTTTTTCAGAGCTGGATTTTATGGTATTTCCCTCAGCTGGTGGAGAGGAGGAGTGGATTGCGGACTGGAGCACTGTGTGGGTGTTGGAGGAAGAAGAAGACAGATGGAGTGAAGCTGGGGGTATACAGGCAGAGGATTGATGCACTGACCTCGAATGATGTCTGCTGGCGACCGTTTGAGGAGCACCGGGAGGAGGATAGAGACTTTGAGCAGGTCTCATTATACAGGGGCCACATCAGCTGGGGAGACATCACTATTCCCTACATGCTCGATAGGTGCCTCAGACAGTTTGGGTACGTGCAAGTCATCCCACGTCACCCTCTTACCGGTCGTCCGAGCCATGCAGACTGCATTTTTCGGATTGCACATTATATGCCTGTGGTGCAGGACGTTTTGTGTGCTACTTATGATGCTGAGGAGTTGGGTCAGGTTTCTCCGGACTACATACATTGGTATGTGAGAGCATCTATTCCTAGACTCTTACCGGTTGCATCACCACCACCACCAGTACAGCCAGCTGCACCACCAGTACAGCCCGATTTGCTAGAGATTGTGGGGGACGAGATTAAGAGAGGACTTCGGAGCGGAGACATTAGGATGGGTAGTCAGACATACGCTCGCCTCACCCGATTACTGGATATGCTACCCAGGGGGCGTGACTAGGGGGTTTTGTGTGATTGTATGATTGAACTATTTTCACATTACTTGATTATTAGTATTTCTTGTTTATTATATTTGTGGATAAAAGAAATAATTTCGATTTCATGCGATACAAGATAAAACATAACCAACTACAATAACAATAAAATATAAAAGATACATTTTCCTGAAATAAATGAGCGATAGTGAAAACGATAAAATGACAGAAACTACTGAGTTGGTGGAGTTAAACGACGAAGGATCTCAGCGACGGTCTGTGTCGTTTCCACGTGCAAATGCAAATAACCGTGCCACTTAAACATAACATGAATGGACATCATTGCTTGGACGTCATCGTCGTTCTTGATATCCATTGTATAGAAGTGCACACCTCCATCAGACCAATCCTTTTTCCGATAAACTATACGAGTTATCTTTCGCTCGTCGCCCTCCACTTGCACCTTACCCAGCAGTTTATCTTTTAGCTGAGCGAATGTTATGTTGTGTTTAAGCCTGCACTGCATTGTGTCACGCCCCTCAAAACAGACACCATCAACTTTGTTGGTGATGATGCCCTGATGATGAATGATAGTGAGGGATGAATCCTGTGAGTATTGTGTTAGGGGCATTTTTTTGTGGAGAAGAAGAAGCTGATAATGATTTAGGGAGTGAGTAAGAGTTAAATTTGGGAGTGACAAGAATGAGGTTTGGCAATAGGTATTTATAGAATTCGTCAATGATTATCAACCGTTGATATTGTCGGTGCAATCTGCACCGTTGATCAAAGCGGATCTACCCCCCAATTGCAAAGCGGATCTAACCCCTTTTAGGTAAATCCGATTTCACCAGATCAAAAGCGGATTTACCTAGATCCGATTCAATTTATAAAATTCGCATCGGATTTACTGTTAAGAGGGTAAATCCGCTTCATAATTTATCAAAGCGGATGTATCTACAATACAGGTAGATCCGCTTTGTCAAAGAGGCAAAGCGGATCTACCTGTTGTGGGGGTACATCCGCTTTCATAAATTACGAAGCGGATTTACCTTCTGCCAGGGTAAATCCGACTTGTAAAAAAAGTTAAAACATTTAATATTTTTATTTGGTATATATGGATAGATAATTACAAAAATGTGGGTACAATGGTAAATACAATAAATGTCAATGTAAATCGTCGGAATCATGGGTTAAGTCTACAATAGTGGGAGGGAGACGGGGCATCTTCAAAGCGGATGACTGCCAAAGGGCAAAACGACCGGTATAAGGAACCAACCATGAAGTAGATTCATCTGATCGATTATGAGACCACATCAAAGCAACTGGAGGCAACGGACAGACAGGCGAGATCGAAATATGCATCCAATGGATATCCCTGACGTTCAGAATAGATATGATTTTATACTTGGAAGAAGAATAACTACCTCTCAGAGGAAGATAAGTAAAATTCATATCCAAAGACAATTGAACTAGGGCCACATTATACTTAGTAGCTATAAAGTACCTCATCTCAGGCAAACTCAACCACTTATCCTCCTTCTGAACACCGGGGTATTCAATGGATAACGCTTTTCTAAGCACTGCAAGTCTGTTCTTTCCAAACATGTAAGTATATAGTTTCTCCCTCTCCTTTGTTTCTTTGATTAAATCTTGTCTAATTATAGGCCAACTATCCTCACCAAGATCGAGACCAACCGCTACTGCTCGGAACCCACAATTACCATCCCTTTCAACATCAATAATTTTTTCCACATACGATTGCACGTGATGAGGAACCGACGGTAAATTGAATTTAGTCTCACCCTGATGTGTTAATTTTTTAAAAACACTCTAAGATAGCGTTGAACACCGCTGTGATGATTTTATACAAGAAGACCGCTGTGATGAATTTTTAGAAGAAGTTCCAGATTCTTGAGTCAGTTTCATCTTCTCATCCACATGCTCCCACCCAGAAGGATCACGCTTGACATCATATAATTTCTGCTTTTTCTTCTTTGGTGCACCTTTTGTTTTTACTTTAAATGGTGGTGCATCCATTGAAGAAGTGGTAGGGAATGCAAGCTCATTAAGTTGTTTCTTGAAGACGAATCTCTCCTCAGGAGTCATACGATTTTTCCTGCGAGAATTTATCACCTATAGAATCCAAACTCAATTTTCTCCAATGGTCGTCCACAACATCCAACGGAATAGGAGTACCAGAGACATGGTACACACCTAGCTCACAAGCACAAGGAAGAATATGTGTCTTCCTAATAATGCACCCACATCGGGCTTTGTCATATCCAACCCCAGATGTCGATTTTGAAAACTCTTTAACAATATGATCCAAAGCATTTAAAGAGACAAGACCGCGAAGCTTTTTAAACAAAAGAGTATTGGAAGCCACTTCAATACGGTTTATGCTTCTTTGAAAAGACCCGA
Organism: Astragalus membranaceus; assembly: GCA_039519185.1. NCBI lineage: Eukaryota > Viridiplantae > Streptophyta > Magnoliopsida > Fabales > Fabaceae > Astragalus > Astragalus membranaceus. The sequence goes on along the minus strand of CM076847.1, from coordinate 167,512,229 downwards.
TGACTTTATCAAATTGAAGAGTAAGCATCTCATGCATAGATTTAAAAGACTTAGACAAGTCACCTCCAGAAGTCCTCAAATGTCTCTTCAAAGTCCAATGAGCAGACTCGACTCTTACATAATAACAATAAACACGTGTCAAAAAACTTTAAACTACGATAAAAATACTAAACACGTGTCAAAAAAATGTAAACTACGATAAAAATACTAAACACGTGTCAAAAAAATGTAAACTACGATAAAAATACTAAACACGTGTCAAAAAACTGTAAACTACGATAAAAAAACTAAACACGTGTCAAAAAAATTTAAACTACGATAAAAATACTAAACACGTGTCAAAAAATTAAAACTACAATAAAAATACTAAACACGTGTCAAAAAAATTTAAACTACGATAAAAATACTAAACACGTGTCAAAAAAATTTAAACTACGATAAAAATACTAAACACGTGTCAAAAAAATGTAAACTACGATAAAAATACTAAACACGTGTCAAAAAAATTTAAACTGCGATAAAAAAACTAAACACGTGTCAAAAAAATTTAAACTACGATAAAAATACTAAACATGTGTCAAAAAAATTTAAACTACGATAAAAATACGAAACACGTGTCAAAAAAATTTAAACTGCGATAAAAATACCTATTCTCAACACGTGTCAAAAAAATTTAAACTGCGACAAAAAAATTTAGACATTCCACTAACGTGCCATGTGTCCAATTTTATGGGCATTTTAGACATTTTGTACAAAAAATCTCAACTTTTTACGACTTTTAACCTTTTCTCTTACACTTAATTTAAGCACTACAAATTGTCAAAAAAAAAGTGATACCACTATCAAAAATTTCGAAATAATTTTTTCTAAAAAAATCAATAGTAAAATCTCATTTGTTTTATTTTTTGAACCGCACGGGAGCGGCAACGGGAGCGCCGACGGAAGCGCAAACGAGATAGCCAATGAGAGAATTTACTATTTACTATAATCTACTCGGACTACTAAAATTAATTAATTTAACCACTACCAATTGTCCAAAAAAGCGATACTGCAAAAAATCCAAAATCATTTTTCCTAAAAAAAATAAATAACGGAAGCAGCAACGAGAGCGCCAACGGAAGCGCAAATGGGAGCGGCAACGAGAGAGCCAACGGGGGTGCATATTTTATATTAAATTTCATTTATTTTTTCCTCATTTTTACTCCATTAGTAATATTATAAGAAGATACTGACTTTTTTTTAACTTTTTCTAACACAACTATTTTAATAAATTTGAAATATAGTTTTTCCTTTTTCTTTTATTACATTTTTTGTAACTTTCAATGTATTTATAATTTCATAGCAATTTATAACAAATATCATACGTATGGGTAAAATACTAGTTGCCTTAAAAAAGAGAGCCTTAATGGGTTTAATAAATTTAATTTAATAGAAAAAGTATAGTATTCCATGTTATTTCTATAATAAAAAATTTATTTATTTGATTTTTTATGGTGACAGCTGGAAGACTTACTTTTAGCTTTTTGAATTGGGAAAAGTTTTTATAAAATGTGAGTTATTTAAATTAATGATTGTTTTTTTTCTGGGAATAAGATTGCATTTCAAATAGAATAGTTTATTCATAGTGGTGTAGAATCAAATAGTCAGCAAAGGGTTTTAATTTCCATACCCCTCCTTTGCTCTTATACCCCCATATTTCAAATTAACCCCAAAATACCCCCTCTGATTTTCACAAAAATTTACCAAGATTTCCAAAAATTTTAGAATTTTCGGATTTATCTTCCAAAAGGTATTTCCGGAACACTATTTTTTAATTTTTCCGGAAACACCTAACCAACATAAAACCGGAATTATAAAAGTGTATTCTGAATTTATCATCAAAAGGTATTTCCGGAATTTTTTTATTTATTTTCTGAATCACGTAGCTCACATAATTTCGGAACTTTAAAAGAGTGTTCCGGATTTATGTAAAACATATATTTCTGAAATGGTTATTTTTGTTGGATTCCCGAAATTATCCCTCACACATAAATCCGGAACTATAATATTGGGTTCTGGATTTATGCCCCAACTGATAAATCCGAAAAATTGAATAATACACAGTGTAATTGAATTTGGCAGCCTTTGTAATTGAATTTGGTCAAATTTTCAATAGGAGAAATAAGCAATCAAGTATGTAATTGAATAATACACGGTGTATTACATAACATATACTTCAGAACAGTTTTGTTGATTCTTCCTGGAAACATCAACATCACGTAATTCCGGACACGACAAATGACTTCCGGATATATATAAAAACGTAAATCCGGAAAAATGTTACATTTTTCGCTTCCGGAAGCATGTGTTGGGAGATAAATCTGGAAAAAATTAACAAGATACGTTCCGGAATTATGCGTTAGGAGATAAATCCAGAAATTTGTTTGAGGATTCAGGGGTAAAATTGGAAGTTTGGTGTAACATCCCCAAAATAATTAAGCTAATTATTTTGATGTTTAACCCAATTAATTTAATTTAGTGCTTGATTGATAAATATTATTAATTGAGTGCTAGACTAATTATTAATTGGTGTAGGGTTTTTAAGTGAATAGTAAAGAATGATGGTTGTTTAGGAAAGATAGAATAGGTTAGGGGTATTATGGTCATTTGACCCATAATACCACTTATGTTATAAAAGAAAATAAAAGAAAAGAAAGTGAGAAAAGAGAGAAGAGAAGTCGAGTGAGAGAAGAGGAAAAGAGAGAAGAAGAAGAAAAAGAAGAAGAAGAAGAAGAAGAAGAAGAAGAAGAAGAGAAGAAGATAAGGGAGTTTCACCCAAACCCTAAAACTTAGATCACCGTCATCATCTTCCCTTCCCCTTTCATCCTCCATGAGCTAGGTAATATCCCTTCCTTTTTCCTTTCCTTTTTGGGATTTCGAATTGAGAGTTAGAGAGATGTGATGAGAGGTGATTTTGAATGTTATGTTGATTTTGATGTTTCCAAGGGGATTAAGAGGGAACCCAACCTAGATTGAGCGAGTATTGAAGTTCGATTTGGAGTTTGAAGCGAGTTGGTGCCTTAGGGTTTCGAATTGGGGTTTTCAAGGAATTTGGTATTTCGGTCAAATCGTTGTCTTGCCGTTGAAGGTGAGTTATTCGATTTGAGGTTTCGTTTGATGTTTTGATTGTTGCCTTGATACTACTCATGATTGTATTATGTTGGGTGTTCATTGAATGGTTGTGTTTTGATTATTTGGAAGTCATAGATATGTTTTGATGTTTGAGGAAGTTGTTGAAAGTTTAATGTTATGATTTGATTTGAATTGGTTGCCAATTTGATGTTGGATTGTTGAAATTTATGACAAAATTGATGAATTATGGTTGAAGTGGTTGTTGTGGTTGTCAAGAGTTGGGAATCAATTCCCAAGTGTTCTCAAGAGTTGGGAATCAATTCCCAAGAGTCAGCAAGAGTTGGGAATCAATTCCCAAGAGTTATGAAGAGTTGTGAATTAATTCCCAGTATATTGTGAATCAATTCCCCGAATTCTGTCACCGTTTTTAAAACATGCCTAAAACTATTCATTTTGATTCCAAACCTCTCCCAGTTCTTTCCTTAACCCTCCCCATTAATGATGGAGTAAGTTTATGCTCCGTATTGTGAATGTCATGAAGCGAAATGGTAATAACTGTAATTCGTGGTATACAACTATAATTGATTGATTTATGAATTAAAGACTCCCTGTAGCGATCGAAAAATCCGGGTGAGGATTCCTCGAAGGTTCAAAGATGAAGCCGCCACCAAAGTTTAGTTATAGGGCAAACATTGGAAAATCCCCTTTGGAATGGATAAGGGTCCTTGAGACCAGATTAGGGTTCGGGAGTCGGTTATGCGTGGGGGAGGTATTAGCACCCCACGACATCCTTCCTAATGAAGGTTACCTGCTAACTAGTTGTAGGAAAGAATATTAATTTTGAAAATGTTTATTTTTACCCTTTTATTGTGAATTAAAAAGAGAGAAGAAAATTGATATTTTATTTAAGAAAATGATTATTTAGGAAAAGACTGAAAAAAAGTTTTTTATTAGTGCAATTGACAGAGGTCGGCCGCCCTCTGCTCCTATGTATCTCTTGGTAGAGAATCAAATCACACGTAGTTCTTGGTAGAAAACTTTGTTTGTTGGTGTATTTTATTTAGGGATTTTAGGACTCCTGAGTGATCAGTTCATTCGTCCTAAAATGATGACTAACCCGACTGTACAGTCGGCTTAGTCCCCTACTTTGTGAAAGTGGAGTTTTTTGAAGTTTGGAAGATAGTTTGATGTGTGGTGGTTTGATTTTATTTGAATAGGGGTTTTAGGACTCTTGAGCCGTACGGTTCATTCGTCCTAGAACGCTGACTAACCCGACTGTACAGTCGACTTAATCCCCTATTTTGAAAATTTGATTTGTGGAAAGAAATGTGTTTGTGTTTATTTTGATTTAGAAAATGTTTGTTTTAAATAGGGATTTTAGGCCATGATCCGTAACGGTTCATTAGTGACCTAAAAAGCAGACTAACCCGACTGTACAGTCGACTTAGTCTCCTATTTATATTTTTTGAGAATGAAATATTTATCTATTTATTTTTGTAGGTTTTTTGGAAAAAAAGAAATTATTTTTTGAAAAGAAATAAATGACAAAACGAAAAGAGAGGGTGCAATAGTAAAATATGGTGTATTTAGCAGAAAGGGCGCTGTTTTAAAGGAATGGGGTGCGTTTAGCAGAAACCCAGTCCACGTTATTTGGATTCCGGGCTGGTTGCTTATGAAGCTGGGCTTATGCACAAGGGGGGTATATGAAGCACACGTTGGGGTGTAAATAGTATTCTGAGTTAAAAGGAAAAGACAGAAATACCCCTATGTCTCCACACTATATAAGGCGTTTTGAGAAAACCTAAACCTAATTCCTCTCACCCTCTCTCGTGGCGTTGTCTACGGCCAATCCCCCCTCTCTCGGTTCCTATGGTTTGGTTTTCCTGGTGGTTCACGGCCAACGGCGAGAAGACGACGGCGAGCCTTACGGCGGTGTTCACTGACGGTGACGTGGATGGGGAGGACGACCACCGTCTACGGTGGTCGGAGCTAAAAAGTGGTAAGCTTCGGTTTTGTATTTTTCTTTTATTCTGTTCCTACTTATTTCTGCCTGCCATATTTTGATGTTTGCTTCTGATTTTTATTTTTTGATTACTCGTTTTTTAGTTCATTTGTTTAAAAGGACTCTAAACCCTAATTTAACCAAACTTTTGCCTAATTTCTTTTTCTGAAACAGATTAACAAAACCTAATTTTTCTAAGCAACAAAACTAATTCTGATTTTTACCAAACCCTAATTTTTCCAATCCTAATCTACTTGGAGCATCAGTATTCACAATAAAACCTGGGTTGAATGGATATGTTTGATTATTCTTGATTTTAGCCTATTAGTACGAATTAAAAAGAGAACCTATTTACAAACCCTAAATCCTAATTTTATTTACAGCATCAATACTCACAACAAAGCCTAAGCTGAAATGTTTGGTTATTTTTCATTCATATGTACTCTTCAGACCTATGGTTGATTTTGGTTTATTAGAAAAACTTATTTACAAATTAGACTTCATAAAACCCAAATGAACTAACCTCTTGTCCAGCTTCTGATCATTCCCTATTGTTTGCTCTTCTGATTATTCCCTATTGTTTGCTCTGCTACTGTTGTGCCTCTCCTGCTGCTTCTCAAACCGCTGCTGCTTCTGTTTTAGGACTTTGTGATTAGGGTTCCAGTGTGGAACCCTAACTTTTTTCGCTCTGATTTTCCCTGAATTTCGTATCTGATTTTCTCTCTTTTCTGTGAATTTTCCGTGTGCCTTTTCTCTGTGATTCAAACTTGTTTTTATAGGCAATTTTTAGGTTAAGCAAATTGAATTCTGATTTTGTCCTGATTTCGTTTTCCTGATTTTTTGGTATTTTTGACAATCATTTTGTATTTTTTTTGTTTTTGTAAATTAATATTTTGTAATTCTATTTTTTTATTTATTTTTTATGGTTTTTGATAAAAAATGAATGAAGCGGGGCTAAAAAGACCAAACGGGCCCGATAATCAACAAACACTAAAATTAGGTCCAAATGCTAAGATAAGCCCAATTACGCGAGCCTGGGTCCAATTAGACAAAAAGGCATCTCTGCCCAATTGAAAAAGCTACTAGGCGCTGGCCCAAATTAAAACGAGACGACATCGAATGAGCCCGAAAACTTCTCTTGTAGTAATGTTGCCTGGGACCTATGACACATGGACTAAATAAAGAGACCATAATAGGAAAGAGAGTGGACAAAATTGGGGTATAACACTCCCTAAGTTACAAGTTATGTGAAATGGATTGGTTAAAACATTGCTTGCTCATGTTTCAATGATAAATGTTTAGTATCCACGAGTGAGAAAAGGTTATGACATGATAAAACGGACTATGTGTCCCATGAGGTTGAGGTTAATGTTATGAAATGATAATGATAATCATGTAAGGTTAAGGATATATATATATATATATATATATATATATATATATATATATATATATATATATATAATTATATTGAGGATGGGGTGACGAACCTAGAGGTTAGCATACTAGGCGGAGGGAAGTCATGAACCCAAAAATCTAGGCCCGTTGAGGTTTGCCCGCTAGCGCAAGGTTAGCAGATCAGGTTCATCGGAAATCGAGTATATGATTACCGGTGATGTGCTATGTTATGAAAGGTTTGCACGTAGTTATCCAATTCGGAGCTATGAGTTAAAAGATGCATAATGAACCGCGAGTATTTAGTGAGGGGTCTCGATAGGACTCACTGAGATGTTTATCTCACTGTTTATATGTTGTTGTTTTACAGAGACAGAGGAAAGTCAAAATCAAAGAAGCACGGCTAGACGGTGTGACCTGGGGAGATGTGAAAGCTTTAGTTTTAATGTTTATGTTATTTCCCTTGTTGTCCTTGTATTTCGATTATATGACTTATACTCGTTAAAGGTTGTAAATCGTTTCCGCTACTTTTTTGCTTTGGATATTGAACACTAGGTACGGAGAAGTTTGTAAGGCGTGCAACTTAAGTATTTAAGAATTCTATGTTAAGTTGTTAAAATTGGAATGACTGTTTTGATGATTATTCATCGAAGTTTTTAGTTGTGTTCATTATCTGAGGCAGAAAGTTATCTCTGATGTATGCTATGCTGTATGTCTTGGTATTTTCTCTATGTTAGAGATACTAGGATGTTACATTTGGCCAATTTGGGGGGGTATAAAGTCCAAAGGGGAGAATATAAATTAAAAGTCGTCAGTAAATGGTGTAATATATATCTTGTACTTGCTAACGAGTGAGCAATGAGATTAGCTTATTAGTGAACCTAACTAGCCTTAAAGTAGAATTGTTCGGCAACATTTTGCACTTCCACATAATTGCACGAGACTTAGTAAGATTGCTTGTCATACCCTTGACATCTTTAACTAAGGGTGTGTTTGGGAAGAGGTTTTGGGAGGGGAAGGGAGAGAATGACATATTTTTCAATTCTAAATTGAGAAGACTATAAAATGTCTTTAAATATAAATGAAGTGTGATTAAAAATATTACATCGTTATCTCTAATGTTATTTTTTTAATTTTTTAAAATCTTAAATATATATTAAAATATAGACTAGTCTTTTCCAAGCTCTCCCCTCCCTTTCCGTCCCCTCCCCCTCCCAAACCCCCTCCCAAACACAAGAAAACAATATAGGTTAAAGGTTATATTACGACTATTCAGCTCCTTTAACCATTTCATGTCTCTAACAAGTTGTTTGTCTTTGCCTCAAGTACTGTTGGAATGCCTTGGAACCAAATTGTGCCAGACTAATTAGACTTTGCTTACTTTTCAACGGAATTCTGAATTAGTTAGAACCTCTTCCCTCCGACACCGGAGCGGGATCAAAGACCTCTAGACGAAAAAAATGCAAAAATCGGCAAGTGAAAAGTAGTCTTCTGCTTTGATTGTTTGGTAACTATGCAGCACTTTGTTTTTATCATGTGAATCGTTATTTTGAAACCAGAAAGAAAGAGTAAGGGTAATGAAATGAATTGGTGGATTTATCGGATTCTCATTAAGATGAATTTGCCAATAAAATACAGTATTTGTTAACAGTTTGAAAGAGATAGATGCAGTTAATGAGTGGACATTATACACTAAAGCCATGATAGCAGGGCTCATCTGATTCTCCAGAAAATGTGTGTCAACTTGTATAACCAGCAAAACTTCCTGAACATTATGATTAGTCAATCACAAGTTCCAATACCCAAATATGATTCAGATTCTTCACAGTTTTCCAGGGATGCAGTGATGACCAAATGACTAAATCGGATAGCTTTCCCTGACTGAAAAAACTTCATCTAGAGAATTTGAGCAAGTTATTTGCCAATGAGCTTAAAGTAAGCATATAAAACAGATCCAGCAAAACCAAGAAATTGTCCAGTTACATTCCACTGAAATCAAATCAACACACATTCTATCATCAGTAAAAAAATACTCAATTGAGAACACCAAAACAATAAGGACAAGTAGAGTACAGATTACTCACAAAATCAAATGGTAGCCCACCAAAGATTATCCAGCCAAAGCCAATGGTAAATAGATCCTAGACATCAATACAGAATAGTTAAAATTAAGCAAAAAAAACTGTATACAGCAATTATTTAAAACGTGAAAATAGCATGCAAAAACACACAAAAATTGGACATGAGAGGTCTTTATAACATAGTCAAAGCCAACCTGTAAAAACTGTAGGTGCATTATTTACGCATTGTAAAACAACAAGCAGGGAACAAACCTTCAGATTACCACAAATTGTCTGTGTCAGAGCTGAATTTAGAGTTGTGTTCAGAAAAATACTGTAATTCAAGAAGAATGCCAGTATGCATGAGCAAAGCAAAATAACCTGCCCAAGAAAAAATAAACATAAAAATTACAACTTATCATGATTTCAAATTAAAAGAAAACCAGGCAAAAAGCTTTCTTTGGTTACATCCGAGAAAACCAGGCAGAAAGCTTGATAATGTGATTGCTAGAAAAATTGTACAAAATTCTCACATCTTCAAATCAAATTAAGGGAATACCCAAATAGACATTGAGGATTTTCATAAAAGACCATTGATATACTTCTTTCATCAAGTTAGTGACAAAACAGATCCTGTAAGTTTAATGCAACATATTATAATATACGCTTGTTGTTACACTAGAGGTGCAAGCACCTCGACAGAGGTGGCCCAATGGAGGATCAATCCTCCGACATCAACATCGCACCAACTTGCAGTGCCACTAAAGCTAGAAGCTTGTTAGCAAAACAGCAAAATTGAAATTTATATTAGAGGTTTTACTTTTAACAAAGAAAAATGAAATTCCAAATGAAATATGTCAAATTGTCAATAGCTGCGTTGCAAATACTGATCAACTAATCCAAAATTGGACTAATCATTAAACCACTAAATGGAGAGGTTTAAGGTTGAGGTTCAACCCCAGGTTCCATATATATATATATATATATATATATATATATATATATATATATATATATATATATATATATATATAATATACATATGTTAATAGCATAAACAAAATCATGGGGAAACATCAAAATATTATTCTATTCTGGTATATACCAAAATACAGTATATACCAAAATTCTTTGTTACATAAACAAGTGTTAAATTAATGAAATGTACTAGTAATAACATGAATATCTAACCCATACTTTCCAAAGAGAAGTAAAGCCTCTCACTCATCTATAGTAGTCTCACATTGAACAAGTAAAAGACTTAGAGGTGAAGCCTCTCAGTATAGAAGCCAAACTCTTTGGCATATCAAAGGGAGTGAGGCTGAGTTTTGTTCATAAATTCAAATCCAAATAAGCTATTTAGGTTTTATTAGCAAAAAAGTTTCTTCTTTCTAAAGAACCGGTCCAATCATGTGAACTTTGACCACAGTAGCAACGTACAAAAGGGGGAGAGGGCATTTTCTCTTAACCTATGTTATTTACTCCAAACACTGACTTCCAAAATCCTAGTTAACTTCCCAAGAACTCATTCCTTTTGGCCAATGACCAAGGCAGGTTCAACGAAAAACATCAATACTTATTGAAGAAGAAAGGCTAAAAAGGACATACCACAAAACCAGGTGAGAATAGATAAGGAAAATTGATTGCCATCTTCAAGTCTCCACTAATAAATGTCCAGATGAGTAAAACTGGCCCGCATATGATACCTACGATAAAATAGGAAGTATTACAACTTATAAATCCTATTGCACTGAAAAAAGTAATCAATTTTAAAAGGCCAAAATACAATCTATCAGCTTACCATTGCACCACATTAGGCCAAAGCTATTAAGACCACTAGTTTTTCCTGAAAAAAATATAATGCAAAATAATTTAAGAAATTGAAGCTTTACAAGGACACAATGTATACAATTTCCACCTTATATGAGAGAGTGAGAGAATAGGAATACAAACCAATACGGGCTATGGTTGCAAGATATATTGCTGTGGTGATGTTTGACATGAAAACAATGGCATAGCCATAAGCATCAAAAGATAAGTCCCGTGCTCCCGCAACAAACGCACCAAAGACAATCAAGCCAACACTGATAACAGCCTTATAAATTTCCGTTAAATGAATGAATCAGGGGGATGCACACTCAAATAACAATTTGAAATTTAAATTCATGATGCAAATGCAAATAAACTCGTTTTAGAAGTTCATGAACTTCATGCAATTGAAGCATCTGCCAATCCTTAATTCTAAGTGCACTTCAGAATATGTCCTAAAATCAAATTGGTTCATTTCCCTATTTCTCAATACAACAACCACCAAAGTATTTTCTCACTAGATGGAGCCAACTGCATAGATCATATGGTGACCTTACGTTCTATAACAAATATTTCCACCTATCTAAATAAACAAATTAAAAGTATCTTTGTAGTTAATAGGTTGTTTCAAATGAGAACATTTAATCTTAAGAAAAAGAATATATAACAAGAGACATCAAGTTACATACGTCAAAGAGTAAAATTTGCCTTGTGGGAATTTCGCACAATAATTTTATCTCATTTACACAAGTTTCTCAATAATGACGATAGAGAAGAGATGATAGGTAAACAAAAGGCACTAAAAACTAAATCTCATGCAAATATATAAACATACATAGTTAAAGTTTATTACATTAATTATTACTTTTTATTCACTATTCATTCCTTTGATGATTTGAACATCAAAATACAGAAGTCTTTCATTATTTTTAAACTAACAACATTCAGAAGTTAATCAGCCTCTAGTATGTCATCCTTTCATAGAACAGATACTGAAAGCTAGACTTATTTTTTCAAGACCACCATCTGCAGTTTTTTCTAGTTTTTTCTTCTTTTGAGAGTTGATAAAGTAACAAATAACTTACAAAAATAACTTGCATTTTTAAATGCAACAATTTAGTTTAAATTGTTAATTTGTTGTTTTATGTGCATTCACTTGCCAACTTGAGCTTTTGGAATGGTTACATCGTGACATGGTTTCAAAGCCTCCATTAATTAGAGGAAGGAGTTCAACCATTCAAATACTTCTTCACAATAATTAAAGTTCTGACATAATAAAAACAGGCCAGTCATTATTCACACTTTAAGTCCAAAGTAATGGTGCATAAGGGAGCATGTTAAAGATGTAACATGTCATTCATGTGCAAAGACCAGTTTCATTTAAGCTTCTGGAAAAGTTGATTCATGACACTCATAACATCAAGTTGCCAATGATCATTTTCGTCACCATTTCAAATTAAATATCTCCACATAAATGATCATAAGGGAGCATGTTAAAGATGTAATATATCATTCATGTGCAAAGACCATTTTCATTTAAGCTTCGGGAAAAGTTGATTCATGACACTCGTAACATCAAGTTGCCAATGATCAGTTTTGCACCATTTCAAATTAAATATCTCCACATAAATGATCATAAAGATTCAAAGAACCTTAAAATGCAGCTTATATTAAGGCAGTTCATGACTCCCACATCAAATTGAACATTTTAGATGTCACTAAAACTTTAGGTGCACGAATCAAAGATTGAGCATGCAATGGAGAGAGTAAGATAAAGCAATTTACCTGAAAATGACAGAGGGTGTATACCTCTGCCCAACCAAAACAAACTCTACAAGCATTGTAAATACCACTGTGGTCCTCCTCAAAGTGGTATACATTGGAACATTTACTCCACGAACAGACTCCATGGTGACTAGCTAAGGAGAAGTACAAGGGTGAATAAAAAATAATAAGGAAGGGAAATAAACTATTAAGAATTTTTCCTTGTGGGAGAGGGCAGAGGAAAGATGAGCATACCATGTAAAGTAAATATGCTCCAGCCAAAGGAAGAGTGTGCTTCAAAGTCTTTAAAGATACAAATTTCATTGAATTATCTGATATAAGTAAAGATTCACTTGCCATGAAAGAAATTAATCTCCAGCGCCTCAATAAAAAGAGAAAACAACACGAACATACCATCTGCGGAAAAAAGAAGCATAGATGCATGTTTAAAAATGTGAAATGGATAAATTAGATCTTCACAACAATAGATTGGTAATTTTAAGGCCCCAGTAGTCAATGGTGAACTGAAGATAATTCTTAGAATCCCAGAATTTTATTTTCAATATTATTCCTTTCTGCCTCTTCTTAAATGCATGCAATTTTAACTCTTACTGTCACACATTGTTGCTTCCATTAAGTTAACTAATCCCTAATAACCTATTTTCAGAGCTTCGACTTTTGAATATCATACACTCTGCTTAACAGTAAGGAGTATCGAACCATTAGTTAAGTAACAAATAAGGAGAAAGAGAATGCAGAACAACAGACCAAAAGTAAATCATACCTAAAATTAACACATTGTGACGAGGGAATTAAGGACTATGAAGAAAGTTACCAAAAAAAAAGTATAGTGTATGGTCAGACTGGATGAGAATAAAGAAAGGTGGATTATGAAGTCCTTTTGTGTACAACTTTCTGCAAAAGATGCCTATAAGTTTCTAAAACAACAGAGTAGTGGCCTTTCAAGTCTTGGCTCATAAGCAATCATGGGAAGGACAAGAGTACTCCTGCATGGCTGCCATACCTGAACTGGGTACTAATCCACTATAGGTAAAATCACTCTGGATCCACAAGTATATGTAAATATGTGTTTTATTTTCATTCTTTCAAAATTCACTATCAAATATGTTTGGGTACATCTTTGTCAAGCAATGCAATGAGCAATATTACGCGTGTCAGCATTGTTAATCGGATTACGGAAAATAGTGGTTTGCTCAAATTCCGCTATCCTATAGCGCCACTATAGCTGCTATTTGACAGTACCAATGCGCATATCGCAGATCACGGACAATAGCAGTTTGTTTAAATTCCGCTCCGCTGTAGCCGTTATATGACAACCCTGACTCACGTACAAGCCACTCCATGCAAAACACCATGCTTTGCTATTATGTTTTTAGTTAGCCAATTAATTAAAACAAAATACTACTTCACCCCTTAAACTATTGTGTTCCCTTTAGGAATCTCTGCTTTCTTGATAAATTTTGTAGAGTTTTGCTGAAAATTTGGAGTAAAATTTTACTGCAATGATATTTATCTTGTGAATTATTCATTTTATTGTACCCAAATTTTAGAAGTTTCGCATACCTGCAAGGCATAATCATAGATGAATAATACATAATTCAAAGTTAATATCACATTCCTACTTCCCCATGTGGCTCTGATACACGTGCCTATTAGTGAGAGGTTCCGTAAACACACCCATACAATTCAGAGTCTGGACCATTCCATCTACCAATATACTTTGATACTGTTGGAAATCCAATACCAATCATGTGCTTCTGAATTTCTGTTAAACAAAGGGTCCTAATCCAACCAAACCTTCCCACCACGCCAACCTTGGACTCCATATGGTTAAGACTAGATTGTTTTAATTAGTCAATAGATAATTTGTTTTTCAAAAAGAGATAATGAAATCACAATTCTTTAACACCCAAGAACAACTATGAACTAAAATTTGAATATAAAATTAAGATGCAAGAAAGAAGGTAAGAAAGAAAATTATCAACCTGAAGAAGTGTGATTACATTTGCAGATGGGAATTTATAAGATGAAAGAGCTGCCTTATTGAACATCACCAAGAGAACTACAACACACACAAAAAAAAGACATTATTCAAATCACAGAGCAAAATGAAGTAGTAACCCCTCATAAATTGATAACTTTATTGTTTTTAACAATTAAGGAAAACAATACAATACAATCACTAACTAAAAATGAAGTGGAAATAAGTTCACAATTCTGTAAATATCAATAATAAAAACATAAAATGCGAAATTATCTGAGAAAACTGTAAAAAGAGAGAAAAGGAAAGGGAAGTTAGTTACCAGCGCAAGACATATAAGAGATGGCGGCGTAGGCACCACGTTTAGTCATGGCGGAACCTTTGAAAAGCTTATCGTCGGTTTGAACCTTCGGAGGATCCGATACCGGAAGAAGCATCGAATTCTCCGACGAATTGGACGGTTTCAGAGACATCGTAAGAAGAAAAAGGCTTTCTTCAAAGGAAGAAGGGTGGTGTGAATAGTAATTAAAAATACGGGTTTTGTATTTTTGGATGTTTGAGGAGAATTCGAAGAGGTTTACACTAAATTCCTCAGACTCGCTCGCCGCCAAACGGAACTCCGGACTCAACTCTGACTTGGTCAACTCTGACCTTCCACCACCACACTACAACTAATTTACTTGTCTCGCATATTCAAAAGGAACAGAAGCAGCAAAAAAAAAAAAAGGAAACTCTTCAAATCTTTTTTGGGCGTCCCGGATAACTTTACTTTTGTCACGAACTACTGATTAGGCTTTTTCTAAATTAAACAACCCCTCTATTCACTAAACATCTTCGACTCGTAAAAAGACAAAAATGTCATTAATGAAAAAAAATTCAAATGCGTCCTTTTATTCCGGCTTTCAATGAGTATGCTACATTAATATCGCACCGGATACAGTCCATTGGTACTGTGTCATATGTTTTGCCACACACTCCAAGTAGAGTACCTTGGTACCGAATTGCTTTCAATTTCTGTTTCCGACCAGCTTCAGCATCCATCATTCACGAACTCTCGTAGTCCATTTGCTTTCGCATTGCACACATTGCATACCTATAACACTTTTTTGCTTCGATAGACGTGCCAAGTGCCGGTCTCATCCTTGCCAAAAGCATTCTACATCACCAATCATATCATTTGCTATGCTTTCATGTGTTTCCTTTATTCACCATAACATTTGCATCAAAGTATTACATTCGCATCATATTCACATTCGCATTGCATGCATCAAGAAAAGAGGCAAAATAAACAAGAAAAAAGCAAAAAGAAAAATTCATCCATTACATTCATCATCACACATTAATCACTACAGTCACATTCACATCTCATACATCGTTTGTCAACTTTCTCATTCCTTCGGGTTCAACACCCATGGTATACCCATTTCATTCATCATCCCCCAGATACCAATCATTGCACGTTCATCACATTACACGCATGACATTGTTCGCTTCGATAGATGTCCAAGTGCCGGTCTCATCGTTGCCCCCAAAAAAAAGAGTTTTTTTTACATTACTAATCATATCTTTGTACCATGCATGGCATTCGCGTCAAAGCATTACATTTGCATCACATTCACACTTTGCATTTCATACACTCATTATATACCAAGAAAAAAAAGAGAGAAAAGCAAAAAAAAAAAACAAAAGGAGAAAAAATTGCTCATTCCATTACATTCATCATTAATCAGCACAATCACATTCATATCTTATCTGCATTCACATACATCACCTACCACGCTTCATTCATCCCATCGGATACCTACCATTTCACATACCTATATTGCACGCATACATCATGCATTGCATTTTTAGACATGTCAAACGTAGATAGCTTTTCCCGTCTCAGGTAAATGCATTCATTAGGTATGTTCTAGGCAGGTGCGCCATATGTGCCGATCCCAATAGTTTGTTCCCTCAAAGTCAGTGCTCCAAGCGCTGGTCTCATATCACAATTCAGAGTCCCAGTACTCTTGCTGAGCCCCAGCGATCCTTCAGAGCCCAAGCGCTCCTTCAGACCATCACTGGTCCTTCAATCCAGATCGCACGTCGCGTTAATCGAGCAACCGACGGATCATCTGACCCCAGGTCCTTCGGACTAATTGTGTCCGCCTAAAAAACACGGTGCACGTCCTTCGAGGTGTGCAAATCAGGTCAACGACCTGACCTTGCCCCCATGGCCGCTCGAAAAAGGCCACCCCCCAAACAGACCGTTTTACTAGTACCATTGCTAGTTTGCGCTCCATCAGACCCATTGGTCCATCAGGCTTAGGCATGCCCTTCAGACCTCGTCGGTCCTTCAGTCTAACTCCAGTCAATGCGCCAAGCATCGACTGCAATTAGACCATCAGAGCCCCAGTGCTCCTTCAGATCCCTGTGATCCTTATTTACTTTTGCTCTATGTCAATCCAATCTTTCAAGAATTTTGTTAAAAAAAATCGTAGTCTTGACAAAATTAGTGTCTTTTTTTATCTTTATTTCTATTTTACTCGAAAAATTTGAAAACCCTTCATATTTCCTAGTAAATATAAATAAAGAGGGGCAGCTGTCATACCCTAATTTTGTCCGGCTAATTGAAAAAATCTAAAAAGTTCGTATTCTCGTTGTGTCACGTATCGTTTTTAAGCGCGTATATCTTTAGCGTTCTCATGCGACGATTATTTCGACGATCTTTTAATTTTAGTGTGTAGCTATCGTTATTGGTAAAAAAAATAATACAAAAAAAAACATAAGCCAATAAAGTTGAATAATCCAAAGTGTTATTATATAACCAGTTTCTTTACAAACATGTGAACCAAAAAAGCAAAAAAGCAAAACAGTACAAAAACAATACAAAAATACAAAAAAACCAAAATTGCAAAATCAAAAAGAAGAGAGGGGGCGCAGCATGCTCGCTGCTTGCCCTAGGGTTGTCCTTTTGATCCCCTTTTCTTCCCCCTTATCCTTCCTTTGACTGTCCTTGACACCCTAAAATTGCCCCAGCTGTTGTCCTTTTTATTCCCTCAAAGATGCTGTCCTTTTGATGCCATCCATTTGCCCTAATTGCTGGCTGCCATCAGCACCAATTCACCTATAAAAACCAAACAACAATGAACAGTAAAAAAAAACAATGACACAAGTATACACAGACTGAAAACGTCACGAAAAAAAGAGAAACAGAGAATCAGAAATCGAAAGCAAATCAGAAAAGAAAGAAAACAGGAGCTGGAAGCTCCGGGCACCAGGTGGTGGTCACCACCGTGAACCACCACCGTCTCCACAGTGGTCACCACCTTCGGCCCTCTCCCTCCCAGCACCACCTCTCACTGACCGCCATCGCACGGCCAAACTTCCCCCCAAACGAACCACGCCACCAACAGAGTCACCACAACTCACGGCCAAACTTCCCCCCAAACGAACCACACCACCAACAGAGTCACCACGACCTCACCACCCATAACCACCATCGGCCAACAACCACCCTATCACCACCAAACACGTCGCCGCTGGCCATGAATTCCCAGCGAAACCAAAAACAGTAAACATAAAAAAAAATAAGATCAGAACCAGAGAGTAGAAGAAGAGAACCGTAAAAACGAAATAGTGAAACTCACCTCCTTAGAGTCCGACCACCGTAGACGGTGGCCGTCTGCCTCAAACCGCCGTCACTCACCCATCACCGAAAGCCCCCCTCCGTTGAAGCCTACACGTCGTCGCCACCGTGTCGCCGTCATCACCAATCACGCGAATCTTCATTGAACGCCTCTCTCTCATCACGAATACCGCCTCACGCCCATCTCTCTCCTCGCGAACCACTCCTACGGCGTCTTCTTTTTCCCTTCACCGGCGCCACCACCATGGCTCCCTCCGGCGAAGACCAGCGCCACTCACCTCTCCCTCCGTTCCACTCGGTCTCTCCCTCCGTAGCCATCACGCGGTTCCTCTCTCCGCTGATTTTGCACTCTCTCTCCTTTTGTTTTCAGGGAAACAGCGTTGGGTTTGAAAGTGAAGGGCAAATCAGGGTTATGATGGATTAGGGTTCTTTGATGGTGTATGATGGGCTTTTCAATATTTGTGTTTTTTTTTGTTAATTTTCGTTTTACTGGGCCACTAATCGCACCCCTGGTTTACGTCGCGCACCCCTTCCCTCTCTTTCTCAATCATATTAATCTTCACACCCCCTGTTTTACCACGTACACATCCCTATACGGCCCATGCCCTTTTTTTAAAAAAAGAAAACGCAGCCCAGTCTATAAAAACCAGCTGGGCTCACTCTTTACACCCCTTTTTTAAAATACAACATCCGTTGTTATTCACACCTCTTTTTGATAATACAACACCCCTGTTAATTATATTTCTTTTATTACAATTCATTTTGTTTTTTTTATTATTATATCGTAATGCTTTCAAACTAATATTTTTCTTCCAAACAATCCAACTCACAAAAAATGAGTTATTGTTGATGGTCACTCCGAGTTCCGCTTGTTTGACCGTTAATAACAACTTTTGTTTTCAAACAGACCAAGAGTGACGACCACTCTGAGTTTTACTTGTTTGGTCATTACGAATGTCCATCCCAATTTCAAAATACTTAAAAAACACCAACACACAGACTTTTTCTACCAAGAACTACGTGTGATTTGATTCTCTACTAGGAGATACGTAGGACCAGAGGGCGGCCGACCTCTGTCAATTGCACTAATAAAAAACCCTTTTTCTTTTTAAATTCATTTCTCTCCTATTTCTCAAAAAGTACAAAAACAACTAACTGTTTATCGAGTCTTTTTTTTATATTATTATAAGGGTAAAAACATTATTTTTGAATTAATAAATGTTTACACATTTAGTTAAAAGGTAACCTTCCTTAGGAAGGATGTCGTAGGGTGCTAATACCTTCCCTACGCATAAACGACTCCTGAGCCTAAATCTGGTCCGCAAAACCTCCTTATCCACTCAATAGGGATTTTCCAATGTTTGCCCTTAAACTAAACTTTGGTGGCGGCTTCATTTTTGAACCTTTGAAAAATCCCTCCTCCGGATTTTTCGGTCGCTAGAGAAGGCTTTGAAGCCACTTGCTTTATTATAAGATGATAGTCATCTAAATAGATAGAGACATTGGTTGATAAGATGTAAGTCACTATTCTTGAAAGATATAAATTTGTATCTTTTTAGAAACAAGAATGTGTGAGAAGTTACTTTGATAAGAGGTTTGTAAATCTATTTCATGCTTCTCACACTAGTGATGATGTTTAGTTATGGTAATGCTTGTTTAGGGAAGATATAGAATTCTGTGGTGTTTATGAGGAGATAGTTCAAGAGGATTTAACTTGAACTTGTAAGAGGCATTTTGAAGTGGGCTTCTTACAATAGTGTAGAAGATGTTTTCTTTTAAGAGCAAAGTGCTATGAGATATAAGCTATAAGAAAAACAGTAAATGACACACAAGAAGTATAGTGGTTCACCTTAATCGCCAAGGGCTACATCCAATTCTCACACCAAGTGAGTATTTCCTCTATTTTCAAAAAGCTTACACTTTACAAGCCACCAAGGCCTAAAACATATGATAATTTTCTTCTACAGCTCTATCTACTGTATCACTAGTTTTCAACAAGATCTAGCACCTTAACCCTCTAAGAAAACAACCAATTCTTATTGTTTAGAATGTACACTCCCCTAAGAACCTACTTAGGCTTCTTCATTAACATTCCGGCAAACCTATGCCATGTTAAGAAGGTACAATGATAAGGTAGTGTTTGAGTTGTGTTTGGGAACACAATAGCTTTTTCTAACAAAATATAATCTCCAAGACTGTGAACATACTCAGAAATGTTCCCATAAATACTTTGAAGTGCATTAAGTATGGTTGAGAAAAGAGAAGTAGTACTTCATAAGCTTCTTTAGAAGCTTGAGAAGTTACTTTAGAAGCCATATGATAGGAAATATTGACCCAAACTTCTCACCAACTGTCACACCTTGAATGAGGTCTTCCATAATGTATTTTATAGAGGTTTTAGCCCAAAAGAGTCGTTGGAAATGGCCTCCAAAGACAATGTAGCCGTTTCTAGCCGTTGGGAGAATTGTGCAGCATTTTTTTGCACTCTGCAGAATTCTGCAGCACTTTACAATTGTCTTGTACTTTCTGCAGCATATTTGGCAGCAACTCACTTAGACCTTCTGAAACTCGATTTTCACCATTTTGAAGGCTTCTTAAACTGATCTCATATCTTCTAAGGCTAATATTAACCTTCATAATTTACTCTAAACATTGAGAAGATATGACCATGTGACTTTTATGCTTGAGAAGCTTCTGATATATCTTCTGGGCAGAGCTGGAGTGCTTCACCTGTATCAATTCAGCAAGGGGATCCTCAAACAAGTCTCCAAATCTCCTCTTCACGCAGCATATTGAGGCCACAGTGGGTACTGATCAAACCTCCCTCTCATGTAATTAAGATGCCATTGTAACGCCAGCCCTTCTAGGTGAATTGAAGCAAGCCGCACGCGCGATTCAGGTGGGGTTTCGTCTAGAAGGAAGAATTGGTCACATTTGTAAAGCCAATCCTTCACCTTCTTCCCATCAAAACGGGGAAAAACAACCTTCGAGATACGGGTAGAGTAGTTGCGAGCTGGTGGTGGGTCGGGTCGAGGTGGTGGTGTGATTTGGGCAGGTTCAGGGATAATCACAGGTGGAGGTGGAGGTTCGATTTGAAGGATAGGTGAAGAAGTACTCGATTGCGAAGGACCACGAACTTGAGCGATGATCAGGTTTCGCAATTCGTCCATGCGTGTGTCAATCGTCACTTGAATCTGGTCAATGCGAGCATTCACTGCTGAAAGGTTCTCATCCAGCTTGCAATCAAGCTCTGCTACAGATTGGCTTCGTGTTGTCATCGCGAAGTCACAAAGCACCAGGTCGTGTGCTTTGATACCAGCTGAGACAGATTTTGGATTGTTAGGGAGCTCCTCCGGAACAATCAAGAGCTTGCTCTAGAAACCCCAATGGAGGAATGGGATTTGGAGAAGAATGCTATGATGCTGATATTCAGTTAGGATACGAATCTAGGAGAGAGAGATATAAATTGTGATAATGATTGATTGTATTCCTTTCATTGAATTCAGTGGTATAAGTACAATGCAATCAATAGATGGATATTCCACTAGCTAGTACAACTGTGTATCTTTTAGAAGGTAAATATAAAAGCTGAAGTACAAATAGAAAACCCTAGTACCAAATGGTAGTACAATGCAAGAGTAAAACAGTAAAATAACTTCACTAGAAATTTATTGTGGCTTGTGACCCTGTCACAGCTTGTGCTTGAAAATAACTCAAAACTTCAACGACGACCGTCGATTTTCTCTATAAGTAGAAATTCTACTCATGGTTGGGGACAAATCTGTTCAACAAAAGGGTAAGAGCGACAAACCTATTCAAGAAAGAGCGGTGGCAAATGCCACCACTAATATCTGAATAATTTTTGTACTGTCGTTATAATATTACTATCCTTGATAAAAAGAAGTAAATTTCTTTTGCTCAATTTTATTTTCCAAAATTTTCTCCTATTAAACTTATGGCACTCGGTAACTTGAAAATTATTTCATAGATTTATATGAAATAAGTCACCCAAATCTAGTCTTGTTACTACTCAGGAAGGGACCTTGTTTCTCTTAGGGAGATGACACATTGATTTGAGTTGTAGGGGTGGGTCTGATCAAAATATACACCTATTAGGGTTAGGTTAGAGAGAGAGATAGACTTTCCATTCTCTCGAACTTTCTTCTCACATGGCAGTCTTTACCATTTCACCTTCCTCCAGTCATCTAGAGCTCTCTCACCTTCCTCCAGCCATGGAGGCTCCCTCCCCCTTCTCTACTACCTCTGCCACGAGGTGACCACTTGCGCCGGCACAACCGCCAACTCCCATTGTTTTAAAATATGGAGTGGTGAGTTAGACGCTTTAATGTTTATTAGGAAATGCCCTTCACTTAAAAGTTTTGTATAACTTGATGCAATCGCAAGATTTATATAATTTTCCACCTTACACTATAATTTACAACTTCAACAAACTAAATTTTGAAATTTTTGGAATGCATTTCAATGTATTTCAAAATCTAGTTTCTGAAACACAAAATGACGTAGGTTGCAAACTCACGGAAAAATAATTTTTGGGGAACTCACAAAAACAATTTTTGTTCAAAACAATAAATTTTGGAAGGCCAATCAAGCCACTAAGACCAAATGCAAAAAGAGAGACACACTCTCTAATACACTTTTTCAACACTCTCTAATACACTACTTTGAAAATGAGACCATGTTCTCTATTTTTTTTGGAACAAATGTGAATTTCAACATATCATGAATGAGTATCATGTTCTCTATTTTTTTGATAACCCAATGGAGAACCATTTGGTGGATTTGGAACATTACACACACCCTCAAGCATTTGAACAATTTTGGTCATAGAAGGCCTCAAAGACATATCTTCTTGTATGCACCACAAAGCAACTTTCAAAGCAATGTCAACCCTAACATCATTCACACATATTTTCATCTCAGAATCAACTAGTTCTCTCACCTTCCCTTCTTCCAACATCTTAAAAGCATAAGATGGAAAATAAGATTTCTCTGATATTTCATTAGGATCATAGTTTTTCCTCCCTCCAATAATCTCCAACAACACTAAACCATAACTATAAACATCAGTTTTCTCTGAAATAGCATAGTTTGTTATCCATTCTGGTGCAAGATACCCTCTCGTTCCTCTTAATGTTGTGAAAACATGACTTTGTTCATGTGTCATAAGCTTAGCAAGACCAAAATCTGAAACTTTGGCTTCAAAATTATCATCTAGAAGCACATTTTCTGGTTTGATATCACAATGAACAATCTTTGAATCACAATCTTCATGTAAATAAGCAAGTCCTTTTGCTGTTCCTAGTGCTATATTAAACCTTGTGTTCCAATCCAAAGTGAATAATTCTAATTCTAATTCACCTTTGTTTTTGTTAAATATCCATTTATCTAATGAACCATTAACCATATACTCATAAACAAGAAGCCTATGAGATCCTTCAGCACAAAACCCTTTAAGCTTTACTAAATGATGGTGATGAATTCTTCCAATAATACTAATCTCAACTCTGAATTCTTTCTTCCCTTGTCCAATGCCTTCTAACTTTTTCACAGCTATTTGAGTGCCATCTAATAGAACTCCTTTATAAACTGAGCCAAAACCTCCTTCTCCTAACTTCACTGAAAAGTTATTTGTTGCAGCTTCTAAATCATTGTAACTATACCTTATAGGCATTGAAGTTAAATTATCCAAGAAATTGTCCTCTTCTGAATTTTCATGTTCAGACTCATGCAAATTTGGCCTTTTCTTCAAGTATCTAAGCCCAACATGGATCATACCATAAATGACAAACAATGTTCCTATGACAATGATCACAACAACTATTGTTTGCATGTTCTTGTCTCCTTTGTCATATCCAATCTCTTTATCTATAGAAACCTTAATATAAGTGACAAAACCAGAATCATTATCAGTTTTCTCAAAGCTTCCAATCTTGTCTAAAAGGAAACAATTACCTGAATTGTTGTCGAAAAACATAGCAAGGCATGAACAATTCTCACTACAAGAACTTTTGCAACCAACTAAATTGGTTCTTGAAAAAGGTGAAAGAAACTCAAGTGCAAAGTAATTGAGTTCTTCATCAACATGCATAAGCTCAATGTTTTTTTTTGAGTTACAAGGAGAGACAAAATCAAACCATGGTTTACAATTAGGATTAGGACTAGTACTAAGAACAGAAGGGCAGCTACATTTTTTGTCGCCAGTGCATATGTTGTAGGGACCACAAGGTTCTGGTACACTACAAGAACCTTCTGGTATTCTTGTTAATGAAGAACCAGAACCAATTGACACTCCACTTTTGAGATTAAAGAAAGTTATAAATCCATCACTTCCCAAAACTGCAATCCAAGTAGCATTAGAAGCATCAGCAAAAATGAATTGCCATAACAAGGAATTTTTTTGGTCATAGAATTTCCATGAATTTTCACTAAGTGTTGCTGAAGCTACAACATTACCAATTTTATTGATGATTTTTCTGCTATCTTTTTGCATAGACCAGTAAGGTTGTAAACCAGATGAAAGAATAACATTGCCAGATTCAATTTCAAGGACATAAGTCAAGTTCTTAGAATCAGGTTCACTAATAAGTTTCATTCCTTCAATGAAATTTTGCATTGGTAATAACGTATCTGTTGGATGGTTAAAACTTTGCCAAATCACATTACTATGATTTCCAAGTAAGACTAAATTTCCAGTGTCTTGTAACTCCATTGAAGAAACTCCCTTGTCACTAGTATTTGTTGACCAAACCAAAATTCTTCCTTTTTGTAAAAACACATTACCCTTTTTGTCAAACACAAACTTGTCAGAATTTGAAACAGGGAATTCTCTATTTGCAACCCAAACTACTTTGGTTCTATCTATATGAACCACTGCTAATAGAAACAAAGTGCTGTTATTTGAAGTGGTGAGAAATCCAAAGCCAAATTCTCTTTTGTTTGATACTAAGAATATGCCATTCTTGTCAATCCAATTCATTTGATAACCTTCAAATCCAGGAGAGACTTTGCCTACCCAAAGAGTACTAGCCTTAACAACTTGAGACAAAAGGAGGAGACACAGACATAGGATATCCATAACATGGAAGAGAGTGAAATGTTTTCCCATGGTTTTACACTTCGACTCCAACATGAAATTGCTATCCGGGAACCAACACCATTTGCCATGGTGGCATAAGCTACTCAGGACACAACTCGGTGCTCCCGGATTCGATTCACACGGTGACAAACTCGGCAGAAGAAAGAAAAAACAAAAAGAAAATAACTGGAATTCATGAATTGACAGACTCAAGTTTACCTCAACAGAGAAATTAGGATAGATGGACACTCTTCATTTTCAACAAGTTTTTTTTAAAAAATATCAGCAACTGCAATCTGGGCTGCAACATCATATTTTTTTTGTCTCCACCACAGCAATGTGACTGTGATTGATGCCGCATCAATCGAATTTGACTATGATTCTCTACAATATCAAAGATTGAACGTGAACTTGACCGCAACTTAAAAGCTTGATTTTCTGGAGAGAAAAAAATGGCATGATGGCTAGAGTATTTGAGGAAAGACTAATAAGTATGAAAATTGCTGATAAAAACAAGTATTTGAGAATTGAGAGTATGCAGTGTTAATTTATTTGACTATGAAAAATGTATGCACCTGAAATGTGAGGTGCTACTAGCGAAGTGTGTGGCAATGATAGAAGAAGAAGAGGGAACAATGAATGATGTGAATATTGATGATACTGATCAGTGTATACAGCTGAGAAAGGCTGGCAACTGAGATTACAACGAATGGATTTTTTTTAAATTTTGTTTTCCTTCCTTAAAATTGCCACGAAATGAGACCTCTTTGACTTAGATTACGAAACATAAATGCACCCCAAGATGGGTGGTTGTAGTCGATAAGCCTCGGATACGTTGTTATACATAAATCATGGATGGATGACGTGTGTTATTATAAAATATATAATATAATAATATAATACTAGTATGCATGATGCACGGGTATATATTGCACTTTTAAAAATTTTAATAGTATTAAAATATTTGAAGTACAAATATTATTCATAAATGTTTCACTCAATATATTCATAATCTTCAATGTATTGATATTTCTAACTCAATTCAATTTAGGTATTTGACTATATTGTTATCTCAATCCAATGTATATTTTTATTCATATCAATAAATTAAAGAGATTTCCATTTTATTTTCTGGTTTTGAATAGGATTAAAGAGATTTCCATTTCAGTTTTGGTAACTTTTTATATATCCAGGATATTAGTGCATTTATTTTCTTATTTGATAGTTTTATTGTATTTAATTTAAAATTTCAGATTTCAAATAATATATTAAAGCATTTATATCAGGGGTATATAAAATTCATTTTGGTAAGTTTTTTTACTTTCTTTTTGATTTAAATTTTATGGTTATGTCTTCCACATATAGGATTAAAAATGATGACACATCATTTAGTTTGATCAGGTGGCATGATAAATTGTTGACATTTGGAATAATTCTAAACTATTTAAAACTATTTTTTATTTTTAAAAATGGTCTTTAAAACTAGATTTAGAATCAATGGTCGATTATGCGTAGGAAATGTAATATTCACAGGAATTAGAGACGGCAAAAATCCGTCACTAAACAAGTAAAATCTGTCACTAATAAGGTTAGCGACGGAATATGTGTGAATGATGTGAGGGGTTGATATTGCTTTGAAACATGTCTTTGAGGCTTTCCATGACCAAAATCAAACATTATAAGCGGAAGTAGTCTTTTAGCCAGTTTTGGCGCCAATGATTCAGCTTTGAGTGCCAGCAACTACAAGGATATTTTTGTAAATTAGATAGTAACAATTGTTGCATGTCATACATGTTTTGTTTTCTTGCTGCTACACTGACTTCTTCTTTTTGCTTTTCTTCCATGTGTTTCTTTATTCCTTATTCTCCTTATGTCAGACATGCAAAGCTCCTAATTTGCTATCAATTTGTCAGTCACATTAATATGCAAATCGCTTCACTTCACTCTGAGCGAGAGAAATATGAGAAAGCCGTGGAGGGAGAGAGAAAGAAGAAGAAGCCGAAATGGGGGATGCGGAGGAGTGCAGAGCAGCGGAGGGAGAAGTGGAAGGGAAAGTGGCGGCGCAATGGCTTTGCGGCGGTGTCAGCAAACCTCCAACACCTAAAGCAACCACCGTCTACGCGCTGAGCAGATGGAAGATGAAAGGGAAGAGGACGGGTATCTTCTCTCCCTCCCTGTCTACAACCACTATCACCCTTCCCTCCACTACTCACTCCTTACTAAACTAGAAACAAAAGATGAATTTGGGATTGAAATCCCTAGAACCGTAACACCAACACATCACGAGAGACAAGATGAGAAATGCGATGAGAGAAAGAGAATCGAGAGAAAGAACTGAGGGAGAGAAACACAGGGCGTGAGAGAGCTAGCTTCTGCCGTGTACGGAGTTGAAGACCGAGAGAGCGTCGGTGGTGGTTGCGGTTGACGGTAAGGGATCTTCTTTGTCCTTCTCTTGATTTTTTTTTTGAATTGTTCCTTTGCTTGAAATTCATCTAGGTATCTCAGTTACTCGCATTCCTCATCTCGCTCTTTTTCTATTAATTTCGTTTTTCATCTTCATCTCTTTCTCTCAAGATTTTTTTCCATTTTCCTCACCGTTCCCTTTCCGTTACACTCTTGCCGGCGATGTATTTGATTGGTGAGAGAAGGGAAGAAGAAAAAGAAGATAAAAGGAATTCAGAGGGAATGTAGAGAAACAAAGCCTCCTCAGTTTGGTCGCTATCACCTACCTACCTGTAACACGTGATGTGACTCGACTGCATTCCCTACTCTCTCCGCCAGCGAGCAACGGCTCAAAACAGCAGCGATTGTGCGTGGAGAATGAATAGAACAACTGGGTGTATGACTTTCACCGTCATTTGAATTGTTTTTAACTTTGCCTGTTATTGTTCTTTAACTGGAAGTTATGTTATCTATATAACATTTACAGATAGCGGACAGATTCATAAGTCGTGCACGTAGGCAGAAGATTTATGATAAAGCAATGGCAGGTGGACTTCAAAACTATGCAAAATTGTATGCTTCTATCTTTCTACTTGGATTTTAATATCTTTTTTAAAGCACTTATTTTTCATCTATTAGATTCTTCATTTGCTGACAAACATGCAAAAAATATAGAAGTTGCTCTATAGTGCATATTTGACTTGATTTGACTGATATTCATCACAGACACCAGCCTCAATTTTCTCGCCTTGCTAATTGGGAAGGGATAGAAAAGGTGGCCTTTTTCTTTATAATCATATTTTTTACTACTATTTACTATAATAACAAAATTAAATGGTTATTCTACAGTTGTATGATGTGGACTTCTGTATCAAAAGTTTGTTCTGTTATCTGATACACATTCCTATTGATTCATTTTTTCTTTAAAAATAGACCCAAGTTATTATTATGGTTTCAAAGCAAGTTGCTGGTCTGTATTATCAAATAAGGAAAATGCATGAAGGGTATAAAGCTATTGACCATTCATTTTTATTCCTTATTCCTCTTAATTCTGTTATTTTATAGCGGATATAATTCAAGTGATTGAAAGATGCATGTTGATCTTAGAGGCCAAATAGTTGTTACCCGTTTAGCTGTTTGGATATTTTCTTTTTCCTTATGACATAAGAGTATAATATGTACCACACTCTTAAATGTTGTGTCCCATGTTATTGCAATACTGAGTGCAGATGCATTTTTGTTCTTTGCAGGCACTTTCTATTCGAGATTTTGATGACCACGGAACCCGAATGGTTGGGAAGTATGAGGTACATGTAGTAGCTAAATTTGCAATCTTCTATTTTCTTATCCCCTATTCTATCTCCTTATGTCTGTTATCCAAACTCTGGAAAGCATCTTTGCCCTCTCTATCTCTTTTTTTTGTTCCTGAAAAAAACATTCTCTGCCCTCTATTTCAATATTCATTCAGTACTTTATTTATCAATCAATCGTTTTTCTTGAATTAACTGAGGAAATTTTGTTTTTATTTGAAATGTTAATTGGTGTTTACCTGTTTGGGTTTTGTAATTAACATGTGATTGTTTAGTATCTTCTTCTGTTAGTAATATGCAGTGAAATATGTTCAGTATTCTCTAAAAGGTTTTTCAGGCATCCTTCATCAACAATTTGGACAAATAGAATCTCCTTGGACTACAAACTTGGAATACACCTAAGTTCCATAACAGGCTGGAATTCAGGCATTATGTTCATTGCATGAAGCCTTAGAAAAAGCCAAAAATGTTCTTCAAGATTGCTCAGAGTGCAGTAAACTTTATTTGGTATGATTCATTTCTTTTGAAGCCTCATTTGCTCATTAAACAGTTATTTGTTGTTGGTAGGAAGTTATTTGACCTGAAGTACTCTTTGCTCAATATCTGACATTTGACGTTAATTATGGTGACACTGCCAAGCTTGAAATCCAGGTTATTATTGGTAATTGTTTGATTTAAGCTTATATTTTAATTGGTATGTCTTTTTTATATATAATATATAGTTTTCAACATGTTGATGGCCTAAGAAATGCTGGTATTTTATTGCTGTGTTGATTGTTTATTTTGCATACTTAAAGCATGTTACTGTTGCAGATTGAGTTATACAAGGAAAAGAAAATTCTATCTATTTGAGACAGAGGTATTGGTTTGACAACGGATGATTTAGTAAAGAATTTGGGAACATAGCTAAATCTGAAACTTTGGGATTCCAACTTTGCTGCATAGTATGTTCATGTTGTATAGTATTGTTGTTTGTGTTTAATTTTAGACTTATTCTGTTACTTTCACTTATAACATTGTGTTTCTTTCCATTTATAATTAGCTTTTTCATTTGTATTAGTTGTTTTTGTATAATTTGGTCTTAGCTTACTCCACTTTGTTCTACACGTGGAGGAAAGTTTAATGCAGTGATTGGTTATCATAGTGTAAGCAACAAGTATTTATTTTCTTATCTGATTTGTTCCTTTTTATCTCATCTTTTACCAGTTATTTGAATATTTATTTTGTTCCTGCCTTGCTTTGTATGTCTTGCATGTCTTGGTTCTAAAGAGTTTTTTGCATGATATAGCCCACAGTACATTATCAGAAAATATAGCATCCTGGTAAAGAGATGGATAAAAGCAAGACTTGGTTCTGGGAAACATGTTCTTAGTTCTAAATCAAGCCAACCATGTATGTCTCTATTTGTTATATTGTATTGCTATTCTATATATTCAGCTTTCATTTTTTTCTTCTTTATTCTACATATTGATCTTTTTATTGTTTTTTTCCTTTGGTTTAGTGCCTTCATGCAACTATTTTCTTCTGTTAATACTTCCTTCCACTTTTGTAGGAGGGGCACGATATATGTTTCAAAATTACCAAGATGCTTTGGCAATATGTTCTTAGACTGGGTATCCTGATCTTTTTATTACATTTACCTGCAACCATAAATGGCCTGAGTTATATTCTTATTTTGAGACTTATGGATTTGTTTCACAAGATAGGCCGGATATGGTTTGTAGGCTTTTTAAGATAAAGCTTGATCAATTGATAAAGGATATCAAAAAAGGTGATATCTTTGGCAAGGTTAAATCAGGTAATTAATTCTACTTGCTATTTATGATTTTTATTTCCTTTGTCATTCTTATTTACTTAATCTTTTTATGTATCTTATTTTACAGTCATCTACACAATTGAGTTCCAAAAAAGGGGATTGCCTCATGCTCATATTTTAATCTTCCTTTCTCCCGAGGCTAAATATTGCAGTGTAGAGGATATAGATCGTTTTATATCTGCTGAGATTCCTGATAGTTTTAGTGAACCCGATTTGTTTAAGGTTGTCAGCTCTTGCATGTTTCCTTTTGATTTGTTTCTTTGTGAAGTGTGATTTGTTCCAACTAATCGACTTGCTTAGATGTAAGATACAATAATGCTCTTTTTACTACTATTATCCAATGGCAATTAAATCTTTTAACTAACTACATTTTCTTGGCCTCTGTCAGTTTCCAGTTTGTTTTGTGGGTTGCGGCCACCATTTTTGCCATTTCTGTTTTCCTTTATACCATATCTATTGTTGTTATCTTCCTTTGTGTAACACCCTGAATTTTTCTTCCTTTAGGTCTATTATAATAAGGTTTAGGGTGCATGTTTGCCACTTGGTGTGCATGTTTGCCACTTGCTTACTTTGTTTATTTCTTCCATGGTATGCATGTTTCCCACTTGCTTACTTTGTTTATTTGTTCCATGGTGTGCATGTTTGCCACTTGCTTCGTTTTTTATAATCCTATAACGGATTATAGGCCTGTGAAATCCATTTGGTGATTTCGGTGCAGTAGCAGTATTTTACTGCCGATAAGTTCTTCAAAAGGATAATGAGAAAGTATACCATAATTAGGTGTTACTCTCTATGCAAATTTTCTGCTTCCTCTTTGTTACTCTATTTGTTTTTGATTTAGTTCACTTTGGTTGAAGGAGAAAAGATTACAATGGAAACTAGGCTTGAATGAACTAAATCAGCATTCAGGTGCATATTAGCTTTTTTAGTAGTGTTTTTTTTAATAGTAATATTTTAATGATCGTGTTGTCACCCGGTTTTTGGGCAGGACTCCTCAACAGCTTCTTGAGTCTCCATGTGATCCTGCTGAATTGGCTGTTGATTTTCATGAGTTTTTGAATGAGAATTTGCTTTTTAAGGTTCAGGTGGTGGAGGGAAATGTGACTCAGCATTGACAGCATTTTCCTGTTAAGCGTGTCACTTCTGATGATGAGCGTGTCACTTCTGAGGAGGGAAATGTAATTCTTCTTCCTATTTATTTATCTTCCATGATTTGTCTTCTATAATGTATAAAAAATGATTAGGGTGTTTTGCAGAGATTGATTAGGGTGAATGCTGAATTTTATCATGGTTACCATCATATCCTACCAGCAAATCTCATTGTGGACACTGCGTCTGGATCACGTTTCCCTACTTCAATTTATATTGGTTCTAATGATCTCTTAGGTGCACCTTCACGTAGGACGATTGAATTGTCTTATACTACACGAGGATGCTTTCATAAGGCCTAGGTTGATGCCTCATCAACCACCACCTCTACAAGTTGAACATCCTAAAATCCTATTGTTGTTGACTAGATGATTTTCAAAGTTTTATATTTCATGTTGTAAAACTTCTTCTAATATTTAAGGATTTTCCTATTGTTGTTTGTTGTAAAACTTATTTAGACCTTTAATATGTTGGCTTTAGTTTATACCTTTTGTTTCCTACATAATATTAATTTATTTTGGTCGTTACTAGGGCTTCCCGTCCATCGGACGGGCATTGAGACTAGTTGTTCAAATGCTTGAGGGTTTAAGTAATGTTCCAATGCCGCCAAATTGTTCTTCATTGGGTTATCAAAACAATAGAGAACATGAGCATCTTTCTCATGGATTGTCTAATATGGACCCGTCACGATGACCCTCTTATTTGTAGTAAATTTTAATAAAATATTAATTTGTTTTCCATTTTTTATTATTATAAAATTTATTTTTACTAAAAATGGTAAATGTCCACTCTTAAACTTTTTTTGAGAAGTCCATATTAGATACACCGCATTCTCATAGTCATTCATGATATGTTGAAATCCACGTGTGTTCCACTAAATTATGCGATCTCATTCTCAAAGTAGTGTGATTCAGATTATTTTCAACCAATCATAGAAGTAGATAGTGTTGAAAATAATGTATTAGAGAATGTGTTTCTCTTTTTGATATTTAGTTTTGTTGGCTTGATTGGGCTTCCATAAATTGTTTTTTGGACAATTTTTTTTAGTTTGCTACATGGACTACTTTGTGTTGCAATGAGGCCCATACTTATTTCACTCTCCCTCCTACTCACTACACACCCACGAATCTCAAATATTCCAAAATTATCCTAACACGCTCCCAAACACCTTCACACTGCACTTTGGACGGGTACGGTATCTCAATACCGAACCGGTACAGTACTTTAGTACCGAACTTGCATTTCAAAATGCAAGTATGGTACTTTAGTACCATACTAGCATCAAAGTTGTTTCCATTGTTGGAGGAGAGTCCATTAAGGAACAAGGGTTTAAGATAAGGCAGAAAAAGTGATTGCCACTCCCAGTCGTTTGATTGATTTCCTGGAGCGGCACTATGCTGTACTCAATTAGTGTAATTATGTTCTTGATGAGGCTGATCGCATGATTGATATGGGGTTTGAGCCATAGGTCATGGGTGTGCTTGATTCTATGCCTTCAAGCAATCTTAAACCTGAGAATGAAGATGAGGAGCTTGATGAGAAGAAGATTTATAGAACCACTTATATGTTCAGTGCCACTATGCCTACAGCTGTGGAGTGGCTTGCTCGGATGTATTTGAGGAACCCTGTTGTGGTGACCATAGGCACAATGAAAAACATGAAACAACCATCACCATTTTACAAGTTCTGTACTTTAGTACCATACTAGGGGCGTGTGGGAAATTAGATGACACAATACCTAGGTACTGTGCATGGTTCGGTACTAAAGTACTGTACCCAGGTCAAAAAAGGGGAGACGCTTGGAAAAATTTTGTTCATTATGGGTATTTTGTCTTTTCGCAGAGTCAATGGGTATTTAGTGAGTAGAAGGGGGAGTAGAATAAGTATGGGCTTGCAATGATTCCAAAAATTAGTTTATGGAATATCTAGTTTTCTTTGTAAAATTTGTCAAAAAATAATTGTATGCTTTAAAATTTAGTTTTTTTTTTGACAAACAAAATTTAGTTTGTTAAAATCTTACATATATAAGTTTTAGGTGAAGGGTATTTTCGAAATTAACATTAGAGCGTCTCTAACTCATCACTCCATAATTTTATATTTTGGAATTGTAGCGGTCGAAAAATTTGGAGAATATTGAAAAACAATTGGGTGGGCACCAAATTATTTTTTTGGACATATTTTTTGTATGTTTCCAAAAAATTATTTTTTTGAGTTTGTGTTTTGAAAACTAGTTTTTGAATGTATTCCAAAAATTTGCTTACGAAATGTCTAGTTTTTAATGTATGTTTCAAAATTTAGTTTGTCAAAATGGTAAATTATTGTGTACGGTGGAAAACTATATAAATCTCGTGCTTATTAATACAGTAACATCAAAGTTTTAGTTAAAGGTATTATCAAATTAACATAATTAAACAAATTTGGAGATTGTTGGAAAACAATTGAGTCGACACCAAAGTTTTTGTTTAGAAAAAACATTTAAAACTATTTTTTATTTTTAAAAATGGTCTTTAAAACTAGATTTAGAATCAATGGTCGATTATGCGTAGGAAATGTAATATTCACAGGAATTAGAGACGGCAAAAATCCGTCACTAAACAAGTAAAATCTGTCACTAATAAGGTTAGCGACGGAATTTGTGAGGGACCAAAATTCGTAACAAATTTTGGCGTCACTAAAATATTTGCGAGGGATATGTGAATTTGTCTCTATTAGAGAGGGATATTTTCCTCACATAAACTCATAATCCGTCACTAAAAACAGAACCAAATCTAAAATAAAAAAGTCAAATTTCCGTCGCTAATAGCGAGGAACATATATCCGTCACTAATAGCGAGGAACATATATCCGTCTCTAATAGCGAGGAAGATATATCAGTCACTAATAGCGAGGAACACATATTTGTCACTAATAGCGATGAACATATATCCGTCACTAATAGCGATGAACATATAT
The DNA here is from genome assembly GCA_039519185.1 of Astragalus membranaceus. Lineage (NCBI taxonomy): Eukaryota > Viridiplantae > Streptophyta > Magnoliopsida > Fabales > Fabaceae > Astragalus > Astragalus membranaceus. The sequence goes on along the minus strand of CM076847.1, from coordinate 167,477,690 downwards.
CCGTCACTAATAGCGATGAACATATATCCGTCACTAATAGCGATGAACATATATCCGTCACTAATAGCTATGAACATATATCCGTCGCTAACAGAGATGAGACATTGCCCAACGAAACTCCCTATTAGTACAGATGTTTTTCACAGATGTTTTTCGATACAAATATTTCCACCTGAATATATTTCAATAAAATTACCTTTAAAAATTATATGAAGATATATTAAGGCTTATAAGCATAATCCATAGAAACAAAAAGTACTCTTAATTCATAACCAAAAGTACTGTCAATCCATAAAAAATTACATGAACCTAGTAACTTACAATCCAAAAGAAACATCATTGTTTCATAAACCTAGTAACTTACAATCCAAAAGAAACATACATCAACAATCTAATTCTTCATCATAATAGTCATTATCATTTTGTTGATCATCCACGTTTGCAAGTGGAGGTGAAGGCGGGCGTGGATGATTCTGAGAATAAGTCTCCATAAATTTCAGCATCTTCTCCTGTGTTGCAAGAAGCCCACCCACTTGCTCCTTAAGACTTTGGTTTTCAGCAGTCAAGTTAGAAAATGCAGTCTTCATTTGCATATATTCAGACACAGGGATTCCCATAGATTGTTTGGAAGAAGAAATGTGGTTTCCACCTTCAGAACCTAAACCAAATATTCTTTTCTTCTTGTCTACACCTCCAACAACCTCTAAGAAGATGTTGTTGTCAGATTGCTCGCTACACACACCATCTCCTAGTGCCTCTTGTGAGTCTCTTTCAAGAATACGACTTTCATACTCATTCTGGAAAAAAAAATAATCAAACACATTTTAAATTGATTCACTAACTAAATAACAGTGTCCCTGCTTAGATGATTTATTTTGAAGGTGAACCTGCTAGCTACACTCAACAACACTGCTTAGATGATTTATTTTTGCATATTAACTAGTCCAGCAACCAAACATGATAGATTCTTATAAATAAAAAAAGAGATAAACAGAATGGGAAAAAATCAAATAAACTTCTATACATGATTGGATATTAACAGAATGGGAAAAAATTAATTACTGAGCCCCTGAACAAGTTTTGAGGTGAATAATGTTTAGAAATTTAGAGAGTGCTCAACTGATTTGATTAACTAGTCCAGCAACCAACATGATAGATTCTTATAAATAGGAGGGATGGCAAAACGGTCCGGCCCGGCCCGGCCCGGCCCGTTTTGCCTTCGGCCCGCTAAAAACGGGGCGGGGCGAGTCGGCCCGCCAAAAATGGCGAGTTCAAAAGACTGGCCCGGCCCGCTAAGTGATGGGCTGGCGGGTTGGCGGTCCGGCCCGTCTGAATTTTTTTTTTCAATATTTTTGAACAAAAAACTTACATGTTTTTAACATTTCAATTTCAATAAGATTTTTCACCTGCTTTTTAAAATATATTTTTTATAAAGCATTTTTAACAAATTTTTACTTTAAAAACTCTTGACATATTCAAAATAAAAGTATAAAACAATAATAGCATTGGAATTACTAGGATTAACTATATAGCAGCTAAAAGTATAAAACAAAAATAACATTGGAATTACTAGGATTAACCATTAAAAAATGTCACCTAAAAGGCTAGAACCATCAACCAAAAGGTCCAAATCCATAATTCGATCTTAAAAACCAAAATAAGTATTTTGATTGCTTGATAATGATAACTAGGGATTAACCATCAACTTCAAGCAACCAAAATAAATATTTTCAGGAACCAAAAAACCATAATAAGTACAATATATGGCACAGATCAAAAGATTGAATACACAAACAATTATCAAAATTGTATTTATTGTTTTGTGGACCAATTTGACAAAAACAGGCACCAATTTCCAGCGAACGAAGACAGCCCATGCATCGATTTTTTTTTGTTCAAGAAATCTTGGAACAAAACTTGTATTATGGAGGATACGGAGCAAACTGTGATTCAGAAATGCGAACCAGGGAAACGTGAATCAGAACAAAACAGTCCAGAGAACAAAAAAATGATCCAGAGAACAAACCGTGATTCAGGAGATAATTCAGCAGAAAAACGTGATGCTGCACAAGACGCTCTAGAGATAAATCGCGTTGGATGATTCAGCAATCCAGAAAGCAAAAACGCGATTCAGATGTTCGATCTTGCAGAGAAGAAGAGTTCAGGAACACCGTTGAAAGGAGATGAGACGCCGTTGAAGGGAGAAGAGCGTGTTTGGTTATTGTTTGTACAGTGAGAAGTGAAAGAAGGGAAAAGTTGAAAACATAAAGTGATTCTGTTTAAATTTTTTTTTTTTTAAAAAAAACGGGCCGGCGGGCTGACCCGCCCCGTTTTTGCTTTAGCCCGCGGTTTTTTTTTTTTGGCGGGGCGGGTTCGGCGGGTCAGCGGTCCCAATACCCCAGCCCAACCCGCCTTTTTTTGGCGGGTCAGCGGGCCGGCCCGGCGGGCCAAACCCGTTTTGCCATCCCTAAATAGGATTATTTTAATCTAACATTTGAGAGATATCAACCTCTTTGAACATTCTATATCAACACAATCTGATAACATTAAGGTTCAAGTAGGGGCACACAGTTGGAATGGAATTCAGATTATGCCCTCAAAATCATATTATAGAAAATTTTATAAATAATTCTGTGTTTGATTAACTTTGATACTTTTATATGGTGTAAAAACAGGTACTATTTTTCAGAAAACAGCCAAATAATGCAGGTTATCTCAAATTCTGTGTTTGACTAACTTTGAGGTTCAGCCAAATAATGCAGCCAAATAATGCAGCCAAAATAATGCAGCCAAATAATGCAGCCACATAATGCAGCCAAAACATTAAGGTTCAGAAAACATTCTGTGTTTGACTAACTTTGATAATTATGTGTTTGATTAACTTCTGATATCAGGTTATCTCAAATTCCTATTTTTCAGAAAACAGCCAAATAATGCAACTAAATGAGTTATAATTTTTCTTAATCTATTTGACCGAAGAAATCACCATGTTAATCTATTTGATATCCAACCAACATCACAAATACCAAGTAAAAAGATCAATAAACTCAACAAATAATGCAACTAAATTTGGATGTTAATGTTGAAATTTTAACTTACAGCAATCTTCTCTGCCTTGGAGGAAACCCACTTTGGGGTCTCGCCTTTCATTTTGTGAGTCTTCTCAAATAGGTCCCAACAAGTTGGAGTCTCATCCGAGGAATTTTTCTGAAAAATAAATAAATTAGTTTCAATTAAAATATACTCTTAGCAAATATAAAGTTATATATAATTCATTTGCTTACTAATCTCTTGTAATGCTCAGTTGTCGGAATAGACCCTCCTGTATGTAGAGAGCCATCGGATGATGTTCTGTTGTTGCGGTTAATTATTGCTTTTGCTTTCCAATCTTCATCAGCCCACTTTTGCTCCAATTCATCACGATTTTTCTTAGGAATCCATGTCCCTGCATCCATCTTCTTCTGTACTCTATACATTGCATTTGAGTACCCATCAGAGGCTTTATGGTCAACTGACTTTTTAATTTCTGCCTCATGCTCCGGAAGCCACTTATAAATCCTCTACAATACAAACAAATGAAAGTAAAGTTAGAACAATAATAAGATTGTTGTATATTGACTTTTAATAATGTATATACATGTTTTCAAACCTTAAACTCATCAAACCACATATCTGCCAACTTCTCGTCCTCTCTCTTCACCTCTCCATAATTCATCCAAGACACTTCAAACTTCTTTTTTATTATCTTTGTGATTTCACGCGTTGGCTGAATAGGAGGGTCAAAACTGTACAATAACATTAAACGTGTAAGTCAAATGCATATAAGTTATTGTAGACTATTTCATGAAAAGAAGAGCGCAATACTTACGTGTTTCCTGGACCTGGACAAATCCACATACGCCCATCATTGTCGGAAGACCCAATTTGTGGATATGAATCATCATGGGATGATGATACTTGGGGGTTGTCAATAAATGCAACATGTGATTGGGGAGGTGTAGGATGAATAGTTTGGTTCTGTGTGATCGAGTTATTGGGGCTAGGTGTAGGATGGGGAGGTCCCGGGGCAATAGGAGCTTGGGAAGTCAAAAGAACAAGAGGACTAGGTGTAAATCGAGAAGGCTGGGGAGTCACATGAGTGTGGGAAGTAGAAGGCTGTGTGGGAATCGAAGCAACATGCCGACTAGGTGTAGATCGAGAAGGCTGGGGAGTCACATGAGTGTGGGAAGTGGAAGAATGTGTTGGTTGTGGCAAAGTACCTCTACCTCGCCCTCTTCCCCTACCTCTACTGGTACCTCTTCCGCTACCCCTTGTATTATCACAATCTGCCATATGTCAAAAGAAGCATTAATAAACAAGTAATAGGAAATAAAGAATGAATACAAATAATTAGTCAAGTATTTGATAATCACATGAAGAATGAAATTACAGTATGTATTTGATAATCACATGAAGAATGAAATTGAAAATCAAAATTACATTAAGTGAAGTTGTTGTCCCCATCAACAATAAATAAATCTTAAAAATAATAGACAAAAGTAACATGTGTTGACTCAATAAGATTCTTCCTAATAAGATTCTTCCTCATCATCTTCTTCTTCACTCTCAGATGTGAATTCTATATACTATTCTTCTTCTTCGAAGACAGCTATAGGTACCTCCTCTGCCACACTAGCAGTGTCAACAAGACTATGCTGAAAATCATCATTTGCAACAATAATAGGTATCATTTTTGCATCATCATCTTGGAATGCATCATTTGTTTCACGTTTATTCTTTTCCGAAGATTGAATTATGTTGCGCGCCTTGGTTCTTATGACACTCAACCAACCTTGTTGCCCTTCAGGAAATGATGTAAAGTAGACTTGATCTGCTTGTTGAGCCAATATAAAAGGATCATAATTTGGATATCTCCGTGATTTTTTAATTTGAACATTTCCATAGTTATCTATTTGTGTCCCCTGGGGACTAGGATCAAACCATTCACATTTAAATAGAACAACCTTCTTGGTAGGGTGATTGGTGTACTCCAATTCAACAATATCAATCAACACCCCATAGTAATCATTTTCCATTGTATCCTGTTGCCCACCTCGAACACATACATTGTGATTTGTTGTACTCATCCCTTCATTTTTAGACTTTGTCATAAACTTGTATCCATTGATAACAAAAGTAGGCCACCTTATGACATTTCGAATTGGGCCCCATGCCAAACTCCTTAGAAGCGGATCCTTAATTGCATTCGTTAAGTCGAGCACCTACATTAGAGAACATACTTTATTTTAACCCAACAAATTCGATCACATCAATTTCAAACATGAATAGATTCACGTACATGTGTTTTAAACCATGAGGTAAAATTTGAGGATATTTCTCTGTCCAGGTCGGCTTCGCTTACATCAGGGTTTAGTTCTCGTAACAAATCTGAGTACATGCTACACATACAACGAAACAGTTAAACATGGCCTTAGATAAGATAAATATCATATTGTTGACTGGAGGTACTTACTTCAAATAAGGAACCACTTCAGGACAATTTAAAAGAATATACAAATGTGCAGCTTTCATTTCTCTTTCGTCCACGGTAGAAGTGACACCCTTTCCAATCGGGCGACCTGGATAATTAAAGATTGACAATGGAGCATTTGCAGAAGAACTTTCTCCTCCATCATCATTTCGAGGCACTCTTGTTCTCCTTGATAAAATAGTTGGAGGATGATAATATGAAGCAAATGTAGCTGTCTCCTCCAGTAAATATGCTCTAGAAATTGAGCTTTCAACATAAGCTGGGTTTGTTACCCTTTGTTTTAAAGATCGTATGAATCTGTTGAGTAAATCAAGATTAAGCTTAAAGAAAAATGAGAGAAATAAGGAAACATGGCAGATTTTTTATATGATGAAGAACTAACCTTCCAAATGGATACACTACAAAAAAATGACTGATTAGCGACGGAATTTAGCGACGGACTATTGGTCCGTCGCTAAAAAAAGAATTAGCGACGGAATTTTACTCCATTAGCGACGGAATTGATTTTACTAATTTAGCGACGGAATTGCACTCATTTAGCGACGGATTTAACAAGGCGCGAAACTTGAAAATTTTGGTTCGAATTAGCGACGGAAATCCGTCGCTAAATCCGTCACTAATGTTTGGAAAATTGTGCCACTGACCGTTGCAGTTGATTTGACACGTGACAGACATTAGCGAGGGAAATCCGTCGCTAAATCTGTCGCTAACGGGTAATTTTTTTTTTATAAACCCGAATCCTTCCTCTCCCTCTTTCATTTCTTCCTCTTCCTCTTTCATTTCTTCCTCTTCTCCGTTTTTTCCTCTCTTTCATTTCTTCCTCTTCCTCTTTCATTTCTTCTTACCACCACCACCATCATCTTCTCCCTTCAACACCACACCACACCATCCTCTTTCATTTCCTCCTCTTCCTCTTTCATTTCTTTTCCTTCTCCATTTTCCTCTTCCTCTTTCATTTCTTCCTCTTCCTCTTTCATTTTTTCTTACCACCACCACCACCATCATCTTCTCCCTTCAACACCACACCACACCAAACCACCACCACCACCACACCATCCTCTTTCATTTCCTCCTCTTCCTCTTTAATTTCTTTTCCTTCTCCATTTTCCTCTTCCTCTTTCATTTTTTCTTACCACCACCACCATCATCTTCATCCTTCAACACAACACCACCACCACCACCACCACACCATCCTCTTTCATTTATTTTCCTTCTCCATTTTCCTCCCCAACCCCTTATCTCTCCCTCTTTCTATCTGAGATTAGCATTTTAAAAAAAAAAAAGAGATTAGCGACGGATTTCTGTCGCTAAAATTGGTCAGTGTCACTGTCAAATCAACTGCAACGGTCAGTGTGCACAGTGTTTAGCGACGGATTGCATTCCCTCGCTACCCAATTAGCGACCAGCTTTTTAGCGACGGAATTGGTCTATCGCTAATTCCATCGCTAACAGTCATTAGCGAGGGAAAACAGGCATTAGCGAGGGAAAAATCTGTCGCTAATGCGCTGTTTTTTTGTAGTGATACATCCATCTATATTGAACGGGACCGCCAACTTTTGCTTCATATGCTAAATGAATTGGAAGATGTTCCATTGAGTCAAAAAAGCTTGGGGGAAATATTTGTTCCAATTTGCACATAATGATTGGGATATTTTCCTCCAACATGCGCAATTTATCTTCTTTCAACAACGATGAAGTAATTTCTCGGAAGAATTGACTAAATTCTGTAAGTGTGTTCAATATAGGTTTGGGCAAAAGCTTTGAACGCTATTGGAAGCAAGCGTTGCATGAACACATGACAATCATGACTCTTCATGTTAACCAACTTTGCTTCTCTCAAGTCAACACATCTACTCATATTGGAAACATAACCATCTGGAAGTTTGAGATTTTTCACCCATTCGCAAACACCAAGTCTTTGTTGTTTGGTAAGTGTAAATTGTGCCTTTGGTTTTACACAGTTTCCATTAGTACTAGCTTGTAGTTCCAATCCACTGCGCTTACAATGTACTTCCAAGTCCTTCCTTGATTTGCAAGTATCCTTCGTCTTCCCTTTGGTGTCCATCACTGTGAACAAAATATTGAGAAACACATTTCTTTCAGTGTGCACCACGTCAATATTATGTGGGAGAAGATGGGTTTTCCAATATGGTAGTTCCCAAAATATACTTCGCTTTGTCCAATGGTGCTCTATCCCATAGCCCGGGATATTTGGTTCCGGACATTCCTCCACACTTGGGTAATGTTTTACCCTCTCCCAGACTTCTTCACCACTTAACCTTTGTGGAGGAGCTGACTTTTCAACCCTTCCTTTTATAAACGCAGTCTTATTCCTCCTATATGGATGATGTTGTGGTAAGAATTGACGATGACAATCAAACCATGAGGTCTTTCGACTATATGTGAGGCTAAATGCCTTGGAATGCTCCATACAAATTGGGCAACCTAGTTTACCCATTGTCATCCAACCACTTAACATCCCATATGCGGGAAAGTCGTTGATCGTCCACATTAGCGCCGCCTTCATCAAAAAAATTTGCTTCATGGACACATCATATGTCATAACTCCACTTTCCAATAAAATTTTCAATTCATCTATTAAGGGGCGCAAGTACACATCAATTTTCTTCTTAGGGTTGTGGGGGCCTGGAATTATAAGAGTTAAGAACATAAACTCTCTTCTCATACACATCCATGGGGGAAAATTATAGGGAGTAACTATCACAGGCCAGCAAGAATAGTTCCTACCTGTTTGGTCAAATGGAGCAAAACCATCGGAGCACAATCCTAATCTAACATTTCGAGGATCTTGAGAAAATGTAGGCCATGCTTCATCAAAGTGTTTCCAAGCTTCTGCATCTGACGGATGAGATAAAGAACCTGTCTCCCTTTGATTTTCACGATGTCATCTCATTTCACGAGCTGTTTGCATTGAGGAATACAACCGCTGTAGTCTTGGAACAAGCGGGAAGTACCACATGCTTTTCAACGGTATCAATTTCAATTTACCCCGTCTGGTAACATGTCTATATCGCTGCTCTCCACAATGTTTACAGTTTTGAAGCACCTCATCTTCTTTATAATACAACATACATCCATTCGGGCAACATTCAATTTGCATACTTGCTAACCCTAGTTCAGCAAGTGACTTTTTTGCCTGGTAAAATTTTTTAGGCATTTTATTATCATCAGGCATTGTGTCTCCCATTAACTGCACCCAACCATTAAAGCATCCCTCAGATAATCCATAGTCAGCTTTCAAACTTAATGCCGCTAAAGAAGTCGACAACACAGAATGTCTGTCACAACCATCCCATAAAGGAGATTGCGCAGCCTTTAACAATTCAAAGAATTGTCGTGCTTCTAAATTAGGATCTTCTATCATTGTGTCTTCTTCATGATGACCTTCCCGCTCAAGATAGTTGCCAATTTCCGGTCCCGCGGCGTCCATTACCAATTGCTCATAATTATCAAACATATCCCTACGACCACTACTACCATAATATGAATGATCGACAACCACTGGGGGAATCGGTTCACCATGATTTGTCCAGTGATAATAATTACTCATGAAACCCTTCCTACATAGATGCACCATCACCATGTCAGGTGGGTGATGATGCAAACACTTGCAAATCTTACATGGACATCTAATCTTCCGGCTGTCGATGTTCTCCTCGCTTTCAATGTTCTCTTTGTCTTTTTCTTTGTCCTTTTCCAAGACAAAATTGACAAATCCCAAACATCCTTCTTTAAATTCTACTGTAATATTCTTGTCCTGATCTAGTCTTCTATCCATCCACTTTCTATTTTCGGGTACTTCCATTGCTAATGTATTATTTACACGAGCAACTATTGGTCTTTAAAACTATATGAAGAAACAATGAAAAGAAAGGAAAGTCATCATTGAGTACTTCAAATTATTAAAGACATCTACCAAGTATCATGCTAGACACCAGATAAGGCACCCAAACAAAAACAAATAAACGTACCTATTAACTACTAGTAACTATATCTATTAGAAACAAATTTTGCATATTAGTAACTGCAAATTAATCAAAGAGCCTTCTTTTGTGGTATCTAAAAACAAAATTAATGCAAAAGTAGCTAAAAAAGAAAAGTAGTTAGCATGTACTATAGATTAGGAGTAGAAGTGTACATCAATTTTAACTTACACCAAATATCAAACAACTTTATCTTGCACCAAATATCAAGCAACTTACAGCAAGGCAGAGCAGTTTTAACTAACAACAACAATTTTAAGTTACACCAAATATCAAGCAACTTTAATGCAAGTCCTAATTCTATCATATATTAATTTGTCCTCATTCAGTTACAAACTCAAATGCAAATCCTCATTCATTAAAAGAGATTAAAGTATCGAAAACAGTGCAACAAGCATATAAAAAACTGCATGCAACTACTATGATCCTTATAAAAAACTGTGACTATTGACTAATGCGATGATTAACTGAAAACCATGCACAGCAAGCATATAATATAATATGTGAGAATGGTAAAGCAGTGCAGATTATCTACCCTATCCATACAACCCAAAACACAAGATATCTTCTGAAACTTCCCAACACATATATTGAATAATCAATTATAAAAACAAAGGATGTATAACATTAATCAAAACGAAAAAAATCAACCTAAGTGGACGTTTTTATCAGTCATTAGCCAATAGTAATCACAGACTTCAATCCATGTCAAGGAACCTAACCAGTTGTCCCCTTTCTGCTTAATTTTCTAACTTTTAAAATGGGTTAGAAGCTCAATTAGCTATGATATTGGGATTTCAGCTTAATTTTTTCAGGTTTTCCAACAGCACAAATACCAACAGCACAAATAATCAAACATATTTTGAGGTAGTGGCTTAAAAAGTTACATTTACCATTTGTACAAGATAGGCGAAAATTAAAGGCAAAAACATCAGTAAGAACAGATTTTTAATTGTTGTCCTCCTATTTCCTTTATGCAAGCTAGTAGCATTCAATGCTTGAAGGTTTTATATGCAAGTAGCAGAATATTTGAACAAAAGACCTTAGATTTAACAATGCATCTTATACAATTTACTTTGAATGGTGAAAATAATTGGATCAATCATCCTACAGGCTACAGCTACAGGTTCAAAAAGGATAAGAATGAATCATTTTGATGGTGGTAAAGTTTAACTTCAAAAATTGGTGTATGAAGGGTAAATATCATCTTGCAGATAACAGGTGAGAGTACTCTACTAGTAAATATCATCTTGTAATGAAACCAACAACACAAATACCAACAGCACAAATAATCAAACATTACTCAGTTTATTTCCGGTCAACCATTGTCAGCACGCAGGAACAAAAAGGAACAAATCACATTGCCAAGAAATGGCAGCCACGTCAGCAACAGTGGATCAAACATTACTCAGTTTATTATTCGGGTACTTCCATTGCTAATATATTATTTACACAAGCAACTATTAGTCTTTAAAACTATATGAAGAAACAATGAAAAGAAAGGAAAGTCATCACTGAGTACTTCAATGCAAAAAAGTGTTACCTTGGCTATGAAGAGAGGGAAACACAATATATCTTCTTTTCACAAAGGTAAGATTGTTCTGTTTAACAATTTTTACTAGTCGAATAGCTCCATACAATCAGATTCTGCTACTGTCTAGTGATATCCAAGGTCATAGGTTGCTGCCACAACAAAAGAAAAGTGCTTCTGCAATTTGAAGGTGAACCTGCTAATTCAAACAAATTAAGTCAGAGTCATCCTTAGGCATTCCTTGTTTGTTTTGGAAATGATATCCTCTAGAACTAGTTTTGAAGGTGAACCTGCTAATTCAAAAATTGTTAACAGCAATTTATTAACATAATGATTTCAAAAAAATAATAAAATTGATTGTTTTTGAAATAGGTTCTGAAAGCTACATGAAGTATCAGCCTAAATGTTAAACATATTGTCCTATTATATTTTTTGATGAAGTAAAATCTACATCAAGCTTAATGTAGAACTAGTTTTGTAACAAGCACTAAGCACACCCCATAGGGTCATTCACTTTTTCAAGCATTATATTTATCCAATGCTGATACCAAATTTGAGAAAACAAAATAAGGAACAAGAGTTAACAATAATACAAGAGTTAATAAAATTCCAGAAGTGTTTACAATGATATCAGCAGAGAGTTAACAAGAGTTAACAAAATAAGGAACAAGAGTTATCTTAATATGTGCAATAAGCTTGAAGTTGTTGGCAGAATATTGTTCAAAATTACAGAGGGGGAAAAGGGAGAGGATGAAGAACTTACAGAGTGAGTGAGCGACCCGCGGAGAGAAGAGGAGAAGACCAGAAATTGCAACACCAAAAATGTTAGGGTTTTGAAGTGAAGAAGCGTTGATGATGGTGAAGACCAGAAATTGCAACACCAAAAATTCAGTGAAGAAGCGTTGATGATGGTGTTGATGATGGCGGTTACAGAGAGTGAAGAAGCGTTGATGATGATGGTGGTGGTTTTGAGCGTGAAGAACTTTGAGCGTGATGAAGGGTTTTGAGCGTGAAGAAGAACAGTGGGTTTTGAGCGTTGATGATGGCGGTTACAAAGAGTGAAGAAGGGTTTGGAGAGAACGATGGTTGAGGTTACAGAGAAGGGTGTTGATGATGAACGATGGTTGAGGTTTACAGAGAAGGGTTTGAGAGAACGAGAGAAGGGTTTGAGAGAACGATGGTTCGGTCAAACAAAAAAACAAGTGAGGGAAGTGAAAACGAGTGGGCTGTTTGGGTAAGTGAATTTTTGGTTAAAGACGGATTTTTTATTCCTCGCTATTAGTGAGGGATTCCTTTCCCTCTCAAAATCCCTCTCTAAACGAATTAATGGAGGGAAATGAAAACAAAAAGGCGCTGTGTGCAAAGCAAATTTTTGGTTAGAGACGGATTTGTTATTCCTCGCTATTAGTGAGGGATTTTTTTTCTTCTCAAAATCCCTCTCTAAACGTCTTTTGAATGTTTTGCGACGAATTTAGCTACGGAATTATTAGAGAGGGATATTTTTGGTCTCTATTTCCGTCACAAACGTAAGTTAGTGCTGGCTACCTTTTTTCGTAGCTAAATCCCTCACTAATAGTGAGGGATACTAATCTATCTCAAAAATCCCTTTCTAAAAACAACTTTTTTAGTAGTGACCATACTAGGGGCGTGTGGGAAATTAGATGACACAATACCTAGGTACTGTGCATGGTTCGGTACTAAAGTACTGTACCCGTTGAAGGTCAAAAAAGGGGAGACGCTTGGAAAAATTTTGTTGAGTATGAGTATTTTGTCTTTTCGCAGAGTCAATGGGTATTTAGTGAGTAGAAGGGGGAGTAGAATAAGTATGGGCTTGCAATGATTCCAAAAATTAGTTTATGGAATATCTAGTTTTCTCTGTATAATTTGTCAAAAAATAATTGTATGCTTTAAAAGTTAGTTTTTTTTTTACAAACAAAATTTAGTTTGTTAAAATCTTACATATTTAAGTTTTAGGTGAAGGGTATTTTCGAAATTAACATTGGGCGTCTCTAACTCATCACTCCATAATTTTATATTTTGGAATCGTAGCGGACGAAAAATTTGGAGAATATTGAAAAACAATTGGGTGGGCACCAAATTATTTTGTTGGACATATTTTTTGTATGTTTCCAAAAAATTATTTTTTTGAGTTTGTGTTTTGAAAACTAGTTTTTGAATGTATTCCAAAAATTTGCTTACGAAATGTCTAGTTTTTAATGTATGTTTCAAAATTTAGTTTGTCAAAATGGTAAATTATTGTGTACGATGGAAAACTATATAAATCTCATGCTTATTAATACAGTAACATCAAAGTTTTAGTTAAAGGTATTATCAAATTAACATAATTAAACAAATTTGGAGATTGTTGGAAAACAATTGAGTCGACACCAAAGTTTTTGTTTAGAAAAAAACATTTAAAACTATTTTTTATTTTTAAAAATGGTCTTTAAAACTAGATTTAGAATCAATGGTCGATTCTGCGTAGGAAATGTAATATTCACTAGAAAGAAATATTAGAAAAATGATCAAAATGGTTGTCAAAAAAAAAAAGAAAAATGATCAAAATGACTCATAAAAAAGTCATATTATAATCTGCATCGAATTAGAAACCTATATCAGAAAGCTTATTTGAATCTATATCAGATTCCACATTAGAAAACTCATCAAAATCATTAATTGGAAAGGTTATTAGAAAGGCTTTATAAAAAACGTCCATTAGATATGTCATATCAAAGAGCTCTTTCGAAAGCTGCAACACTTGATTCTTAGGGTGTGTTTGGGAGTTTCGAGGGGAGGGGAGGGGATGGGTTGAGACTAATAGTGTAAATTCTTTTGTAATTGAGAGAAAAATTATCCCCCTAAACCCCCTCAAACCCCTCTCCTAGTTTATTTTTGGAGCCCCTCCAAACTCCCCCAAATATGGAGGGTTTTGGAGGGGCTCCAAAAATAAACTAGGAGAGGGGTTTGGGGGGGGGGGGGGGTTTAGGGGAATAATTTTTCTTATCATCACTTAAGAATTTACACTATTAGTCTCAACCCCTCCCCTCCCCCCCCCCCCTCCAAACTCCCAAACAGACCCTTAGAGATCCTACATTGCATAAACATGATCCATTTATGTTATCATGTGGATACCTGTGTTGCAGGTTATCTAATATTGCAGGATTAGTTTTGATGATGAAAAAGACAAAGCCAAGTTGATGGCCAAAGGAATGAGAGTGTCAAAGCAAAGCTGATAAAAAGTATCATATATTCAAAAGTCACAATCCAAGACAAACAAGTCAAGAATTGAAGATTCAAGTTTAAGGGTAGTCCTTAAATATAAGGGTAGTCCTTAGGGTTTGGGTGTGTCTTAGGAAAAAGTGTAAGCTCTTTCAAAGGTCAGCTCGTATATCAAAGTCTCACACACTCACAAGTTTTTCAAAGATGCATGCATACTTACGTAAACATACCTATCATCTTTAAAAACATAAAATCGATTTCCTCATGCATAAATATACATCAAAATCGATTTTCAGGTAAAAACAGAAAAGAAAGAATCGATTGTCAGGTCATGTATTTTCAGTACATAAATCGATTTCTGAGCCAAACAATTTTAAGGGAAGAATCGATTCCCACTCTTTTGCACTTAACTGAGAATCGATTCTCACATGTCTCAGGCAAGCTGAGAATCGATTTATACATATTTTCACTAAGTATATAATCGATTCCTAGCTCTCCAGGGTACTCAAGAATCGATTGTATCTATTTTTCAAACAAAGATAAATCGATTCCTCACTTAAATAAATCGATTCCTAGATCAAATGCATTCAACAAAGAATCGATTCCTACAATATTTTCAACGTAAACTTAATTTCCTCGTAGCCTATAAATAGGCAGTGCTTCACGTTCATTTTCACAGAACAACCCATTTCACGAATCAGAGAACTTTTTGAGAAAAACTCTTTACGCTTTTACTTTTGCTCGTCACGCACCGTTGGTCCGTCTGAGCTGATCTGTTGCTAAGAGTTAGTTGGGGTTGCATTCTTCAAGTTGTAATATCTGCCTTCATTAGAGGTATTTCTGTCTTTACAATTGTTTATTATTTAATTGTTGTGTTTTGTTCTAGGGAGTGGGGTATCTCTCTAGGGAAGCTGCATGTACTAGGAAGTGGGGTATCTTTCTAGGGCAGTTGATTGTAACAGGGGTGGGGTATCTCTTGTTATTGTATTGTTAGATTTGAGGGCTCTCCATAGGTGGGGTATCCTAGGAGGAGAGTGCCTGAGTCTGTAAAGGTTTTCCAAGGCACCTGTAAGCCTTGTTGTTTTGGTTAGTGGAAAATCTCACAAGGGTGTGAGGACTGGACGTAGGTCACTAGGAGGTGACCGAACCAGAATAAACCTCTGCATGTTTTACTGCTTTCCTGCTTTACTGTTATACCACTTTACTGCTTTATATTCTATTTCCTTCGCTTCCACTTAACCTGCGCGAAATTGATCTAAGTCATTGAAAAATGGGAAAAACGTTTTCGAAAGATCTGAAATGTTTTAAATCTCAATTCACCCCCCCTCTTGAGACTGAAGCCACTTGGTAACAAGTGGTATCAGAGCTAGACTCTTGTATAAAGGGCCTAGCAGCTTCAAGAGAAATGGCTTCAGGTTGGTCTACGCAAGAGGGTGCATCTCTTTTCCGTCCTCCGGGATTCAACGGAGAAGACTATGCATATTAGAAAGAAAGAATGAGAATTTTTATTGAAGGGGTAGACTTAGATGTTTGGGATGCTGTGGAAAAAGGACCTTTCGTCCCCACACACATAGTAGATGGTATTCTTACAATAAAAAATAGAAATGAATGGTCTGATGATGAGAAAAGAAAAGTGCAACTTAATTTACGTGCCAAAAATATTATTACTTCTGCTTTAAGTACTGATGAATTTTTTCGAGTTTCAAACTGTAAAACTGCCCAAAAAATGTGGGATAATCTTCAAGTTACTCATGAGGGTACAAGTGAAGTGAAAAGGGCAAGAACAAATACTCTTACCAGAGAGTACGAATTGTTTCGAATGAATGCAGGTGAAACAATATCAGAGATGCAGAAAAGGTTCACTCATATAGTGAACAAATTGGGTTCATTAGGAAAATCATTTCCTCCCGAAGACTTGATCAACAAAGTGCTGAGATGCCTAAACAGAGAATGGCAACCAAAGGTGACTGCAATAACTGAGTCAAGAAACTTGACTACCATGACTCTCGCCACCCTGTTTGGGAAACTACTAGAGCACGAGTTAGAGCTCACTCGCCTAGCAGAGCATGAAGGAAAAGACAAGAAGAACAAAAACTTAGCTCTCAAAGCTTCCAGTTCAAGCTCATCCGACGATAGTGATGATTCGGAAGATGAAGATGAAGACGAGGAGAAAATGGAACTAATGGTTAGTAAATTCAAAAAGTTCATGAGAAGGGAAAGATCTCTCAAAAAGAATTCTCCAACCAAAAGAGGCTCAAGCAAAGAAAACTTCTCAAGTCCTCCAACTTGCTACGAATGTGGTAAATCCGGACACCTGACGATGAAGTGCCTGAACTTAGAAAGAAAATTGTCAAAGTTCAAGAAAAATCGGTCCAAAGGAAACAATGGTAGAAAAGCCTACATAGCTTGGGAAGACAATGACATGAACTCAACAGATAACTCAGAAAGCGAAAAAGGTCAAGTTGCTCTCATGGCCGACCACGACAGCGAAAGTGAAACTGAGGTATATTCTAACTCTGAATCTTTACAAGATGCCTATGATGAATTATATGAAGCATTTACTGAATTGCATGATAAATCCTTAAAACTAGCTAAAGCATTAGATAAATCTAAGAAAGTTATCACTCATCTTGAAAATGCTGTTACTGCTTTAACTAAAGAAAAGTCAGAGCTTAGAAAAGAAAATGATAGCCTTGCATGCTTTAAAGAAAATTATACTTGTGATAAATGTGTTGAATCTGAAAAGAAAATTCATGAACTGGAATGGACTGTTGGAAATTGTCTAGTTTACAAAATGTGCATCATAGATTCCCTAGAAACAAACCCATAGAAAGGCATGTTCATTATAAACCAAAATTTTCCACTAGACCTTATATTACATGCTATTACTGTGGTAAACCTGGACATACTGCTTCCGTTTGCAGAGCAAGAGGTAATCAAACTATGAGAAAGGTATGGATTCCCAAAGGAACCATACCAAACACTAACCCACAAGGACCCAAAGAGATTTGGGTACCGAGAACCTTGTTTTAGATCTTTGCAGGTATGCTTCAAGGTATGGGGGCAGATTGATACCTTGACAGCAAAGACTCGAAGCGCATGACCGGAGACGCAATAAAGTTCTTAACACTCACCCCCGGAAAAAGCCGTCATGTGACTTGTGATAAATAGAGGAAGAATCACCGGTAAAGGTCAGATTGGTTAAAATTTTTATTCACCTCTATTTTGAAAATGTGCTTAAGAATAGTTTATTAAGTCAAATATGTGACTAGTGAAACAGAGACTAATTTCATGCATCATTAAGAACAATATCTATAAGGCATGATTAGAATAACAGGAATCAACAAAAGTATTCTGGTCAACCCTCTAGGACTGATCATATAGAAATTATACATCACCTTCTTAGAGGTTATGGTTAGAAAGGCAATAGTGTGATTGAGTTAGTTGAATCGTCAAAATCAGCTAGTTGATATTTTCACAAATCCATTGCAAAAGAAAACCTGGTTCTTCACTTATTCAAATGAGGTTTCAATTAAATGTTTTTCAAAGTGATTTTTTAAAGAAATGTGAATTTAAGTGAAATTGTGACTTGTGAATTTCTGCAGTTAAAGTGCTATTTTTTTCCTGAAATCTATTTTACAATCAACTGCTAGCACTGGTATTTTTCGAAAAATACATGCTCACAATCGTTGTTTACCTAAAATAATTTTTCTCCCATATTCAGGCTGCCATCACCAACTTTCAAACTAAGCAGCATGAAATGTATAAAGTTTAAAACAACTACTTCACAGATTTTTGAGACTCATAACTAGCTTTTACCTGTGTTTGATAAAATATTCTCTTCATGGTCTCATAAATGTTTTTCTTCAAGTTTTGATGATCACTTATAAAACTGCAATGGTTCTTTTACCTTGTCAAATAGCCGTGACATTCGGTTCGCAAACTCTATCTTACGTTGACCCTCTTTGATCATGACAAAAAGGGGGAGAGAAATATAGGGTTGCATATGAGCATATAGAACTTGCATATTATGCATCTAGTCAACAAGTCAGGGGGAGCATCATGATAGGGGGAGCATCATATATATATTATCTGTTTGAACTAACCTCCCACCTTGAGATGAGTTAATGTTTTGTCATCATCAAAAAGGGGGAGAATGTGGATACCTGTGTTGCAGGTTATCTAATATTGCAGGATTAGTTTTGATGATGAAAAAGACAAAGCCAAGTTGATGGCCAAAGGAATGAGAGTGTCAAAGCAAAGCTGATAAAAAGTATCATATATTCAAAAGTCACAATCCAAGACAAACAAGTCAAGAATTGAAGATTCAAGTTTAAGGGTAGTCCTTAAATATAAGGGTAGTCCTTAGGGTTTGGGTGTGTCTTAGGAAAAAGTGTAAGCTCTTTCAAAGGTCAGCTCGTATATCAAAGTCTCACACACTCACAAGTTTTTCAAAGATGCATGCATACTTACGTAAACATACCTATCATCTTTAAAAACATAAAATCGATTTCCTCATGCATAAATATACATCAAAATCGATTTTCAGGTAAAAACAGAAAAGAAAGAATCGATTGTCAGGTCATGTATTTTCAGTACATAAATCGATTTCTGAGCCAAACAATTTTAAGGGAAGAATCGATTCCCACTCTTTTGCACTTAACTGAGAATCGATTCCCACATGTCTCAGGCAAGCTGAGAATCGATTTATACATATTTTCACTAAGTATATAATCGATTCCTAGCTCTCCAGGGTACTCAAGAATCGATTGTATCTATTTTTCAAACAAAGATAAATCGATTCCTCACTTAAATAAATCGATTCCTAGATCAAATGCATTCAACAAAGAATCGATTCCTACAATATTTTCAACGTAAACTTAATTTCCTCGTAGCCTATAAATAGGCAGTGCTTCACGTTCATTTTCACAGAACAACCCATTTCACGAATCAGAGAACTTTTTGAGAAAAACTCTTTACGCTTTTACTTTTGCTCGTCACGCACCGTTGGTCCGTCTGAGCTGATCTGTTGCTAAGAGTTAGTTGGGGTTGCATTCTTCAAGTTGTAATATCTGCCTTCATTAGAGGTATTTCTGTCTTTACAATTGTTTATTATTTAATTGTTGTGTTTTGTTCTAGGGAGTGGGGTATCTCTCTAGGGTAGCTGCATGTACTAGGAAGTGGGGTATCTTTCTAGGGCAGTTGATTGTAACAGGGGTGGGGTATCTCTTGTTATTGTATTGTTAGATTTGAGGGCTCTCCATAGGTGGGGTATCCTAGGAGGAGAGTGCCTGAGTCTGTAAAGGTTTTCCAAGGCACCTGTAAGCCTTGTTATTTTGGTTAGTGGAAAATCTCACAAGGGTGTGAGGACTGGACGTAGGTCACTAGGAGGTGACCGAACCAGAATAAATCTCTGCATGTTTTACTGCTTTCCTGCTTTACTGTTATACCGCTTTACTGCTTTATATTCTATTTCCTTCGCTTCCACTTAACCTGCGCGAAATTGATCTAAGTCATTGAAAAAGGGGAAAAACGTTTTCGAAAGATCTGAAAAGTTTTAAATCTCAATTCACCCCCCCTCTTGAGACTGAAGCCACTTGGTAACAATCGCCTCATTTGTCCGTCCCACTCTAGAAAGATTAACACATTAGGAAGGTCCATGTAAGAAGTTGACCGTAGCCTAAACTTTTAGGTGAACTAGTATAAATAACTTGTGCAATATCTTTTTCCCTTTCTATTCAAACTTTGCATTTTCTTGCCATGCATAACATTACATCACCAACACATTTCTGAACATCAAAACATTCATATTCATGATTCAGCTATGATTTTTGAACACCCCAACATTCTCAACACTCATTCAACACCTCATTTGCTCTCTATCCATCTCTCTTCCTATCACCTCAATCACCTATCTCATCTACCATATCACTCTTCTTATTTTTATCTCTCTCAAGATGTTGGAGTTGTGTATGGGTTTACAAAAATCATTTTTGTTCAAGATTATGAGAAAGTTTTTTTTATAGGCAATATTAGTTGTTAATTATTAGAGGGGTGGGAGAAATGTTAGTTTCTAGAGTTTAAATTCTAGACTTCCTTCTTACTCCTTTGGAAAGGTGTTGGTGATGTAATGTTATGCATGACAAGAAAATGCAAAGTTTGAATAGAAAGTGTTAGAATTGTAAAACTGAACTTGTTTATTGAATGAGGGATCAATCCCTATATATACAACAATGTACACAACTGAATCAGTTAAAGGAAGCTGAGCCAGTTACTAAGACTAACTAACTAGCAACTATACAAAACTCATCTAAGTGAGCTATACAGTAAAATATTGCCTATTCTAACAGCCCCCCTCAAGCTGGAACATGAGTAACAATCATGTGCAGCTTGAAGAGAAGAGTAAAAAAAAACTAGAAAAATTAACCAACTAGTCTTCGAAGGTAAGGGGCACGAAGCATGGCCTTCCCTTGCTGCTAACATGAGAAGAGTGTAGTCCTCTCCATCATCATGGATATTCACATCATAACCTTTGCTTGTGAGCAATGTAACAGTGTAAAGCATAGAAGCCATTCAAATAAATCGCTGTTTTGGTTCACTTTACATGAGCTCCAGCATATACAAGCAGTTGAAATGATTCCACATGACCTTTCGTAGCTGTATGCATAGCTGCAGATAAACCACTATCATCTTGATAGTTAAGATCAAAATCTCCAGATTCAATGACAATTTTCAATGCTTCAGTATCTCCTACTTGAGGTACAAACATGAAGGGGGGGAAAACTAGAAACATTGCTGGATTTTGGTATCTTGCCTTTTCTAATTGTATCCAACATTGCTTGTTGAAAACCAAGTGACCACTTGTTGGACTCAGCAATTAAAGTTGCATCAGGATCTTCAAGGACAGAGCACTAATTACCAACTCTCATTCAATCCCAATGTCTTCATATAGCAGAAACAATTCCAATAAAGCCACCAATCAGATCTTCAAGGAACAGGTTGAAGCCAGCAAGCTTCAGAAATTCAACCTGATGTTTACTTCATCACAGTGTCGCAGCACAGTGAAAACGAAAAATAATATCTCTATCAGACATTTCATCAAACAAGTTGTGTGCACAGAGGCATTGAAGAGGCTGAAGGAAACCAAAGATAGAACAGACACGCTGTGGAGACGGAAACATAAAACTGGATCAAGATTCGATCCAAGAGGAAACATCAATTTCAGAGAAATCAAAACTCGAAATCGCAGGCAATCTTGAAGCGATTCAAAAACGAAATCGATGCAAGATCAATGAACGATTCAGAATCAAGATTAACAAGAGAAAAATTGCAACAAAAAAAAACGGAAATCAGTTTAGGCATATGATTGATTCAGAAAGGACGAATCAAGAGCAGAAAACTCGATTCTAACTGAGAACGAAAAAAGAAAAACGCGAACCGGAAAGCAAGAACGCGATTGTGAATCAGAGAAGAAATCGATTCAAGATTCGAGGGAAACAAATCAAGAATTCGATCTTAGAGGAAGAACTTCTGAATCAGATGACTGATTCGAATCAAGGAAGGAAGATGAGAACCTAAACTAAGTTTCGATTTAGGTCAAAAAAAGGGGAAGAAGAAAAAACCGAACCACAATCCAAAGAGGAATCAGTGATCGATTTTCAAAGAGAAAGAGAACTTGCAACAGATGCAGACGAAGGAACGGTTCAAAACAGAGATCGATGCAAAGTGTAAAAGACGAAATCAGAATCAAGGAGAAAATAAATGAAACCGAAACTGAAACGATTGCAAATGATCAGAAGCAAATCGAATCAGAAGGATTACGAAGTAGAGAAAACCAATCGAAATAGAACGATTGCAAATCAGAGAGAAACAGAATCGATGTTGCCAAGTTACAGAGATCGATTCACAAAGAAAGGGAAAAAAGGAGAACTCAACCGAAAGGAGAGTGAAAGCAAGATCGATTCTGATCATGAATCTGAGAAAAAAGAAACTAAATCGAGATCCAAAGGAGAACTATGCAGCGTTTTGAAGCAAGTAGAAGGAGAAATTGGATCAAGATTCAGAGAGAATGCATCGTATTGCGATGAAGAAAGGAGAAAAACGGTTATGGTTTTTCTAAGAGAGAGGGGCTCGCGAGAGTGAAAAGGAATTTTTCTAGAGAAGACTCGTGAGAAAGAGAGAGTGAAGTTCAGAAAAATAATTTTCATCTGATACCATGTTAGAATTGTAAAACTGAACTTGTTTATTGAATGAGGGATCAATCCCTATATATACAACAATGTACACAACTGAATCGGTTAAAGGAAGCTGAGTCAGTTACTAAGACTAACTAACTAGCAACTATACAAAACTCATCTAAGTGAGCTATACAATAAAATATTGCCTATTCTAACAGAAAGGGAAAAAGATATTGCACAAGTTATTACTTTAACATCCATATATTTGAACCACATATCATGAAATCATTTTTTAAAATAGCTCAAATAATAAAGTATCTTTAAAAATACATTCTCAACATTAACTTTATGAACTCTAATTATAGTGTACTATAACATGTTGTGGCGGGACCTATGTGTACTTTAAGAGTTCAAGTGAACTCTTTGAAAAAATAAAATTAGCACTGATGTTTTTGGAAAAAATATTTTTGCACACCCTGAAAAATATCTTTTGGACTCAAGTCCCTTGATTTGCGCCAAAATATCTAGTTTTGCACAACTTTAATGCACCACACTCACACAGTTACACTCTTACATATTTTATTTTAATTTTTTTCTCTCTCCTTGCGTCAGTACAATCACTCTTGTGACTTTCGTCTTTCTTCTCTCTCTTCTTTCTTTTTTATTCTTTCTTCTTTTTTTCTATTCTTTAATTTATTTTGATTATGTTAGTCTATTTAATTTGAATTTGTTATGTATTTTGTAAATATGTTGATTATTTCATTTATATTTAGGAACTTGTTAGTGCTATTTAATTTGTGTTGGTCTAGTGCAACACAAGTTATAAACATGTTAAAGTCTTATTTTTATTATATTTAGCGACACGTGTGTTTGAATTTTTTTGCAACCTTTGACGTAGGGTTCTGAATCCGCCACTGATAACATGTGTTTTCTATATAATTGCTCTTAAGCTTGACAAACAAGCTAACACTTTTATATAGGTTTAGCTTTATGAGTACACAAATTTGAGTTCTAAGTATTACTTGTTGACAATATACTCACATGGTGTAAAACTTATAGGTTAAGAAAAAAAATGTGAAAATGTCACAATTCAGATGCCCTTCTTGTGATTTCTAAGCAACTGTAATGAGGCATTGGTCGGGAATTGTCCAATTCTTCACATAAGGCTCTCTCATTTTTTTGAAAAATGAGAAGGAATCTTGTGAGTTCATAAAGTTCATGTTGTAACTTAGCTACATGAACCTTATAAGCTCTCCCCGCTCCACAACCACCCTGCTTCCACCACCACCCATTGGATCAGAGCTGCAAATTCTAAGGTATCCTCGTTTCCGGAAACTTAACACATGTGGTTGAATGATGAAGTCCAGGATAAGTTTTGTCCACGTCTGAAAATTAAATTTCTGGGTGTATAAATTAAATCGTCGTCTAGAAACTAAATTTTTGTAACCTTAATTGATTTATATAAAAGTGATTGTTAAATATATAGGTAAATAGAAATTATTTCTTGGTGTAAATTATCAAAATAACCAAAAAAAGTTGGTACTATAAAGAGTTAATTTTAAATCAAATCAATGCAATTGGTACCATAATTTTTTTAAATAAATTTCCGCCTATAAAATTATAATTAAATGCAATTGAAATTTTATTTCTTTTATTTCACAAGTATACAGCTCATTATGAGTCATGTTCCTACTAATAGCTAGGGGTGTTCGCGGTTTGGTTCGGTTTTGGGATAAAAAGTGAACCAAACCGCAAGGTAAAACTACATGCGGTTTGGTTTGGTTCGGTTGGCTTCCTAAAATAAAACCGAACCAAACCAAACCAAACTAATGCGGTTTGGATTGGTTCGGTTGGTTCGGTTTTTTCCAAGACAAAATATAATTTAAAACGAAGTTAAAATTAACTAACATAAAAAATGGCTAACATAAATATTTAAGAAAAAATCTATTCAAATATATGTAGTATATAAATTACGCTTTTTTAATTCTTTTAAGATAGTTAATACAATGTTTAAAAGAATTTGAATTAAATATTTTATTATAATTTTTAAATATAGCATAACAATATATATTGTTTGTAAGCGAGTCAAAGAATTAATTGTATTTGGGCTAGTAAGTGAGTGAGAGTTGGGTTTTAGTTGCATTTGGGCTAGTAAGTTAGTAAGGAAGGTTGTAAGTCAATAAGTCTTAGTGTTACTTGCGGTTTGGTTTGGTTTAGTTTGGTTCGGTTTCTATAATCAAAACCGCAAACCGAACCAAACCGCGCGGTGCAATGAAAAAAAGAACCAAACTAAACCAATAAGAAGCGGTTTTTTGCGGTTTTCGGTTTGGTTTGGTTCGGTTTGCAGTTTTCTATTGGTTTGGTTCAGTTTTGAACACCCCTACTAATAACTAATGGAACATGTGTAACTTACTCTAAGATCAATGTCACTTTATAATGGTACCTTGGTACAAATGGTACCAAAATACCAAACACATGTGACTTGAGTTCACATACATTCAAAAATATGTGAACTCAATTCATACAAACATGCAGTGGCGGACCTGCCTTACATTCAGGGGGTCAGTTGAACCCCCTGGAAAAAAAATTGCACTTACCACCCTATATAAATAGCCCAAATCTCCTGAAATTTTAATTTTGACCCCCCTGAAAATTTTAAATTGTACTAGTAGACCAAGTTTTGCACCCATTTGACACTGTCCTTAAAAAATTTGACACCCCTGACCCTGGGGTCCTGGGTCCGCCACTAGGGGTGTGCATGGTACAAAATCCATACCACACCACACCATACCTCTTTCAAATCCAGTTTTGGTTTACCATTTTTCATAAAACCAGTTTATATTTCTAAACCGGTTTGAAACCGGTTCAGAACCGGTACGGAACCGGTTCGACTTTTAAAACCAGTTTACCATTTTAAAACCGGTTTTCCCTTCTAAGAACCGGTTTACCAGTTTTTAAAACCGGTTTTTGCTACCCAAAAAAGGGTTTACCATTTCCTAAAATCGGTATTTATTGCCAAAAATGGTTTACCACTTCCCAAAACTGGTAACATGACAGTAACATAAAACGGTTTACCACTTCCCAAAAACTGGTAAATGGCGGTAACATAAAACCATGGAAGTTGTACGCTGGCACAGGCACACCGCTTCACGTTCTAACAAGAGACGTGGCTCACTACACTTCACAATCACTTGGTAAAAAAAACACTCCACAATCACAATCACTTACGTGGCATGAAAAATGGAACCTTAGTTAATACATAAACGTGGATGTAATAAT
The DNA here is from genome assembly GCA_039519185.1 of Astragalus membranaceus. NCBI lineage: Eukaryota > Viridiplantae > Streptophyta > Magnoliopsida > Fabales > Fabaceae > Astragalus > Astragalus membranaceus. The sequence continues at coordinate 167,451,950 of CM076847.1, read as the reverse complement.
GCTCTATTGTGAAAAACAAGATGAAATTATGTTGTTGGAATCTCGACCACTAGATTAAACCACAAATAGTTGTGATTAAAAAACAAATATGACTATTTAAAATAATAAAAATAATAACTGAAAAATAGTGAAATGTCAGATGACTTTTAAGTTGAGTAATAAAAAAAATGAGTCTTTTATGCAATAAAATGGCGGTGAAAGAGTTGCTTACAAAGAAAATGGTGGACCAAGTGGGAAATCATTTTGATAGAAGCAAATAAGCGAACAAAAGAACGGAGCCGTGAAAGTGGTATCAAGAAACACACAGCTATGGTAAATTACCGGTTTTCCAATATCAATTCCCGGTATTCCAGTTTTTATTAAATGGGATAGGTGTGGCATTTTTATAAAGTGGTATGGATTTTTTATAGTGGTCCAGAATGGTTTTTGGTATGGTTTAAGTTTATTGGTTTTTTTGCACAACCCTATCCGCCACTGCAAACATGTGTAAAGTGAGGTTCACATACGTTCAAAACTGATTCCGAAGATATATAAATTGAGTTCACCCAAGTTGAAATTTTATTAGCATGTGAATTGACTTCACACTTCACACAAATTCAAAACTTATTATTTGAGATATGTGAACTTAGCTTGTACAAACTTATGTGAATTTAGTTCACATACATTTAGAAATTAGTTAGGACAATTTAGTCATTTCATAGCATAAGTGCGATAGCCCCACCAACAAGAACTGTATGTTTATGTAATGTTTTGTAGTAATGTTAACGCAACCGTATCCGTATTTTTCTGACCATCATGTCTCTCAACGTGTCTGTTTGTTTATGTGACCCACTCACTCGCTCGCCATTTTACAGTTTGAGTGATAGAGCGACCTCACTCACTTTGAAACTCCGAGAATTTCATTTCAAAACCCGCTCCTATATATATATATATATATAATTAAAAAAAAAACTCTTTCTCTTTCCCTCTCTATGCTTTACACCCTTTCTTCGTTGCCCCGTCTCTATTATTAATTTATTATTTCATTTACAATATTATTAAAAGATTAATCTCTAACAACAGCGTCTATAGTTTCCACCACACGGATCTTGCTGCTGGAGCGTGTATGTGTGGATCCTCAGATCGTGATCTTCATTTTGGCTTTTCTTTTCTTTCTTGGAGCAGATCTCTCTGTTCTGTTATGTGCAGTGCCCATTAGTGTTGAAGTAACTGCTTCTTTCAATGGTGTTCAGTTTCTACCTTTTCATGCCATTTTGACTACCCTTTTACCTGGTAAGTGTAATTTCACTCACTTTTGACTTCAATTTGTTGACCCTAAAATCTCATTTCTATTCTGATTTGTTTGTTTGCTTGTTCTTATTGGATTATTGTTTGGTATTATTTTGGTGTGAGGAGATCGATATTGGATCCAAGTTTGATGCTTTGAAGTGTTTAGAAGAAGGGGGATTTGGGAATTTTAGTTGGTTTGTTTAGTTCTCCTAATTGCACTTGTAATCATCATTCATATCTTAATAGTATTAGTTTCTGAGGAAATGCAGTAGAAGCAAGTCAAATTTTAGCTTTCAATTTTTTTCACACTCTCAATTATTTGAAGTTTGATTGTCTCATTCCTATTTCCCCCTTTTTGTGTGTCATTTAAAAAAACATCCCAATTTTTCTTCATGCACTAGGCAAACCACTAATTATATTTTGCAAAAACAATTGCTCTACATGATTTTTATTATTATCACCGATTCATGGTCCTTGACTTTGATTATGGAGTGTATATATTATTATCATCATGTTTACCTTGATTTTCCTTACCCCCACCAAAGGAATTTTTTTGACTGAAACTTTAGAATTTTGATGGTGATGTTGTGTGGCGTAGTCTCATTTGCTAAAACTTCTTAATTTTTCTTCATGCACTAGGCAACCAAGTCCAAGAGGAGATAAGATTATAAAACAAAATTGGTCTACATCATCATTATTATTGTTGATTATTGATTAATTCTGCACTTTATAAAAACAAGCTGTTTACTTTGAACACTTCCGTCCTCCGTGTTATGATGATTGTGTGTTCTTATTGCCATATTAGTATTACTAGTAAATAGCTTATGACATAACCTTACTTACAGGTCTACTTTTTCTCATCTCACTCCTATCTTTCTTCTTCAAGTGGGTAAGTTGCCAATACACTCAAAGGCTGCCAGATGATCTGTTTTTTCTGAATGGTTGTAATCTCTAGGTTTTCCTTTGGATAGTGGAAAAGAATAATTTGTTGAGAATTTGTCTATAGACTTTTCAAAACTGGTTGGTTTGGCGATATGGCAGAAACTTAATTTTTTATCTAAATAAAGACCAGAAAAATGGATAAACTTATTCACTTTGTTAGTTTGCTTCTTGTGTTTTATAATCTCTAACTATAATTCCTTGTTTCTATCTAACTTGTAGATTAGTGTGAATGATGGATCAGATTAACCCTTCGCCTGCTGATGGATTTGAAGTGACCCACCAAAACGGGGTTCACGAGGAATCTTCTAATTCTGGAGAGGATGGTGTGGTTTCAAACGATTTAGAACCCAGTGTTATTGAAACTGCAGAAACTGTTGCTCCAAATGGTAATTTTGCGAATTTCAACGAGTCAGAAAGCACTGCAATTGGTAACTCATCTATGGAAGAAATTGAAGGATCAACTATTAACGTCGATGGCAATAATACAACGATATCTAAGGTTGGAGGATTTTGCTTTTCTTGAGTTGGTTTCAGTAAATTAGTTATATTATATGATTTTCATCTAATATATGTGCTCAATTATAGGAAGAAGAAGTGAAAGTAACAGTTCAAAAAGAACAATCAAGAGCACAAAAGGGTTCCGTGAAGACTAAGAATGCAAAGGTTCTTAGTTCCACCGGTGCTCATGCAAATTTGGTGAAAAGCAGCAAAAATGGAAAAGACAAACAGTCATCATCTTCTGTTTCAAATGGAACTTCTGCTTTAGAGTCTCGCTTAAAACAGTCTATTAAAAGCAGATCATTCAACGATCGGCAGTCTCAATCATCTAAGGTAAACTTTGCTTTAGAGTCTGTCTTGGATAATTGTGTGTCTGTTGTTTCTTCTTTTTATCTTTTTCTCTTTCTGTTTTGTGTAATAAAAGTTTTAGTTTGGCATTCCCTGATAATTTTTTTGCTTTGTTTTTCTCAGCACCCTTCAAAATCTGATGCAGCGTCTTCTGAAGTTGCGACGTAAGTACTGCTTGCATTTATTTACCAATGTTTTTTAGTAAGGTACTTATAAGTTATAAGGGATTATTGTAGTTACTAGTTATCAAACTGATGGTCTTTGATTTATTGGATACAGAGAGAAGAAAAAGCCAAAATCATTGACAAAAGGACCGCTTGATAAAGTTCAAGGAGAAGCAGAATCTTCTATGTATCCTTTCTTTTTTGTTTATTCCTCCTAGTGAAAATCTGGGGCACTGCAAATTACTTCATCACATGTATTATTGAGTTAGAATGATGATATGTACTTTTGTGGTCCTTAATCCAGTCCACTTAGAAACACCGATGCAGAAGATGCCAAACCTCGCAGGATGGGGAAACTTCCAGATTATGGATTCAGTTTCAGGTGCGATGAACGAGCTGAGAAAAGAAGAGAGGTAAATAATCAGTGCATATTTGTTTCGACTTACTGTATCGTTGTCAAAGGTTCGTTTGAATAAGCTTCTAATTATAAAAAGATGAATTCATATTTTGGTGAGCAGTTCATCACTAAGCTTGAGGAAAAGATTCAGGCAAAGGAGGAGGAAAAGAATAACATGCAAGCGAAATCTAAGGTGAGAATATTTGATATCATGGCTGAATTGTAAATTATGGAGTTTGCATTTTAGTCATGTCAGTCTTTTTATTCTTTTATAGGAGAGCCAAGAAGCTGAGATTAGAAGGCTTCGGAAGAGTCTTACATTTAAAGCAACTCCAATGCCAACTTTTTACCAAGAGCCTGCTCCTCCTAAGGCGGAGCTAAAGAAGGTAACTCTCTCTCTAACCTTTCAGTCTGCACTAATTATTTTCAGCAGATTATTGTTTGCTTCTGAAGCCATATGTAATGTATGTGTTAAACGCCATGCATACATACTCACAGATTGCATGCAGCTTGAGAGAGACAATTAGACAAATCATACAAAAAACTTCTGAAAATAACTGTTAATTAGCATTCTTTGCTGATGGAAGCTTTCTGCTCACTGTTCCCCTTGTCTCAAATTATTGCTTGTCTTGTTAAGTTTCTTGCTGGTTCTTGAATAAGAAAAACTGTTTTGCACGAAACAACAAAAATCAGCACGAATGACCTGTGCTGATTTCTGGGATTTTCCTTGCTGTGCACCTCCCTTTCTTCAAACCCATTTATCTGGACTGATATCATCACATCTTTATTCATGTAATATTCGCTTGAATATTTTCATACGATATAGCATGGCTATGCTGAAATACCCTGTCTGTCAATATAAAACAGTTGATCTTCGCCCGTTATATATAGATTCACTTCCTATAGGTGTTATCTTTTTTTCTAATTTGTTATCTAGTAGATTCTCTGGAATTTAAAATTGGAGAAGAAAACTATCATTTTGAAAGCTATATTCTTAGCGCATTATACGATTTGGTATATAGTTATGGCTTTTCTAAGATAAATTACATCTTCTGAGGTTGTGGGACCATTACTTGTGTGGAGGTGAAATAAAAACGGTTAAATTGTTATATTATCTATACATTAAGTTAATATTTAATATTTTGATATTATCAATTACAATGTCAACTTTAGTTGGTAAATCTGAAAGTTAGTGTTCGATGTATAAAATCTTGTCAGTCATGTTAAACTCTGATACATGGATATCTGTTTACAACTCTGACACACGTGCTCATATTAATATTCATTCTGATACACATGTATATAAGAGTTTTCAAAGTGTCAAGTTACAAACTATCAATTAGAATATGGCATAATCTTACGCAATTATCTACTTCTGCCAATCTTCTTAGGAACCTTATGTATTCTGGATTGTGATCTGGTGATTGCAGCTTTTATAATTTTGGTTGTTTGTTAATTTTCAAAAATAAACCTTTGTGATTTGAATTTTTTTTACTTAATTGTAAATATCTTGTTAATCTTAATGTGTTATCTAGATGATTTGTTCTCTCTCTCTCTCTCTCTCTCTCTCTCTCTCTCTCTCTCTCTCACACACACACACACACACACACACACACACACAAAACTCAGTCCTTATAGTTTCTCCAAGTTTTCAAGTAGGCCCTCTTAGTCCTAGTTTAAAAGCTCTTAATGGGTTCCTCATACATCCAAAAAATTTAAAATGTGTTTGGCGAAGTTTTCTATTAGGTCCTTACCAATTGTAGAATTTTATAATCATGTCCCAGAATTTGACTGCTAATAGAGATCTACATTAAAAAAAATTAGGCCGTGTGAAAATCAAAACTTTTGATAACACAAGTTTGGTCTTTATCATTTAGAAAATTGATCTTTATCCTCTGGACAATAATAATGTAGATACCAACTACAAGAGCAAAATCTCCCAAGTTTGGTCGTAAGAAGAGTGCAACAAATTCAGAATCCGATGGAAACAATAGTAGCAGTTCTCGACAAGGTCGCTTAAGTCTGAATGAGACAGTGTCACATAATAACCCTGCTAAAGGAGTTGCTCCTATTCTTCAAAAGAAGCCACTACGAAAATCCCTTCCTACTCGACTGACTTCTGAAAAGACCGGTTCATCCAATTCAGCAGCTGGGCCTACTTCATCTAAGCCAATCCATGGTGAAAAAAAGACCTCCTTATCTAGTTCAACAAAGAAAGATACCAACTTATCCAATGATACCAAAGAAGAGAAAATCGAGAAGATTGCAGCCAATGACGAGAACGGTGCTTCGTCCAGTGAGATAAGCGTCGCTCTACCTCAAAATGTGGTTCCTTCAGATGAGCCAAATGAAGCAGAATCTTATGTGAATGGTGATATAGTGGTTGAAGAGAATCCTCAGCTCACCTTATCACAAGGACCTGTCACGACGGTTCATTGAGCTAACCGCAGGTTACTTTTGGAGAATTTGATTCATCTGGTGATTGTTATATAGAAGCTTATGACAGATTATTTGACAATGAAGGCTTGCATATTTGCATTATGGTTTGTGTTTACTACCAAGCTTGCCGGTTCGGTTCGGTTCTCATCATTCCCTTTTTTTGGTTGCAGCAATGTATGTAACAATTTTACCAGATTATTCTAGTTGATGGTTGTTTTGGGTATGTAGCACTTGTCTGTTTAGTGGATGTTTTTGAGGAAAATTCTGAGAAACTTTGCCATGTGATGACGGTTCAAGTGCTTCTTCTTGTTCTGGCCTTGCTTTGTTAAACAAGTTTACATTGTAGCATGTACAAGTTGTTTGTGGTGTTGACACCTTTCTAGCTGAATCATATATGGATCAAATTCTGCTGTTTTGTCGTACAGCTTTTATTTGTTTTGGATCAATTTTTTTTGTCAGTTTAAGAATCCATTTCCTGCTTCCTTCGTTCCCTTTTTTTGACAAATGGGAAAATGTCCCATGTAGACCAGTTAGTGATAAGGAATTAAAAGAGCTGATAACAAAAGAGCATTCCTAATTTATAAGTCCGTTTTGTAAGAATGAGTTAGGTTTAAAATCTTATGATGGTTGTGACTTGTGAGGGGGTATATTTGAAAAAACCCAGTCTAGCATAGATTTGAAATAAGAAAGTAAGAGTTTAAAAAGAAATAACATTTATCACTTTACAAGTCGATTTTATAAGGAAGAATTAGACCTAAAATTCCAAGAGTAACTACACAGTTGTACCACATACGAGTAAATAGCTACATTTTTTCCTTTTAGACTAATTGTTGAAAGGAGAAATTTCTATCAGCAACTCCGCGAGAAGTCCTCACAGAGTAGAAATACCTACTAATCTCCTCCTTGTTTATTCCTTTTGAAGCTTACCAAATTCTACAAAGTCCTCTCTTTATGGTCTAGTAAAATCACAATTTAATTTGGGGAGAAAATCATATATAATAAGGAGCTCACAATAAAATATGGTTATAACTTCGTTTGCAACAAGGTAGTTCTAGATATACAAATTCCATATGGAAATGCCTATGGAAGATTTTACTATAAGATATGGTTATAACTTTGTTTGCTTTAGATATGTTGTTACTTGATCTTCAAGTTGAATTAGACTCTATATTGGTTGTCAATACTTTTAATTTCGCTTAAGATCTGTACAGCCTAGTACAATTGGTTGTTAGGCTGGATATTTTCCGTAGTTGCTTGGGGTTCAAACACGAGATATCCACTTTGCGTTTATGAGTTTACGAGTGGTACAATGGTACTTGCCACTCCATTTGGAAACCAACAAAACTTCGACTTACGGACTAACTACATGGCCATAGCATTGAGGATCACAAAGCGTTGAGGTCTCAATTCTCCCATCTCTTGCTCACATATTAGAAGGCAATTTTGGTTTAAATTAATGTTAAATAATATATATTTTCATATCTTAATTTAATTTGCAGTTTTTGCTCCATTTTGTAAGCAACCCAATTTTTCACCTTCTTAAATTAGACTACTGAATTACTTCTTTTCAATTTGCAATTAGACTTATTTTTAAATAGACAATGTCAAGAATTTTTTGAAAAGACTCACTAGTGTAAAATCAGGAAAAGAATTAGACATTTAAAGTCAGGCGCTTAAATGTCTGACTTTATATGTTGACGTGGTGGCAAACTTGTAATTAAGAGGCAAAACTCGCGAGTTTTAAAGTCAAGCGAATACACGCCTGACTTCTAAAGTAATAAAATAGAATTAATTAATTCACTTTATTCGCGTTTCCTCTCGCATTCTCAGACCCCTTCGCACACTCTCTCAGAACCCTCTCCTTCGCACACTCGCAGAGCCCTCTCCTTCACACACTCTCAGAACCCGTTCTCACGCCTCACTCCTCTCGCGTTCTCACCGGCATATACTATCTCCGTCGCACTCCTTACGCCGCTCATGGACGTCCTGGCGCAGGAGCAGGAAGCTAACGCGCAGATCGGTGTTGCGCTGTGTCTGGCTGCTGCCCTGGCGTAGATCTAGTGTTGATCGGAAGCGTAGTGGTCGAAATCATCGCCAACGACCAAGGTAACTGGACTACACCGTCTTACGTCGCTTTCACCGATTCCGAGCATTTGATCGGTGATGCCGCCAAGAATCAAGTCGTGATGACCCCTATCAACACCGTCTTCGGTAAGATCTCTATCCATCACTTTCGCTCATTACGAACCGTTTTTTATTTATTTCTTTATTGTTTTATTTTCTGTAAAGATTGTACTGCTTTTTTTTAAAAAAAAAATTCACAAATTCCTTGCGTTTTCAGTTTCTTGTTAATTTTCATCATTGATTTACTGTAATCCACAATTTACAGTTTTTTTATTTTATATTTGGTTAAAAAAAGTTTGTAATTTTATAATTATCTTTTTTAAATATTATAATTTAATTTATTACTACATTGTTCTGCTCACCTTTGTTCTTGTTTACTGGTATTATTGGTTAGCATCTGTGTTTGAAATTAACAGTTAGAGTTATTTTTAAATTGTTATTACATTGTTATATTCACCTTAATTGTTGTTTACTTGTATTATTAATCTGGATTTGTATTTGAAATGAAGATTATCACGCAAAAGCTGTGTATTAGAGTTGTTTAATTGGAAATAGTTTTTGTACATTATAATATTGTTCGTTTATTTAAAAATATTGTTTGCTTATTTTGTTATTTGAATGTGGATAATGGCAGATGCTAAGCGTTTGATTGGAAGGAGATTTTCTGATGCTACAGTTCAGAGTGACATGAAGCTATGGCCATTCAAGGTTATTCCCGGTGCTGCTGACAAGCCAATGATCGTGGTTAACTACAAGGGTGAGGAAAAGAAGTTTGCTGCTGAGGAAATCTCATCTATGGTCCTTACAAAGATGAGGGAGATTGCAGAGGCCTACCTTGGGTTTAGTGTGAAGAATGCTGTTGTCACTGTACCTGCTTACTTCAATGACTCTCAGCGCCAAGCGACAAAAGATGCTGGTGTCATCTACGATTTTCACTCTCAAACCTTAATCACTTCAACACCTCTTGCTTCCAAATTGTTAGGGCTGAACAAGGAAAATCGCGGATCCCTTTGCTTCAGCCGTTAAAGAGCAGCAAGGAAAACCCTTTGCTTCAGTCGTTAAAGATCTTGCTTCAGGTAATCCTCTTCGTCTTCCCCCTCTTCTTCTCCTCCCCTCTTCGTCTGAATAATGTTATAGTTTCATGTAAGAATAGTGCCGTTTTTGAGCTTAGGAATATAAATGATGACTACAGTTATTGAGCTTATAAACATAAATATCTTATAGACAACACCAAGCTTGAATCACAGGGGTTTTGGTCGAATCACAGAGGCTGTTGTGTGCCCTCTGTCAAGCTATTATCAAGCTACTGAAATTGTCTTGCTTTTGTTTGTGATGGTTTCAGGGAACACCTGTGAACATCATTGTTGGATCACAGGTTTGGATGAAAATCCTGAGATTGCATGGATTGATGGTGAGGGCTGAACAAAGAAAATCGCGGATCCCTTTGCTTCAGCCGTTAAAGAGCAGCAAGGAAAACCCTTTGCTTCAGTCGTTAAAGATCTTGCTTCAGGTAATCCTCTTCGTCTTCCCCCTCTTCGTCTCCTCCCCTCTTCGTATGACTAATGTTATAATTTCATATAAGAATAGTGCAGTTTTTGAGCTTAGGAATATAAATGATGACTACAGTTATTGAGCTTATAAACATAAATATCTTATAGACAACACCAAGCTTGAATCACAGGGGTTTTGGTCGAATCACAGGGGCTGCTGTGTTCCCTCTGTCAAGCTATTATCAAGCTCCTGAAATTTTCTTGCTTTTGTTTGTGATGGTTTCAGGGAATACCTGTGAACATCATTGTTGGATCACAGGTTTGGTTGAAGATCCTGAGGTTGCATGGATTGATGGTGAGGTGACACAAATCAATGGTACAACTGCTACCATAGTTACTACGAATGGGGAAACTGTAAGCTTTTTACCTGATCATAAAACTGGATTACTGAAAGCACTGTCATTTGTTAGTGAAAAACTGGATTACTGAAAGCACTGTCTTTTGATATTTTAATATATCTCAGATAATCTCTTAGGACTTGGGAGTTGTTTCCATTCGGTTTCCTGTTTTGTTAGAATTAAGAGTCTAGTATTCGTATGAATAAGGGTTAATATTGTATGTTTGGTATCACTCTGTTATACACCAGAATATAGGTTAGAACGTCCATGATTTGAACAACTTTTAAAATTAAAGAAGGCTTAACTGAAAGATTCCTTTTTACACTTGATCCATTTTTAAATTAGAACCTTCTAGTTTCCACTTAAGTTGCACTAGCTTAATGCGATCCATTTCTATTTCTATATAACCATTGTACAGTTTATTCAAGTTCTTTGTTTCATAGCTGAAGTTTACTGGAAGTTGTTTATATGATGTATTTCAGTTAATGCCTCTTTCCACTTTGAACTGCAATCCTCTTGATTCTGGTGAGTTGAGTTATGACTTACCAGGTGTTACTGAAGGAATCTAGGCACGTCTTGACTTCAGGTTACAGCTTGTCCGCTTCCAAATATCTGTTTCTACAACACTCTTTACAGTTATACAAACTTCACACAATCAAATTATAGGCACTGCAAAATCTAGTTTAGGGCTAAGGCTCCCTTGTGTTTACCAAAAGGGACATGTTTCTTGAGAAAGTTGTGTCTGGATACTCTGCAAGTAAGTTCTCTAGCTTTTAGTATTTTCTCAGTATTTAATGTTTCATCTTGAGCTATCACAGATGTTACTGTAAGTCTGAAAAGTCAGTATATCCTCCAACGCACTGTCTTACTTTCTTGTTACCTTTTCTTTTCTGTTCCTTAATTTCTGTTGTATGAAATTTTTTTAATGGAAGAAGAATATGTACTAGCTTTAAAATAAGTAACAGAGGAATTCTGTGAACAACAATGACAATTTTGTTACAATAAGAGCTCATACAAACAGTTTCATGTTTCTGGAATAAATTAGTTGAGTTTTATTTTGCATCTCTATAAAATGTTTATTCATTTGCTTGCACATTACTCATTTTGAGTTGCTATGATGAAACTTCAGTTTAAATTTTTGATTCATTCTTATGGCAGTTTCCCAAGTTATTGGAGGTTGTAGGGCTTGGGTATACATTATGGTTCACTACGCGTTATTTGCTTTTCAAGGTACTTTTCGGATTTCAAGGTACTTTTCTGATTTCAGTTCATTCATACTGGATAATTAGATCTTTGCATTATGTCTTCCACTTTGCACAAAAGATTGTTTTTTCTTAAAAACACTTTTAGTTCTGTTTTGAGATTTATACATGCATGTGGATTGTGACTGAACCTATGAAGCATGAACATTATTTGTGTGGTTGTTATGTATTAAGTTTAAATGAGTGAGATGCATTAAGTTTAAGTTTATGAGTGAGATGCATTAAGTTTAAGTTTAATGCATTAAGTTTAAATGCTGTCATCATCATTATTATTATTATTATTATTATTATTATTATTATTATTATTATTATTATTATTATTATTATTATTATTGAGATGCATTACAACTGCTGTTGTACTTGGACTCATATATAGTGTTGTCAACACTTTTCAGCCACTTCCGAAAGACTTCTTCAAATACTGTATTTAATATTGATAGTGTAATGATGTTCACTTCCTCTAATATGATTCAGTTTGTGCCTTTATGAACTTGTTGCATCTTCTGTGTATTTGTTGTTGCAGCTTGTTGGTTTATTGTTTGGTTTGCAACTGGCTTATATCTAGAAGAAATTGAATATGCTATGTACTGATGCTTATTCCCATTCAATGGTAAAAATGTTGTTGCAGATTGGAGGGAACCTATCATTAATGAGTTTACGGGACTGCTGTTGAGTTAGGACGCATTATAGACCGTGGCTTACGGGAAAGCAGAGCCGTCGACACTGAATCACTCTGCATTCTTTTTGCCAAGCTTGTCTGGGCCATTCGCATTGATATCCACATACCGGACAATGCAGGGTGAGAATCAGCTTTGCTTCTGTTCTCTTATTCTTTCTTACTCAACTGTAAATTTGCTTGGCTACTAGCTTACATATATGAGGTAAGAGTCCTCTCTGATTTTATATGATGCTCTCTAGGTCTTGGATCCGACATACCACGAAGAGGCTATAATGACTGGTCGCGTGACTGCAACACTTAATGCAAATGGTGATGTTTGTGCCATTCAAAAGGCTGGGGGGCAAGGAGTTTCTCAACGAGTTATGATGCAGTGCTTGAAAGTTGCTCATGTTAAAGCTGGTGATATAACAACCAAGATAAAGGATGTTGTGAGTTCTCTTTTTTTATGCTTAAGCTTTGATCCCACTTGCTTTTAATGCTTAAGAACTGAATAAAGCATTTAGTTAACATCATCATCCATTTCTTTAGGTGCTAATAAACTCTACTAGTGTAAAATAATCAAACAAGACATCTTATTCTTGACATAAGATTCTGATTATAAGTCCTGCTGTAATGACTGGTCGCATGACTGCAACACTTAATGCAAATGGTGATGTTTGTCCCATTCAAAAGGCTGGGGGGCAAGGAGTTTCTCAACGAGTTATGATGCAGTGCTTGAAAGTTGCTCATGTTAAAGCTGGTGATATTACAACCAAGATAAAGGATGCCGTGAGTTCTCTTTTTTTATGCTTAAGCTTTGATCCCACTTGCTTTTAATGCTTAAGAACTGAATAAAGCATTTAGTTAACATCATCATCATCCATTTCTTTAGGTGCTAATAAACTCTACTAGTGAAAAATAATCAAACTAGACATCTTATTCTTGACATAAGATTCTGATTATAAGTCCTGTTGATTGGTTTAGCTATAACTGTGCTTAGGATGCATTGAGTTTTAGTGATTATGAAGTGGAGAATGCATTTGGTTTAGCTATAACAATTATTAGTTCATTTATTGGCATCTATGTTTAAAGTTTGTCACTTGATAATTTAGTGAATAAATTATTCACCTTTAATTTGTTGTTCACTTTCTTCTTCTGTTCTCTATTTTGCAGGTTACTGATCTCAAAAGTCTCGGTGAAGGCTTACATTCATGAAACCTTGAATGCTGATGAAGAGGAACAGGAATGGAGAAGGCCTACATCAATTATCGTACGTTCGTGGCGAATCGAGGTTTTCAGACCACATACCAGTTTATGGCATGTTTTGGGCTGAGGTTGAGTCAAAACTTAGAACTTAGCTACCTGGGAAGATTATAATATAAGTTGATACTGATATTTTTTTTGCCACCGGTTATATCTAGCTATACAAATTGATTTCATTAAATACTTTAGATTTGGCACAATCATTAGGTACTATATTATAATTTGATATTGGATTAAGATTGTATTGATATAAGATTATAAATGAAAAGAAGTGTGTTAATGTTTGATTGTTTTCTGCCTTTCTTTATTCTAAGTTTCATTTGTTTGAATTTTTTTAAAAAAAAGTAATTTAGCAGTCATTATTTAGATAAGCTGGCTACCAAAAATTTTTTTTTTTAAAAAAAATTGATCTTTTAAAGTCGGGCGAAACTAAAGCCTGACTTTAAATCATAGTTACGAAGTCAGGCAATAACAAAATGCTTGACTTTAAATCATACTTACGAAGTCAGGCAAGAATAAATGCTTGACTTTAAATAAGACTTACGAAGTCAGGCGATAATAAATGCTTGACTTTAAAACTGACTTACAAAGTCAGGCGAAATAAATGCTTGACTTTAAAACTGACTTACGAAGTCAGGCGAAATAAATGCTTGACTTTAAAACTGACTTATGAAGTCAGGCGAAATAAATGCTTGACTTTAAATCAGACTTACGAAGTCAGGCTATCGCTTGACTTTAAAACTCCTGACATACAAAGTCGACTTAATAAAAGTCACGCGAGCGCCTGACTTTAAATCCCCTTTTCGCCTCACTTTAAATCCCTTTTTTGCACTAGTGACTAGATTTTAGACCATCTACAACATCTTATGCTTAACGACTAACTTACTTGACTAATTATAAATAATATAATAAAATTTTACTGCCTAATATATAAAATACAGACCATAGCACAGTTATTTTTCTTTTTTCACAACTTCTTTCATTGCCTAACAATTATCTCTTACTCACTCTTCCTTTGTGTAGTTACTAGTTAGCAGAAGCTTAACTTATTCTTAGTTTTTCTATTTCTTATATAGTTTTCCTCCCTTTTCATCTGAGGCCTATCCGCCTATGCTATTCACTATCCTATTTTCTCTTAAGATAAATTGATCAGCAGTCGTACGCGGGTCTAAATAATTAAGAGATATAAAATATAGTAACAAGGTAAGTAACATTGGTCGTCTCACAAGGACCTCTAAATACTAAAATTACCAACAACAAGCACAAAATTAACAATAAAAGGGAGAGTTTTTGTAGTAGACAAGTTATGTTTAAGGGGAAAACAATTTAGAGAGACAATTAATCCACCGGTTTTGGGGTGCGCTTCTCGGATTTATCATAGGTTCTAAAAAATAACGTCTCTAAGGATTTCCAATTCCAAATTGATATAAACTAACTAGAACAAGCGTTAATTAGTTTATACGAATTCACACAGTTTCGGGAAAGCGCTGAAACCGTGGGTTCAATCGATCACGAAAGCGGACAAGCGCCGTTTAAAGCATAACCAATATCATAACAGAATTCATGTCAATCCTCTATCAATTTCTAATCGAATTAAATAAATTAAGCATCCAAATAACTCGAAATAATCAAAGGTTACAAAACGAGATTGTATACAAGCAAGCGGGTACACAAACGAATCGCATTTTGCAAAAACAGAATTCAAATGATTCAAGCGAAATAAGAATAACTGAAATTCCAACCATTAAGAGCGAAAATGAAATTGATAGAGACGAATTAGAAACTAAGACGAAATATCATAAACAATAAAGAACCGAACCTCAAAATCCGTACAGCGGCACCCGTTCACCAATGAATTGACTCCGGGTTTTTAGCTTCCTTGGAGGTTAGGACACAAAACGTAAATTTAAAGTAGGAATGCGTAAGAGAGCAAAGACGGCTCTGAAAGTGTATTTAGCCTCATAAAAAATGAAATACCTAAATCCCTAAACAGGTTCGATGATAAAAGCCTGTTAACAAACTAATATTCGGCCCAAAACCCGTTTTACACTGTAGTGCTTTGGTATTTCGCAGTTGTGACCTTCAGGACTTCAGAATTAGGTTTCGGGCTCAACAGAAGAATTGTAGATCTGTTCCTTAGCTTTTCAACGCATGCTCGTACGCCTCAATCAGATAAATACAGCCAAAGTTATTGCCTGCAGAGTAGACAGGAATCAATATGCAATAAAAGCAAGAATTAATCAAAAAATTACTATATTGCTTAAATAAGACCCAAAGTCTAGAAACACACTAAGACTTAAATATTAGGTACAAAACCCGATCAAAAATACCAAGTACAAAGCTATAAATGGTGCATTAAAATGCACTGATCAAATTCCCCCACACTTTATCTTTTGCACTCCGGGCAAAACACACAAAACAATACACAAAAGCAGTACATGATTTTCCAATGAACCCAAAGAATGCAAAGTCATAAGAGAGATTCTTTTCTAGACTTCAAGGAGAATGACAATCAAAGATAGCACTTAATTACAATCAAGGAAAACAAGAGGATAGAGCACCAAAGAGTGAATCATAAGTGATGAGTCATCACAGGATATGTATAAGTAATGCTCTCAATCACTCAAGTGTCTAGGCTTGTGTTTACTCACATATATATAATAAGCACATCAATGAAAGTTAGCACTATCATATGCTTGACAAGCTTCTAACATCCACACTTAAGAACACATGCACATAAGATCAAAAGGTCTTTATAAGGGTTGTAATGGGGCCAAAGTCAAGGTGGGATAATCCTAAGGGGAATTAAGCTAAAAAGAATCAAAGAGGGCAAAAAAGCAATGAAAATCAATTGTAAAGTGAGAATGAGAGGATCCAACTTCAACAAAGTATGATAAATTTCTCTATTTTGATACTTCTCTCCATAACTCTCTTCACACAACATTCACTCTTCATGATACAAAAATAAAAAGATACACTTCTTTTTTTCTTTTCTTTTTGCTTTTTTTTTTTCATTTCTTCTTCTTTTTTTCTTTTTGGGGGAGTATTTCTCTATACAAATGTACTTGCCAAACTTTTCATTGAGAACCCAAGAACTAACCCAAGTGAGAACCACAATTTGGACACCCCCACACACTTAAGGATATGACAATTTTCAAATCAAGCTCCTTCAACCTCTAAGATTGGGTAATAACATTGTTTTTCACTTTTGGGCTTCTAATGAGCTATAAAACAAAGAATGGGATAAAAAGGCTCAAAGGGGGCTTACACAAAGGGATAAATTCAGGGTAGGCTTATTTGGCTAGTAGCAAAAAAAACAAAAGATCATTTCAAACATGCATGTGAACAAGTATTTCAACAAGAATCAACTCAAGTTCTAGAGTAACTAACAAACATGAGTGAGTCACACACCAGAAAGGAGAGAATGGCAAAATGTAGTCCATCCATTAAAAGGCTCAATTCTCACCAGTGACACTGACTATCACAAATGATGCAAAGTCTACTGCTCATATCCAACTTATTATACCAAGAGCAACAAGAAATCAATCAAGTCATGTCAAAACACCTATGATCCTAGAATAGTAAAATCATTCACAACTTGTACAAACCAAGAACTCATGGAAAAAAAAATGCTAAAATAACAATTTTTTTATTTTTTATTTAGAAGGAAAATGAAAAACAAGCTAAAAATTAAAAGAAAAAGACAAACTACTAAGCTTCTAAGAGAAACTCCTCCACACTTAAACATACATTGTCCTCGATGAAAACGACAAGCATAAAATAAGAGTAAGGAGTGAAAGTGCAGAGTCTTCGTGAGGAAGACGGTGCATTGTGAGAGAAAGGAAAGCGACACGTGAGAGAGAAGAAGAGTGAAACTGAAAACTGATTATCTCATCTGATCTATTACACATGTTGTACAAATATATATGCTGTTACAATAGACTTGACTATAGTTACAATATAACTAAACTATGGTTCTAATCTAACTCAAGTGTAACAGAATTAACTAGACCATAACTGAATAGTTAGATTACATAACCAAAGGTCACTCTAACTAGTTACTCTATCATTCCCCCTCAAACTCATGGTTGAGGTAGGGGCACAACCTTAAGTTTGCTGCGAAGATCAAGAAACGAGGTTATTGGCAACAACTTCGTTAAGATATCAGCTATTTGAGCATAAGCGGGAACATGATGAACCACAAGACATTTGGCAGCCACCTTTTCCCGAACAAAGTGGATGTCTAACTCAGATGTTTTGTACGTGCATGCAACACCGGATTATATGCAAGATGAACAGCACTAAGATTATAACATAGAAGAGTAGGAGTTTGGAACGGTACTTGTAACTCACATAAAAGAGATTGTAGCCATAGAAGTTCAGCCGTGGCATTGGCCATTCCACGGTATTCAGCCTCGGCACTAGACCGTGCAACAAGTGTCTGCTTCTTAGAGCTCCAGGACACTAGGTTCGGTCCAAGGAAGAGACACGAACCCGAAGTTGACCGACGATCATCCGGGTCGCTTGCCCAATCAGAATCGGAGTAAACTCTAAGTGATAGAGGCGAAGTTAAGGAGCCCGGTTGTAGAATGAGACCATGTGTAATTGTACCACTCAAGTATCGCAAGATGCATTTGACAACATGCCAATGAGAACTAAGAGGCGTGGATAGGAATTGACAAACCTTGTTCACACTGTATGATATTTCAGGCCTTGTTGAAGTGATATATTAGAGCGCACCGACAATGGAATGATACATGTGTGGATCATCAACGGTGTCAGGGCCTTGTTTGGTTAACTTGGTTGTAGCAAGCATAGGAGTAATCACATCATTGCAACCTGTCATGTTGACACGAGCCAAAAGGTCACGGATGTACTTTTGTTGAGTAAGGATGATGGACCCGTTCGCTTGATGAGCAACTTCAAGGCCTAGGAAATAGTTAGGTTGACCAGGGTGTTTTAGAGCAAAGGTAGCTTCCAACTTCTCAAGGACAGTTTGTACCAAACGTGGGGAAGATCCCATGACCAAGATGACATCAACATATACTAGGATGTAGAGTTGAACCCCATGAGACCGGTAGATAAAGAGCGAATGATCACAACTTCTTGTTTTGAACCCAACTTGAACAAGAAATTTATACAAACGTTCATACCATGCACGAGGCGCTTGTTTGAGCCCGTAGAGGGATCGTTGAAGTTTGCAAACATGAGACTTGTCTTGAGCCACAAACCTAGGTGGTTGATTCATGTAGATGTCCTCCTGCAAGAAACCATTAATAAAGGCATTATTGATGTCAATTTGGCGGATGGTCCATTTGTGAGTGATGGCTAGTGTAAGAAGGACACGGATAGTGGTTGGTTTGACTACGGGGGAAAAGGTTTCACCATAATCTTTACTGGGTTGTTAGTTGAAGCCTTTTGCGACAAGGCGGGCCTTATATTTATTAATGGTCCCGTCGGGATTTTCTTTGAGTTTGAAAACCCATTTGCATCCTATAGCTTTTCGGTTTGAGGGTAAAGTGGTGAGGGTCCAAGTATTGTTGGTGACAGGGGCGTCATATTCAGTTTGCTTGGCTTTGTGCCAATTGGGATCCGCCAAGGCTTGTTTGACGGTGGTAGGTTCTAGACAAGCAAGGAAGACCTTAGGTTTGAGGTTCCCGGTTCTAGAGCGTGTGACCATGGGATGGGTGTTAGTAATTGGAGGTGGTGTTGGAGTAGATGAAGTATGTGTGGTAACCTCTACAGCTTGATCATGAGTGTTTGATATAAGGATAGTCTCTAAATTGTTGGTTGGTGGTATATGGTCTGAGAGGGATGGTTGGGTGGGTGATGTTGGTGGGATAGTTGGGTGGTTTGATGGTGAGGGAGTTAATGGGTTTGGGATAGGGGGTAATAATTGGGCCACTGATGGTGTAATAGTGGCGGTTGAGTTTGACATAATGGTTGGGTTAGGGAATAGGGTAGGATATGGGAATTTAGTTTCGTGGAATATA
Source organism: Astragalus membranaceus (assembly GCA_039519185.1). NCBI lineage: Eukaryota > Viridiplantae > Streptophyta > Magnoliopsida > Fabales > Fabaceae > Astragalus > Astragalus membranaceus. Next base: position 167,432,705 of record CM076847.1, on the reverse strand, counting down.
ACATCTTTGGATATATATGCGACCGGTGGGGCTAAGGTATTTGAACCCTTTATGTTGGGGAGAAGGGCCAAGGTTGATGCATCGAGTGCTCTTAAATTGTAAATTGTTTCGGTTGTAGGGGTGAGGAGGGGAAAGCAAAGACATCCAAATGATTTGAGATTTTTGTAGTTGGGAAGTTGTTTGGTGAGGGCTTGGCGAGGTGAAATGGTATCGGGTAAAGTTGGTGTGGGAAGCCGATTAATGAAGTAAATGGCGATGGTAAAGCTATGATTCCAATAGGTAATGGGTAAGGATGCATGGGCAAGTAAAGTTAAGCCCATTTCGGTGATATGGTGGTGTTTACGCTCTACGGTTCCATTTTGATGTGAGGTGTTGAGTCAAAAGGATGCCATGTTGAGTCAAAAGGTTGCTAAAAGGTTTAAATTCACCACCCCCATCGGTTTGTAAGACCTTAATTGTTGTGGAGTATTGTGTTTGGATTAGTGTGTGGAATTGGGTGAAGGCTTGAAGGGCATCGGATTTTTGCTTAAGGAAGTAAATCCATGTGTACTTGGTACATGCATCAACAAATGCTATATAGTAAGAGTAGCCTCCACTAGAGGGATTGGGTGATGGTCTCCATAAGTCGGTATATACTAGTTCAAAGGGGGAGGTGTGGGACGTAGTTGACGAGGGTGCATATAGACGGTGAGACTTACCAAGGCAATAAGAAGGACACAGTTTAAAAGTGTCTTTATTTGGTATCTTGATATTACAAGTATTAGTTACAATAGAAACAATACGACTATTGGGGTGTCTTAGGCGATGATGCCACAACGAATACTTTTGAGTACTACAAGAATTAGTAAAAGTGTTTTTGAGCACACTAGGAAACATAATAGGAAAAGTGCTAGCGAGTCTCTTATTCTTTGGTATAGTGTGGGTTCTTGGTAAGTGTTTAAAGCCAGTGAAGTTGTAGACACCATCCGCTCCAACTTTGCCCGTCAACAAGTGTTTTCTAGAGCCCTGTGATTTCACAACACAGTTAGTGGGATGTAATTCCAGAAAAGTATCATTATCTGCAGTAAATCTTGAAGCAGAAATAAGATTATGAGAGATATGAGGCACATGCAACAGATTTTCCAATGTAAAAATTTTGTTGGGTGCAATACGAGTTGTAAATTGCATAGAGCCAACAGCTTTGATGGGCAGTCCCTCTCCATTTCCTACATGTACCTGTTCTGTTCCAACATATGGAATGCTTTCTTGCAAATTATGTGCATGGGGTGTGAGACTATGGGAAGCACCAGTGTCCATTTTCCAAATTTCAGATTCTAAAGCAGAGTTGGTAGTGGCATTACCTGTGCCTTCGGCAGAAGCTAGAAAGACTGTGACCGCTTCCTCTTCAGTTTTTGAAACATCAGAATTCGGAGTAGTAGTATTGTGATTTGCTGATGCTGTGTTGGCTTGAGGTTCATGGGGAATAAAATGCTCATCAAAATGGTGCCAGCACTCAATGACGGAGTGACCGTACTTGCCACACAACTGACAAGTTGGACGATTGCCGGTGCTAGGGACGGGAGCAGAATCACCACGAGCTCTGCCACGTCCAGGACCTCTGTTGTAACGCCCACAACCTCGACCAAAATTATTGTCAAAGCGATTGTACTGAGATGACGATGAACCTGATGCATTTGCCTTTGAGCCAGAGTGTTTGTAAGCAATATTTGTAGAGACATTTGCCACGGTAAGTTCTTGTTTGAACTTTTCCAGTTGAGCTTCTTGGACTAACAGAAGTGATTCGAGTTTAGTGAGAGTGCATGATTCAGACTTACCATACATTATCATGACAAAACCATTGTACTCCTCAGGGAGACCATTAAGGACTATATCACAGTTTTCAGTTTCACTCTTCTTCTCTCTCGCATCGCTTTCCTTTCTCTCACAATGCACCTTCTTCCTCACGAAGACTCTGCACTTCCATGGTATCAATCGCCATGATCGGACCTGTGAAACCACCAATCTAAACTATGGTTCTAATCTAACACAAGTGTAACAGAATTAACTAGACCATAACTGAATAGTTAGCTTACATAACCAAAAGTTACTCTAACTAGTTACTTTATCAAGGAGGAGGGACTCCCTGGTCAAACTGTAGTGTATGTGGAATGTTCCAATGAGAGTTCTTCTATGGTTGAGCACAAAATGTGGAACTCCTTGAGATGTTTGTGAGGATCATCACCTACAAGACCATGAAACTTGGGCAACAAGTGTATCAAACCAGATTGTAATTCAAAAGACACTTCACATAAGAATAATTGATACACAGATCATTGTAAGTAACATCACGTGCAGAAAGTTACCTAAGAGTTCTACTGGTCATGTTATGATCAACAAAATCAGAATCTTAATTAAGGAAGTTATGGCTAAAATTAAAGCAGAAAATAAAAAACGAATCAAATCTAGTCTAAAATATATAAAAACACCACTAAAAATCTAATAAAATCAACACAAGATTATGCAAGTTTTTTTGGATTTTTTTGAGATTATGAAAAATTCGAATAATTAACTAAAAATAGTAAATGAAGGAATTTTGGATTTTTCGCCAACAGCTCTCTAATAGGGAGTCCTATTCCTTAATTTTTTTTTGATTTTCTGACCAATTTTCGGAGCAATCAGAGAAAATCGCCCAAAAACCGTTTTTCACCACAACACTAAAGAGCGACCATGCCTGTAACCTGTAACAAAATCTAAAAACACAATGAAAACACAACCGAAAACTTTAGTCCTGTTAGTGGGCCCCCGAAGTTGGCAATCCCTGATTAGAGATCCCCGGCAACGGCGCCAATTTGATCAGCGGTCGTACGCGGGTCAAAATAACTAAGAGATATAAAATATAACAACAAGGTAAGTAACCTTGGTCGTCTCACAAGGACCTCTAAATACTAAAATTACCAACAACAAGCACGAAATTAACAATAAAAGGGAGAGTTTTTGTAGTAGACAAGTTATGTTTAAGGGGAAAACAATTTAGAGAGACAATCAATCCACCGGTTTCGCGGTGCGCTTCTCAGATTTTTCATAGGTTCTAAAAAATAACGTCTCTAAGGATTTCAATTCTAGATTGATATAAACTAACTAGAACAAGTGTTAATTAGTTTATACGAATTCACACAGTTTCGGGAAAGCGCTAAAACCGTGGGTTCAATCGGTCACGAAAGCGGACAAGCGCCGTTTAAAGCATTACCAATATTATAACAGAATTCATGTCAATCCTCTATCAATTTCTAATCGAATTAAATAAATTAAGCATCCAAATAACTCAAAATAATCAAAGGTTAAGAAACGAGATTGTATACAAGCAAGCGCATACACAAACGAATCACGTTTTGTAAAAATAGAATTCAAATGATTCAAGCGAAATAAGAAGAACTGAAATTGCAACCATTAAGAACGAAAACAAAATTGATAGAGACGAATTAGAAACTAAGACGAAATATCATAAACAATAAAGAACCGAACCTCAAAATCCGTACAGCGGCACCCGTTCACCAATGAATTGACTCCGGGTTTTTAGCTTCCTTGGAGGTTAGGACACAAAACGTAAATTCAAAGTAGGAATGCGTAAGAGAGGAAAGGCGGCTTTGAAAGTGTATTTAGTCTCATAAAAAACGAAATACCTAAATCCCTAAGCAGGTTCTATGATAAAAGCCCGTTAACGAACTAACATTCGGCCCAAAATCCGTTTTACATTGTACTGCTTTGGTATTTCGCAGCTTTGACCTTCAGGATTTCAGAATTGGGTTTTGGGCTCAACATAATAATTGTAACGCTGTTCCTTAGCTTTTCAACGCATGCTTGCACGCCTCAATCAGATAAAAACAGCTAAAGTTATTGCCTGCAGAGTAGACAGAGGTCAATATGCAATAAAGGTTAAATATTAGGCACAGAACCCAATCAAAAATACCAATTACAAAACTATAAATGGTGCATTAAAATCCGCCGATCATAAATCAATCAATTTAAGTTAATTAAAGCTTGTATTGCATATACAACTTAGGCTATGGTCCAATATGCAACTTTTCGAAGGGGGGCTCGATACAATGAATTAGTTTCTCAACCTTGGGCCACTATTAATTAAAATATTAATTGATACTTAATAAATTAATTGGAGCAGGTTGAAAGGCTATTCCTTTATGGTGACACCTTTATTTAAAAAAAAACAAGTAATTATTCTTTTATTTTATTAAGAACTACACAATTTACACAATTTACGTGTATACAGCTCGGTTCCTGACATCTTATGGACCCTAAGAAAATTTTGAGAAAATGACCCACTTACATAACTATTTATGGACCTGTTTTCTACCATTTCGCCCAAAAACACTAAAACACCCATAATTCTTGCTCCGATAACTTCACCACTCATACCATCAGAACCGAAATCAAAAACCGACCAACCCCACAAAATTTCGTAGCCACTCGCCGCCTCACGCGCTCCCACGCGCCACCATAGCTCTACCCACCTTACGTCGTGTGGGCCCCACCCTGCAGTGGTTTTTTCATCACCCTTCTTTTGGACAGTTTGTAGATCGGCCTTCCATCTCTTTGTTTTGGGGGTCTTTTCACATTTTGAGCACTTTGATTTTTTGGTAACCTTAGAGCCACTTGTTTGTGTTTCAGCTATATTTATGGGTTACAGTTTCTGTTGTTTTGTGCTCTCCTTTTTGACTCTCACAGTATCTACTGCGGTCATTGGATGCGCAATTTTTTGTGGGTTATTCGAAGCTTACCTTTGGTCACGGTTAGAGGCTCTTTCGGCAACTTTGGACATTGTTATTGTGTTTAATTTTCATTTGTTCTTTGATTATTGTCACATATGGCTGACAGAATTGCTATTAATTACTCTTTATCAGATGAGGTGAATCGTTTAAAGGCTATACTTGACTCTCTTAGTAAGCCTTCTGGAAGTTGTTCTCTTCCAACGACCGGCTTGAGTGAATGCTCCCGATCCTTTAATTTTTCTGGTAAAATCCCTAAAGATGCTAGGATTTTGGACTCCGGTGCCACCGGCCACATGACTTTCAATTCCGTTTTTTTCCCTCTTATACCTCCTTTGAGAGGAATTGTTATGTTACCGTTGCTAATGGTTCTTATGCCCGTATTGATGGCTTTGGGAGTGTTAACTTGCTACCATCACTTCAATTACATGATGTGCTACATGTTCTCACACTCTCTCACAATCTAATATTTGTTCGTAAACTCACCTGTGATCAGAACTGTAAAGTAACATTTTTCACTTCTTATTGTGTTTTTCAGGATCTTACCATGGGGAAGACAATTGGAGTTGCTAAGGAAAAGGGAGGGTTATACTACTTATCTGATGAACCAAATTGTTAGAAGGTGCTGGCTTCCTGCATGCAGACCGAGTCTTTCGAGTCTTCTTCTCATTCTGCCGCACAAATTTAGCTTCAGCACAACCATTTTTGTCATCCTCCATTCTCTTTGGTTAAGTCTATGTTCCCTTCATTGTTTTTACATCATTCAGTTGAATATTTTAAATGTGAAGTTTGTGAGTTAGCTAAGCATCATCGTGTCTCTTTTACTCCTAGTTCCACTAAAAGTGTTGAACCTTTTGGATCTTATACATTCTAATGATTGGGGACCTGCACCTATTTCTAAAGTTTCGGGTGCTAAATGGTTTGTGTCATTTATTGATGATTGTACTCGAGCAACTTGGAGTTTTTTTGATGAAGGATAAATCAGAAGTACCAGAATTATTTATCAAATTTTATCACATGGTGCAAACACAATTTGGCAAAGGCATTAAAAGAATTCGCTCTGACAATGGCAAGGAATATGCCAATCAGAGTCTTTCAAATTTTACCAGTCAACAAGGAATTCTTCATGAGTTTACATGTGTCGACACCCCACAACAAAATGGTGTGGCAGAAAGAAAGAATCGTCATTTACTTGAAGTTGCTCGAGCCATTCTCTTCCAAATGGCAGTTCCCAACTCATACTGGGGAGAAACAGTATTGACTGCTGCCTACTTGATTAATCAGGTCCCATCTCGAATGCTAGGTAATGTTAGTCGTGTTCAGTTTATGACTTCACAGTTTCCTTCTGTTCATGTTTTGCAGAGTCTTGAATCTCGAGTGTTTGGTTGTATTCCTTTTGTCCATGTTCACAAACAACACCGAAGTAAGTTGGACCCCCGTGCAGTCAGATGCATTTTTGTGGGTTATCCTCCCGACAAGAAAGGATATAAATGTTATCATCCTCTTAGTCGTAAGTACTTTATCTCTAAAGATGACACGTTTCATGAAAATGTATCCTATTTCACTCGTCCTCAGCTCTAGGGGGAGAGCATTCTTAATGATTTGGAATCTGAGTCTGAGTTTCTATTCCTACCCGAGTTGCCTGTGACTCCTGTTTTGAGTCCTACTACTAGTCCTACTTCCACAAGTCCTACTATTGAGTCTCCTACTTCTATTTTGGTTCCTCCTTTGTCTTCTGTTTTGAAGGAACCATCATCTTCGACACCAGCAAACACTAAGGCTGGTGAACCAATTATGGTGTATCAAAGAAGAAGTAATCCCGACCTGCTCCAGACACAACCTCTATTGGCTGAACTGGAGGTAAGTACTGAAATTAACCATCCTATTAGTGATTCTCACAGTTCTGACACTAGTGACACTGATATAGATGAGTTGCCTATTACTTTGAGGAAAGGGAAAAGGTCTTGTGCCAAATACCGTATTTCTCAATTTGTCTCCGCTAAAAATATTTCCCTGCAGCATCAGAGTTTTATTTCTGCAGTTGACTCTGTGATCATTCCAGCATCTGTTCAAGAGGCATTGAATGATACAAATTGGGTTCAAGCTATGGAGGAGGAAATGAAAGCTCTTGAAAGAAATGGAACTTGGGAGATTGTTGAGAGGCGGGAAGGCAAGAAACTAATCGGTTGCAGGTGGAACTATACAGTCAAGCACAAATCAGATGGTACTCTTGATGGATACAAGGCAAGACTAGTGGCAAAGTGATACACTCAGACTTATGGCATTGATTTTGTGAGACGTTCGCTCCCGTTGCAAAAATGAACACTGTTCGGATCTTACTATCACTTCGTGCCCACTCAGGTTGGGAACTAAATCAATTTGATGTCAAAAATGCATTCTTGCATGGAGACTTAGAAGAAGAGGTGTATATGTAGATTCCTCCAGGATATGGTCCAATAGAGGGAGCAAACAAAGTATGCCGATTGAGGAAAGATTTATATGGACTGAAACAGTCTCCTTGAGCATGGTTTGGAAGATTTACAAAGGCAATGGTGTGCTTAGGCTATAAGAAAAGCCAAGGAGATCACATTTTTTTCTTTAAACATTCACAAGATGGAAAACTAATTATACTTCTTGTTTATGTTGATGATATCATTATTACAGGTGATGATTTGACTGAGAGACAGTTACCCAAGGAGAAATTATCAACATTGTTTGAAATGAAAGACCTTGGGCAACTTAAGTATTTCTCAGGAATCGAGGTAGCCTACTCAAAACAAGGCATGTTTATCTCTCAGAGAAAGTACGTGCTTGACCTCTTGCAAGAAACTGGAAAACTCGAATGCAAACCTACGAGTGTTCCCATAGAGCAGAATCATAAAATTAGCTTTGAAGAAGAAAGTGACAGAGTTGATTAGGTCCAATATCAGAGATTGGTGAGAAAATTGATTTACTTGGCACACACTAGACCTGATTTGGCTTATGCAGTCAGTGTGATGAGCCAATTCATGCATGACCCGAGGGTGAGATATTTGCAGGCTGTTGATCGTATTCTTCAATATCTCAAGGCCACTTCTGAAAGAGGACTCTTGTTCAAAAGAGGTGGAAACCTAACTATGAAAGTTTATACTGATGCTGACTATGTAGGTTCAGTGAGTGATAGAAGATCTACATCAGGTTACTGCATTTTCCTTTGAACCTTGTTACTTGAAGGAGTAAGAAGCAAAATGTTGTGGCTCGATCAAGCGCTGTGGCTGAATTTAGAGCTTTGGCACACGGAATCTGTGAGCTGCTATGGACGAAGATTGTACTAAATGACTTGAAGATACAATGTGAAGGGCCTATGAAGTTGTTTCGTGACAATAAGTCAGCAATCAGTGTTTTCCATAATCTTGTTCAGCTTGACAGCACCAAACACATAGAGATAAACTGCCACTTCATCAACGAGAAACTAGACAATGGTTTAATAGCTACATCCTACATTCCTTCCGGGCATCAACCGGCAAATGTGCTAACAAAGGGCCTACCAACGGAATGCTTCAACCAGCTTGAGGGGGGGGGGGTGTTGTAAATAGTAATAGTAATAGTAAATTGTTTGTTAAAAAAAAGCAATAGTAAATAATGAATAATTGTAATTATCTGGCCCATTTATAAGGCCCGCTAGGATTAGTCTTCGAATAGCTTATATATATATATATATATATATATCATTTAGCACTTGTATACGAGATACAATTGAAATAATACATTCAGTATATTTTTCCACATTCTCCAACATATCATTCTCAATTGACAAAGTTGTCAAACCGTTCAATCTCTCTTGTGACATTGATGATCTCAGAGAAAATATCATCTACATCAACATCCGATAAATTTCCATGAGAAAAAGTTGAGTGAAATTTAACACTATTATTTCAACTCATTATCATCCAATGACTTTAACTTTTGTGAATCATATAAAATTCCAAAGAATCTTTCAAATGTCTTCAATTTCTCAAATATGTTTTTCAAAGAAGTAATTGCCATATCAACAACGATAAGAAAATAATTGACTTTAAATGATTCTTCTGGTGTTTGATTTTCATGCTCCTCATTCTTACTTTTTGTTGGAAATATAGGCTCAACATTCATTTCAAATGTAGCACTTTTTGCAAGATTCATACTTTTTTGTAAAATCTTTCTCTTGATATTTTTCAAAATATGATAACACATCTTTCAATTGTTTTATGGTAGCGTCGATGCACATAGACTTAGATTGAAACTTTTTGCTAACAATAATAACAAATACAATATCATACCAAATGATCACACCAAGCAAAAATTCAAAACTTACTAAAAGATTTAAACAATTTACAACAAAAACAATATACTTTGCCAACATATTTAAAATAAACTAACTATTTCCGATCACTAATCTCACCATTGCTTAATTTTCTTGAATAATACACATATGAAAAATGCCTCAAATATTTGTCTAAGGGAAAGTTCCGATTCATTTCTCTAGTAGGCCCTTTTCAACTAGAATGTCTTTCGATTTGTTATTAAGATTCCCCCAATTTCTTGGATCATAAATATCAAAATGAGGAATTTCTTGTTCACTAGGAACATTATTAGGTGCATTTGGCACATCAACATTATCAAGATTATAAGTATTAGATGCATTTGGCACATCATTAGAAACACTTGAATTATCATCAATTCGATCATTTTCGTTATTTTTATTTTCATGATCCAAATTTTCGTTTGACTGATCCAAAATTTCTTGGGTATCTACCTTGTTAAAAACAAATTTATCAAGAGCTCCTTGCATGTTGTGATTTTATTAGCTCTCATTTCGTTTTCATTTTTTTCGTTTTTCACTACTAGATAAATGTTTTTCATGCAACAGCTTAAAATAAATCTAATACTCAAATAGAAACCAAAGAGAAATAAACAACAGAAGTATATAACAATAGCATCTGGGAAGTAGAATCGTAGACTTCGAATTGAACACTAGATTTCCACAATTGTAAAATCCAAATAGTTGAAGAATTATTAAAATAACCTGTTAATTATCAAAACAAGAAAGAATTAACAATTTTACTCAATTTCTCCATAAAAGCTTCAATTGGGTACCAAAAGTAGAAATCAAATCTTTAATTATTTTTTATTGAAAAAGATTCAATATTTCAGAATCAATTCATTAACTTCTATTTAAGGAATAAATAAAACAATCGTTCATAATATGTCATAAAAGCATGGAATTTTGAACAAGATTCAATCATTCATAAACTTCTATTCAAGGAATAAATAAAACAAAAATCAAAAGAACATAGTACAACAATTGATGATATATATGTGTACCTTAAATAGTTCAAACTGGACATCATAATCAATTGCTAAATCGATTGCTAATTCCAAAAATTGATCCATTTGCCGTCCTGCAAAATCGATTGCCAGAAAAGGGATATTTGATCTTGCAGTCTTGCAGAACAGAAACGAGGAATTTTTTTTTGATTTAGGACCATTGCTGGTTACCCACGGAGTGTCCCAACGCTTTCAATGAAGGACTAATCTCCGCTCGCTACTTGCGGCAAGGATTTCGCTGGCCAACTCGCCTTTTTAACGTGGGCGGGAATCAAACCCAGGAGCAAACCGGATCGACCCCCACTACGTAGCTCAGGGTAGCCGACCACTGGGCTAGACGTGTTGGTTACAGAAACGAGGACTTGAAAGGGGATTGGGAATTGATTTAATTGAGGATTGAGGAATTGAAAGGGAATTGATTCTACTATTTATCTTGTTGCTTTTTTTTACCATTGCCACGATAATAAATTTAAAGAAGAAAGTGAATAGGTGAAGGAAGAGGAGGAATGAAGAAAGAAAGGGATGTTTTTCAATGTGAATTGAATGAAGAAGAGGTAAATTGAACGACTTGAAGAATGAAGAAGAGAAGACAACACGTGCTTGACCGAATGAGAAGTATATAATTGTTTTTGTTATAACACAATTATAAAAAAACTGAGTGCAAAACAATTAGGGCCCCCACTATTATTACACTTTTTTTGTTATAACACTAGTATTGAAAGGCTGAGTATAATTTTTTTGGGCCCCCTACAAACTTGGGCCCTAGGCGGGTTACACCCCAGCCTAGGCCCAGGACCGCCCCGTGTGTATAACATATGTAAATACCTAATATATGCTACCTATTAATTGTAATATATACATAAATTTACTCAAAACTATAATAATTGAGTCTTGCTTTTCTTTTTAGAAATGGAGAGGATTCTTACTCCGTAAGTAGTTAGTTGAGGACATAAAGGAACCGGCTAACAAGAAGGTTGATGGTTCGAATCCATCACACTAAGAAGGAATAATTATTACTAATATTTATCATATTTAGAACCCAATAGCACTTGGATGAGATGTTTTGAGTCTCTTCCAGCTTAACCAAGGTCATGGGTTCGAATCCAGCATTGGGCATCAACAATGTTAAATCTATTGAGGGAGAGCTTTGCCACCCATTGTGGTCCTATCCGGCTCGAGAGATTAGTCTCAGAAATTGCGCGCAAAAAATACCTAGTTTATACCCAAAAAAATATAGAAAAAGTCTCATAATTGTTACTCCCTCCGTTTCATTTTATTTGTTGATTTTTTAGCAAAAAAAATTGTTTCAATTTATCTTTTGTGTTGATAATTTAAGGTTTTAATTAGTCAATTATACCACTATTACATTAACTACTCTAGTCCATTTTCCATAAAGTTGATTATTAACTTCTGGAAGGTTTCAAAAATAAAATTGATTACGTAAATTCTCCATTTGAATTTATCACAATGAAAAATAGTTTGATCCATTAAAGCAGGAATTAAAAGATGTCCGTGAACATTGTACCAAAAAAAAGATGTACGTGAACAACTCTATAAAGAACTAACGGTAAAAATTCAATTAGTTCATACTCCTTCGGTTTCAAAATAGTAGTCATTTAAGGTTTTTTGGTCAAAACCAAGAAATCACATTCCCATCAAGAATACCCAAAGGGTTAGGCTGCTTCTTCTCTCCATCCCCTACTCTACCATTTTTAATTAAAACACAAAAAAAAAAACACACATTAATTGTTCACATACATATTTTAATTCACCTTATACCAACACAGTTGGCCTAGTGACTTAAGCTATTATGGGACACAGGGGTCGATCTGGTGCTTCTAAGTTCGATTCTCGCAGAAGACAAACTCAGTGTTGGCCAGTGCAAAATTTGCTCCAAAGCACGAGCAATATTAGTCTTTCTTTGAAAGCTTTGAGACACTCCGTCAGTAGTCAATAATTATTCCAACAAAATCTGTTAATTCATAAAAAAGGTATGCCTTATATGCACTAATTGAATTTTTACCCTTGGTTCCTTATAGAGTTGTAACGCTATTCATGGTTCAGTTCTAAAGGTGAACTGCACCGAACTGAACCAAACTGTTAAGACAGTTCGACCGAACCGAACCGAACTGTCTTAGCAGTTCGACGAACCGAACTGAACTGTCTTAATAGTTTGGTTCAGCAGTTCGAGCTCGAACCGAACTGTTTAAATTTTGAAATTTTTTCCGAACTTTTTTTTTTCGGGCTCAACAATTCGAAAAAAAACTTAAAATTTAAAACAGTTTGGTTCGAACTCGAACTGCCGAACCGAACTATTAAGATAGTTCAGTTCGGTTCGGTCGAACTGCTAAGACAGTTCGGTTCGGTTCGGTCGAACTGACTGAACAGTTCAATTCTAAACTATTAGCAAAAGTTCAGTTAATTTTGGTTCAATTCGATTCAGTTTGGCAATTCAGTTTAGTTTTTTGGTTCTATGAACAGCCTTGTAGAGTTGTTCATGTACATCTTTTAATTCATGCTTTAATGGATTGAACTACATTCCAATGTGTTAAATTCATATGGAGAATTCGGACGTAGGAGTATTTACTATGCCTTGGGAATAAATTCAAGTGGAGGATCACATGTAGGAGTAATCAAATTTATTTTTGGAACTTTCCAAAAAAAAAATAATCAACTTTATGGAAAATGTATTAGAGTAATTAATTTAATAGGAGTATAATTGACAAATTGAAACCTTAAATTATCAAAGTGATAACTAATTATCAAAACGACAACCAAATTGAAACAAATATTTGCTAAAAAAACTGACAAGTAAAATGGATATAATAATCGTTAATACTATCGACTTTGCATTACTAGGCTATCATGTGTGTTTTTTGAGTTTTTGTATTTTAATTAAAAATGGTAGAGTAAAGAATGGAGAGAAGAAGCATGCAAACCTTTTTACAATTCATCTATATAACCACATTGCGAGCAAAACCACCCAGCCAGCGCCCGTTATTGTCATGGACCACCCAGCCATGCTTGTGGCGATACTGCTCCAAAATCTTCTCCTAACCTATGGTCGCTTGTTCTTCTTTTTTTTAGGCAAAGTGGTTGCTTTGTTGAAATCTTCTATCGGTCTCACTTTTCTTATAAGTGATAACGTAGAAAATACATAAGAGAAAAACTCAAAACATGGACTAGTCAGTCATTTTATGCCTTCTTTTACCTTTTTTTAGGGTTATATATATTTTTGGTCCCTATAAATTTGGGTTTCTTGGTTTTAGTCCCTAAAAAATCATGGCCAATTTTTGGTCCCTATAAAATTTGGGTATTTTACTTTTAGTCTCTCATGACTTTATTTGTTATTTCATCTAGTAAAAAAACATAAAATACTCCGGTATAAAAAACTATCAATGTGAACATCCAATTTTAACCGACAGTTACTCGTTACTTTCAAAAAAGAGTCCCAATAAAATAAAAAAAATAATAAATAATAGTTTACGCGTGTCATGTCTAAATCGTACGCATGTCCTACTATCAGGGGCGTTGTATGCGTATTCGGATCGCGTACGCGTTCCTATTCTTAACGCGAGCGCGGGTTGGTTGAGAGTCGTGTGTGAGTAGTTGCGTCGGTGCGCGTTATTTTATCGCTTTTTTTAGAAAAGCGAGGATAAAAAAAACCGGTTTTAATAACTTACGCGTGTGCGCATTAAGTCAGGTATGCGTTCATAGTCTTAACGCGAGCGCGTGTTGGTTGCGAGTTGTGTGTGAGTAGTTGCGTCGGTGCGCGTTATTTTACCGCCTTTTTTAGAAAAGTGAGGATAAAATAAAACCAGTTTTAATAACTTACGCGTGTGCGCATTAAGTCAGCTGCGCGTTCATAGTCTTAACACGAGCGCGCGCTGGTTGCGACTCGTGCGCGAATGGTTGCGTCGGTACGTGTTATTTTTACCGCTTCTTTCAAGTATTATTAGTAACAAAAAAATAGTAATAGTAAAATAAAATTTTGATTAGCTGTCCTTTTATTTAATTGGTTACATATATAGACAAAAAAAATTAAAAAAAAAGCAGAATAGTACAAAAAAAGGGGAATGAAGTCAACTCTTTTTTTACATATATAAACAAAAAAAATTAAAAAAAAAAACAGTACAAAAAATTAAAAAAGGCAGGGCGCTGCCTGCTGTAAGTTGGAATAGAAAATGATATTTTGAGAATGGGGCTCAAGCTCCCTTCTCCTTCTTCCTTGGCCTTTCACACTTTAGGCAAGAACATGCCAGCCCCATCCTTGCTACTCCCTTGCTGCTCCACTGTGTCACTGCTGCAACAGTTTGGTCTCCTGGGGGTTTTGATCCCCTGCTCCCACACCACACTACACCACAATCCTCTGCCTATAAATACAAATGAATAGAAATCAGTAAAGGGAGGGGACAGCAATATACAGAGACAGAAAAAAACACAACAATAGATATAACACTGATTATTACAAAATTTTAAGAGGGAAGAATTGAGAAGCAGTTTTGGGCTCCAGGAAAAAGAGATTAGAACTGTAGAGAGAAAGGTTGGTTCCCGTAACACATCTAATTACTCATAGTTTATATGATATCCCCATGAATATTAAATGCTTTAAATTTTTCTGTGAAGCCCAGCTAAGTTTTCTTTTCCGCATTACATGCATGGTTGTGGTGCGATGTGTGCGTATAATAGATATATACATATGAGCAATGTCTACTGTGTGTGCATGTAATACATATATATATACATGTGGGCAATGTCTTCCCTCAAAATGTTAAAAAATAATGTCCAGCTTTTCGTCTCTAAAAAAGGGAAAAAAAACAGTTCAGGTCAGATTTGCCCTATTTTTTAGATGAACAAAATTAGGTTCCAGAAAAACGGATTTTTTTAGAATCCAAAAGTTTGCTAGCTGAAAGTCTAAGAGTTTTTTTTAGAAACGAAGGTAGAAGAAGGAGAGACAGTAAAAAAAAGAGGAAAGGAAAAGGATTTTACCTCCGGCCACCGCCCACGGTGGTCGACGCCGTAGACCGCCATCAGACCCTCGCCATGCAACCACCGTCAACCACCATCCGAATCCTCAAATCACCCCCTATCCATCACCAAACACCCCCACTGTTCGGCCGTTCCCCTCTCCCTCTCCTCGCTAACCGTCGCACACCCTTTTCCCCTTCACAGTAACCACCACCATCGTCAAACGCGAATCAAGTGATCGATTCCCCCACTCTGTCGCAGTAAACCGCCTCGCGAACTCCTTTGCAGCCCCTCTGCGATCGTTCGTCTCCGGCAAACCTTCCTTTTGCCGTCGTCAAGTCATCACCCCGTCGCCATCGTAAACCGTGAACCGCCCACCGTCGAGCCCGTTTCATTTTCGTCGCAAACCCAACACGAAGTCGTTGTGGCCGTCGTTGTCCCCGCTTTCTCAGGTCAAGGAATGGCCGGCCAGGGTCGTCGTCACCCTCGTTCTTTGTCATCACCGTCCCTCTTCCCTTTCCCATTCGTTTTCTCTCACTCCCACTCTCACCCTCTCCCTCTCTCTTTCGCATTCTCACAAATCTTTTCTGAAGCGGCACTGGGGGGTAGAAGACCAAATTAGGGTTTGGCTTTGGTACAAATTAGCCTTATATACCCTAGGTTTATTTTAATTTTATTTTTAATTTTTGATCAGATTACTTTCTACACCCCCCCCCCTTTTCCTAATCACAACTCCCTCACTAAAAGCCCAGATCCGCAATCTGGGCCTCAGACGTGGACCCGGTTCGCTAACTGCACCCCAGTATTCTCAAATACTGCCTACTTATTCATTTCACCCCCCTTTTTTATTTATACTCCTATTTATTCATTTCACCCCCCTAATAAAATCAACCAACCAACAAACTTTTTCAGGAAGAACTACATGACTGTTGAGTTCCTCATTGCTCCGGAGGATACGTAGGAGCGGAGCTTCCCCGTCAAGTCAAAATTGATTTTTCTTAAGTAGGTCCCTATTTTATTTAGTTCTAAATAATTCTTTTTTACTTAATTTTGGGGTAAACAAATGACTAAGTAATTTATTAATACTTGCATAATCAGATTTAGGGTAACTGTCTTAGGACAGATGTATTAGGGGTGTAGTGGAATTAAGTTTTTGCCCTTCCCTATGCATAATCGACTCCCAAATCCAACTCAGTTTACGCAGACCAAGAACTTCTAGTTAGGTTTTTCTCAATTTTTCCTATTAAATAAATTGGGTGGCGACTCCTAAAATAATCGATTTTTGGGCCGTCTACGTCAGGACCCCGATCACGACAGATGGCGACTCCGCTGGGGACTGTGAGAGTCAAGCTTGTTTAATTTGGTTGTGCTAAATATTTATGAGTTAGTTTATCCTTTGCTCCACTAACTATGTATGTTTGATTTATATTATGCTTAACACAAACCCTAGGTTAGAAGACATTTATTATTACCGCTTGGTCGTTTCTCTTGTTTATTTTGCAAGATTTATTTTAGGGGGGGGGGGGGTTTGTCTTTTTGGGGATTCAAGGTTTGTATGCTCCCTTCACACACTACACATACACTGTGAGCACACACTGAGAGTTAAGCTCATACTGGAGCCGCAAAAACACATAAGTTAGAACGAGGATAGTGGGACTCATTTTGGACGTACGTCCTGTATGACTTCCATGAATTACTCATCTAGAGTACGATTCTTCTGCGTGGATATCCACAATTTGGATGTACATCCTGTTGTGATCCATCTTCCAGAAGAATACTTGACTCTAGAGACCTTGAAACCCGCTAGGTTACAATAACCCACCCTGTGTGAGCATTCGCAGTAGAAAGACATTAGACCCATAGGGCCCAAACCCACATAGCGTGGGCAACCCATCATAGGCCACAAAGGGAGATACTCCACCTTCTATCCCATTATTGCTGAAAACTTTTTCGCATAGCATTTTTTGAAAATCATTTACATTTTTTTTCTCAAAAAGCAGAAAAAGAAAATATATTTTGTGCATGCATCATCTCTATTTTTATGTCATTCTAACATCTGTTCATTCATTCAGGAAAGTTGTCAAAGCATCTAAAATCGGAATCTGGTGTGAGTATCTCAATCATTTTTTTTCTAAAAAAAAGAGGATAAACAAAAGTGGGACAAGGAATTAGGGAACGAGAAAATGATGTCATCCACAAGGAAAACTATCCAATTCAAAGTCCAAAATCCCGAAACGTCCAAGCTGAGAGACTACGCTTCCAATCTACCTGAGCAGTCGAGATCCAAATGCAAGAGGGTATATGGGAATTTGTTGGGCTTTTTGGACGTAAAGGTTCAAGTGGGAGAAATCACTGCGTTGGCCCAGTACTATGACTCCGAGTTTAGGTGCTTCACTTTCTCCAACTTTCAGTTGGCCCCTACCCTGGAGGAGTTCACGCTGATCACTGGACAACCTCTGACCAAGAGACCGTGTCATTACCGTGGGAATTATCCCGCTGTTGAAAATGTAGTGAAGGTGTTGGGAATCGATTCGGATTGGCTGACCTATACGAAATCCAAAGGGATGACGCCTAAGGGTATACCGAGGGTGTGGTTGGAAGAGTTAATAAAAAAGTTGATACATGAGAAAAGGTGGGAAACTCTGGTAGATGTCTTGGCTCTTACAATCTATGACCTGGTCTTGTTCCCGAGTAGGGGAAATTTGGTAAGCCTTGCAGCAACTGATGTATTCATGGCCCGTAAATGTCAAGGGGAAAGCTCCACGTTCCCAATCTTAGCAGACATGTACCATACATTGAATTACTGCCATGAACTGAATGGGAGAAGGATTGTATGTTGTCTTCCGGTACTGTATGTGTGGTTGACCGCTCACGTGCTCAAGAGAAAAAATAGTTCGTTCTGCCCTGTTTCTGAATTGACAAATATGGAATCACAAACCTACAGTGACAAAGAGTGGAAGCAGATGTTCATGGGGCTCAAAGAAGAATCCGTGCGTTGGTACCCGCTGGCAACAGGAGTAGTACAAGTACTTTTCTCATGCGGTGGATTCCCTAACGTACCACTCATGGGGACATGGGGGTGCATCAACTACAACCTTGTCTTGGCATTACGGCAGCTGCGTTATCCTATAATGGGCCCACCCGCTGAAGAGTTGGTAGCTTCTTTCATGACTAATCTAAAAGATGAAGTTATGTTGGACAAGATTCGCAAGGCATGCAAGAATGTCACCTATAAGGCAGGAGAATTGGGGAAGAGAGGTTGTGGAGCTACAGCTACCTACAAAGAGTGGGTACGAGGCAGGGTGGAAGTGATTAAGCTGCCATTTCAGGCATTGGCGCCCCACCCGCCACAAGAAATAGACACGGTCTTAGAGGAAAGTGATGAGGTCAAGATTTTGAAGGATAGATTGGTCAAGTCGGAAGGTGAGAAAGAAGCTTTGGAACTTGAATTGAAGGAAGTTCGCTCCGCTCTCGAAACCCTCAAATTGGAGTGCAATGGAAAGGCCCGGTCACTTGAGCAGGCAAACAAAAGGGCGAGGATGGAGAAGGACTCTGGGAATAAAATCAAGAATCACTTAAGTTCTACCAAATAGGACTTAAGGAAACAGATTGCTGAGTGTCACAGAGCTATGAAGGAAAATGAGCAGTTGAGAAGGGCCCTCAAGGAGAGCGAACGACAAGTAAACATCCTCAAAGCCCAGGCGAATGAACAAGCTGCCCGACATGAAATGGACAGAAGGATTGATGAACAAGCCTGCCTCGAAGTCATAAAAGGGTATCGGGAGCGCCTCGAAGCAAAACAAAGGGAGATGGAGGAACTCCTCAGAGGAAGGGAGGATGTGCTCGAGGAAAACTGGAAACTTAAGGGAGAGGTGATGGACCTAGAAGCAGCCCAGGCAGAAACCCAACAGCGCCTATTCGATCTCGATTTGAAAATGAGGGAAGAAATTTCCCGATATGAAGAAAGAATCGAGAGGGACCGGGTAGAAGTGAGAAGCGTGATAAGCATATATCGGTCTACCATCGATAGGAAAAATGAAGAACTAAGGAGCTTGGGGAATTGGAGCATGGAGAGGAACCACTTTTTTGGCCTAATTAGAAGAATGCAGGAAGACTACATGCATGCTTGGTATGAGGTTGGTCGCTGGGCCCGCAAGTTGAGGGATATTGAAAGGATTCCTGAATTGGTCCGCAATGCGGATGTTATGGTCAACCCACTCACTACCCCTCGAGTGGCGATCGAGTTAATCAATGTTTGTAAGGGGCTTGTGGAGGACTTTGAGAAATTGGTGGCCGAGGCTAGGGCAAATTTGCAAAAGGCTGAAGAAGAACTTTGAGTAGTTGGTGGTAGAGTTAGAAAAAAAAATCGTGGGGGAATTGTGGATGATTTTGTGAAATTGGTTAGGGGCAATTGATGCATTTTGAAAAGATTGTTGTACTTGAATGATGATTATGAAATGAAATTCCCGCTTGTTTTGTTCGTTCCTAATTCCACGTCCATATTTTGCTAAATCACTAAAATTGGAATTAAAAGATAGTCGCGCCAAGTTCCGAAAACAATTATCAACGATCCTTTGACAAACGAAATGATAGTTTTATTTCTTATTTGAATAAATTTTCCCTCTTGTAAAGACAGGAACTTGGTAACCATTGCGCGTGCTAAGAAAAAGACCAATCAAACCAGAGTGTACTTGACCAGATCCAGAGCAAGAATGGCAGAGCAATGGAGATGCATGAAAGGAATATGAGCCAGGAAGTGGACGAAGTGCAAGGGGAAAATGGAGGAAATGGCTGCGACCCAGGCACGAATGGAAGATGCCTTGCTAGCCATAAAGGACACAATCAATTTCCTGTCTGCGAGGGTAGTTGGTATGGTCGGCAACGAAGGTGAGGTGTTTCAAAATCCGAACAATGGCAACCATGGGCCATCTGATATCCCCATTGGAATGGGATATGAAACTGCGGGTCACCATGAGGGAGAGTACCCATACCCTACAAGTAGCCCAGGAGGGCGTTCCACGCGGAGAACGTGATGGACGAGGGGCATGCGTTAATACAGAAGGATAAGGTGAGACAACAGTGGATGGATAAGATGGAGGAAAAGATCAAAGCGATACAAGGATCTAGCACTTTCGGGTCCTTGGGCTTGGATGAACTTTGTCCCACTACCGACGTCGTAATTCCATGAGACTATAAAGTGCCCGACTTCACCAAATATGACGGGAGCACCAATCCTCTTCTGCACCTAAGGACCTATTGCACCAAAATGTCAATTTGGTCCAAGAGCGAGAAATTCCTCATTAGTTTTTTCCATGAAAGTTTGACTGGGCCAGCTTTAGAATGGTATATTCAGATGGACCACTCTAAGATTGATAGTTGGAAGGACCTCGTTGACGTCTTTATGAACCAGTATAGGTTTAATATGGACATGGCTCCAACACGTGAGCAGTTGGGAATACTACAAAAGAAGAGTGATGAGGCATTTAAACAGTATGCCTAGAGGTGGATGACTCTTGCTGCACAAGTCCAACCACCACTCACTATATCAGAGATGTGCTCTTACTTCTTGGGGACGTTAGGATCTCCCTATGTGGCCGCAATGGCCGGAGCTGCCTATAGAGACTTTGAGATCTAATAGCTGTCGGTGAAAGAATTGAGATGTTGGCAAGAGCTGGAAAACTTCCCATGGAACAGATGGAGAACGGGCAGTCCAAAAAGAGCTTCCCTCAGAAAAAGAAAGACCTAGAAGTCAGCTTCATTCGAGCCGCACCAAACCATATTCTTCAACAGCCAAGATATAGCCAACCTCACCCAAATACCCCTTACCCGATGAACCAAAACACTAACCCACCATCTTTCCCTATAAACAATGTCCAGAACACGCAATCTCACCCACGTCCCAACTACCAAACAGCCCGCCAATCCTACCGCCAACCCCCTCCCAACTTTCCCCCATTTCCTAAACTTTATATCACCAATGCCGAATTGTTCCAACAATTACACGACGCCCACTTGATCGCAGAGATGCCAGTAAAGGATTGGGAACCTCCATTCCCATCCTGGTACAACCCAAACCCCATTCCCATCCTGGTACAACCCAAACCTGACCTGCAAATTTCACATGGGA
This sequence comes from Astragalus membranaceus, assembly GCA_039519185.1. Taxonomy (NCBI): domain Eukaryota; kingdom Viridiplantae; phylum Streptophyta; class Magnoliopsida; order Fabales; family Fabaceae; genus Astragalus; species Astragalus membranaceus. The sequence continues at coordinate 167,411,504 of CM076847.1, read as the reverse complement.
GCTGCCGGCCATTCAATTGAGGATTGCGAGGCCTTAAAAAATGTTGTAAGGAGGTTGATCGCTCACAAGAAATTAGACATCCAAGAGGAGTCTGGACCAAATATCACTAATGACCCTCTCCATAAGCACAAGGGGAACGCATCAGTGAGTATGATAGAAAAGGATGGTACGCCTATCAAAAGGGTTTTGAAACTGCAAACTCCTATGATGAAGATATGGGAAGGATTGCAAAAGGCCGGTTACGAAGTAGTGGCACCCACCAAAGAAGTCGTGAGATATGCTATGTACGATGAAGAGAAGAGGTGTGTGTACCATCATGGTTGTGCTGGCCATGATGTGGAAGGTTGTTGGGATTTCAAAGCCCATGTGCAAAGCCTAATGACACTGGGGATTGTCCAAGCTAAGGAAACTATGGCCTAGAAGGAGGTCAATGTCTCGGAGCGTTTTGTGCTCAAAGTCCCGCCCCTCAATCAACCTTCGGTATCAGAAAAGGTTACAGTGATTGTGAAAAAACCCACACCTTTTGCTTGTGACAATACTCATGTGGTTCCCTGGAATTATGGAACCCAGGTCAAAGTTATAGGCGGTCCATCAAAGTGCAAAATGGGTAAGGAACAAGGAGTCGAGGAGTCTAGTGATAATATTGTAAGTGTGGGAGGAATAACCCGGAGTGGGCGATACTTTGGACCCGAAGAGCCTGAAAAGAATAAGAAAGGAAAAGAGGGAGATGGAGGAGAACAGTCAGAAGAAGAGTTTTTGAAAATCATGAAACAGAGTGAATATGATGTGACGGAGCAGCTCAAGAAGACTTCTGCACGTATTTCACTGTTATCTCTCATCCTCTCTTCGGAAATCCATTGAAAGGCTTTGTTGAAAACCCTGGAGGAAGCCTTCGTAAAGCCTGATGAAACACCCTAGAATGTGGTGAGTATGGTGGACCTGATGCAGCGATACAACCTAATCACCTTTGCAGAAAATGAGATAACCGTTCCAGCAAGAGGGGAACACCGAGCTTTGCACATCACATTGAAATGTCAGGGATTCGTAGTGGCCAAAGTCTTAATTGATGGTGGATCAGCTCTTAACATCATGCCTATGTCCACATTGGATGCACTAGGCTTAGAGGAGAGAGACCTGACGCCACAGACTTTAATGGTCTGAGCTTTTGACGGATCCAAAAGGAGCGTATTGGGTGAAATAACTCTTCCATTGGAAATTGGCCCGAGTGTTTTTCGTGTGTTGTTCCAAGTCATGGCGATCGATTCAGTATACACCATGCTATTAGGTCGACCCTGGATTCATGATGCTGGGGCAGTACCTTCTACTCTTCATCAGTGAGTTAAGTTTATTGATAACAGAAGCATTATCACAATCTGTGGAGAAGAAGAGATGTTAGTTTCAAAACCCATGTCTCTCCCATACGTGGATAACGCTGAAAAGGAAGTAACGAATATGTGTCATAGCTTCGAGGTGGAGAAGAGGGAGACTGTTGAAGGAGGTTCATCGAAGCTCAGTGTGAACCAGGTAGTGGCTCGAATAATGACAAAAAGTGGCTACGAGGAAGGAAAAGGCTTGGGTCGGCACCTTCAGGGGGTTTGTGCTCCTATACCAGCAAAAGAGAAGTCGGATACGTTCGGGATCGGATATGAAGGGAACCTCGAGACAAAGTTCAAAGCCCTGGGAATAGGTAAGGAGAAGGCTCGGTCAATCCCACATTTAAGTGACACTTTCCCAGTGCCTGCAGAGATAATCTCGCCCTCGGAGGTAGTCGACGTTATGCATCACATTGTGAAACATAAAGGGGGCTCGAGAGCAAGAGGTACTGTTATCCTGGACACCAATCAAGAGCTTCTGAGCAATTAGGAATCTGAACCTGTTGTTGATGTTGTTACTTTCATGTAATCGTCTTTTATTATGCTAAGACTATAAGACTTATGTTATTTTGCTTGAGACAAGAATTAAAAGAATTAAATGAATTTGCATGCATTTTATCCCTATGTGTTATCTTTTTCTCGACCTCTTATTATTCTGTTTCTTTTCTTTTTCTCTTTTGTCCCTTATCGTTGGTTTCTCTCGTGTTGTTTCTCATCATTTATCGTCATTATTCCCCCGCCAATTTTGTTTATTTACTCTACAGAAGCCATAATTTCACGAAAAGTTTACCTCATTACGGGGAAGTTGAAAACCCATTATTCGACTCCCATGCAATTCTTGACGAAGACTACTCTGAGCCGGGAGAGGATGATGAAGTAATTAACAGATTTACTGAACTTCTGGGGCAGACTGAAAAGGAATTTAGTCCAAATGATGAAACTGTGAAAACCATCAATATGGGGTCTGAAGAAGAAAGAAAAGATTTGAAATTGGTAGACAATCCTGAACGGGAGGAGATGACCGTCTTGTTCAGAGAGTACTTGGATGTTTTCGCATGGTCTTACAAAGATATGCCCGACATTGATCCAAAAATAGAAGCACATAGAATCCCTCTCTTGCCAGATGTAAAACCAAAGAAGCAAAAGTTGAGGAAGATGCACCCTGACATGTCTTTGAAAATCAAAGAAGAGGTGACCAAACAATGGGATGTCGTATTTTTAGAGGTCTCAGTACACCCGGAATGGGTAGCTAACATCGTCCCTGTACCCAAGAAGGACGGGAAGGTTAGGATGTGTGTGGATTATCGGGATCTCAACCAGGCCAGTCCAAAGGACGATTTTCCTCTTCCACATATCGACTTACTAGTTGATAATACTGCCAAAAATCATAGATTATCATTCATGGACGGTTACTCGGGATATAATCAAATCCTCATGAATGCAGAAGATAAGGAAAAGACCACATTTATCACTCCCTGGGGAACGTTTTGTTACAAAGTGATGCCCTTTGGTTTGAAGAACGCTGGAGCCACTTACCAGCGTGCCATGGTCACGCTTTTCCATGATATGATGCATAAAGAAATCGAGGTGTATGTGGATGACATGGTAGCAAAGTCGCGAGAAAACGAAAGTCATGTAGAAGTGCTCCGAAAAATATTCGAAAGGCTCAGGAAGTACAGGGTGCGACTGAATCCCAACAAGTGTGTTTTCGGCGCATCATCAGGGAAGCTCCCGGGTTTCATCGTGAGCAGGGATGGTATAAGGGTGGACCCTGACAAAGTGAAATCCATCCAGGAAATGCCTACGCCAAAAACAGAACGTGAAGTAAGAAGCTTTTTGGGAAGACTCAATTACATTGCTAGATTCATTGCCAATTTGACCAGCACATGTGAACCCATATTCAAGCTACTAAGAAAGAACCAACCAGGGAAGTGGGATGAGAAGTGTCAAGAGGCCTTTGATAAAATAAAGAGTTACTTGTCAAATCCTCCTATCCTGTCTCCCCCAACACCCGGTCGGCCACTAATTTTGTACTTAACTGTGTTGCCATCATCTGTTGGGGCAATGCTAGGACAACACGATGCATCAGGAAAAGAGCAGGCAGTCTACTACTTGAGTAAGAAGTTCAACGACTGCGAGACTCGCTACGTAGCAATTGAAAAGACGTGTTGTGCCCTAGTCTGGACCTCTAGAAGACTCCGTCAATACATGTTGTACTATACTACATGTTTGATTTCATGGTTTGACCCACTGAAGTATATCTTTGAAAGCCCTCATGTCTCCTTAAGGGTGTCGAAATGGCAAGTGATCTTATCAGAATATGACATCAAGTATGTGTCACAGAAGTCAATCAAGGGGCGCATCATTGCCGACCATTTGGCTGAAAACCCTCTTGAAGAAGGACAATTGTTTGACCCAGGCGATGGGGAAAGGGGAGTAATGAATGCCGATGAGGGGGAAGAAACAAGCAACATGTGGGAGATGTACTTCGATGGAGCAGTTAACATGTATGGGAATGGCATTGGGGCAGTTGTAATATCACCAAAGGGTAAACAATACCCAGTGGCTATCAAGCTAAGCTTCGAATGCACTAACAACATCGCAGAGTACGAGGCCTGTGCAAGTGGTCTTCAAGTGGCGATTGACCTTGGTGTGAAAAGATTAGAGGTGTTTGGAGACTCAGCACTTATCATTTACCAAGTAAAAGGCGAGTGGCAAACAAAGGACAAAAAACTAATTCCTTACCAGAAGCATCTGACTCAGCTGATTACGAATTTTGAAGAAGTGACATTCGCCCACCTAGCACGAGATAAAAACAAGTTTCCTGATGCCTTGACTACTCTAGCCGCGATGTTTAAATTAAATGTCAACGCAGAGATCCAACCCATCCGCATAAAGGTCAGGGATGAACCAGCATGTTGCGCCGATGTAGAAGAAGAGCCTGACAATGAACCATGGTTCTATGATATAAAGCGGTACATTCAATTTGGAGAATACCCCGCAGGCGCGAATGACGCAAACAAAAAGACGATCAGAAAGCTGGCGATGACTTTCTTTTTGACTGGAGAAATATTTTATAAAAGAAGTCAAGATGGTACCTTGTTGAGGTGTGTAGATGCTAAGGAAGCTAAGAGAGTTATGATTGAAGTGCATGAGGGGATCTGTGGGACACATGCAAACGGCCATATGATGGCTCGTAAAATCATGAGAAGTGGCTTTTTCTGGTCTACCATGGAGGCTGATTGCATAGCACATGTAAGGAAGTGCCTCAAATGTCAGTTGTACGCCAATAGAATCAATGCACCTCCTTTAGCTCTGCACAATATGACGAGCCCTTGCCCGTTTTCCATGTGGGGAATAGATGTTATCAGGCCAATTAATCCCAAAGCGTCAAATGGGCACCGATTCATATTAGTGGCAATCGATTATTTCACTAAGTGGGTAGAAGCTTCCTCGTATGCCAGTATTTCCCAAAAGGTGTTCGCCAAGTTCCTGAAGAAGGACGTCATATGCCGGTATGGGAGCACCCCATGGAGAAGCGCTCGGTCGAATGAACCTCTTTGAGATCAACTCTTCAAGTTGAGACTTCAATTCCTTTAATTCTAAAGGAGGCATTCGATAAGGAGCAATAGGTATTGATCCTGTGCCAGGAACCAACTCTATAGAAACTCTACCTCTCGGTCAGGAGGTACCGAAGAAACTTCATCCGGAAAAACATCCAGAAATTCATTCACCACTTGTACAGATGACAAATCTAAACCTGTTTCAGTGGATGCAGACAACATAATCATATAAGCTTCCGCACCTTGAAATAATGGCTGGCTTGCTGGGGTGAAAGAGATAACTGCTTTAGAATTTGCCTTAGTCAATTCAATAGATTCTTAGGCGAAACTGATTGTTTGATTGGCACCGTCGATTGTAACATGAGTTGCAGTCATCCAATTCATACCCTGAACGATGTCCGTACTTCTCATAGGCAAACAGATAATTTCTACAACAAAATTTCTGTCTCCTATGACAAGTAGACAATTCTGACACAAGGATTGGGTCTGGACACGATCCTTAGCAGCAGTAAAAATAGTTATTGGCTCGGACGGTGGAGACAACGCTAGTCCCAACCGATCCTCACATGATTGTGCTGTAAAACAATGGGTTGCACCTGAACCATATAATATACTGACAGAGTTATTGAAAACTGATCTCATACCCCTCAGTAGATTGTCTGCAGTTGTAACTGTCTAAACATCCAGAATGTTGACTCGTCCGCGTGTTGGAGCAGCTTGAGCTTCTTTGAAACTCTTCCATGTTGGGCACTCTTTACCAAAGTGACCCACTACATTACTATAAAAATACCGATTAGATCTTTGCTTACAATCACCACTGTGACATTTTCCACAGTTAGAATATCCTCTGACCTTTGAAGAATCGAAGAATTGCACCTGCTTTTCCTTTGATGAAATTATCTTAGAACTTTGTATCCGGAGTTGATAGTTCAACTACCTTCTTTCCTTCCCCATATTCTCTATGAGATCATCCTCGGCGACATAGGCTGATTGTACCAAGGCAACATAATTGGTAATAGTATAAGGACTGAGACCCTAAGTCATATAAGTACTAAGGCCCCTATTATACATCTGCATTCTCCATTCGTCATCCGGAGCTTACTTTACCACTTGGTAAAACTGGGACAACTTCTCAAACTTAGCGATGGATTCTTCCACTGTCATGTCACCTTTCCTGAGGATGCACCGGTTGGAGATTCCGGTTTTGGTCGAGAACTGCGTCTTGATCATCCTGGTATAATTCCGCTTATGATGCACTAAGTATTAAGTTGATCAGGCTCAATGTCTCTTAGCATCACAAGTATAATTACAACAAGGACTAACAAGGAATCGACTCAACCCTAAACTAAGTCCGACTAGGTCGAACTGCTCTGATACCAACTGTAACACCCCGGTATTTTTATTTAGTAAAAATACCCAAGTGTACCATCCCTAAAACATCAGAGATATATTTCCTGCTTAGACACTGAATATCACTATAATTTTTTGCTGAATAAAACCAAACAGTTTTATACACAAACAAGACAATACAGTTCTCAGACCATAAACCATCAGCAACTATAGTATTCAGTATCATACAAGAAAGCGGAAGAAAATCCATAACACTTAAAGACATAGTGTTGTTGTACATAGACACCAAAAGGAAATAAAAATAACTTAAGCATAAACGCTAAGTCATCAGTAGTCGCCCGAGCCCAATCTACTCGTGCCTCTTGGATTTCCGCTGTCCTTGTGTCTCTGTAAAACAACAACATTTAAACAGTGAGATACAATCTCAGTGAGTTCTACCGAGACCCCTACTAACACTCTCGGTTCAATTGTGAAACCTTTTTAACTCAACACGGCACCGACTGCGCGAACGCTTCCAAACCCGGTGAACCGCATTATTTTATACATAGCATTCCACCGACTGCGCGAACGCTAACTCCCGGGGAACCTACTGTAACTCAATACGACACCGACTGCGCGAACGCTAACTCCCGGTGAACCGTACAACAAACCATTTAACACAACACCGACTGCGCGAACGCTTCCAAACCCGGTGAACCCCCTTACCAATAGCATTTTTCCTAATGGCACGGAGCCTAGGGTAGGGGATCATGACTGCCCCGCCTAGTATGTTAGTCTCATGGGTCGTCACCCGAACTCGATATAATATACACATATATCAACTGTCATATGAACCCATAGTTCATTTGTATTATACCATACCACGTAGGACTCATAGTCCGCTTTATTATTAATAAAACATATCCGCACACGGGTACTATTGTTCTGTTTTTCGAAACAATTTCAACTTCAAAAGTATTTTATAAAACCCTTTTGAAACATACCCAAAATCATGGCATTATAAGCCTAATATCATTATAGAAGGGTTAGGAAAGGCTTAGAAAAGGATTGGAATCAAAACGGGATCATTTCGGGCACTTTGTAAAATTTGGACAGAAACATGCGCATGGATCGTGCGCCCTGTTAAACATTTTGAAAATCAGAAACCGAACCAGGCACACGGATCGTGCCCCTGGGACGCACGGATCGTGCTCATTTGACAGCATTGCAAAAATGGCCTTTTTCATGAAAATTCGCTTTACGATTAATCCGAAACTCGCTCCGATCGATTCCTAACTCGAAAACAGACCATACCAGGCAATATTCCAGTCCAATCAACATCAAACAATCAAGCAATTCAATCAAAAACTCAACAAATACAAATTTCGTCAAAACGCGATATATTTCAAAATAATGTTTTTGACTCAAAATCTTTCGAAACCAAATCACATAAAATTCATTTCTAAATGGAATAAACCTAAACGTGAGTAAAACTCACCCTTGACGCGAGGGCCAACACTGAGCCGAAATCACCGAGACTTCAAAATCTCCACATAACCACACGAACAATCCCTGCATAAACTTCCACGCTCCGACGACACCCAAATCCGCTTCCGACCTTTCCGCTCAATCACGAGGCATCTTTTTGACCGAAATACCGAATTCCTCGAAATCCCCCATTCGAACCCTAATCACCAACCAACTTCAAATTCGCGAAATTGGACTTCGATCCGCACTCAATACGCTTCGGGTTCGCTCCTAATCATCCTTGAATCATCAAACACTATTCATCATCTTCAACCTCCAAATCACTATTCATCCATAACCCCAAATTTGATTTTCAAACCCTAAGTCATCCAATCCTTGATTCCTTCACTCCAAGCTTGCACCCAATCACTTATTTGAAATTCCCTAACCTCTAGAACACTTGTTGAAGAAAGAAACTCAAGATTTCCTCCCCTTCTTCCCCAAATTCAAAAATGGTGAATTTGTGTAGAGTGAGTTGATGATGATGATATTGGTACCAAATCGAAGAGGAAGTAACGCTGAACGTTTTTCGTGTTGGAAGGAAGTCGTTTTGATGAGCCTAAATCCTCCCTTTTTTCCTCTTCTTCCTCCACACCCATTCTTTCTCTTCTCCTTTCTTTTCTCTCCTTTCTCTCTGTTTCTCTCGCATGCTTCCTTTCTTTCTTTTTAATTCTCTTTCTTTTCTTCTTTCACTTACGTACACATACATGCATACATATATATTTATTTAATATATAAGTGGTAACGTGGTCAAATTACCATATTGATCTTAATCTCTTATTTCGATTCCAAAACGTCCTTGACCCATATTATTCGGTTAACGATCCTGTGACAGCCAATAATTAATTTTAGCACTCAATAATTTTACCAATTAAGTACTAAATTAATTCAATTGGGTTAACATTCAAATAATTCGATTAATTATTTTGAGGATGTTACAGCCTTTAATAAGAAAGTCCGCCCAAGAGAATTTCAGCCTGGGGACCTGGTATTAAAGAAGATACTACCCCATCAAGAGGACGCTCGCGGAAAATGGGCACCCAATTATGAGGGTCCTTATGTGGTTAAATACGCGTTTCTTGGTGGAGCTTTGATTCTCTCGGACATGGAGGGACAGGAACTATCAAAGCCAATAAATTCAGACGTTGTCAAGATATTCTATGCCTAAAAGAAAATAAAATAAAAAAAGAGAAAAGAATGACAAAGGCCCGCTAGAGCGAAAACCCGAAAGGGCGGTCTAGGCAAAAGTTAGGGTCGACAAAAGCCCGCTAGACTGAAAACCCAAAAAGGGCGGTCTAGGCAAAAATTAGGGCCAGTGAAAGGGACATTGATAAAAAAACGGGCATGAGGATCTTCGGGAAAGTTCACACCAGGACGATTGGATCCCACAACCGGCAAGAGTCAGCTTTTACATCTTCAATTGGAAAAAGGGTCGATGAACGGACGATCAAACAACTTGTAATGGGGAAAAAGTCATGTGAAAGTTCCTATCACCTCCTTTCTTGTTATCATTTTCCTTGTTATTGCAGTTTTCTAGAATACTTGTACCACTAAATTCCTATCTTAAATCATTTTTGTCTTCACATATCCTTGCATCATTGTTCATTTAATTTAATTTACGTCTCAAGTGAAATGATTTAAAATTTAGTAAACTTTAAGACGAAGCGTGTTAGTAGCATCTCAACAGTCGAAAAAGAGCTCAATTGGTTGTTGAAGAGAAAGTGAAAACTGGTGCACCCTTACGCCAAATTAAAAGAGAAAAGGCAAGGGAACTCAATAGTCTCGAAGCTACCTTAAGGGTCCCGCGTAACACCTCAAAGGGTTCCAAAAGCGTACTTGATGAGACAAGTAAGAAGGGTTAACAGGGTCGGTGAAGGAAAAAGGGTAAAAGGTTTGATTGGTCGAAGATCGAGAGTTCGGCGCAATGGTTCAAGTTCTAAAAATTGACCTTTTATAGAAGAACATTCATTGCATTTTTACTGACAGCTCTGACATTGCATTTTCTCATCATCAAAATTAGTTTTGTGCTATCGGTTACGCCCAGGCACTGCATGCTATCGGTTACGCCCTGGCATCGCATTTTTAAGATTTGTGCTATCGGTTACGCCTGGCACTGCATGCTATCGGTTCCCCCCTGGCATCGCATTTTTAAGTTTTGTGCTATCGGTTACGCCCTGGCACTGCATGCTATCGGTTACGCCCTGGCATCGCATTTTTAAATTTTGTGCTATCGGTTACGCCCCGGCACTGCATGCTATCGGTTACGCCCTGGCATTGCTTTTTTAAGTTTTGTGCTATCAGTCACGCCCTGGCACTGCATGCTATCGGTTACGCCCTGGCATCGCATTTTTAAGTTTTGCGCTATCGGTTACACCCTGGCATCGTGGTTTTTAATCTTGTGCTATCGGTTACGCCCTGGCACTGCGTGCTATCGATTACGCCCTGACATCGCATTTTTAATTTTTCAGGCTATCGGTCTCGCCCTGGCATTGTTTTTAATTTTGTGCTATCGGTCTCACCCTGGCATTGTCTTTAATCTCCCTTTTATGTTATTTCATTTTATCGCGTCATGAGTCACTGGTTAAAGTTGGTGTTATATCTGTACTTATTTCTTACCAAGATGACAAGAAAGATAAGTTCAGCGTGTTATCCAGTAAAAAATAAGTACAGAGGGGCAACTGTGAACATCCAATTTTAACCGACAGTTACTCGTTACTTTAAAAAAAAAGAGTCCCAAAAAAATAAAAAAATAATAAATAATAGTTTACGCGTGTCATGCCTAAACCGTACACATGTCCTACTATTAGGGGCGTTGTGTGCGTATTCGGATCGCGTACGCGTTCCTAGTCTTAACGCGAGCGTGTGTTGGTTGCGAGTCGTGTGTGAGTAGTTGCGTCGGTGCGCGGTATTTTATCGCTTTTTTTTAGAAAAGTGAGGATAAAATAAAATCGGTTTTAATAACTTACGCGTGTGCGCATTAAGTCAGGTACGCGTTAATAGTATTAACGCGAGCGCGTGTTGGTTGCGAGTCGTGTGTGAGTAGTTGCGTCGGTGCGCGTTATTTTACCGCTTTTTTTAGAAAAGTGAGGATAAAATAAAATCGGTTTTAATAACTTAGGCGTGTGCGCATTAAGTCAGGTACGCGTTCATAGTCTTAACGCGAGCGCACGCTGGTTGCGACTCGTGCGCGAATGGTTGCGTCGGTACGTGTTATTTTTACCGCTTATTTTAGGTATTATTAGTAACAAAAAAAATAGTAATAGTAAAATAAAATTTTAATTAGCTGTCCTTTTATTTAATTGGTTACATAATAGACAAAAAAAAATTAAAAAAAAGCAGAATAGTACAAAAAAAAAGAATGAAGTCATCTCTTTTTTTGACATATATAAACAAAAAAAATTAAAGAAACAGTACAAAAAATTAAAAAATGCAGGGCGCAGCCTGCTGTAAGTTGGAACAGAAAATGGTATTTTGAGAATGGGGCTCAAGCTCCCTTCTCCTTCTTCCTTGGCCTTTCACACTTTAGGCAAGAACATGCCAGCCCCATCCTTGCTGCTCCCTTGCTGCTCCACTGTGTCACTGCTGCAACAGTTTGGTCTCTTGGGGGTTTTGATCCCCTGCTCCCACACCACACTACACCACAATCCTCTGCCTATAAATACAAATGAATAGAAATCAGTAAAGGGAGGGGACAGCAATATACAGAGACAGAAAAAAACACAACAATAGATATAACACTGATTATTACAAAATTTTAAGAGGGAAGAGTTGAGAAGCAGTTTTAGGCTCCAGGAAAAAGAGATTAGAACTGTAGAGAGAAAGGTTGGTTCCTGAAATCCATCTAATTACTCATAGTTTATATGATATCCCCATGAATGTTAAATGCTTTAAATATTTCTGTGAAATCCAGCTAAGTTTTCTTTTCCGCATTACATGCATGGTTGTGGTGCGATGTGTGCGTATAATACATATATACATATGAGCAATGCTTACTGTGTGTGCAAATAATACATATATATACATGTGAGCAATGTCTTCCCTCATGAAAACAATTAGGGTCTTAGTTTTTAAATTTTAGGGTTTTCGGATTCAGTAAGAAGTAAATATGGTCTCAAAATGTTAAAAAATAATGTCCAGCCTTTCGTCTCTAAAAAAGATGAAAAAAAAACAGTTCAGGTCAGATTTGCCCTATTTTTTTAGATGAGCAAAATTAGGTTCCAGAAAAACGGTTTTTTTTTTAGAATCCAAAAGTTTGCTAGCTGGAAGTCTAAGAGTTTTTTTAGAAACGAAGGTAGAAGAAGGAGAGACAGTAAAAAAAAAGGAAAGGAAAAGGATTTTACCTCTGGCAACCGCCCACGGTGGTCGACGCCGTAGACCGCCACCAGACCCTCGCCATGCAACCACCGTTAACCACCATCCGAATCCTCAAATCACCCCCTCAGCCATCACCAAACACCCCCCACTGTTCGGCCGTTCCCCTCTCCCTCTCTTCGCTAACTGTCGCACATCCTTTTCCCCTTCACAGTAACCACCACCATCGTCAAACGCGAATCAAGTGATCGATTCCCCCACTCCGTCGCTGTAAAACGCCTCGCGAACACCTTTGCAGCCCCCTCTGCGATCGTTCGTCTCCGGCGAACCTTCCTTTCGCCGTCGTCAAGTCATCACCCCGTCGCCATCGTAAACCGTGAACCACCCACCGTCGAGCCCGTTTCGTTTTCGTTGCAAACCCAACACGAAGTCGTTGTGGCCGTCGTTGTCCCCGCTTTCACAGGTCAAGGAATGGCCGGCCAGGGTCGTCGTCACCCTCGTTCTTCATCTTCACTGTCCCTCTTCCCTTTCCCATTCGTTTTCTCTCACTCCCACTCTCACCCTCTCCCTCTCTCTTTCGCATTCTCATAAATCTTTTCTGAAGCGATGCTAGGGGGTAGAAGACCAAATTAGGGTTTGGCTTTGGTACAAATTAGCCTTATATACCCTAGGTTTATTAATTTTAATTTTATTTTTAATTTTTTATCAGATTACTTTCTGCACCCCCCTTTTCCTTCTCACAACCCCCTCACTAAAAGCCCAGATCCGCAATCTGGGCCTCAGACGTGGACCCGGTTCGCTAACTGCACCCCAGTATTCTCAAATACTGCCTACTTATTCATTTCACCCCCCCTTTTTTATTTATACTCCTATTTATTCATTTCACCCCCCTTTTTTATTTATACCCCTATTTATTTATTTCACCCCCATTTTTACTATCCCCCTTTTTCGTTTTTATTATTATTATTATTATTATTATTATTATTATTATTATTATTATTATCAAAATAATTTCCTTTTACGAAAAGACCTCCAAAAATAATAAAAATAGGTTTGGCTGAGATGTACATCTTGTCAGTCCCGGTTTAAGAGACTTTAGCTGTACGGCTTTGATCTTAAACCCTTTCAAAATTAAAATCAATCAACAAACAACTTTTTCTCAAGAAGAACTACATAGCCTTTAATTCTCCGCTTCGGAGATACGTAGGAGCGGGGCTTCCCCGTCAAGGTAAATTAATTTTTCTCTAATAAATAATCAATTTTTTTTCTTTAACACCTATTTTCCAAAAAAACTAGAAAATGAGCTTGAGTGAGATGTACATCTTGTCAACCTCGCAATCCTGGTTTAAGACGCTTGAGTTGTACAGCTTGGTGATCTCAAACCCCTTTCAAAAAAAATAAAATCAACCAACCAACAAACTTCTTCAGGAAGAACTACGTGACTGTTGAGTTCCTCAATGCTCCGAAGGATACGTAGGAGCGGAGCTTCCCCGTCAAGTCAAAATTAAATTTTCTTAAGTTGGTCCCTATTTTATTTAGTTCTAAATAATTCTTTTTTACTTAATTTTGGGGTAAACAAATGACTAAGTAATTTATTGGCTTAATTATAGTTTTGGTCCCCCTATTATGACCAACTCACGATTTTGGTCCCCAAAGTTTTAATTTGACGATTTTGATCCCCCTATTTTCTCAATTTGTAAAATCAAGGTCCCCCTCTTAATTTGGTCAAAATTAAAACTGACTTTGACTTTCAATCCTACGTGGCAGTCCACGTAGACTGCCACGTAGGCAGCACGGTTCATCTCCTCTCTCACATCCCTCTCCTCTCACGCATTGTTCATCTCTCTCTCTCTCTCTCTCTCTCTCTCTTCTCTCTCTCTCTCTCTCTCTCTCTCTCTCTTTCTCACAGCCCTCTCCTCTCTCTCACAGCCCCCTCCCCTCCCCCCACCGTGACCCCCTCCTGAACCCCTCCCCCCTTCGCATCTCTCCCCCCCCCCACGTTTTCCCCTTCCCCTTCGCACCTCCCCCCCCTCACCGATCCTCCTCTTCGCATCTCCTCCTTTCTCTGGTTCGCTTCTCCCCCCTCGTTCTCCATATCTCTCTTCGCATCTCCCCTCCCCCACCGATCCTCCTCTTCGCATCTCCCCCCTCGCCGTTCTCTCTCTCTTCGCACCTCCCCCTCGTTTTCCCCTTCCCCTTCGCATCTCTCCCCTCTCTCTGGTTCGCTCTCCCCTCCCCCCTCTCTGGTTCGCTCTCCCCTCCCCCCTCTCTCGCCGTTCTCTCTCTCGTCGCTCTCCCTCTCTCGTCGCTCTCTCTCTCCTTTCTCTCTCGCCGTTCTCTCTCTCGTCGCTCTTCCTCTCTCGCCATTCAGATCCAGATCGCAGAGGAGGGGGGAGGGAAAGGAAAACGAGGTGGGGGTGGCTGTGGGTGGTGACGGTGAGAGAGAGAGAGAGAGAGAGAGAGAGAGATTGTGATGTGGGTGGTGGGTGGTGGTTGTTGGTGGCTAACGGAGGAAAGGAAGAGGAGGGGTGAGGGGGGAAGAAAGAGGAACAGTGCTGTGAGAGAGAGATGAACAGTGCTGCCTACGTGGCAGTCTACGTGGACTGGCACGTAGGATTGAAAGTCAAAGTTAGTTTTAATTTTGACCAAATTAAGAGGGGACCTTGATTTTACAAATTGGGAAAATAGGGGGATCAAAATCGTTAAATTAAAACTTTGGGGACCAAAATCGTGAGTTGGCCATAATAGGGGGACCAAAACTGTAATTAAGCCTAATTTATTAATACTTGCACAATCAGATTTAGGGTAAGTGTCTTAGGACAGATGTATTAGGGGTGTAGTGGAATTTAGTTTTTGCCCTTCCCTATGCATAATCGACTCCTAAATCCAACTCAATTTACGCAGACCAATAACTTCTAGTTAGGTTTTTCTCAATTTTTCCTATTAAATAAATTGGGTGGCAACTCCTAAAATAATCGTTTTTTGGGCCGTCTACGTCGGGACCCCGTTCGCGACGATCAATGTTTACCAAATCAATTTTATAATGCACTAATTAAAGTCTTCAACGATATCACGAATACAATCATTCACACGCACATTATCCACAATCCATAATATCAATACATGCTTGTAATGGATACAATAGATCAGAGATGAGTTGATTGAAAAGAGGATTCCCACAATTCATTGGATACCTTTCTTAACCACTACAGATTTTTTTTTTATCATTGCTGATTATCTACGAATCGTCCCAACACTTTTAATAAAAGACCTCGTGCTTAGGATCAAATTTCGCACTGACTAATACCGAGTTTGTCCACTGTGAAAAACGACCCCAAAAACACCAAATCGAACCTCTGTATCCCAAGTAGACTAAGTCACTGAGTCAACGGTGTTACTTACTGCTCCAGATTTACCGCTAAAAGCTCATCAATATTCAACCAAGTAGTTGAATAAAATTATAAATGCCTCTAAAATCAAACACGTCGATATATTTTGTCTGTGATCAATCTCGATCAAATAACAATAATATTTGGCACAAGCAATAATCTTGCTGATTTGATAATTATATTATATGCTCATAAATCTCTTTCACATGACAGTCATATTTGGCATATCAACCAACTATCTAACTAATATTGCTGATTAGATAATAATTAATTAGATTATATGCTCTCAAAATACCATAATCATATTGTCAAAAAAAAAAAGATACCATAACCAAAACCATTGATTAAATCCTTTCAAATTAACTATAGTGGCTCCCACAAGTGGGGAATGTGTCTCATACCTGTTAGAAACGTAGAGGGAAGAAGAAGCTTCTTATCATGATGTGATGACTTTCAATATTGTGCATGAATGATTGGTTTACATGACAATGCATGTGTCGGTGCATGTGCCATTTTGAAGTTGATCTGACAATATTGTGCTACCCAAGAAGGCAAGAACCATTGAACCTTATTTGCGAAGTTTTAAATACAAGACAAAACTTAGGTGCTATTATAATGATGTTTGTGTGCTGTTCTTCGATTACAATGGATTTTTTCTAGAAATAAAAAAAATTGAATGACAACAGAAAATATAAATTTAACAGGAAAAACCGAAAAAGACTGGGTCTGATACCCTGATTGACAATTTTTTGTATTGGTTAATTAGACATCACAAAAATAATATTAAACTTACGATAATGCCCTTTACGATAATGCCCTTTATATATAATCTCTTTTCTTTCTTTAGTGCTGATCTCTCTC